>CP119951.1:2400000-3054664 GCA_029542985.1 Malassezia brasiliensis
TTTTGTGTTTGCTAGCGTCCCACTCGGCCTCAATGATACGGCGGGCTTCTTTGGAACGCGGGTTTTGCGGGAGGGTCTCCGCCAGGCGAAACATACCAATATCACGTCCCTCTGGTTCAATGCGTCGCTTGGCATTCTGTGCATTCAGATCAAAGATAAATGCATCGATTGGGTCCTCATTCCGTTTCCGCTTCACGCGTAAGATGGTATCAGTGCGCGATGTGTTGTGCACATCCGTAACCATGTCACTCTCTTCTCGACGCGTCTCGTGTGGAGGGATCTCCTCAGCGGTGGATTTCGGAATTTTTTTGTGTTGCTCTGGCTGTGTCATCGGTGATATTGTCATCGGACAACAACACAAGGTTTGGGTGAGATCCTCCTACGTGCGTGTAGCCTTCGCACCATGAACAGGGATGAGGATCTCTTCTCATCCGTCCAGCAGCACATACAGGGCTCTAAGTCAGTAGCGGATGCCCCTTACAGTGACTCTACGGCATACGATACCGAAAGCTTATATCGACTCGAGCATGCCCACGATGGGGTATATGAGACGGGCGTCATGCAACCTACAAGGACGGGCGCTTACGATGTCGGTAAAGTTTATGAACAACAGCCATACCTCCGCGCTTCGCCACCCGGCGCACAGTCGATGACCTCTATTACCCCCTATTCTCCATCGCGCTATGTCAACACCTGGGGAGAAAGCGAAGCAGAGCTGCCTTTGACGAAATATGGCAGCACCATGAACTTTGCAGAAGACGAATTCGACGAGGCAAGACAGCTGGAACAGCCGATGTATTCTGAACAGTCGCACAAGCCTTCGTTACTGTCCAATTGGATGGGCTCATCGTCCCGCCAAGAGCCTTACACGGCAGGCAACGAGCATTCCGGCAAATTTACTTGGTCCAATCCCGAAATACTGCAGCGTCAGATTGAACAACGCCAGCGGGGTGTGGGTCGCCAATCTTGGCCGATCGTGAGCTGGTTTCTCTCGTGCGTACACAGTCTGTTAACTTACACAGACTTGGCATGGTTGGTGCCTTTATTGCTGAGCTCATCATTGCGAAAGAGACTACTGGTCAGGCCATCCAAACACACCCTCAAGTTCAACCCATGCTTGGTCCCTCGGTCGAGTTTCTGATCTCGTTTGGTGCACGCTTCGTACCGTGCATGCGAAGTGTCCCCGGCCTTCCAGCGACCAACAAGCTGCCATGTTTGGAATACTCGACAAGTTCTACAAACGAGTATACCGACAACCAGTTGTGCCCTCTTGCCCAAATTTGCGGCCTGTCAGATGCCCAGAATCCGGATCAGTCCTGGAGATTTGTCTCGGCGATTGTACGTCAACTTGCTGACATCAGTTCTTGCACTCCGGCATCATTCGTACGTGTAGACGCTCACCCAGACATCATCTTCAACCTTCTTGTTTTACTGACGCTCTGTTGCCAGATTGAGAAGCTGATTGGTTCGGTGGCCTACACTGTAGTGTTCATGGCTGGAGGCATCGGTGGAAATCTACTGGGCGGCAACTTTGGATTGATTGGACAACCTGCATTGGGCGCCTCGGGCTCGATCTATACGTGCATCAGCCTAGAGATCATTGATCTTGTTTACAACTGGAAATACGTTCGTATATCTCGACTGACGCAGGAAAACCGCGCACGGACACGCATCGTAGTCTCGATCATCTTTACGGTGATCGGTCTCGGACTTGGCTTGCTGCCTGGGATTGACAATTTTTCTCACATTGGTGGGTTTTGTATTGGGATTCTAGGTGGCATGTTCTTTGCACCTTCGATTCATGCGACGCGCGCGCATCTGGTTGGGACATGGGTACTCCGCCTGATTGGGGTTGGATTGCTGATTGCCTACTTTGTTGCACTGAGTCTCAACTTTTACCGCAGCAACGATCCGCGTCAAGCGTGCAGTTGGTGCCGTTACCTGTCCTGCCTTCCCGTGTTTGACTCGTGCAAAGGCTTTGGTATCACGACAACCAATGCTAATGGAGAAAGTGTCTCGCCATAATGCCTTGCTTTGTAGATTATGTATTTGCTATCGCCGCCACCACCATAGAAAGACCTTGATGAGTTGAGTTTACATACAAAAATCCAAATCACCAGCAGGATGAACAGCATCATATTACAGAACCAGCCCTTTTGACGCCGTGCCATGGCATTCATCCGCGAGAATGTGGATCCGAGAAGGGCGGATGCGTTGGAAAAGACATCGTTCTGGGTCACAGCGTTCACGCACCAACGAGTTCATCTCGCTTGTTGACTCGCGCACTTCGTTTCCAATCCCCGTCGAGATCTGGATGAGCATGGGGACGTACGTCTTTCAACATCTTAATGCGTTCGCTGAGTGCATTGAGTCGCGTATCATTCTGCTCCTCGAGATCTGCTGCGCTACGCTGCTGCGCGACCGTGCCCTGGAACAGGCTCACAAAGCCTCCGCTGCTGGTCGCTTCTTTTTTGGGTGCGCCTTGCACGTCGCCATATGGATTTTCGTAAGGCGACGCTGTGCGCAGCGGTGTGTTATATTCAGAAATGGCCGGGTTGATCACCCGCACCGAGGAGGACGATGGATACGCATGGCCTGTGAGGAGCGCATGCCGATCAGGCGCCGCCGCGGTGCGTCGGCTCATGCTTGTGGAGACCGTGGGTAGGGTCACGTGGAGTTGGAGGGCCGTGCTCCCACCCTGCCAACGATGGGGGCGACACTCAGTCGCGCGACGGTGTCGCACCTATCAGGCACAGGAAGCCTGATTGTATGGATATTTGCACAGACACCGTACGTGAGAGCTTTAACGCAGACAATTATACACAAATTACGTGACTAGGAGTGTCGAGGGCATTTCCCCCGTCTTTCTGTTGCAGTGGACGCTGGGTGATGTCACCAATTTGATCGGTAGCGTGCTCACGAAGCAGCTCTTTATGCAAATTGTGATTGCTGCGTACATGCTCATGGTGGATTTGTGCCTCTGCGCGCAATACTTCGGTGCGTTTCGCACTCTTACCCAGCCTACCACAAGTCAACCCCGCCCACTCGCACCGGGACTTACGTGACGGAGCGGTCGCCGCTGATTGTCACGCGCTACCGCCATGGTCTAGACCACCATATCCGCTCCTACTCGATCAATACACGGTCATCGCGATCTTCGCGACATCGAGTAACCGCGCCGGCTTTCAAGTGGCGTCCGGAGGTACGCGCCAGGTCGTCCGACGCATACATCGCACCCACGTCCCGTGGAAAAGGAAAACACCACGCACGTCGCTCACAAACTGTGGACCGCTCACGCTCTCGTCGCACAAACATGGCCGACTCGCTCGAGGACGTCTCTGGGCCATCAGACATGGAGTCGACCACGGAATCGCTCGCGCGCGGTCGACGACGTGAACGCATACTTTTCCCGCTAACTGAGGCGGCGATGATGTCGAATGGCGCGTTGGATATGCAACACGATGGCCAGACTGTGGCTCCTGCGAACCATCTGCGCCGCCACAGATTTTTGGCCCCACGGCCAGGCACTACGCGCCGTGGATCGTCGATGGTGCTGTTGGGCATCGGCGCGCTTTTCGCCTTTGCTAGGTTGCCCAGCTCCAATACTGGCTTGGTGCCAAGCACAATGCATACGTCGGCCTTGGCACTGTATCCACCCTCTCATTCCTCTGCAACGCTGCACGATACCTCTCTCTTGGCAGCGCCGCGCCATCCGTTGTTGCTGTATATGTCTGTTCACGACTCAAAACTGGAACGCACGAAACGCCGCCGACCTCCATTAGCATTTGGCCAGCTCGTGGGGCGCGTACTTGCCTGGCTCTGTACATTGCTTTACATGACTTCGCGCATGCCCCAGATTTGGACCAACTTCCAGCGTCGCTCCGTGAAAGGGTTGTCTTTGTTGCTATTTATCTCTGCATTCGTTGCTAACCTGCTGTATTCCGTCAGCATCCTATCGAACCCGAAAGCAGTGGGTCCTGAGCGGCGTGCTTTCCTCATGGAAAGTCTACCATTTTTGCTTGGCTCGGCTGGCACTCTGGTGTTTGATCTGGTGATCATCGTCCAATGGTCCATGTGGCACAAACGCTCGTAAAAGGGAATCCACATTATTCGGCACGCTCGGAATTTACAATGGCATCGCGGAGCGCATCGGGTGTAGGACGCCCGGCAATGGCGTCTGGCTCGACGCCGAGACGCTCGCGTACCCAGCTTGCTGTTGTAGTGCCAATGCATGCAATTTTGGGCATAGATTTTTCCTTATCTGCTTTCGGCTTGCGCACCCAATTGTATGCTTCGAGGTCGGAGAGTGCATAGTCGCCGCCCGACGGCGAAAAGAACACGATCCATTTGGGGGCCTGGCCGTGCGAGGGGGGTGTGACTGCAAAGTGACTGTCCGTGGGCGAAAGCATGTCTTCATCATGGTCGAGCTCCGTGAGCTTTAGATTATTGTGACGCCCAACGTGCGGCGACATCTTGTGCATGGACTGCATTCCGTCAGCGTGTGGCAGCTCATTTGAAAGAAGTCGGCAATGATATTCGAAGTTGGTATCTTTCTCCGTGCTGTACACGCACAGCTCATCCAACTCCACCGGCGCTTTGAGTTCCTCCAAGGTCTCTTGCAGGGAGAGCGAGTGCTTGCTCCCAACCAGGTAAAGCAGGCGTTGGGGTTGAGTCACATTTTGGGCCGCAAAACGTTCCGCCATACATTGGGCCAACGCGGCGCCTGTTCCCGTATCCGAGGCGCCAATTACTTCTCGGGGTCGCAACATAGGGGCCAGGAGTGCCGAGTTCAGTGCCTTAGCCGTTGCAGGCCCCACCACGTAGTACGGCACGGTGCTCCAAATGCGCTCGCTGTCCATCCCCGAGTCGGGGCGCTCTTGCATGATGGACGCCACCTGTTTGCACGCCTCGACCCAGGCCTGCACAGCACGTTTGCTTGTGATAACTACGCCGTCGTAGGACACTTTGTTCTCCACGGCATGCAGAATCCGGTCTGCAAGCGCCTGGATGTTTTCCAGCCTGTGCGACAAAATCGGGTAGCTGACGATCCAGTATTCGCGACTGTCATCGTCAGTGGACAAGTGATGCGTCATGAGATAAGAACGGTTTTGAAATATATTTTGGCTCAGCGCCAACGTGCGATCTGAGACAGGGCTGCCGGACTGACTACTGTCCGGGGTGCGTGGGTTCTGCCCATTGCCGTTGTGCGGCGTTGATGATCCGGACTCGATTGCAGAAAGCGAGTATGATGGCAAACAAAACGGACCGAATGCATCATGGTATGCATCTGTACCTTGGGACACGCTCACCGGTTCGCGGAGGAGCAGCACGCTCACGACCTGAGGCTCGTCAGGCGTCCAGCGCATTGTGGGGCAAGCGGTCCGTGCTGCGGGAGGAAAATCGGATTTCACCACGTGGGGGCGCAGACGTTGAAGTAACTCCGACGAGCTCCGTATCACGTGACCCCGGCAGGTGGAATTGGTGAGTAAGAAGCCGGTCGGAGTACTCGGTGGACCACTGCAATTGGCTCGCCTCGATCAGCAACCGTCCCCTACTTAAAACGAGTCCAAGCGCCTTTGTGTTGCCCCGTACCATCGCGATGCTTTCTTTGACTATTCCTCGCGCGGCTCTTCGGACTGCCACAGTCCCCCGCCAGTTCGCCGCTGCTGCGTCGGCGTCGTCTGTGCGCTACGCCTCGACGAAGACGCTCCGTGACGCTGTTGCTGAGATCGTCCCTCAGAAGCGCGAGCAGCTGGCCGAGATCAAGGCCAACTACTCCGAGTCGTCGCTCGGTGAGGTCAAGGTCGCCAACCTGATCGGTGGTATGCGTGGCCTGAAGTGCATGCTCTGGGAAGGCTCCGTCCTTGACGCCGAGAGCGGTATCACCTTCCACGGCCGCAGCATTCCCGAGTCGCAGAAGGAGCTCCCCAAGGCCTGCGACATTGGCCGCACTGGCAATGAGATTCTTCCCGAGTCGATGCTCTGGCTCCTGCTGACCGGCAAGGCCCCCACTGTGGACGAGGTGAAGCAGCTCTCGCAGCAGCTCGCTGAGCAGGGCAAGCTCCCCGACTACCTGATCAAGATCATCGACAGCTTCCCCAAGACGCTGCACCCCATGACGCAGTTCTCCTCGGCGGTTGCTGCGCTGAACCACGAGAGCAAGTTCGCCGAGGCCTACTCGCGCGGTATCAAGAAGACCGAGTTCTGGGAGCCCACGCTGGAGGACTCGATCAACCTGATCGCCAAGCTGCCCACCATCGCCTCTCGCATCTTCTACAACGTGTTCGGCAAGGGCGACGGCAAGCAGGCCATCGACCCGTCTAAGGACCTGATTGAGAACTTCAGCCACCAGATCGGCTTTGGCGACTCGGAGGGTCTGATTGACTACCTCCGCCTGTACATTGCTATCCACGCTGACCACGAAGGTGGTAACGTGTCGGCGCACGCCACCCACCTGGTCGGCTCGGCGCTGTCCGACCCCTACCTGGCGTACGCTGCGGGTCTCAATGGTCTCGCTGGCCCCCTGCACGGCCTGGCCAACCAGGAGGTGCTTGGCTGGTTCTTGGAGCTGCAGCGCGAGGTCGGCGAGCGCCCTAGCGACAAGGAGGTGCAGGACTACCTCTGGAAGACGCTGAAGAGCGGCCGTGTTGTGCCCGGCTACGGCCACGCCGTGCTGCGCCAGCCCGACCCTCGCTTCACGGCGCTCTCCAAGTTCTGTGAGACGCGCCCTGAGCTGAAGGATGACTCGCTCGTCCAGCTCGTGCAGCGCCTGTCGCAGCTTGCTCCTCCTGTCCTCAAGGAGCACGGCAAGACCAAGAACCCCTTCCCTAACGTGGATGCCGCCTCGGGCTGTGTGCTCTACTCGTACGGTCTTGACCAGTTCAAGTTCTACACGGTGCTTTTCGGTATCTCGCGTGGCATTGGTGCGCTGCCCCAGCTCGTGTTCGACCGTATCCTGGGTCTCCCCATCGAGCGCCCCAAGTCGCTCTCGATGGAGGCGCTCAAGAGCCTTGTGGCCAAGTAAAGATATAGCGTAGTAGATTGCTCATATACGTGCATGACTATGCTAGTCAAATACTGAGATTGGGTTCATTTGATCCAGCGGGAACAAGAAGTTGCTTGCAGCTGCCTCTTGTTCCAAAAAGTGCAACGGGTGGTGCACCAAGTGGCCGCAGCAGGTGTGGAGCAGCGCAATCATCTGGTTTACCTCGCGGGCGGAGAAGGCGTCCATGTCGGGTGTCGATGAGGAACCGGCCCACTGTGCTTCTTCGTTACCTCCGCCATTGCGGGGCTGGTGCCACAGCGAGCGGGACAGGCGGTTCGCCCAGATCTGGCTGGCCTTGTACGCTGCCCACGTCTTAATATTGTCGTCCGGAACGCACTGGAACACCTGGCGGAAGACGGCCATGTTGTAGTCCGCGGCGGTGGACCAAACATCGTGGTAAAACTCGTTGGAAAGCGGATCCTCGAACAGCTCCACCGGGATCTCGGGACGAGGAAAAGGCGGCGCAAACATCCCGCGGGGAGTGCGCGAGCGGCGCGTCGTCGGCGACACGGGATCCATCCTGGGTGTCTTCCACTCAGACGGGGGCTTGGGGCTCGCACTGTTAGGTTGCAGTGCATCGAGCTCAAGCTGGTCGACGTCAATGCCCAAGTGCTCTTGCATCAGCCGCACGCGCAGCGTGTGTGCGTAGCGCCCGACCTTGAATGGCTCGCCGGCCATGGTCGAGTCGATCATGTCCTCGTCGCGGATCACACATGCCAGTTCTGAGTCGCGGTCTCCACGTTGGCTCCGCTCGTTGATATTGGCGCTACCCATGATGACCGTGCGGTCATCGGCAATCATCAGCTTGCCGTGGATATACACTTGCTCGGTGGTGAGCTGTCCGTTGCGCAATTGGCCCCAGCCACGCAGCGAGAAGAATTGGATGTAGTCTTGGGGTTCAATGCCAGCACGCACGAGCCGGCTGTAGATGCTGTTGGGGCCACGGTTGATCGAGAGGTACTGGAGCATCTGGATGATCCGCACCGAGCCACTCTCCGGGTTATCGTACGCCTCGGGGAAGCCAGGGGTTAGTGGGATGACAATCACCGCACGCCACGGCTGCCCCTCGCGATGGGCACGCACGATGCGCTCCACCAGCGCAAGGCCAATGTTGTTCTCAATGTGGACGCCCTCGGCGGCCGTCGAGGTCACAAAGAACTGGTTTTCAATGTAGATAAAATGCTCGCTGAGCTGAATTGTCTTCAAGTAGGCGTTCTGGATCGAATGCTCCACCGTCTTGGGAGTGTTCAGGCTCCAGGGACCCGCCGATCGGCAGATTTGCACCTCACAGGTGCCTTGCACGCCGTATTTTTCCAACTCCACTGGAGTTAAGTCGGGCGGGGGTATTAGGAAGGGCATGCGCCGCGTGTGTTTTTTGTTTCGCAGCAGCATGTTCCAACGTTGGCAAAAGTGACGACACAGGTCGCGCGCCGGCTGCCCAAACAGCTGTGTACTCACGTCGTGCCACGGCATACGCGGCTGCCGGTCGCGCGGGATAATGTCCAGCTCGGGCTTGGTGAGCGTGTGCCATTCGGCGATCCGTTCGTTGGCGTAGTCCTGGCCGGGCCAAATCTCGATCTCGGCCCCATTCGCGACAGGGCCGATAAAGTTGGGGTCCGTCACCACCTCGATCGGACCGTTCACATGTGGATCGTCCACGAGTGAGTGGGCAGCAGTGTCCCATCGGCCAAAGCAAAGGTCTAGACCACCCATGAATGCGATCATCTCGTCAACCACGCACAATTTCTCATGATGCGCCCAGTAAAAGGTACCCGTCTGGAAATGCGACGGGGACCGCTGTACAAAGATGTTGGGGTGGAGTGACATGAGGCGTTGCTTGGTATAGCCCGAGTCGGTCGGTGTAAACTGGTTGGACACTTCGTTGTAGATGATCACATAGATATGCACCCCTTCGCGGGCCTTGCGTTGGAGCAGTCGGTCTAGCCGCCATTCTTCTGTGCCCGGGCGTCGCAGGTAGAACTCGGGCGAAAGCCACCAGTCATGAATGTAGATTCGTTCGCGCGCCTGGGCAATTGCCTCCGAGACCATCCAGAAATAATCGCGACCATCAACGAGCCATTGCGCACGCGCATTCCGCCGGATCGGCGCGAAGCTATTGAAGCGGTTCGGGCGTCCAAACTGGTTTCGTCCAGCAGCCCACTTGATGCTCATGATAAATTGTTCCATCTCGCGCTCGCTTGGTGCGACTAGCTTGAGCTTGCGCTCGGCGTTGCGGAGCCAGAACGAATGACGCTTGACGTAATGATGCACGGTGGCACCAGTGCGATCCTGTGTGTCTTCGTTGCTGTACGACGGCTCCTTCTCGCTGTCCGCGGGGCCATACTCGACCACGTGCTTGCGGAAGTGTCGGCTTTGCTCCACCTGGAATTCCTGGTCCATAAAGTAGACGTCGTGCACCCTCAAGTCAAACAGATCCTCGACAATCAAAATGTAGCTCTCTCTCACAATGAACCACTTGGGCACGCGGTATTCCTCGGCCAGGAGGTCTAAGCGAAACGAACGCTTGCGCGAGCTGCGCGAGCGGATTTGCAGGTAGCCCTGCTTGCCCAACGCGCCCTGCATGTTGGCCATCTGCAGTGCCATAAAGCTCAGTTCCAAAAATCGACAAAGTCGATTGGCCTGCGCTTTAAACTGCACGCCGTGGATTAGGCGCCTGAGGTAATGCTCGAGAGCCTCTCGCGTTTCGCGATCCGACGCCATGCTGCGTTCTTTACCCTCTGAGCTCGACTGGTTGCGCCCGCGTTGCAGCGAGAGCATCCCGGTAAATAGCGATTTAGGGAAGGATGGTAGGTCACCGTCATTGTCACCCGTCCCACGGAGTTTGACGGTCTTGCCTAGGTAGCCCTTGACGCTCTGTGTGTAGAAATAGGTGTGCAGGTTGAAGAAGTCGCGGACCTCGCGGTAAATAACCCACCGCAGCACATCAGCACCATAAGTCAGTTCAATGCGGAACAATGTATGGCCCGAGTAACTGGTGTGTACCACATCACTGATTTTGACGTGAACCTGCTGCAACAAAATGGGGATACGTGGCTTGTTGTGTTCGTCGCGGTCCATCGTCATGGTGATCATGGCAACGGCCAAAAGACCTGTATGTAGTTCCCCAATCACGGATGGGGGTGGTACGGTACGAACGGCTTCGTTGTTACTGCCACGCCCGCGCATGAAGGTACGCAGTTTGCCTCCCTTGCGCGCCGCAGGAGTTTCACGCGATTGCGATGCCAATCGCACGCCCGAGGCGCTAGTGTCTTCCGACTGACTGCGCGCATTGGATTGTTCTTTTCCCTTTGTGTTTGCCGGCGCCTCATCCGAGGTGCGGGTCTGTGCGGGTTCTGAGTACACCTCGCTCATACCCTCGGGCTGCGCACCCTCACGGACGGTTGGGAGAACCTCCACATCTTGGCACGTTCCTCCACCGCTGCGGCGGCGAACCGACATGTAGGTTGTACGAGCGGGGCACTGACGCAGGGGACAAGGCGATTTCTTGGACGTGTGTAGCAACTTACTGACCCTTAGAGAGCCATCGATATTGTGCAACGTGCAATTGACGAAGATGTCAAACACAACTACCAAGAGGCGTACGTTCAGTACCAAAACAGTCTCGACTACTTCATGATGGCGATGAAGTGTACGTTGTAGGCACTAATTCAGACGAGAAAAACGAGAAGCTCAAGACTCTGATTCGCGCCAAATTTGTGGAATATTTGGACCGTGCCGAGAAGCTCAAGGAACACCTTGCCAAGACGCAGAACAACGACGGCGAGTCGGGTAAAGCAGCGTCTGGGGGTGGCGCAACGAAGTCGGCAGAAGATGGCGAGGAGAGCATTGATGCTGAGACCAGGAAGCTGAGATCTGGTCTATCAAGCGTTATTCTGTCGGAGCGTCCCAATGTCAGCTGGAACGACGTTGCGGGGCTGTCGACCGCCAAGGACGCACTCAAGGAAGCCGTCATCCTCCCGATCAAGTTCCCACAGCTCTTTACTGGCAAGCGGAAGCCATGGAGCGGGATCCTACTGTACGGCCCACCGGGCACCGGCAAGTCATACCTGGCCAAGGCGATTGCCACACAATCCAACTCGACGTTCTTCAGCGTGTCGAGTTCCGATCTAGTGTCCAAGTGGATGGGCGAAAGCGAACGCTTGGTCAAGCAGTTGTTTGCAATGGCACGCGAGGCGCGCCCGTCGATCATCTTTATTGACGAGGTCGACTCGCTGTGCGGCACACGCTCCGAGGGCGAGAGCGAGGCATCGCGGCGTATTAAAACTGAGTTCCTGGTGCAGATGAACGGAGTGGGCAATGACGATCAAACCGACGTGCTCGTGCTGGGTGCGACCAATATCCCTTGGGCGCTTGATGTGGCCATCAAGCGCCGGTTTGAGAAGCGTGTCTACATTCCGCTGCCTGACTTGGATGCTCGGCGTCGCATGTTTGAGCTAAATATTGGCTCGACGCCATGCACCCTCACCCCCAAGGACCTGCGCTCTCTCGCCGAACAGACCGAGGGCTACTCGGGCTCCGACATTGCTGTGCTTGTGCGCGAGGCGCTGATGCAGCCCGTTCGTCGCGTGATGAATGCGACGCACTTTAAAAAGCTGCCCGGCGAGGACGGCAAGACATTTTATACGCCTTGCTCCCCTGGCGACGCGGACGCCATCGAGATGTCGTGGGCCGACGTGGCGTCGGACGAGCTCGTGGAGCCGCAACTGGTGCTAAACGACTTCCTCAAAGCAATCCACGCGGTGCGCCCATCCGTTACGCAGAGCGACATTGCCAAGCACATTGCGTTTACACAGGAGTCCGGCGTGGAATAGTCTTATGTATTACCTACGACCTCGTTATCGAGACGCGCACGCTCACGCGACTTGCGCGACGCACCGTACAATACGACAAGGCTCGGCTTGATCTGCTCGGGGCTGAGCGGTGCGCTCTGCAGCGCCTGCAGAAACTTGACCGTATCTTCTTGCGACACGGCCGACGGCGGGAGCTGCTCGGCCGCGGCTGCGAGCCAGGCAAGCAACGCGTCCTGCGCCAGCGGCTGCAGCGCCTTGATTGTGCCGACGACCACCGGCATATTTTCGGGTGGGAAGAAGGTAACCAGGCCACGCAGCATCGCCTGGCACACTGCAAAGCCCTGCTCGGCCACTACCTGGCGGACTGGTTCGAGGTAACCCGCGCCCGCCGGGGTGCCCGGCAGCTCAAACAAGGCGCGCAAAAAGTCGGAGGCAATGCCATGTACCGCTGGGGACACCGCGCCCAGCGCAAGCACCGCGGTCTGCACGGCGTGGGGGAATATAGGCGCGTTAATCAGCATGCCCGGCGCCGCCTGCACGGTCACCAAGCAGGTGTGCAGATAGTCGTCAAGTACGTCACTGAGTTGATCGGGCGGGGTGGCGTGCAGGAGCTGTACGACCTTGGCAGTGACACGCTCCAATGCACGGGCCAACAGGCTGTGCAGCTGCGCACCAGCTGGGTGTCCAAACTGGTCGATCGACTTCCCGATGATCCAGACGTAGCCAGAGTAGCCTGTGCTTTCAAAGCAGCTTGCAAAACGCTCCAGTAGCGCCGGCAAAGTCGGCTCAGCACGCGGTCCAAAGAAGATGAGCGCACGGCGAATCAGGGCCGAGGTGCGCTCCGAAATAAAGTATGCGTTCCCGTGCTGCTCCAGCAGCCGGTCCAAGATGCCATAGGCCGTCGAGCACGTAGCTGCACACGACTCCGGCAAAGCGCTCGCAAGCGAGACACCAATCACCTGCAAAATGCGAGCAAGCTGCTCCATGCGGTCGGCGGCACGCATCAGATCAGGCTTACTGGGCGAAGGAAGCAAGGTGATTTCGTGGACATTTCCAAGCAACGGCTGTGTGAATTGGACGAGCGAGTCGATCGCTTCGGCAGACGGCATCGCTGCGATGACATGCGCAATGGCCTCGGCAATTGCGAGCAGGTCATCGACCGCCAACTGGTCTTTGATTGACTGGAAGAATTCGAGCAGCTGCCCAAAGTAGGGCGCAAGGTGTTCGCAGCAGTCCTGGCACAAAAAGTTCATAGCCTGTGCGGCCGCCGCCGAAATGTCCTTGTCAGAACGGTCAAAGCCCGTGGTGATGAACGTGAGCACCTCAGGAATGCGCTCAGGATGTTGCTCCACCCACTCGGTATAGCGCGAAAGTACCAAAAGTCCTGCGTACCGCAAACGCGGATGCGGCGGTAGGCGTGGGATGATGGCAAAAATACGAGGAATGACGTCGTTTTCACGCAGGTCGACCTGAGCGCCCATCGACCGCATCGAGAAAAGGGGCGCCTCAATATCCTGCCAGCGCAACGTCGGCGACTCTTCCGCAAGCGCCGTTTCGATCATGTGAAGCGAACGGGCCAAGCATACTTCGGCGCCGAGCACATAGCAGCAGTCCTTCAGCGTATCGCCCATGTAGTGCCGGAAAGAGCGGAAATCATCACGTTCCTGGCCTGTAAGCTCCTCGTTGGGGAAGTGCAGGTGCCGGATAATGATCGCAAACAACTGTTCGTACACCTCGCGGAACGGTACGACGGCGGGGTTGTGCTCTGCCTCGGCCTTGTGCACGTGCGTCGCGAGCAGGTACCAGAAACGGAAGGTGATCTGGACAATGTCCAAGTCATGGTACGATGCACATTCGAGGATTGCCTGTACGATGGGCAGCAACTCAGTGGCATGCTGCAGAAACAGCGTGTGATAAGTCTCGCCCGCCTGCACAAAGATGCGACACAGTCCGCGAACGCGGTCTTCGTCGTCGCCTGCTTGGATAAGCGCAGGGCGCAAAGCCTGGATGCGGGGCAGGAGCACCTGGATCACTGCCTGGTTTTCGTCAATTTCTTGGGTTTCGTGAATCAAGTCGCAAAGCACATCCACCGCGACGTCGAACAACGCGTCAGATTCGAGCGCTTCGAACGTAAGAGGAAGGAGCGGAGTAGCTGCGAGCTGGTTGGCTGAGACCTCGCCGGCCTTGAGCCAGCTGCGTAAGCAGTGGAAGATGGTTTCCTGGATGGAGGTCGTGACGCCTTCGGCGCGGATGTACATGGATAGCAGCTCCAGCACGACCGTGGCCTGCTGCGTAAGGAGCTGCGGCATGCGCTCATGGTAGGTTGCATTGCTCACCGGGATGCGGTGGTTCTGGGCAACTTCTTCGGGAAGCACCGAGAGGAATTCGAGGAGGACGTTGACCGTGTCAGCGCTCTTGCCGAAGCGGTCAATCATCCCAGGCACCACATTGGGCCACTGGCTCTCTGGAAGCTGCAGTGCGAGTGCAGCCAGCGCGAGGCACAGCTGGGTCTGCACGACGCGCGGCCCTGCAGCATAGATCGCTAGCGCATCAATGAGCGTGTCGCGCAGCGACAGCTGCGCATCGAGCGGGAGCTGCTGGAGATCGAATGTGATCTGGTGTGAGCTGCATGTGCACACTTACCTTGCTGCGGAATGTCTGTGCGCCAAACAAGCGCGACTCGAGCGGCAGGTCCTGCGTGAGCAGCAGTGCATTGGCTGTGCTCCACGCCTCTTGGGTTTTCTGAAAGTGCTGCAGCGCCTCGTTTGCTGCCGATTTGACCGACGGATTCGGATCGCTATACAACTGCTGCAGTGCATTCAGTACGTCCTGGACGCCAACGGCGCCCCCGCCTGCTGCACTGCTCATTCTCGCCGCTGGAAGAAGGAGGGCGGTCACGCTGACTCAGCCACTGGCCGGCCGAAGCGGCGGCGCCGCAGTTTAATCTACAGGGTTTTTGTGGAGGGCCTGGTAGAGCGCGGAGCGCTCGAAGCTGTAGTCGGGCGACGGCCAGGCGAACACGTGTTCGAGCAGACGCGCCGCCGTTGGCCGCCGGTCCGGATCGATCTCGAAGCAGTTGCGCAGGAAGTGCGCAGCGGGCTTCGAGGGCCGGCAGTCTGCCGGGATGGGAGGCGCGCGGCGCTCGGCGCCGATCTTAAACATGGCCTGGATCGCTTCTTCATCGGACCACGGGCGGCGTCCCGCAAGCATCTCGAGCACAACACAACCTAGGCTCCAGATGTCGACCTTGGCGCTGTATCCCTTGCGTGAAAGGCCCATCACCTCGGGGGCCATCCAGAAGATGCTGCCCTGCAGCGACATGTCCTCGACGTTGCTGTAGATGTCGTCGCTGCGGCGCACCGTGCCAAAGTCGGAGATCTTGCACGTCCCCTGGAAATCGACGAGGAGGTTGTCCGCCTTGAGGTCGCGGTGCAGGATTCCCTTCTTGTGCAGGTATGCAAGGCCCTGCAGCGTTTGGTTCAAGAACGAGCTCACTGTGTCCTCGTCAAACTTGCCGTGCTTGCGCAGGCATGATCCAATCGAGCCACCGGGGACGTACTCGAGGAAGATGCTGAGCGTATCGAGTGTCTGTTCGAACCCAAGACACGTCACCACGTTAGGGTGGTCCAGATCCTTGAGCGTCTCGATCTCTGAGCGCAGCGCAGCCACCACGCCGCGCTGCCGACTCGAGTCCCGGTCGGCGCTCGTGCGCGGCAGCTCGACCTGCTTCACTGCGATCATTTCACCGGTGGTGGCGTTTAGCGCGAGGTACACACGTCCGTAGGTGCCCTTGCCGATCAAATCACCCTTGACCCACTTGAACACGGGCCGGGCGCTCGGCTCGACCTCGGGCCCCATGGTGCTGTCAGGCACGACGCCAACCGACTCGGGCTCGTTGGTGCGCATCTCCACCATGCGCCCACCCCAGAGCTTGGTCGACCGCCGCCGGTCGAGAAGTGATGCATCGCGCGACGCACGCCGTCGCTCGACGTGTTTCGTCTTCTCGAGGAAACGCTTGCGGTTCTGTGCAATGACGCGAATGGAGTGGTGCTGGTTGCGCGCAAGGCCACGCGAGGCCTTGGGCGCGAACTGCACCGCACCCGGTGCCACAGTGGCCACCTCGCGCCCGCCCGACAGCGGCGTCTGTCCCACGGCGGCATCGGGCGGCGTCTGTGCCGACGTCGTCGTCTCCGACAGCGGCTTGTCAAGGTCGTGCCGCGGGAAGAGGTCATCGAGCTGCTCGTAGAGCTGCTCGGTTGGCGGACGGAATGCCCACAGCTGGTCGCGATTCGAAAACGAGCTCCTCCGCTCCACTGCATGCCCACGCTCGGGTGCCGGCACGAGCGGCTCTGCACGCTGCGCCGTGCTCGGCGAGATGCTCAGTGTCAGAACCGGGCGGCTCGTCTCGTCGCGCAACGTCGATGTGCCGCTGCGGTCGGCACGCAGCGTGTCACTGTCGCGCAGCGTAGACGCATCAAGCGACTGCGCAAACGTACCACCGAGTGTGTCATCCGAAAACGAGTCAAACGTGGGCACGGTGGTGTCCGCCTTGCGCTCCTCAGCAAGGCGCATGTGCTGCATGAGTCGCTGCATCGACGCCTGCCGCTCATCCTCGCCGGTGTCAGAATACGGCGTCGAGACGCTGGTTGCCGTCGTGCCCGACGAGCCTTGCTCGCGGCTCCACGAGTGCCGCTGGGCGGCCGCTTCACCGTGCACCGATGAAGGCGCGGCGGAGTCAAGCTGCCGTGCACTGCTTCCGGACGCCGACACGGGCGAGGGTACGATCGGCAGCGGGCGCCCACTCCGTTCGCTTTCGCGCCCATCGACTACTTCGAGCCGCTCTTCGCTTTTGAATAGGGGGTATACGCTCGGTCGCTCGTCCGATACGATGCTTGCACTGCTCGAATCGGCGCGCACCATCGACGGCGACGCCACAGGCCCCGTGCGGGACTCGGCAGAGTTCGGCGTCGTCAACGCGTGGAAGGCAGACGTGCGTGCATCAAGCGACGAATGCGAGTAGGTGCGTGGCTTGGACGCAGACGTGTGTATAACCTGCTCGTACCCAGGCGGCGCCGCTTCCGCCATAGACGCCGGCGCGGGCGACGGCGGCAGTGCGACGGCCGCCGGCGTGGGGATCGACGAAGTGGGCGGCTGCCGGTATGCGGGGTGTGCCGGCTGTAGCGATGCTGGTGCCTCGGGCGCCGTCACGGGCTTGTGCGCAGCATTGGGCGAAGCGACACCCAGCGCGCTCTGCACCGTCATACCAGGTTGCAGGTTGGGTGCATGGGCGGCCATCCGCTGCAACTGCGCGACTTGGCGGCTACCCGCCGACGTATACGTCGGTGGCGCACCTTGTGGGACGCCTGCGCTCCACGCCTGCGTCGCGTTGGGCGGCGCACGGCGCAGCGGCGACGGTGCCGGCCACTGCCCCAGCGCCATGGCCTCGTGCACGCTCGAGGGCGCGGCATAGGTACCGCCCCGCGGCACACCAGCACTGGGTTTGGGCACCTGCCACGGGGCTACAACCGCGCGGGGTGCACCCGCACTGGGCGAAGCAGTCGCGCGCAGTCGAGGCGACTCGTACGCCCACATCGGACCGCCGGACGATGCGGACGGCTGCGGCGGTGTCGGCGGTGTCGGCGGCGGCGCGAGCGGCTGCACAAGAAACTTAATCGTGCCCTTGTCGTCACCGAGCTGCAGGCACAACGCTAGTAACGTGTCGTCGTCGATCAGTGGCGAGTTGCTCAGGTCCGAGGAGCCGATTTCAGTGCGTACGAGACCCCACTGGTTTGCGTCCTGCGTCGCGATCTGCAGCTTGTGCAAAATGCACGCCTTAATCGCCGGTGCTGAGTTGAGGCCTGACACATTCACCACCGAAAAGTGCTCATTGTCAAGCGTCGCCTGGATCAGTACACGGTCGGTCGTGCCATGGTCGCTGCTCGATGCCGAGCTCTGGCTGTTCATGGACGACGACGAGAAGGGGCGTGTAGCATTCAAGGAGCGCATGGACGGGATCGTCGGCGACATAACACGATCGCCCTCGGAGCTCATTCGCACCGGCGTCGTGCGCGGCTGCAAGGCGTGCGAGCGGCGGCGTGGCGAATGCATCGCCGCGGCGCTCCACGACGTGCCCGTGCTCGGCGGCGTCGGGGATGACCACGCTGGGTCAGCGTATCGGTCGTGAACGCCAGCCGGGCTCGAGCTGTTGCGTATGTGTCGCACGTACGGCGCGCGCGCGTCATCGGTGTAGCCGCGCGCACCGCGCGCAACGCTGGCATCGACGGTGTGTATCGTCGATGGCGACGACGTATACAACGCGCCAGGCGTTGGCGACATTTGGTAGCCCAAGGGATATGGCATGGCGGCATACTCCCCGCCCGCGGCGTACTCGGTACCCCGCGGCAAGTGATTCATGCCTCCCACTCGCGGCTCGTGGCCAGGTAAGGCCCCGGTTCAAGGGGAGGAATTATTGGGTGTCGGGCATTTAAGCGGCGGGCGCCGCGTCGCGGCGGCCTCCCCACACTTGGCGTCGTCACCCCTCGGTTCGCCCCCGCCTTTGCCCTTCTCGGCTTGGACGCACGAACACTACACATGGGCATACCAGGACCGACGGTTGCAAGCAAGCGCCTCCTTCACGAACTGGCTGCCGTGCACAAGGAACGCGCGCGCGGCCAGGCTGAGCTTGTCGCGGCGCTTGAGCCGGTCCACGAAGACGACCTCATGGAATGGCACGCAGAGCTCATCGCGCCGCGCACAGGTACCTATGGCGGCGGTCAATTTGCGCTCCGCATCCAAGTCCCGCCAACATACCCAACCAAGCCACCCACCATGCGCTTCACCACGCGCATCTTTCACCCCAATGTCGACTGGAAGACGGGCGAAATCTGCCTCGACGTGCTCCAGTCGCAATGGTCCCCCGCCTGGACATTGCAGAGTGCCTGTACTGCGATTCTTGCCCTGATGGACGTTCCCGAGCCCGACAGCCCGCTGAACGTCGATGCTGCGAACCTCGCGCGGTGCGACGAGGTCGCTTACCGCGCGCTGTGCCAGATGTACACCCAGCTCTATGCCACACCCACAACAACACCTTCTTGACGAAACGAAGCTTGTACACTATGATAAACCACGATAGATTAGCAGCACCCGCCTTTCTTCTGCTGGCCGCCGTCGTCGGCGCTCGGCTGGACCGAAATGGTCTCGCCGCCGGTCGGCTTGATGACGTCGTCCGACGACTGCAGTTGCTTGTTCGACACAATGCGGTAGATTTCTGGATGAGTACACGCCACCACATACCCGTCAAGATATTCTGGAACGCCTGCTCAACGTTGGACGCATCCAGGGCCGACGTTTCGATGAACGAAAGGTTGTTCTCGGCCGCGAACGCCTTGGCCTCCTCGGTAGGCACCGCGCGCAGGTGCCGCAGATCGCTCTTGTTACCGACCAGCATCACCACAATGTTGCTGTCAGCATGGTCGCGCAGCTCCTTAAGCCAGCGGGAGACGTTGACATACGTCGAGTGCTTCGCGATATCGTAGACAAGCAACGCGCCAACAGCACCACGGTAGTACGCCGAGGTGATGGCACGGTAGCGTTCCTGGCCTGCCGTGTCCCAAATCTGCGCTTTGACCGTCTTTCCGTCGACGTTGATACTGCGCGTCGCAAACTCGACACCGATGGTGCTGCGGCTCTCCAAGCTAAACTCGTTGCGCGTGAACCGCGACAGCAGGTTGGATTTACCCGTTCCAGAATCACCAATGAGCACCACCTTAAACAGGTAGTCGTAGTTCGATTCGGCGGCCATCCTCGTTTCAGAAGCCCCACGCACACAACCGGACGTGGCTGGGAAACCTGCGCGCGTGTTTCCCCCGCCCTGTTCGGGCAGTTCGGCCGAATGACTAATCACTCCTGCTACGTCTAGATCTTGTACACCACGTCCTCCGCAAACATGATCTCGCTCGCGTCGCTCATCGCCGCCAGCGCAGCGCGTGCTTCTTCGGGCGAGAAAGTGTCACGCGACGTATTGATGTGATCGAGCAATGTGGCCATGTCCACGTACTCGCTCTCCGCAAACGGTCCCGCGAGTGCCTCGGCGACGCGCCGGCGAAAGACTCCCATCCGCGGCGGCGGCGCCTGCGCCTCCGCCGCGGCCAGGAGTGGTTGTGACATCGCCTCGAGCTCCTGTGCGGCATTCGCAAGGGCCTCCTGTCGCGTCGCTCTCCGTGTAGCATAGGCTGTCTGGTAGTGTGAACCACCCAATTCCCGCTCGGCCTCGTCTTGCTCCATCTCGTCGTCGTCTTCGTCTTCCTCCTCGTCCTCTGCGTCACGCGTCTTTTGTCGCTTGCCACTGCGCCGCGTACGCATGACCTCCTTGAAGAGCGCGTACCGCAGAATTTCCTCGGCCGCCTCGGCGTCGCGCTCTTCGACGCGCGGACTAAGCCGCGCCTTAGCGTACGCCGTCGCCAGACGAATCAGCGTCTCAAGCGTACGCGCGGTGAGCGGCGCGGTCTTGCGCTGTGCACCGGCTAACTCGTCATTGCGCAGGTTCGCATACACGTTGGTGATCCAGTCCGCGGCACCCTTGGTCAGCGTCGGCGTAATGCGCGTCTTGGCGTATTGGATGTACTTTTTGACGAACGCAATAGTAAGCACCTCCTTGTGTCCGTCGTGCTCCGCGACGCCCACGTGCAACAGTGGGTTGTACTTTTCAAACGGCGATTCGTTCTCGGTGCCGTCGTCCGTGTCGGTCCGGTCGCTTGATGAGGAAGTTTGGGGGTTGTCGCCGCCGCCCACATCCAGGACCTGGTCGAGGTTGTCCTTGGCCGGCGCGCCGACCGCCTGGCCGGGCTGCACATACCGGTGCATGCGTAGCACATGCTCCGAGATGTGCCGGTCCCGCTCCTCGTTGACATCATCTGTGATGACAAACAGCAAATCGAAACGCGACAGGAGCGAGTCGGGCAGTGCAATGTTCTTACTCGGCTCCTTGTGCACATCGTACTGGCCATAGATGGGGTTCGCTGCCGCAATCACCGAACACCGCGCGTTAAGCGTGGTGTGGATCCCTGCCTTGGCGATTGTCACCGTCTGTTGCTCCATCACTTCGTGGATCGCCACACGATCGGTCTCAGACATCTTGTCGAACTCGTCAATACACACCACGCCGCGGTCGGCCAGCACCATTGCACCGGCCTCGAGCCGTCGGTCGCCCGTTTCGCGGTCGGTATTCACTGCGGCCGTCAAACCGACACCACTGCTACCTCGACCGGTCGTAGCAATCGCCAACGGTGCCGTGTTCATCACGAAACGCAAAATCTGACTCTTGGCCGTGGAAGGATCACCAACCATGAGCACGTTGATGTCGCCACGAATGTGGGTACCGTTGGGCAAATTCTTCTCGAGGCCGCCCAGTAGCAACAGCAGTACCGCCTTTTTGACATATTCCATCCCAAAAATGGACGGCGCGAGCGACTGAGAGAGCAGTTCAAACACGTCGCGGCGCTTGGCGATCTTATTAATGTTGCGAATGTCCAGATCGCTCAGCGGGATGTGCGAGAAACCGCCACCGGCTCGGTTCGCCAGCATATTTAGGTAGTTGCCAATCATCAGCGTACGGAACGTCGAGGTGCTGCTCTGCCCCACACGGTTTCCGAGCGACTTGTACATGCCCACGAGCTGGATCCGGTCACCCGGCTTACACTGGTCGACCAAGTCGTCGTCCATTACCACATCAATGCTGCGTGGCAACTGCCCTGGCGGGGCGCGCTCGGGCATTTCCTGGATCGAGATCATCTGGTGGTCGCGGAAGACGCTCAGTCCATACTCGGTGGTGAGCCGGTTTCCACTCTCATCCGTGGTGGGGTAGGTGGTCGAAGTTGGCGGCCCTGATCCAAACATAGTCGCGTCACGGTACTCGCGCACATGGAACCGCTCGGTGGCTTCGCAGTAGTGCACTGACTCGGTGATCTTTGGGTGGACGAGCGAGCCTGGGTTAGCGCATAATGGACGACGTACATCGTGTTACAATTCCTTCCAAGCTGACCAGCTTCCCTAGGTAGATGCTGCGCAGTGTGCGTGTATTGACGTGGTGGTCACCAAAGCTGCCCCGCAGACCGATATGGTATTGCTTGCCCTTGATGTCTTCCTTGAGCGGGTCATGCAGCTGCTCGACCAGCACACGTAGTGCACTCTCAAATGCGGGAAGAAAGCTGTTTGGGTCGTTCAAGAGACCGTCGGCATACTCGCGGTTGTACGTGCGCACATCGTCCAAATTCACCACGAGACGTCGCTTGTCTTCAGCGAGCATATGGCGAATCGCGCCACGGTAGTCCACAGCGCCGGTCTGATCATCCAAAAACTCTACAAATGTGCGCGCACGATCTTTCAACAGATCGTCGTCGAGCGCAGGCACATCAAATTCCAGCGCGTCGCCCATCGCCGCGCACGTTAAACGACGAGCCGCGACGTCGCGCCTATCCACGTGCGGCCACGTGCTAAACCCCGCGGTGCGCGCTCAAGCTACCGAGCTCCACCAGCTGCGTGAGTGCGGGTCGACGCACGTACCTCGTTGAGTGTGTGCAGATTGTTCGTCAGGTCGGCGAGGTAATCTACCAGGTGTGCATAGTCGGCATCCTGTGTAAGCGAGAGTAACGGATGCATGCATACGTACGCGTTCCTGAAGTGCCTCAAAGCGCGGCGGTGCGCGGCTCCCCTGATTCGCGACAGCCGCCGCGAGTCGGCGGAGCAGGGCATCGTTGTGGGGATGCAACCCCTGCCGGACACCATCAACGTATGCGCATGCGCTTTGAATACGCTCGTAGAGTGCCTGCATGGCATCGCGTTCGGCGGCGAATGCGGCAAAGATTGCGTTGTTCTCTGCGGACGAGTCGTCGCCCGTGTGCCGTGCACGGCTATTGGCGTCACTCAGCACGACGTGCTCCGCGGGTGCGGTACCGAGTGCGGTCGCCGTAGGTTCCAGCGTGCCATTGTTGGGTAGGTAGGCCGAGATCGGCAGCGTCCCTGTCTTCTGAGCGTGCGTGTAGGCCACGGCACTTGGGTGAAGTACAATCGCCAGCGGTTCCGGTGTGCACGTTTGTAGCTCCTTGGTGATGGACTCAGCCGTGGTGGGGAGCTGCTGGACTGTGTACCAGCCCACAACGTCCCATGTGGGGAAGACCTGCTGAACTGCGTGTGAGTGCGGCGCACCACCTACACTGCTCCCGTCTCCGCCACAGAAAATCAGAATCTAGACGCGCTTCTGCTGATACCAATGTGGGCACCTCAAAAGCGCTGTGGACCTCGATGTGCGAACCTGACGTGGTGCCGAGAAGGATGCCGAACGCTGGGTAAGCGCGTGCAGCACCTACTATGCGGTTCTTCCGCGAGCTGCGAGCGTGTAAAGTGCTCGACCATGACCATGAGCGGCAGAGTGTGTCTGTGTGAGGCACGAAACGTACACCACGACGCGTGCGCCGTGCGCCGCAGGGTCCCCCTCGTCCATCGTGATGGCTGCGGTGCGTAATTCCCAATCTTCCCAAATTTCCCTGCCTCCCTTTTCTGTCGCCACTGGGCGGGGCACGCTCGAATTGCGCCGTGGCACGCCGGACGGACAGCGTGCATGAGCGAGAGCGAAAAGCACACGGCCGCCGCGGCGAACGCGCCTACGGAACGCGCGCCCGTGTCGCAGCCTGCACCTGAGACTAAGGACACAGCGCTGGCAGGGCCCAGCAGCGATGCGGCGCCCGGCACCGCCAACGCGGGCCCGGCAGCAAGTGTGAGCTCAGAGACGCACAGCGCCGGTCCGGACACACCAAAGCCTGCCCCATCTGGAGATGTGGCGCCCGCAGAGCGTGCGGTACCAGACGCGTCCCGGCCGGCCGAAGCAGCGCCTGCGGTGTCGGACGCGTTGCCATCCACCAACGCGGCGCCCGCTTCGTCCGACGTGTCGCAGCCTGCCGAAGCGGCACCGCCGCGCGATGCGCACGTCGATGCGTCCGGTTCCGGCGGTACCGCGAGCGCCGACAACTCGCCGCGCCTTGCGTCTTCGCACGCCAAAAAGTTCTCATCGCTGAACATCAACCAGCGGTTCTTGCAGAACGCGAGCGCCGCTGCAGCGCAAGCGACGCACAAGCCTGTGGCGCCGGCGCCGGCGCCGGTCGTGACGAGTCGGCTAACGACGATGCGCCCGACGGTACGCCCTGCGCCCCGCTCCGAGTCGCCGATGGCGTCGTGGGCGAACCGAAGCAGCGCGGCGGCGGGTGCCACCAGCACTTCGCCGACCGCACCGGCCGCTGATGGCAAAGGCACGAGCACGACTGGTGGCGCGCGAACTGCGCCATGGGCAGCAGCATCGACGGCGGCACGCCCGCCGCCGGCGTCGCGCGTGTCGCTCTCGTCGGAAGACTTCCCAACGGCCGCTGAGGCGCTTGAAGCGAAGCGCAAGGCCGAGGAGCGCGCGGCGGAGCATGCTGCAAAAGAGTCGGCAAAGCAGCAGGCGGCGCTCAAGGAGCTTGACCGCTTCCGCGGCACGGATCTGCCGACGGCGAGTCACTGGGACGAGATGGACGAAGAGTCGGAAGAGTCGCTGGACGACGTCGTTGAGTTTGGCGACGGCAAGCAGTACAAGATTTCGCACGACGAGCCACCGCGACCCTCGCCGCCCAAGGCGCCTGAGCCGCGCCGCGGGCTGCTGCACCCTCCGGCGCCCAACGCGTGGGGTTTGGCGCGCTCAACGCGCCCCGACAGCGCCGTCCGTCTCGGCGATGCAGGCGCAAGCCGTGCACCTGCACCTGCGCCCGCGTCGCTGCCGACGTGGGGTCCTCTGGCGCAGCGGCACTCGACGCTCACCGGCCAGCCGCTGCCGAAGCCCGCGGCGCCCAAGGCGGCGCCCACGCCTGCGGCACCTGCCGAGCCGAAAAAGTCGCCCGAGGAGATTGCCGCGGAGCAGCAGACCGAGATGCTGACCGCTGCGGAGCGCGCACGCAGGCGCCGTGAGGAGGACGAGCGTGCGCGCGAGGCCGAGCGCGAGCGCGCGCGGGCGCGGGCGCACCAGATTGAGGAGCAGCTCAAAGCCGCGGAGCGTGCCAAGAAGGAGGCGCTCGAGGCGGAGAAGCGTGCGGTGCGCGAGCGGCGCGAGCGCGAGCGGGCTGAGCGCGAGAAGGAAGCGCGCGAGCGGCTTGCGCGTGAGGATGCCGCCAAGGAGCGCGCACGCAAAGCACTCGCTGAGCGCCAGGCGGCCGAGGCCGAGGCGAAGGCGCAGCGCGAGGCCGCCAAGGAGCGCGCGCGCGAGGCGCGGCGGCAGGCCAAGGCGCAGCGCGAGGCCGCCGCGCGCGCGGTCGCCGCGCCTGCCGACGACACGGACGCGTCGTGGCGCCGCGCGACGCCGCCAGCCGCTGGGGCAGGCGATGCCGGCCCGGTGCCGGGCGCCGCGCCGGCCGCCCCGCGCGCCACGCCACCGCCACCGCCGCCCGAGCCGAGCCGCACGCGCGAGGAGCTGCCGAGCGAGCAGGCGCCTGTCTGGCGCCAGTTCCGCGTGCAGTTCCCCGCGTTCCGGCACCACCGACGCGCCGCGTCCGACGCCGCGCAACGGCAACGTGCGCCGCGCGACGGCAACGCACACGCGTGTGCTTGCGACCCGCCCTGGGGCTTCGGCACGCTGCGTACCGTACACACCGAGGTCGAGTGGCTCTTCCCGCCCGCCGCGCCCGCCGTGCACCTGCCCCGCGCCTCGGAGGAGGCGGCCGGCCGGGCACGTGCGCCGCCCGAGCCGGCGCCGAGCGCGCATGCGCGCGCGCCGCTCGACCAAGACGCGCTGGTCGCGGCGATCGTCGGCGATGTCGACACGGGTGCGGATGCGGCGCTGTTCGCCGATGAGGCACTGCTGCAGCTGCCCGCGCATCTGCGCCGATCGGTGCCACGCGTCAAACTGCCGACGGTCGCGTCATGGCGCGCGCCGCGCACGTTCCTGCCGACCTACGCCAGCGGTGCAGACGGCGCGCGCGACGCGGGGCTGTTTGAGCCGCGCACGCACGGGGTGCCGCTCGTGTCGCTGCCCGACCGTATCCTGCCCGAGGCGCCCGTGACGGCGGCGGCCTCCGCGACGTGGGGTGCAGGTACCTTGGGGCTGCCGCTGCTCGACAACGACCATCACCTGAAGCGCGTGTGGTCGTCGTCGGCGCCGCAGAGCGCGGCGCAGCCCAAGAACTCGCTCGAGGGTCTCGTGGACGACACGCTGCCCGAGCCCGTGGCGCTGCACGAGCTACACGACACGCCGCACACCTCGTCGCACGAGCTCGATGCGATTGCGGCGCCCTTCCAGCCCGCGGCCAAGCGTGACGAGGCACAGCCATGGCCGTACCTCGCGCGCGAGCGCACCAACCCCACCGCGTACCGGGGCATGCGCCCGCCTTACACCACGACGCACGCAATGCCCGCGCCGGATCAGAGCGCGATCCACTACATGCTCCCGGCGGACTACTCCGACTTTGTCCTCTCCGACACGTGGTAGACACGCGGCAGGCGTGCCCCGCCCGCCCGGGCTTGGGAGGCGCGCACCGCGTCGGTCGTCACATAGGTCGTTCGTTGCTTCCTACTCCCTGGCTATCTCCCCCGCGCAAACTGCAGCGCCGGCCCCAGACGCGCGGCATACGGTGCCGCCACACGCCCGCCCGCACCACGCACCGACGCCGCAGCTGGCGTGGGCGCGCGCGAGCGCGCGCGCTTCCGGTGGGAGCGCGCTAGGTGCGCAAACTCCCCGCCTTCCTGGAACGCGGGGTCGTTCAGGCCAAGTGGGTCGTCAGGGTCCTTGGCGCGCGGCTTCTTTTGCTTCGCAGGCGCGCGCTTCACCGCATCAATCGCACTCGCACGCACATCGTTCGCGCGCAAGCCCAACTTGCGCTTCCGATAGGCGCGCTCCCGCGCCGATGGCAGCGCACGACTGGGGTCCAGCGGCTCGTGCTCCAACGCCGCGTCGACCACGTCCACCTCACGCTCGGGCGCGAGTGCACGCACAAGCGTCGCCTCGTTCGCAACGCGCACCATCGGCTGTCCATCGCGCCCACGCGCATACCGCTTCTTGGTTGCAGGAGCCTGCGACGGCGCAGGCTGCTGCTGCAGCGCCGCCCGCGCTTGGGCGTCGCGGTGCGCAAAGGCCGCAGCAAACAGCGCAGGGTCAAGCCGCGACGTAACACGTCCGCTGGATACAGCAGACTCCTCCGCATCCTCCGCATCCTTCGCGTCGTCCTCGTCGTCCTCGTCGGCCTGGACACGACGAGCGCGGCGGGACGCTTGTGCGGGTTTGGCTCGGCGCTGCTGCTTTTCACGCCGCGCCTCATGTTCACTGAATAAGCTCACACGACGTACCGAGCCCTGCGCTTCTGTTCCGCCGAGGCACTCGCGCGCGCCGCTTGCCGGGCCGACTGCGTCGTGATTTCTTCTACCTCGGACCCCGAGTCGGACTCGGGCTCGTCGTTGCTCGCCACAGTTGAGGGGGGCGCAGAATCGGCGCCCTCATCCGAGTCCATAGACCCGAGCTCCCCGGGATCTTCGCCAAACTCCTCCTCCAAGTCAAAGGTTTTATGCGCACCAGTCGACTTGGGCGCAGGCATCGTGGCGAGGCGACAAATTTTTGCGATCGGGGGCCCGATGGGTGCACGTCCGATGGTCGTCATGCAGCCAACGCTCACCGAAGTGTTTGGCACGTACCGGGACGAAATCGATGCCTTTGTACGTGCACCACGCTCACCAGAACGATAAGCGCGAGCGTCTAATCAAGACATCTCGCGACGTCACGTCGCTTTCGAAAAAACTCATCTTTCACCTTCATCGCTTCTCTGTCGCGGCTGGATGGCCCACTGCGGCTCACGATACAAAAAATATGAAGCTATTTGACGATGCACATACAAAACTACAAGAAGTGTATGGGATCCTCCGTACGTGCGCCGAAGAGGAGCAGCTACAGAGCGATACGCGAGAGCCAAGCCCGACCATGCTCCGATTCGAGCGGTTCATCGGCGCGTCGCTGGAGGAAATGGTACGCCTGCACACAATAACCCAGATTGAGGCCGCCACGTTTTTGTATTTCCTCGAACACGATGCTTTGATGCCGCTGGATGCGATTCAGGCGCCTCTCCACAGCGACGCGAACCCATTGGTAGGTCCTCCTCCGCCCTGACTCGACCAGCTGCTGTACATTACACCAGAACGGTATCTGCTGGGCCTTTCGGACCTTACCGGGGAGTTGATGCGGTTTGCTATCAACTCGGTCGGTAGTCCCGATGCACCCGTCATTCTGGAGCGCGTCCTGGGGATGCAGCGGGCCATCTACGACGGTACGAAATATCGCCTCACACTAGCACTCGAACCGCTTGCCCCCTTTCATAATGAGATCCGGAAGAAGCAGCAGGTTTCGCTTACATCATTACGAAAGGTCGAGGACGCTGCCTACACGCTGCGAGTGCGCAGCTCCGAATACTCCGACCCGGCGATGGTCCAAGAAATGGTCCGCCGGGCGTTACAGTCCACAGAGCCGGAGGAGTCATAGCAATGTTTAGAACACGGGAGCCAGCATCCAGCCAGCTTTGCGCATGAACAACACACCCAGACCGAAGAAGGCGACGCTCCAGCCGACCGCAACGTTGCTCCAGAACTTGGCGGGGTTCGTGATCTCCTCACGCCACCAGCGCACGAGCCACGAAGGCTGCGGCTGCTGCGAGCGGCGCGACGGGTTGTTCAGGAATCCTTGCTGGGCAGAGCTGTAATGAGCCGTAATTCCACCTACAGATACGATCCACCTTTCTGCGACATGGTGTGGCGACACGAGAAGAAATGGTCACGTGCATACACCCACTGGTGTGTGCGCTACGCTGTGGGCCAACATGTCCGGGGGAGTGGCACGGTTCGAGGTACCCCGCTACACACTTGAGGAACTTCGTGCTGAGCCACAGCGGCTCATGCATTACCTTCAGGCCCCTGATACACAATGCACGGAGCCCAACGCGTACACATCAGCGGACCTAAGTCTCTTGCCCCTACTTGACGAACGCGCGGAGCATCCAGACCCCAAGGAGGCGGCCGAGCACGCCAACCACGCTAACCAAAATGCCCTGCACGTCCTCCAAAATGTCGAGACAAACCTCCGTGCGATACTTTCTTCTGCGCTAGGCGAGGATTACAACGACGACGACTTGGTCGAGACGCTGCAGCGTTTGACTGAGCAGCTACAGGTGTCGACCTCCAAGTCCACCACCCAGCAGCACGAGGAAGCAGATGACGCGCCCAGCGAAACACTAGAGCAACTCTACATTGCTCGCAACTGCACACAGCTCCTTGCTGAAGCCGACGAGGTAGAAGCACAGGCCATGGCGCGTACGGATGACGTACACGCGCAAATGAACGCACTGCAGCGGCTCACGATACTGGTAGATGGCGTCTCACTGAGCCAGCAAAAAGATGGGCTTCAATTTCCGAAGCGCGCGCGCGAAGAGCTTGTCCGCCGTCGCGACGCGCTGTATGGCCAGTTGGAGCGGCGCTACCACACAGCTCTACGGGAAGCCTTGCAAGCTATGCACTGGCCACCGCCTGAGCTCGAGAACCCCGATGCGACTAAGAAACGTGAAGTAAAACCCGTGCATATCCTGGGTAATTCACAATTGGAGGGGGCTTGGTCCGACGTCTGTGAGCTCCAGCTAACCGGCGCTGAGCTCGGACTGTGTGGTGCACCCAGCTGCATCAAGCCGCTGCCTTTGGTCTCTACGAGTGAGATTCCTGGAAGCACGCCGGCTCAGCCTGGCTCTGATGCCTACGTACCTCTCACTGCCGCGAGCATTCTTTTTCAACCAATCCTACTGCGGTTCCGCTTCCACTTTGACAGTGACCGTTCCACCAACCGGCTCGACAAGCCTGAATGGTTTTTGCGGCATATGCTTGCGCTTGTACAGATGAACAGCGAACTTTTTGCACCGGCACCTGATGCGTGGCATCCAGGCGGTCAAATTGCCGAACTCACGCGCCTTCGCCGACCCACCTCGCCAGACCAGCCATTCCGCAAGCGTCACATTTTGGCCGACACAGCTGCTGAGCTGCTCCACAATGCATTGTACCCGTTGCGCAAGAAGATCCATGCCTCAATGCCGTTGCTCGTCTCCGAACCAGCCTTATTGGCGCACAGCATCTTCCAGTACCTCACCTTCGATGCTGATCTGCGCGAAGCTTATCATCCTGCATTGATGGCATCCGATGGGCGGGGCGCTGTTCGACTTGCGGACGATGTACTGGGCAACGATACCTGGTTTAAGCAGTGGCTCGATGGCGAGCGTGTATTCGCACAGCGCCGATTCGACGCAGTGCTGGAATCACCCACGGCGTGGACATTGGTACAAGCGGACACGCTCACGAATGAAAACGACCCTAGCCTCGATGCCGTCGCGGGTCCGACCAGGGATGCAGACGCTGCAGTGGACGCACTGACCACCACCTTGTCCGCTTGCACGCTGACCAACATTCTAGCCGGTGTCACTGAGCGCTACCAGCCGCTCCACTCGCTTGCCCAGCAATGTGCCTTTGTTATTCATGTGCAACGGCCGCTTTTGTCTCAGTTTGAAGTGCGCCTTTCTCGACACATGGATGCGATGGAAGCCATGAGCAGCATCTTTTCGCGCGCCATCCCTGGTGAAATCGGATCTCTAGACGCCTCATCCAACAACGAAGAGGTGCGAGGGACAAAAGGCATTACACGTATAATGAAAGCGCTCCTTTCGGCAGAGTTTGTGCGCCAGCAGCTCGAAGAGTGGTCCGAGACGTCTTTCTTCCTGGATATGAATGAAAACATTGCATCGCTGGACAAATCGTCGACTTTATACAGGCTGATGTTGCCTTCCCAGTTACAAAATGAATTGGATTCGGCCAGTCTTATCCAAGCCATGAAGCGAGGGCTGCAAAGAGGCGCTCATGTGGCAGCTAACTTGCGACCCTTGGCCACTTCGAGCTCCGAGGAACCTGAACCTGGCTTGGCTACTACAACAGACAAGCAGGCTTCGGGCGTATGGGACAAATCACAGGTGCAGTTTCAAGACATTACCGATCGTTCAAAACGTGCTTTGGAGCGCTTGGTTGTATCTGAGGTGCTGGAATCCCTGCGTCCTTACATCCAACGGTATGCTAACTGGCTAACATACAGTCGATGGGATCGCGAACAAACCCCGGAGAGCACAACAGAAGAGGAAAAACAAGACGAAGTTGTTTCGCAGAGCCTCGACGTGCCAAGTAAGGAACTCCTGCCTGCGTTGGCTAAACTTTCTATGCTTTTGACCCACCTAGTGAAATTGTGTCCTCCTCGACTTCTCTTACCATTGTACCGGCAAATTGCGGGATCACTGAGCAAGGCAGTCATCGACAGAGTATTGATGCCCAGTACGTTATCATTTTCTCTAACTTTGAAGATGTTCGCATCTCACAACAATTTGCACCAGGGCAAGCCAAACAATTCCAAATGGATGTCCAGCAGGGGTGGCTCCATGTAGTCAAGGAACTGTCTGAGTTGCCTCAAGTAACTAACCGACGTGCCAGACACGAGCCAACGGGGCTCGGCAACAACCCAGAATCCGCTTGGAGACTTTTGGTCGATGCTAGCCAACAGATGACATAACTATATTTCTCTCACATCTGAGGTCCTTTGAATTGCTGAGCGCAACATGAATAGCTAAGTTGCTTTCGTGGGGACAAGCTCCACGACAAACGTGTATCAATTAGAACAAGGGAAATATTTCCCAAAAATTTTTTTAAAAAAAAGCTTCCGCGCCGGGAATTGAACCCGGGTCTGGTCCGAACCAAGTCGTAATGACAAGGACCCGTCATAGCCACTAAACTACGCAGAACGCTCTTACTACCGAGGCCTCTTTTTTATCTATATGACCCCTTTCGGCAACAAGGCAGCTCCTATCTGGACCGTCTTTGGTCCAAAACCCGGAATGCCCTAATTGACGCTGAGGACCACTGTACTTGGACACGCCTGCCGACTATTTGTCATTGCATCTTATTCTCGATGTCTATTTTTACGATTAAAGAACAAACTTATTGACTATATTCTCTCTTGAAGTGCAACCTCGTCATGGTTCTCGTAAGCACCGACTCGCTTTAGCACTACCGCACATGATTATGTTGACTTACTTCCAGTCAAATACACGTCAGGGAGCTCGGTGGTGCAGTGGATAGCATGTGGGGCTCATATTAATATGTGGCACCCCAAGGTCGACGGATCGAAACCGTCCTGAGCTACATTTTTTGCTACAATGACTTGCGTTTAGCAATGTGGAGAAGAGTCGCAAATAAATTTTGGAAGGATAGACATTTATGGCATGCTATTTCCAGTGCGTATGGAAGGTGAAACGCAAGGGTATCGATAATCTCCGAATGGCAGTTTGCGAGCGAGTTCATATAGGCGCTCCTCCTCTTTCGTTGGGCCATCGAATTTCAAAATAGAGACGTCCTCTGGGTGGTTGTTATTGCGTTGATTCTCCATATACGATGGGAATCTAGAACATTGATTTAGTAGCGTTCTCTCGTCAGCTTCTCTGGTTTGATCATTGTGATCTAAAACACCAGCGCTTCGTGGTTTCGATGAATCTTGAACCCAATATTTACCCTTTCCTTGATCAATGTAGCGCAGACCTGCCCGACTGCGTCGACTCAATGCACGCGATTGATAGATTGTGGTGTCATTGGGCTCGACAGCTTCGTAAGTATATCCCGTTCCTCGGAATGTTGAGATAGTATCCGAAATAATGTCACCAATTTCGAAACTGTCGCGCAACGCATACAAGAATGGCATGCGACCTGCGAGTTTGTAAGGAGCTTGAATGAAATCAAAATAAGAGAATGCATAGGCATGGCCCACAGCGAAAAACGGCATCTCTAGGCAAATGAGAGCATCCTGCAAAGCAGCGGAGAGATATATATCATCTTGAACCGAGCCAACTGAAGGTCAGCCGCCTACGTTCGAGAAAACGTACTGTGTCGGATTATGCCCGCTGCAACCAAAATAGAGATAGTGAGACCTTGCCAGAAACTGAAAAAGATCACGCCCTTCACACACATAAATTTGCCTGCGACGTGAAATGGCCTTAATTCGGAGCGGAGACACATCCAAAAGAGGGTCAGAGAATACAATGCAATAAACACCGAGACATCTGCGGTTAATAGAGCACAATGCCTACTGTAAAGTAGTGAGATCCATGTGTAGCCGTTCTCCAAGCCCAATCGACCATCTTCATATTTACCAATAAGCTTCAGTATCACAGTAGCAATGGCCAGGATAGGCTTGAATTGAACGTATTCTGGAAGTTAGGAATTAGACGCACGTTGGACGCCCCGCTTAACCCAAAGGAAGACATAAGGATCGCTAAGATCTGCTGGCGCCAAGAACAGGCAGAGTGGGAAAATGTGAGGCATAGGATTCCTTCCGCGAAGCATCGTCAGGATTTCACTTTCCCCTGAGAGATATTCCACTAACAAGTTGAAGAAGCAGTAGATCACGAAGGCTTCGTAGAGATCGCGAACCAAACCGATCATCTCGGCAAGTTGAAGGGAATAAAGCGAAATGGCCGATGTAATAGCATATAATAGGGGCCTAAAGAGTAAGTATTCTCCTCATATGAGTACGTACATAACAAGAATGCGTACGACATAGCGTTGGAGAAAAGGCTTGTAGTAGTGCTTTAATTGCAACCAGATGGAGTATGAGGAGTACGCGGTGGTAAACAGCGTAGCGCAAGTGCACAGAAGAAGCAGACGGATAGGAAGAGACCTACCCGACCCTTCGTCTCTGTCACTAATAAACATGGCGACGTAGGCGCGTGCAACACCGTTTCGTACTGGCGTGTTACAAATTGTCCGCGTCTGCTGGTGTGGAGAACTAGTCAATCCGATCCCGGATATATGAAGGCATGTCAAATGGGCCACAAAACATGTAACAAGAGGCCGCTACCCGTCCCAGCAATAGTACAGACCGACCAGCAGGTCCTTATAGTGACTCGTGAAACTCGACCAATCGTTGATCCATCTTTTCATACAGGGTCAAATATGGGTTGCTACGTCAGGACGAGGTAACACGATATGGAAACGCGCAAACAAGACTTTTAGTGCGTCTTCTTCACGCTGGCAGTGTCCCACGCCTCGCGCTCGTCATCGGCGCGCTGGATCTCCTTGAGAAGAGGAGTCAGATAGCGAATGTCCTGGAGTCAGCTTTGAACAGAATGACATACGTTCTCAGGGGTCGTCCACTCCTCCTTGGCAAGCGGACGCTGCAGGATAGAGCACTGCATCGCGCGCCGGAAGCGGTAGACACGGTCATATGCCTCGCGCGACTCGAGACGAGAAATGGCCTAAACGTTAGTTGTGCTCTTCCGCGCGCCAATTAAAGCGCACACGTCTAGTAGATACGAACCTTCTGCGCTTGCGCGTTTTCTTCCTCCAGCAAATCGTCGTAGCGGAGACCGAACTGGCGGTAGCCAGCAGTCTGAGCGTATGCGTTCGCGACGGGCTTGAAGAGCTTCAGGAGCGTCGGAGACGACTGGATGTACTTCGCGAACGAAATGGACTTCTGTAACAGATGAGTAAGGTTAGTATCGACCGAAAAGATCGCAAAAGACATACCGAGGCCATGGTTAAATTACGCCAACACCGTAGCCAGGTGGAAGATGATTGAAAATAGCTGTAATGCCAAAGAATCCGGTCTGTCCCGCGCCGGTGATTACCAACTCAGATTCACGTGACATTACCGCCGCCTCACCTCCACCGTCGAGCTTTCCGACCTGGTAGAATGTCAGGTCATGCACGTCCCAGGACAATTGCAGTATTAGGCGGAGGCATATCAGGCCTTTCTGCGGCATACTCACTATCTAAATCTCTTGTAAACCATCGTATCATTGTACTTGAAGCGGGATCTCGGCTAGGTGGCTGGGTACACAGTGAACGAGTTCGTGTGCACGAACCACCTATCCAACAAGATGCTACGGCGTTGTTAGAATCGGGTCCACGCAGTCTTATGCCGGGAAAATACAAAGGTCTGCGAACATTGGAAATGGTATGTACCAAAAGAGGCTTACACAGCTCGCAAATCTAGGCCTTTCTGACCGCATGGTGCTTGTTCCCCGCACGTCCAAATCTGCTAAGAACCGTTTTCTACATTATGGTGGAAAACTAAATCGTTTGCCATCCTCCTTATTTGGGGCAATTAGTGCTGCTGTGCGCCTCCCAGTGATACGAGAAACGTTGGCTGGGGTGGTTCGCGAACCATGGGTGCCACGGAAAGCAGTGGCAGAGGAGGATGAATCCGTACACTCGCTTGTCTCTCGTCGTTTTGGCCAGCCGCTCGCAGACAATTTGGTATCTGCTATGATGCATGGAATCTATGCAGGGGACTCGCGCGAATTAAGTGCACAAAGCATCTTGCCTTTCCTCGGAGACCTGGAAGAAACACATGGAAGTGTACTACGGGCACTCATTCCCTTCCCTTCGAAGCTGAACAAAAGGTTTAAGGAGGGGACGAAGAGTCGTTCCGCGGAAGACAAGTACAAGGCGCTTGAAGTTGCCAGGCGAATGGATCCTCAATTCGTGGAAAAAATGAACAAGACCAGTATTTATTCTTTCCCTAATGGTCTGCAAGAGATCATTGACGCATTGAGCGACTATGTTATGGCTACACAAAATACGGAATTTCGACTGGGATCGGCTTGCACACAGATTGATCCCAATGCGGATGGGTTTGAGCTGGGTATACAAAACGAGGTATTTAAACTTCAGGTCGACCGTGTCGTGGCGGCGCTTCCAAGTGCCAAACTTGCCCCATTGTTGCCTGATTTGCCACACCTTGGACACAATCCAGCAGCGACACTAAGTGTGGTAGATGTCATCTTGGCCCCTCCTGATGGGTCTGCCATGCAGTACAAATTACCCATCGAAGGCTTCGGGTTTTTGGTGCCCCGCAGCGCCAAAAACAACCCTGATGAGATCCTTGGTGTCGTTCTGGACAGCGACGCCGTTCCAAACCAAGGGAAACTCGATGCAAACAAGAATCCGCCATTTATCAAGATGACCGTCATGATGGGCGGGCCATATTGGCGTGGGAAGAAACACGCCGAGCTCCCAACAGTAAAGGACGTGGAAGAGCGAGCGCTACGTGCTCTTCACCACATGCTTGGGATCCCTGCTTCCGTTCTTGAAACCCACGTGCGATACCTTTCTGGACATATTCTGAAAAACACCATTCCACAATACCTCGTCGGACATCCCCAACGTATGCAAGAGCTATACAACACACTTGTTTCTGACCCTCGATGGCGAAATCGACTAACGCTTCTCGGTTTCAGCTATGCAGGTGTTGGAATCAATGATTGTGTTGCCAATGCGCTAGATGCCAGCGATGCCATTATCCAACAAGAGCTTGGCATGTGTAGCAATGATTCGACAAACGTCGCTACAGGATTGAGTATGGCATTTTGATATAAAAATGTTTCCTAGGAAACACTGTTATTTACCAGTCTTATGTACGATAGGTGTTGAAGGGCATGCGCCTTGTGTGTATTTATTCCTTGAAGAAACTAAGCAGATCCTGCACGTCTTCCCTCGAACCGAGGAAGATGGGGCAGCGCTCGTGGATGGTCGTGGGCACTACGTCCAACACACGCTTCTCACCCGTTGTGGCGAGACCGCCTGCCTGCTCGGCGAGGAAGGCCATAGGGAAGGCCTCGTAGAGCATACGAAGTTTGCCCTTGGTCGACTTCTTGTCTGCAGGGTAGCAGAAAATGCCACCGTAAAGGAGCGTGCGGTGCACATCAGCAACCATAGAACCAATGTAACGCGCCGAGTACGGCTTCTTGGGCGGTTCAGGGAACTTGATCGAATCGAGGTACTTGGTGATCGGAGGGTGGTAGTACATGGCATTACCCTCGTTGATCGAGTAGATTTGGCCGCGGGGTGGAATTTGGATCTTAGGGTGCGTCAGGATAAACTCGCCAATGCTGTTGTCCAGCGTGAAACCATCAACACCAGTGCCCGTCGAGAGTACAATGTTGGCCGAAGAACCGTACATGCAGTACCCAGCAGCCACCATCTCGCGGCCAGGACGCAGTACATCCTTGATCGAGCCGGAGGAACCCGGCTGCACCTGGTAGATACCGAAAATAGTACCAACGTTGACACCAGCATCAATGTTGCTCGAACCATCCAGTGGGTCAAAAACAAGGCAGTACTTGCCGGTCTCCGCGGCGCGGCGGTCAGAGACAATGATCGCCTCTTCCTCCTCCTCCGACACAAGCACAGCCGACTGACCCGAAGCGACCAACGCATTGACCATAACCTCGTTGGAGATCACGTCAAGCTTCTTTTGGTCTTCACCTTGCACGTTCTGTGCACCAGCCACACCGGTCATGTTGTTCAGACGCGCTTTCCGGACAAGATCCTCAATGACTTTGCATGTAGTCTGCAACGAGTTAAGTAAAAGAGTGAATTCGCCAGTGACCTGCTTTTGGTTCGCCATCTTGAACCCTTCGTTCAGCACATGGCGCGAGAGCGTAATAATGTCCGTCTGTGGGGGTTGGAAGTCACCCATCTTGTTTGTAGGTTAGGAAGAAACCCCGGACGGCAAGTACACGGACCCTTTTTCCGGTCCCGGCAGACCAAGCGAGATAATCCAATGTCCGTCGAGTACGCGGCATTTCCCGAAACGGATAAATCCGGGGTTGTGCATGGCAACACGTGGTTGTCCCTCAGAAAACGCCAAGACCACAGTGCACGGGCCAAGGGCCGTGCCTCGGGAGCCTCCGGCGTGCTCATGATCTTTCGATTGCATGAAAAGCCGTGAGATCAATACAAGGTGATACGAATGCAATTCGAGTACTAGCTTAACAATTATGCGCTCACTTTAATTGGCTTCCAGCTTCTTAGACACGTCCTCAGCCTTCGAAGACAGCTCCTCCTTGGCCTTGCTGGTTTCTTTCTCCGCAGTGTCAACAACGTTATCAACCGAGGACAGAATCGACTTGTGCAGCGCCGGAATCGTATCAGTCTTCAGGTAGTTGAGAATCTTTCCCACTCGTTCTTGTACAGAGGCCTTGGAGTCAAAGGCCTCCTTGTAGGCTTCCTGATAAGTGGACTGGAATGTGTCGACAACAGGAGCGAGGCGCTTTTGACCCTCTGCGGGAAGACTCTTGACATACTTGTTCAGGTTGTCTAGTTCTGTAAAAAGGCTGTTGACAAGACCCTGTGCCTTCTTCTCGCCTTCAGCAACTTCAGCCTTGCCCTTCTTCGACCAGTCCTGGTAGAGTGAGTTCAACTTGTCGTTGATGGAGACAATCGTATTGCCCGCCCGCTGCAGGTGAACGTTCTCATTCTGCTGGAGCTGCTGAACAGCCTTGTTTGTCTGATCATAAAGGTGCTGAGCGTTGTCCTTAGCAGATTTCTTGTAAGTTGTCATAATATCGTCCGCCTTAACAAAAGGATGCTTGGCCAGCGAGTACAGATCCTCCCACTTCACCTCGAACGGGTAAGGAAACTTGCCCTTCACAAAATCGAGCGCCTGAAGGCACAGGTGGTCGACTTTGTGCAACGGCGTGCTCAGGCGGTCCGTCAGAGGTTCAGCCAGCTTAAGCGAAACGGCAAGGACCTCTTCACCCAACAAAAACGGGCGGTAGAGAAGGGCATGTGCTTTGATAACAGAGTAGGCGTAGTCCACGGTTTGAGAAACGAGTGGGACTTTGGAAATGAAGCCAACGGTCTCGCTTTCTTTCAGCGAATTCAGCGCAGCATGCTGCTCGCTGGAGAGTTGAGGCGCGGTAGTCGTCTGGGTGCTAGTCATATCAGATGATTGCAACGAGATGGGAGGCTAACCCGAGATACAAACATGACAACTTAGTTCTACGTGCTCTGAGTCCGTGAAACCTGCACAAGCAAGGCTATAAAGTGCATGGATTGGTGTTTTATTGGCAACTTTCTCCAGACCCTACGTAAATGGTGAGCTCACCGTGGCACCATAGGGTCCTCCTGCCCAATTCTATTCGTTGAACTTTACGCCACCCACGTGGAAGTCGTGCCTTTTTTTCCGATAAGGACATGGCGCGCATAATTGTGGTGCTAAGTCGTTTGGAGTGCAGCCATATGGTCCAATCTTGGCATGACGCTGGTGGTACGATTTATGGCAGTAGAGTGCTAGTGCGCTAATTGTATTTTAGTTGTCTATCTCGTCATCATCCAATTGGAATACGGACTCAGTGCCCACTTGGCCAGGCGCATTTTCGTAGGGCTCATCTAGCCAGGTACCATTGGAGCGCTCAGGTGCGTGATCGACACTGGAGGCGTCCCAGTCATTTACCTCGTAGGCATCCTCGTCTGGCCTCATACCAGTCCCAAGAGGTGCATACAATGGCTCGATCTCGCGGTTTGCTCTGTATTGACGTTCCACATGGTAGGCAATGTAGAGCCCAATCGAAGAGCCAGCCAGGTTGGCTAAGATATCGCCGAGCTGGAACGTTTTGTACTGTCATGAGCACCATTGGGACTCACTGGGAGTAAACTCTGGACAAACTCTGAGCCAATGGCTCCAACAACAATGCTTGCCACGAAGGAAATGGCCAAAGGGGTATAACGCCAGATCGATATTCTGCGCACGGACTCCTGTCAGAATTGTATTCCACCCACCTCATCAAGATCCCAGATCATATAGCACAAGAAGGATGCCTGGATTAGAACCAATTTAAGTCACATACAAGCATGAATCCAAAGAAATGCATCACCTTGTCGTTCACATAGACATATCCTTGCGCGGAGGGATGAAAACTGACGTCAGGATAAACAACTTACCCAAGAAGACCGAGAAGTACCAAAACCAGTACATTTAGCCCAATAATGGTGGGTCTTACGCGGATAGGTAGAGTATATTGCTCGCGTGAACTTTGCCAAAAGAACAATTGGGGGAGTGGTATGGACTGCATCGTGTAATGTTTTATGCGCTGCCAAAGGCGAGGATTGTTGGGCATAATGCCTCGTACTTGGTCCAATGCATCGTTAAGGTGTATAGGCATGTCTCGGAGTGGCCAAGACACGACAATTCTTGCCAGTTGGACTTGCAGGAAATGCCCGTGCACAGATCCACGGTTTTGGTATCCGATGCGAAACTTAGAAATCGGCCGAGTCCACTTGCGGAAATGGGACGCAATTGTTCGCATGAGGGAGAAAAATGGGATGTCACATTTAGGCTCAAGGTTCCTAGGGATAGATAAGTAGGGAAATACTATGGACTAAAAAAGGGGAAAGGCCTTGCATGTCATTCACGCAGACATATTTTAGACGTGGGCCTGCCAGCTAAAATGAAATAGCGATCCTGACATCGGAAAATCTTTCGCTGACCAGTACCGTGGAGGGGGTAGGTGGAAGATGGGTGACAAATTTAATCATGCGGACGCAAGGTCTGAGCACCATTCAGGGATCATTCAGCGTAAGTGGTAGCATCTGTCCGTGTTCGCAGCTGTACACGAGAGCTCGTGCGTTTGAGACCAGACGGGATGACATTGGTTAGGTATCGCTGCATGCCATCGGATGCAACCTGGATGGCCCGCACCGTCTTCCCATTGCGCACGGGAGTCCCTTCCTGCGATCCTGGTTGCGTGTACACGGCCGGCTTGATGGTAGCCTGCATATTTTGCACACTTTGATGGGATGGCACCACACGCGTGGGGGTAGTGTTGTGGATTGTCGACATCATTGCTGAATGTGATCGCGGCAGACTCCCGTCCAATGAACTAAGATTCATTTGACTGACGAGTCGGGTTGTCGCGTGAAAGCGGTCGTGCTCATCCAGTTCCCGTGCCTCATCGTCAGGAGACGACATAGCGGAACCATTGTCGTCCGTGAGCTCCGCCTCCGAAGAAATGGAGGAATTGCTGCGGGAGTGGTACGACATGGATTTGAGTGCTGCCGTCGGAGTAAGCAGGGGTGCAGAGACCCGTTTTGTTTCGGTCCTCGATGCCCGCTTGGGCGTGTCTGGTTTCGCGTTCTGGTTCCAGCATGGCACTTGCGAAGCAGGCAGATTGCGCAATGCAACGCGGCGCTCCGACGCACGTGCATACCGGTCGCACTCACGGCCAGCCTCACACCCACGCAGGAACATCTCGCGGCGGCCTGCGTCTGCGCGACTCTCGAAACGCCGGAAGAAGGGGCTGAAATGGAACATAATTTCCTCTTCCTCGATCCGCAGGTCGTAATCCAGAAGATAGAGCAGCTGCTTCTCCATGAGGTTCACCTCGGCTTGAGAGAAATAAACACAGTACCGCGTCCAGTGCTTGTTTTTCGGAGAAGAATCGTTCAAATTCTTTGCAGCCACAATGAGCGTTGCAAGAAACACACGGTGGAGCGTGCAAGGCATACCCTTGGCAACTCGCGGCAGGCGGAATTTCAGGCGCTCCAGGTACACCAACGTACTAAGTAGCGTAGGGACTTGGACATTGCTCTTTTCCACCAGCATCATGATGAACGCCTCCAATGTTGGCAGATTCGGGATCCGGGGCGCACCCGAGGACTCCTGAGATTGCTCACCCGGACCGGCCGGCGAGCACTGGATCACATCACTGGCTTGCTTCGCAATATAGGCCACCATGTCGCGAGACACAGGGCACCGGATGAGATCCGTCAGGGAGGGACTGTGCACGATGCGCGGCAGCAGGCTGGCCGGGTGACGGCGCATAGCGCTGCTGGGAATCGACATGGTATAAAGTATCCACGCAGCGTTTCAATACAGTTTAGGGGGCGACGTAGGCTTGTGGTGCAAGGTGCACAATCTTTGTGTCTAATGCGAACCAGCGACAATAGACCCAAAGACAACAAGTCTAGGATTGAATTGGGGGAGGGAGAGTCGTCGAACCGAGCAGATGGTAGGCGCTGCTGGGGCTGAACGCGTTAGGTTCCCCGAGGTGAATGGCAGTGCGTCTTAGTGCGTACCAGCAGACACTAACACAGCTTACTTCGCTTGACCGCGTGTCCGTGCAGCGAAGCACCAAAATAGCGCGGCGATTCAAAATTCAAGGGGGTGCACAAGAGCCGCACGAGATGCACGTCACGCGTATAGTGAGCAGTTAGTATGCCAGGGGGCAGATGCTGCGTGAATCGAGACGCCGCCGCAGGCGATCTGCTCGACGAAGGGAGGAGACAACCTGCAGGTGTCTGCAACCGCCGCTTCTTTAGTTCCAACCTGGGCGGCTCTCATGGCAAACTCTCTGCAGCATCGTTCCGCTGCATTCTTCTGCATAGAAGTTACATACGTGTGCCTGTAAGTGGAGGAGCATGCACCCCCTGCGACACTTATTCTACCCCTGCAGACCCCGAGCATCTCCACACCTATTTAATTTGTTCCTCATAATGCAGGGGCATGCAGGACGTCATTTTCTACGGAAGGCCCGTGCGAGTCAGGCTGTGGGAAGTAGGACACGATCATAGACTGTCCACTTGTGGAGCTCGCGGGCCAAATAGTTCCTACGCGCTTCCCAATTGGCGAGGGCGCGAAGACGCACAGCTGCACTGGCATCGCTCCAGTACGCGCAAAGCGGTTCTCGGAGTTTCATGTGGTTTTGTAAAAGTGTTTCCAACGCTTGCTTGTGTTGCGCGACACACACTTGTTGTTCGTCGCTCCTCTGGCTGCAAGGCTGTAACGGCAGTGGCGGTGGGCTCCATATAGGCAAGGTGCCTTTGTCCGACTTGTTGAGCCGATCAAGTAGTCGTCTCCATAGCTGTGTGGAACGCGTCGCCTGCCGCGGAAGCGGCTGGTCCAAACGCGCCCAGCCGAAATCCGTGCCATCCTCAATAGGCTCTGCTCGGATCGAAGTACACCGCGCTGCATGGGTCAGGATGGTCTGCACCCAATTGCGCACTTGTAGATCATCGCTCACTTGGAAACGATGTTGTGTACCATCTGCCAGCCTGACGTCAAACGCGTAATACGGCTCGGGACTGGCCGAGACGGTGTCGGCCAACGCATGAACCAAGGGAAATTCTTTGCTTGCGAGACTGTCCGACAAGTCTTCTGCATACGGTGCATGGTCCGCATCGTACAAGGCAAGGCAACCCGGATGGATGGATGCCCAATACACCGTCGCACCGAGTCTCCCAAACCTTTTCCTTGGGTATACAACAGAGTGTGCCACGTAGCCACAAAGTGTGGGAAACGGTTCCGTTCCCAATGATTCTGCTCTCGGGCTGCGGGGTGCAAGCAAGCTCTCTGCGCGCAAAGAGCGCGAACGCATCCTGTTCAGCAAATCTTTTGGGCGGCTGCGAGTCTCACGACGGAGCACAGGGAACGAGGAAACGCGCGATAGTCTGCCCAATGGCTCCGTACAGACCCGGTCGTACATGATTTTTAGAAGCAGCTCGATTTGTGTCCCGGAAATGTCGGAGTAGAGCTGCGGCGCCGCCTCACCGAGGTCAACAGAGCCGACCGGCTTTGCTTGTATTGCACTCACTGAAAGAAATAGCGGCGTTTGCAAGGTGCGGAGCATGGCCATAGTATTGCCCACAAAATCTTCGCAGCTCATTTTTTCCGATTGACTTGCATACAAGTCCGTGTTCAGCAAAAGCAGCGCAAAAGTTACGGCATACACTGCATCAGCAGAACCCAAGAGGTGAGAGGGATTGCACATCAAGTAGCGCTTGCTGAACTCGTTCAGAAGTCGGTCAATCTGCTGCGTCTCGGCACGCAGCGTGAGGTGGACGCATAATTCACGCAAAGCCACGTCCAGTTCCATATTCTGAAAGTCAAGCTGGGCCATGTATTGTTCTCGTGCGCGCGCCTGTGCCTCTGTCGGCCCACCGAGCCACTCTGCCGTGTCCTTGTGCGGCCCAGACAGGTCGTTGGATATAGAACGGTCCAACCAAGAGGGCGCCATTGTTTCTGTACTGGGCACTGTAGGCATCGGATTATACAGCGCCAGTGTCGTAGCTGGACGCGCGGCGTTGATCGCAGACTGATGTTTGTCAGGGTACAGCCCTGCCGGCTTTGTGCTTGGTACAACAGCGCCCAGCATAGGGAGCCCGTGAAGCCCTGTGAGGGCAGGTAATGGGGACAATGGTATCTCTGGACTTGTGGTAGAAGCACTTGGGATAGGGACACTTTTATCAGGCGAGCGTGACTGGGGCTGTACCAGAGGTGCCGGCTCTGGGTGCGGAGGATGGCTCATTTTGATGGGACTCAATGGTATTGCCTTCCCATCAATCCGATCCGTGGTTTCTTTTGAAAGGAAGACGGTCACATATTCTGAGAACGGAAGTCTGGATGTCCCCTCTGCGGCGTGCAAACCCAGACCCACTGCCGGAGCGTGCGCTTGGTCGCGTTCTACAACTTGCCAAGTGGTCGGTGTGAATGATTTCGGTACAGTTGTATCGCTTGCTTTCCTCCGCACAAAGGATAAGGATGACATAGGCCGTCTTCGTTTTGGGTCATAAAGGGGTTCGTTGGGCTGCGGCGAGAGAGAATGAGAGGGCGTCGAATGGGGAGAAGTAAGCGAAGTTGAGGGCCGATGGTCATAAAACGTGGTCATTGAAGATCTGTGCCGTAACTGATTCCAGAATTTTGGTGACGATGGCCGCCTTGCTGGGGGCCAGGGCGCTATGTCGGCGAGGCTGTCCGGTGTCGACTTCGGTTCGCGTTGGGCGATACTCGGCGTGAGAGAAAGGCGGCGTGTTCCCGGCGTCATTATTGCCTCTTCAAAACTCATTGCCGGTGTCATTTCCATGCCTGGAGAGTGAGGCCGCGATGTGCCAAGGGGCAGCGAAGGCACGCGTCCTGACCCTGCCCCCTCCATGTGCTGGTCCGAGCGACGAGCGCACGAAAGGTGCTGAGTCAGCCACAAAAAAAACTTGACCGGACGCGACGATGAAGTCGTCGTTCCAGTTTTCGAATCTGTGTGGTACAGTGTACCAGCAGGGCAATGTGCTGTTTGGTGGCGATGGAGACACGCTGTACTCGCCTGTAGGCAACCGGCTTTCCGTGTTCAACTTGGTGCGGAATACCTCGTTTACGCTTCCGTTCGAGACGCGCAAGCCGATCGTGCGCGTCGCCGTGTCGCCCGCCAACGCCAGTTTGGTGCTGGTGGCTGACGAGGACGGGCACGCCCTGCTGATGAATGTGCAGCGGCGTGCACTGCTTGCGCACATGAGCTTCAAGCTCCCGGTGCGCGATGCCCAATTCTCGCCCGATGGCCGCTACCTGGCGGTGACGCACGGCACGCAGGTGCAGGTTTGGCGCACGCCGAGCGTGCTGGTGCGTGAATTTGCACCATTTGTGTTGCACCGCACCTATGTGGGTCACTTTGACGACGTGCTGAGCATCACCTGGTCGAAGAATGGGCGCTTTTTCTTGTCCACGTCGAAGGACATGAGCGCCCGCCTGTTCAGTCTGGACCCCGTCGCGGGCTTCCGCCCCAAGACGTTTACTGGGCATCGTGATGCGGTGCTGCAGGCCTTTTTCTCGCTGGACGAAGAGACGATCTACACCGTGTCGCGTGACGGTGCGTGCCTGACGTGGGGCAACAAGGACGGCGATACCGAAATCGAACAAGACGAGACGAGCGAGCACGATGCGGGGGCGAGTGCTGCAGCTGCCCTGCCGGAGAACCGTGTGGGCTTCACGCGCTGGGGAGTGATGCAGCGCAATTACTTCCACCAGGCGCACACGCAGGTAGTGTGCACCGCGTTCCATGCGCCAACGTCGCGCCTTGTCGTGGGCTTCAGCAGCGGCCTGTTCTCGCTGTGGGACATGCCCGACTTCCAGTCGGTGCACGCGTTGAGCATCAGTCAGGAGAAAATCACCAGTGTCGCGATCAACCCGTCTGGCGAGTGGCTCGCGTTTGGCGCACAGCGCTTGGGCCAGCTGCTGGTGTGGGAGTGGGCGAGCGAGTCATACATCCTCAAGCAGCAGGGCCACTTCTTCGACATGAATACCCTGGCTTACGCACAGGACGGTCAGATCGTCGTGACCGGCGGCGATGATGGCAAGGTTAAGCTTTGGAACACGGCATCCGGCTTCTGCACCGTGACCTTTTCGGACCATACCGCACCAGTGAGCTGTGTCGAGTTTGCCAAACAGGGCCAGGTGTTGTTTAGCGCAAGCTTGGACGGCACGGTGCGCGCCTATGACCTGGTGCGTTACCGCAACTTCCGCACCTTTACGAGCCCCAACCCCGTGCAGTTTGTGAGCTTGGCGGTGGATCCGAGTGGCGAGGTGGTGTGTGCAGGGAGCTCGGATGTGTTTGAGGCGTACATGTGGAGCGTCCAGACCGGCAAGCTGCTCGACGTGCTCGCCGGGCACGAGGGGCCCGTCACCGCGCTCCAGTTCGACCCGGCGGGAAGTGGGCTGTTGGCAAGTACGGGATGGGACCGCTCCGTTCGATTCTGGGAGGTGTTCCGACGTAGCGGCGCCACGGAGGCCATGCAGCTCAACGCCGAGGGCCTGGCGCTCGCCTTCCGTCCCGACGGCCGCGAGGTGTGCGTTGCATCGCTCGACGGCCACTTGACCTTCTTTGATACGCAGAACGGCGTTAGTCGTGGTGTGCTCGACTGCCGCCGCGACATTTCTGGCGGGCGCAGCATCAATGACAAAGTCGCACGGCGCAACAATGCAGCCGGCGCGGCGTTTACGAGCTTGTGCTACTCGGCAGACGGCTCGTGCGTGCTGGCCGGCGGAAATGCCAACTATGTGTGTCTGTACGACGTGCGCGAGCGGGTGCTGCTCAAGCGCTGGAAGCTCAGCCTGAACGTCGCACTCGACGGCACGCAGGACCGCCTCGATTCCCGGCAGGTCACCGACGCTGGCAACATTGCGCTCATCAACGACCAATCGGATGAGGACGAGTTGACCCTTGCCGAGCGCCAGGACCGCAGTCTGCCCGGCGCCCAGCGGGGCGACCTAAGCAAGCGGTCGACCCGCCCCATGGCGCGCTCCAAGTGCGTGCGCTTTGCACCAACGGGCCAGTCGTGGGCCGCAGCGACAACAAGCGGCCTGCTTTTGTACGCCTTGGACGCTGGGGCGACGTTCGATCCGACCGATCTCGACATGGATCTGACGCCACAGGCGGTGCGCAGTGCCTCGCTCGCGGGCGATGCGCTTGTGGCACTGCTGGGTGCGCTGCGGCTCAACGACCCTGTGCTACTGGCTGAGGTGTATGAACGCGTGAAGCCGCACGAGATTGCGCTGGTCGCGCGGCAGCTGCCGAGTTTGTTCGTGGCGGACGTGCTGCAGCTTGTCGCGACCCGGCTGGACCCCGCGAGCCAGAGCCCGCACGTCGAGTTCCACCTGCAGTGGCTGCGTGCCCTCTTCAACGCACATGGCGAAGAGATCCGCGCGAAGAGTAGCACAGCCTATGCACCTGTGCTGCGTGCGATACAGATGGCGCTCAACGAGCTCCGTGCCAACGTAAAAACGGTGTGTGACCGAAACACGGCCACAATGCTCTACGTCTACAACGGGCTCGCGACACAGCGCGCGCAGGAGCTCGACGATACCCCGTAGATGTGCCATACGTTACTATACAAGCTCGTGTGTCGATCACTCGACGCGCTGACGCTTGGCGGGCGCCCCGTGCGAGTGTGGCTTCTCCTTGGCCTTGAGGCCGGTGCCGTGCGTGACGTTCACCTTGGGCGGCACCGCGAAGCCAAATGCCTTGGCGACCTTGGCGAGATCGAGTTGGTTGATGTCGTAAATTCGCTTCAGCGAGTAAGACCCGTACGCCTGAATGTAGGAGCGGTAGCCCTCCTTGGCGGACTGGTGCAGGTAGTAGTTCTTGGCAATCAACTTTTCGAGCTGGTTCTGCACGTTGGCAATCTTGTTTGGCGGGAAGGAATACTCGTTCAGCGGCACCTTGGCCACCTTGAGGAAACGCAAAAAGCCTAGCTCGCTGGGCAGCAGGAAGAGAAGCGAGCGGCCACCCTTGCCGCCACGCGCCGTGCGCCCGACGCGGTGGATGTAGTCACGCGGGTCATCCGGCGGGTCAAATTGGATGATCCAGTCCACCGCGGGGATATCCAACCCACGCGCCGCCACGTCAGTACACAGTAGCGTGCCATGCTGTGCGTTGCAGAACTCGAAGAAGGTCGTGCTGCGCTTCTGCTGCTTCTGCTTGCCGTGCAAGTCGAGCACCGGAATGTCGATGTAGTTGAGCAGCTCGGCGTAGTATTTGACGCTGTTGCAGCTGTTCATAAACACAATCACCTTTTTGTTCGCGTTGCGCTTGAGGAAGGTGAAGAGAAGCAGGAAGCGCTTGTCGCTGTCGCACACCACGTAGCCCTGCTCAAGCTTAGACACGGTCGAGGCGGCCAGTTGCTGATGCACGTTGATGTACAGCGGCCCTGGGCGCAGCGAAATCCGTGCCAAATCCTGCACCTTGGTGGTCTGCGTGGCGGAGAATAGCATCGACTGGCGGTTCTCGTTAGGCAAAATGCGCACAATCTCGCGCATCTCCTCCTCGAAACCAATCTCGAGGATTCGGTCGGCCTCGTCAATGATAAGCGCCTTGAGGTTGCTAAACACAAAGCCCTTGGTGTTTTGCAAATGGTCAAGCAAGCGCCCGGGCGTGGCAATGATCAAGTTGACGCCCTTTTGCAGCTTGTCTGCCTCTGCCTTGCGGTTTGCACCGCCCATCAAAATACCGAGCGTCTGGCTGTGGTGCGCCATGAGCTCTTTCGCAACACCAAAGATTTGCAGCGCCAACTCGCGCGTCGGCGAAATGACAATGGCGCCCGTCCCGTTACGTGGCTTGAACTTGAGTCGATGCAGCATCTCGATGGCAGGTATAAGGAACGCAAGCGTCTTGCCGCTGCCCGTCTGCGCCGCACCAAGCACATCCTTGCCTGCGAGCAAGGGGGGGATGCAACGCGCCTGGACCTCGGTCATCGTCTTGAACCCCATGGCGTCCAGCGCACGCGCGGTCGGCGCCGTGAGGTCCAGCTTGGAAAAAGGTACACGCTCTGTGACCTCGGCATTCTCGCGATGCGTCGCGTCCTCGTGCAGCTCGCGCTCGAGCTTGGCCTCCTCGGCATCCGCAGGCGCCTTCATCGTGGCGATTTTCCAACGGCAAAAATGGCTTAGTCAGACTTTTTTTGTCGGTAGCTGCGTCTTCCGTGATGGTCCAGGAGCGAGAAAAGCGCGCGAGGGCCGAGGAGGCGCCCGCGTCGCCGCCGCGCTCGCTAATCGAGCGCGCGCCGCTCTATGCACCCTTCCGGATGCTGGGTTGCATTACGAATGGCACACCCTTTGTGCTGCAGGCGCGCTTCGGCGGAAAGGACGCGCAGACCCCCGACGTGAACCTCATCACGAGCGTCGGCGACGCCTGGGCAATGTGGAACGCGGACCGCATGACCTTGCTGTTTGTCGGACCAATGCTCACGTATCCAATCGCGAGCATGGCCGTGTCGACGTCGCCCGATAGCTTGCTCGTGGCCGCCGGACCCAGTGTACACCGGTACGTACGTGGGCGCCAGGTGGCCCAGTACGACACCGAGGATTCCGACACGCTCCTCAGCACGCTGCTGGTATTTGGCGACTATGTCGTCTCGCTCGCGGCCGATGGATTGAGCGCGTTCGTGTGGTCACTCACCACCGGCGAGCTGCTCCAGGTGCTGTCGTTTGGTGGGTGGGTCGCGTCATGTGCGGTACACCCCGCGACCTACCTGAACAAGATTGTGCTGGGCGGCGCCGATGGCAGTGTCCAGATCTGGAATGTGCGCACCGGGCAACACATCCACACATTTGCCCGCGACCAGGTGCGGAGCAAGTCTCAGGCGGGCGTCGTGCAGCTGACGCAGTCACCGGCCGTAGACGTATTGGCGGTGGCCTACGCGGACGGCTACGTTGTGCTGTTTGATGTACGGCTTGGGCACATGCTCTTTTCCGTGCACGTCGACGGCGGGCTTGCGGCGGGGTGTGTCGCGTTCCGCACAGACGGCGAAGCGCACACCCTTGCGGTCGCGACACGTGCCGGGCGCCTCGTGCTGTTTGACCTTGCGAGCGCCGAGGATGGCGGTGCGCCGCGGCTGCTGCACTCGGTGCAACATGCACATGATGGGCCCATCGGCTCAATCGAGTTTGTGCCGGGCCAGCCCCTGATGATGTCGAGCGGCGCAGACAATGCAGTGAAGGCGTGGTTCTTCGAGTCGCCGACTCTGCCGCCGCGCGTGCTCAAGTCGCGCAGCGGACACGCGTTACCCCCTCATTTGATCCGCTATTATGGCGAGGACGGGCGCGACATGCTTACCGCGTCGCGCGACCGCAGCGTGCGGTGCCTGTCCGTGGTACGCGATAGCCGGTCGTTTGAACTGAGCCAGGGCGCGGTCGCCAGCAAGGCATCCAAGTTAGAGGTGGACGCGGCATCGCTCAAGGCACCCCCCGTGGCGGCCCTGTCGTACAGCACGACGCGTTCGCGCGACTGGGACGATGTACTCACGACGCATGCGGGTGACCGATTTGCGCACACATGGACCGTGCGCGACAAGCACATGAACCACGACCCCGTTTCGCTCGGCGCCAAGAAGCACCGGGCGGTCGGCACTGCGGTGTGCGTGAGCGCATGCGGCAACTTTGGCCTGATCGGCACGACACGCGGCGTCGTTGAGATGGTCAACATGCAGAGCCACATCCGCCGGCGCACGTTTGATACGGGAAGTACCGCGCCGATTACCGACGTGGTGAGCGATGCGGTGAATGCCGTGTGCCTCGTGAGCACCCAAGAGCCCGTACTGCACGTGTTCGACTTCCATACGGGTAAGAAGACGACGAGCGTGTCGATGCCCGCGCCCGTCGTTGGCCTGCGCCTGCATCGCGAGTCGAATCTGGTCGCGGTGCTGGGTGAAGACCTAGTGCTGTCCATCCTGGACCTCGAGACGCTGCGCATTGCGCGCCGTTTCACAGGCTTCCGGGGTCGTCTTTTGGATGCGACCTTCTCGGCAGACGGACGTTGGGTGGTGGTGTGCAGTACGGACAGTGTGGTGCGCACGTTTGATATCGCCACGGCGCAGCTCATCGATGCCTTCCGCACGCCAAGCATGGCGACGAGCGTCACCTTTTCGCCGCTTGGCGACTTTCTGGCGACAGCCCACGTCGACAGCGTCGGTGTGCACCTGTGGGTGAACCGCGCCCAGTTTGCGCCCGTAGCCCTACGGGCGCTACCACAGGGCGAGGCTGCCGTCGAGCGCGATGCGGTTCTGCCGACTATGCAGGGCGTGGATCTCGAGGCGGCCGGCGAGGCGCACGAGGCGATTGCCGAGCCGGAGCTGCAGCGCACCTATACGAGCCCGCCGCAGCTCGAGAGTGAGGACGGGCCGCTGCTCACGCTCAGCACCATGCCGCGCGCACGGTGGATCTCGCTGCTGCACCTTGACACGATCCGGCAGCGCAACAAGCCAACCGAGGCGCCCAAGAAGCCCGAGAAGGCGCCCTTCTTTTTGGACGCCGCGCCCGTGGCTGCACAAGACGACAAGGCGATGCAGGACGAACCGCGTGCGCCGCTGTCGCACCGCACACACATGCCTGTTGCGGTCGAGTCGGCGTTTGAGCGTCGGCTGCGTGTGGCAGTCGAGGCCCGCGACGTCGCACCCCTGTTCACGTACCTGCACACGCTGTCCACGCCCCAGCTCGACATGACCATCCGCGAGCTCGAGACGCCCGCGCAGCAGGCGCTCTTTTTGCAGGCGCTTGCACTGCGTCTCAGTGCGCGTCGCGACTGGGAGGCGGTGCAGGCGATGCTGTCCGTCTTTTTGGCGGTGCACGCCGAGTCGGTGCAGCAGCATGGTGCGCAGCCCGATGCGGAGGATGCCGAGGGCGCTGCTCTGGGGCAGGCACTGCGTACGCTGCTTGCCGAGCAGCAGCGCGTCACCGAACACATGGTGGATTCACTGGATTATTGTATGGGCACGCTTTCGTTGCTACGGAATGTGCCGCTCCTGTAGCGTAGGTAGCACAGGAGCGCTTCTCACGCACGACGACACGGTGCTTAGGCATCGCGGATCTTTTCGGCCCACTGGCGCAGTGTGCTGGCGAGTACGCCAGGCAGCGCCTGGACGTCGCGCACAATCACGTACGAGTCGAACGGGAAGGTATCAATGTACCGCTGCATCTGGAGCTGCAGCTTTCCTGCGGCATCCGTGTGGTAGGACACCTGGTTCATCGTCAAGATGGAGCTGCGCGACGGCTTTTCGTCGTCGTCCGCCGCGTCCACCACGACAAACACGAGCATCACGCGTTCGGCCATCGCGCGCCGGATCTGTGCACGGAGGCGCTCGTGGTCCTGGCAAACGCCGTCCGAGATAATGATCTGCAGCTGCCAAAGCTCGCTGCCCGTCGCAGACGCGCGCGTCGCACGCGCCGTGCGCAGCACCTGGAGCGTGCTCGAGAGCAGCGCATGCACGTCCGTCGAAGTCTGGTCGAAGCGCAGCTTGCTCAAGATCTGGCCGCCATGTGCGTCGCTGAACGACGCGGCACCAAATTCGTGCAGCATCTCGACGTCGCGCCCAAAGCGGCACACGGCCACGTCGCCGACTTCGAGGCGCATCATGGCGCCCGTCACAAGCGCGAGCGTCTGGTATGCGAGGTGGATGTTGCGTCCCTCGGCCATGCTCTTGCTGTCGTCGATCGACAGCAGCACTTGGTACTCACGCGCACTCGGCTTGGTGCGCCGCAGCCAGATCTTGTCCTTGGCAAAGTCGGATGCAATGTACGGGATGATCTTGCGCAGGTTGAGCCGCTTGCCGGTGCGGAAGTCGCCGTTGAGCCGTGTCGCGAGCGAAGGCACAAGAATCAGGCGCAGCTGCTCACACAGCGCAAATGCCAGGTCGGTTGTGAGCGTGGCATAGGCGCGCCACAGCTCGGCGGCGTGGGCTGCGTCGCCCTCACCCGCACGGAACGCCGTGAGCGCTGCCTCGGCTGCATGGTCTGCCTCGGCACGCTCTTCGTCCGGCAGGGGGTCGTGCGTCTCTTCTTCGGCAAGCTCCTCGCCTTGGACCGTGCGCTCGACGTCTGCGCGGCTCAGCGCGCCCGACTCAGCGCCGTGCGTGCGCTCCGACGCGCGTGGCGCCGCGCCGCGGGGGTCGTGCGCGTCGTCGTCACGCGCCGGCGCTTCCTCGTACGGCGCATCCTCCGTGTCGTCGGCGGTCGGTGCGGGGGGCGCCTCGGTGTCCTCATCGAGCGAGAGCTGCCGCATCGCCTGCGCCTGCTGCTCGCTCGCAACGCCAAGGGCCTGGGTATCTGCATCATCGTCGTGCGCCACATGCTCGACGTCGCCGGCCTCGGGCATCGCCTCGTCGCGCGTCTGTGGTGCGGCGTCCCTCGCCTCGCGGATCGCCGCCACGTCGCGGCGGAACTGCTCAAGCGAGTCGCCGAGGCTCTGCGTGGGGTTCACACGCTCCTCAGCGTCGGCATCCGCAGGCGCGTCGGGTGCATCGGCGCCGTGCGCCTGCGCGGCGCCCCCCTGCTCGGGGGCCGACTGTCCGGCGTCGCCCGCCCCACCGACCGCGCGCTCTTGCGCACCGGCGGCGCCGCCGGCGTTATCGCCTGCACCGTCCGCATCGGTGTTCATCTCGGCCAGGTCACTCAGATTGCGCTGCTCGGTGCGTGGCGGGGGCGGCGCTCCGCGGCGCGGTGGCACATCGGGCTGGGCCTCGAGCGCTTCCGCCTGCTGCGGCTCGTTTGCACCCTCGGGCCGGTCCGAGGCCAGCGTGTCCAAGGGGTCCTGAGGCACGTCCTTGGTCTGCTCGCCCGCATGCTCCTTGCGCTCCGGCTCGGTGTCCATGTCCTCGCCATCGCCCTCGTCCTTGGCGCCATGGTCCACACCTGGCTGTTCTTCCTCGCCCTCGCCCTGCTCGCTCTGAACGTCGTCTGGCTCGCCTTCCTTGGCGTCCCCACTGACCTCGGCGGGCTCGGCAGGTTCAGCACCCTCGTCCGCTTCCGGCTCTGCCTCGCCGCCGTGTTCTGCCTTGTGGTCCGTCTCGATCTCGTCCATGGCGTCTTGCTCATCGCCTGACACATCGCGCCGGTTGTCCGCGTCGTTGCCATCGTCGTCATCGTCGTCGGCGTCGGCGTCGCTCGCACTCTCTTCGTCTTGCTCTCCATGGTCCATGTCGAGGTCATCGAGCTGCATCTCCTGCTCGTTCGCCTCCTCGTCCATCTCGCGCCCGAGACCTTGCTGCTTCTCGGGCATCTCTTGCATCTCCGGCTCGGCCTCGGGCTCGCCCGCTTCATCCTCGTGGTCGTCCTGGGCTTCGGCACCGGCGGGGTCGTCGCGGCCCTCGGAGTGCTCGGCGGCGTGCTCGCGGTCGTCCTGCGCACCGCCCTGGGCCTCGCTCTCGCCCTGTGTCTCGTCGGGTGCGTCGTCGTTGCCCCACATCTTCTCGTCCACCGCATCGGGGTCGAGCGGGTCGACATCGCCGACCTCGTCCTCGATGTCCTGCTCCTCGCCCTCTTCGCCGTCGTCCGCATCGTCGTCCTTGTCTCCGTCGACGCTGTGGGCGTCGCCATGGTCGAGCTGGTCGGTCTCGCGCGCATGGTCCTCGCCCTCGGTGCCGCCCTCATCGGGCTCCGCGCCGGGCTCCTGCTGCAGCTCCTCCATCTGCTCGTCGTCCTGCAGCGTGTCGCTGATGTCCTTGGCACCTGATCCGTCGCCCAGACCGGTGCCACCCTCGAGCTGCTCGCCCTTCTCGTCGGCCTCATTCGTCTGCTCATCCTCCTCGGGTGGCGTGCAGAAGCCGCGCGTCGCGAGCGTGGTCGTGACCGTACACAGCACCAGCTCCAGGCGGGCCAACGCACGATAGAGCAGCGAGAGGTGGTGGGCGTGCGCAAACACCCAGCGGGCGTACGTGGCCACAAAGGGGTACACGGCCTGCACACACACGCGCGTGGCGGGCACCGTGCGGAAGCGCGCCAGCATGTGCGCCGGCCGCAACACGCGCTCGACGTCCGCCAGCCGTGCCACCTCGTCGACCAGCACTCGGTCCACGAGCTCGGCGGGGGGCGGCGGGAGCGCATGCAGCTCTTGCGCAACGACCAGCACCGCATTGCACACATCGTCCGTCTCGTGTGCCTCGGCCTGCGCCGGGGCCATCGCAGGCGGCGGCGGAAGCGCCAGCGTCGCGAGATACGCGCGGGCCGGCGCCGTGAGCGCGGCGAGCGCGGGCGCCTCCTTCTCGAGCGCAGCGAGCGCCGCGCCACAGTCACGCACCAGCGCCGCACTCGTCGTGAGCAGTGCGCCTTCTTCGTGTGTGCACATCTGGAGGCCCGTGTCGCGCACAGCATCGGCGACGGCCGCAAGACGCGCCGCCAGCGGCGCCGCCTCGCTGAGCAGCGGCGCGAGCGAAGCACACGATGCGTCGGTGGGCATCGGGGAGGCCTGGGCCACCGCCGGTGCCTTGTTGCGCACGTCGGTGAGCACGTCGGCGGCCACGCGCACGGCACATGCATGCGCAGCCCACGCGTCTGGCCCGTCGATGGCCACCACCGCCGGTGCGGCATGCAACGTCGCGAGGCGCCCACACACCGCGTCAGCCGATGCCGCGTGCACGGCCGCCGTCGCAAGGCGCGCTCGCACGCGCGCAGCCACCTCGGCGCCATGCTCGATGGAGCCGAGCGCACGCTGCAGATCCGCGGGGCTCGCGTCGCCCTGCGGCGCATGCACCGCCGCACGCACGCGCGTGAGCTGCGCGAGAAGCGCCGCTGCGTAGCTGTCGACGGCGTCCGTCGCCAGGGCATCGCTCGGCGGCAACGCCGGTGCGCTGTACATCCGCACCGCGTCGCGCAGCGCTGCGAGGCGCTCGACGGACACGTGCGGCGACAGCCCGAGACGGCGCAGCTCCTTGAGCAGGTCGGCGAACGCACGGCGCTTCTGTGCCGCGAGGCTCTTGATCTGCTTGGCGTTGGCCTCGGTCGCGAGCGCCGGCGTCTGTGCGGCGAGCGCGTCGGCCGACTCGAGAATGTCCGTGCCGAGCTCGCGCACGGCGGCCGCGAGGTGCGTCGCGTGCACACGGGGGAACAGGTGCGATGCATTGCGCGCATGCAGGTTGCGCACCGTGCGCACCGCATCACGGAGATGCGCAGGTGCCGACGCAGTGCGCGGCACCGGCGTCGCATCCGGCAGCGTGCGGAGCGCCGCCCATGCCTCGTCGCCCGCACCGAGCAGGGTGCGCACCGCGACGGGCGGGCGCGCCTCGGCGGCACGCGCGAGCACCTCGCCGGCCGGCTCCTGCAGTGCTGAGCGGAACTTGCGCAGCGTGCGGTGGAGGTAGGTGTGGGTCTTTTGCGCACTCTGCCTCAGCGCGTACACATTCACGTCGCGCCACGTCGCCAGCTGCACATAGTCGCGTACCTCGCGCTCGAGTGCGCGCCGCGCCGTATCGAGATGCTCGTGCGCGGCCGCAAGGAACTGCGCGTAGTACTGGGCAACGTTGCGCAGCGTTGCTCCCAGCGCCGCGGTCGGCGCGAGTGGCACCATGGTGCGCAGCAGGCGCAGTCGCACGGCCAGCTGCCCGAGCGGACTCGTACGCACGTACGTGTCGAGCAGCCCGACGAGCGTGCGCATGCCCGCCTCGTCGTCGACCGCCGCGTGCACCACCGACTCGTACAGCGAGAAGAAGAGGGGCGCCACGCGCGCCTCCTCGGCCGCCGCCTCGTCGTCGAGCAGGTGCTGCCACGCGTGCAGTTCGCGCTTGCGCCACGCCACCACGAGCGCCGTGAGCTCGGCGGCGGCATCACGCAGCGATGTCTCGCTGCTCGCGTACGTCTCCCAGTCGTCGACGTGCGTCAGCAGCTGCTCGACGGCCGCCAGCGCACGAGCCACCGGACTGTCCATTCCGAGCTGCGCGACGCGCTCGCAGCGCGCGTGCAGCTGCGCCAGCTGGACATGCTCCGGATAGGTGGCATGTAGCACTGCGACGCGCTCCGACAGGCGCACAAGGATCGGCGCGAGCTCGGCTAGCGCCGCGGGGTCGGCATCGTGGTAGAAGTTGGCGCGTGTGGTGCGCGGCGCCGTGCGCTGCGTCAGCAGCTCAAGCTGCAGCGCGGCGCTCGTGGCATCAAGCGCGGGCGGCAGCGGCGCGCGCGTCTGTGCGCCCCGGCACACGAGCGCCGCACGCGCCGCCGCCCATGCCTGCGTGACATCGATGGCCAGCGCACCGTCCGGCGGGGCCTCAGCGGCAAACAATGCACTGTGCAGGCGGTACACCTGATCGATCCGCGCATCGTCGAGCGTGCGCTTCGACTTGCGCGGCGGCGGCGGCGCACCTTCCTCCTCGAGCACGTCGTCGTACACGGGGAAGAGGCGGCGCTGCTCAGCGAGGCGCGCCGCCTCGTCGTCCGCGTCGTCTTGCCCGCGGTAGGTATAGAGCTGCGCAGCGGCCGCCTCGGCGTCCTCCGCCTGGGCACGCTCGTGCGCCCAGACGGCATAGAGCGACGCATACAGCGATGCAACCTGCGTGCGATCGGTGCTGCCGTGCACATGCACGGTATATGCACACGCCGCGAGCGATGCCACCAGCTCGTCGACGTTCGTGGCGGCACACGTGGGCACCGCAGCTGCGGCCGCCACGCTAGGGAACTGCGCGGCGGCCGCCACGGCCGCATGGGTACGCCCCGCCGGGCGCGCCGACAGGCATACGCCGAGGCCGATACGCGCCGCGTCGAGCGCCACCAGCACCGGCGCCACCAAGTCCATCTCGGCCGTGTACTGCCGCGCGAGGCGCTGGGCAAACGACGCGAGCGACGCCTGCACACTCTCGGCCTGGTCGACGGCGCGATCGGCGCGAGCAGCCAGCGATGCCAGCACGGCTTCGATACGCGTGGGCGCCATCACCTGCGTCGCAAACGCCACGAGCTCCGTGTGCAGCCGCGCAAGACGCGCCGCATCGGGCGTTCGCGCGACGTGCGTGCGGCCCGCGTGGGCGCGCTGGGCGAGGGCGCGCTGCAGCTCGGCGTGCAGTGTGTCAAGCACGGGGTTGTGTGCATTGCCGGTGAGTAGCTGCTCGCGGCTCGCCTCGATGGCGTGCGTGCGCTCGAGATGGGCGACGCGCGACGCGGCATAGGCACGCTGGGCGTGCGCCTCGGCGACGGGGTCGAGCGGCACGCTTGGTACATACAGCGCGAGTGTCTGCATCGCCAGCGCGAGCCATGCCGTACCGAGCGCATGCAGTGAGGTACTGGCGGGCATCACTGCCGTACGTACGGCGTCGAGCCAGCCGCGCAGTGCGCCGGTGAGCGGCAGCGCGACAGGCAGCGTGTCGGCGGCGGCAGCGAGGGTCTCGGCAAGGCGAGCAGCTTCACGCGCCTCGGCCGCCGCCGCGAGGTCGTCGGCGAGCGCGGCCGCCTCGGGCGCTGCTGCCCGCACCGCATCCGCAAGGCACAGCGTGAGCCAGGCGGCAAACGCCAGGAGCAGCGCGCGGAGCGACGCATCGCGCGGCGTCTCGACGGGCGCCGCAGCGATGCTTACGGCGGTGCGCAGCTCCGCAAGCTCGTCAACGTACGCGGGCCATGCAAAGAGCGATACGCGCTCCGTCTGCACCGCGTCGGCAACCGTATGCAGCAAGACTGCACGCAGCAACGGCGCGACGCCACCGTGTGGCCACAACGCATGCAGTGCATGGGCACACGTCGTCGGCGCACTGGCAACGGCGGTGGCCGGCGCCCATCGCTGCAGCTGGGCGCCAACGAGCGCCACCGGTGGAACGCCATGCGCCGTCGCAAGCGACAACAGCGCCGTGAGCCGCGCGGCGCGGGGCACGTCCGTGGCGGGGTGCACCGTCAGCATCCACAACACCACGGGCAACGCTGCGGCTACCCAAGTAAATGCGCGGGGCGGCGGCGGCGTGCCAAGCTCGGGCGCCAGCTGTGTCGCGAGCCGAACGAGTTCGGACTGCTGTGCGTCACTCCACGCGGGGTCCGCGAGATGGAGCGTCGCGAGGAGCTCGACGGCCGTGCGTGCACGCGCCGCGTCGCCGGCCGCATGCGCCGCATGCGCCAGCGTCCCTAGTGCGGGCAGCACGCGCACCGGCACGGCCGGGAGCGTACGTGCCCAGATGGCCTGCATCGCCGCACCGCCGGTGCACGTGCGCGGTGCTTGCATCGCCCGGAGGATGGCGTCGACGCGGGCCGTATCAGCCGTCCGCACGTCGCGCAGCGCCGCACGCACCGTACGCAGCACGACGTGCACGAGGGAAAAGTCGGCATGCTCGGCGTGCGTCGCCTCAAAGAGGAAGTGTGCGGCGTCGAGCAATGTGCCGAGCGCCCCATGCGTCTCGGCATCGTCGACCGGCGCACGTGTCGCACGCAGCGCCAGCGCAAGCAGGGCGCCCAGCAACGTCGGCAGGGCAGCGAGCAGCGGGTCGAGGTCGGCCGCTTGCCGCTTTGCCCGCGCCAGCACCGTGTCGCCAGTGTCATCGAGTGCGTCAAGTGCGTGCTGCAGCAGCACCGCACGCACGCGCAGGGCGATCCGCGCACCGACATCGCCCGACGGAATGCCGAGGCGCCGGGCGTCGGGTGCAAGGAGGGTGTGGACGAGGGCTGGCGGGTAGGCCGCGTCGACGAGTGCTGCATCGCGTTCGGCCGTGGCGTCGGAGACGCCACGCAGCGCCGTCGCGATGCATGTCTGCTGTGCGGCATCGAGCGCCGGACCCAGCGCGCGCATCGCACTCGGCGTGAGCGTCTGCGCCGCCAACACCAGCGCGCGCGCCGCGTCGCGTGGGAGCCAGTCGAGCACATGGGCCACCGGCGTCAGGGCGCCGTCCACGACGCGCGGCACGAGCGGCGCGACGTCCTCGGCGGTGCGCCCCCCGGCATCAACGTGGCCACGGCGCATCGCATGTGCCTGCACGGCGGCGTGCATGACCGAGTCGCGCGCGAGCCACGGGGGACACCGCGCCATTGGTGCGAGCCGCGCAAGCTCCGGCGCGTCCAAAAACACCTCCAAGCCACGGTTGCGCATCGCACGGCTCAGCTCGCCGTGCCGCGGATCGACGGTCATAAACACGCGGAAGTCGGCGTGCGCACGCAGCTCGGGAATCGCGCCGTCGACCATGCCACGCTCGCTGAGCATCAATGTGCCGTGCGGCTCAAACAGTGAGTTGAGGCGATCGAGCACGCTGGCCGAGCACAGGTTCGCATCCTCCAGCAGGAGCCAGTGGCCCTGCTCGGCCGCGCGAACCAGCGGGCCGTCGACCCATGCAAACTGCCCTGCCTGCGGCCGCACATCCACGAGGTCGTGGGCAGCGTGCAGCGCCGTACGCTCCGAATCGCTCCACAGGTCCGCAGGGAGCGCCGCACACGACGCAAGCGCCGCGCGCAGGTCGCCGTGTGCGAGCGCCGCGTCGGCAGCGGTCAGCGCCGCGACGATCTCTCCTCCGCCGGGCGCACATGCCCGCCGGCGGTGTGCCGCACGCACTGCCGCACGCACGGCCTCGGCATGCACGTGCTGTGCATGCCGCGTATCGTGCTGCTCGAACGAGCCGAGCAAGTCCATCGTGTCCGACGCACCGCTCAGGCGCACCGTATCGAGCGGCGCACCACTTAGATCCGCCAGCAGGTGCACAAATGCCGACTTCCCGGCACCGGCGCCACCGACGACAATCGTCAGCCAGCCGAGCCGCACCGCATCTGCGGCGGCCTCAAGGCACGCAAGCTGCGTCGGTGGCAGCGCAAGCGACGCGGCGCGCGCGGGCAGTGGCGTACGTCCGCGTGCAAGCCACGTGTGACCCAACAGCGCGTGCTGCGCGTCGAGCAGCGCACGCGGCGCGTCCAACAGCCGCGCAGCATCGCCCGCGCCCATGTGCTGTACAAAGAGGGCCGCGACGCGCGCGCGGTCCTCGGGCGTGCGGAACCGCCGCGCATACAGCGCCGCGAACGAGGCCGCTGGGTCGTGAGCGGACGGCGTGCCGAGCGGCGCCTGCATCAGCGTCAGCCAACGCAGCAGGTCGCGCAAATTGAACTCCCACGGGGCACCGGCACTGCCGATCTCGTGGCGCACGGTGGCCGTCTGCAGCGCATCATTGAACGCGACCATCTTGGCGAGCGTTGCGTGCGGTACCGCGGGGAAGAGCTCCGTGCAGATGGCGAGTGCGTCCTCGGCATTCAGCTCCGCGACGTGCACCTTGGTGAAGCGGTTGAGAAGCGACTTGGGGAGGCCCTTGCGTGCACCGCCCTGGTGCTGGGGGTTTTGAGCGGCAAAGATGCGGAACGCGGGGTGCCGCGTGAACTCGCGCCCAATCTCGGGCACAAACACCGTCCCGCGGTGGTCCAAGCACGCGTTCAGACCCTCCAGCACCGTCTGCGATGCCAAGTTCATCTCGTCGAGTAGCACCCAGTGCCCCGCCTGCATTGCCTCGAGGAACGCTGCTGGGCGCCAGGCAAACTCGCCCGGGCGACCGCCCTCGACGGGCAGCTCGGCGCCGAACAGGTCCACGAGCTCGGTCTGTTCCGAGAGGTTGATGCGTGTGAGCTCGTGCCCGGTCATCGCCGCGAGACTCGCGATCAGCGACGTCTTGCCTGCGCCCGGGCTGCCCTCGAGCAGCACGCTGCGCCGCGGCACCGCACACGCACGCAGCACGCGCATCGCATTCTCGGCCGTAGTCGGCGCACGCAGCGCAAAGGGCACATTGGCGGCCGCCGCGCCGCGCGGCTCCTTGGCAAGCGCATATGGGCCAACGTACAGGTGTGTCGGCGTGTCGCGCACCTCGTACCACCCGTCCGTCGTGAGCTGTGCGGGTGCGATCAGGCGCGCGGCCTCGGCCCAGCACCGCGCGCGCAGCTGCGCCAGGCCCGCGGCCGACATCGCCGCGGTGCTCGGCAGTGCGCCGAGCCCGTCGATCACGACGAGCGCCGCGCCCTGTGCAAACGCATCTGGCGGCGTCAGAATGTGCGCCGAGTGCATTGCGCACACGAATGCGGCCCAGCTCAGCAAGTCACGCACACCGAGGCCCGTATGCTCCGCGCCGCCGAGCTGGTGCGCAACAAACGCGACGAACGCGAGCATCGGCTCCGTCAAGGCACGCAGCTCCGGCGCGTCCACGGGCCACTGCGCCTCGAGGATCGCCGCGAGGTCGGCGTGTGCGTCGACCGCTGGTACGTAGATCTCGGTAAAGCGGTTGCGCAGTGCGGGACTGAGCTCCTTCTTGCCGTAGTCGCCACCCGGATTCATGGTCGCGAGGATCTGGAAGCCGGGCGCGGCAGCGATCGCCACATCGTCTACCTGCCCGGGCTTCTCGGCGAGGACGAGCGTGCGCTCCTTCTCGAGGACACTGTTCAGCCGCTCCAGCACGGAATCGTCGGCAAGCGACACCTCGTCCAGCAGCATGTGGTCGCCACAGCGCATCGCGTCGACGAGCGGGCCGTCGGTCCACACAAACAGCGCCTGCGCCTGTGCGACGCGCTCGAGCGCCACGTCGCGCGCCTCGGACGCAGGAAGCGCCAGGACCGTGGCGAGCAGCGCCTCCAGCGGCACGTCATCCACGCCCTCGACGCCGGCCGCCGCCGCCGCCGAGCGCGCCTCGGCCACGCGCGCCGCACGATCGCGAATCGGGCGCTGCCCTCCCAGCAAATCGGCGCTGTCCGTGTTCTGGTGGCAGCTGAACGAGTGCAGCGGGCGCTCGTACGCCGCCGCAAGAATGTCACACACCGACGTCTTGCCCGCGCCCGTCTCGCCAACGAGCAGGACGGGCTCGTTGTGTGCGAGCGCCACCGCTGCGAGGCACACGAGGCGGCGCATCGCCGCCGTCCACACAATGTGCTGTGCCTCGGCCGCGACACGCAGAGCGCGCGCGCGCGCCTCGCCAATCTGTGCCACCACCGTGGACTGAGTGTCGAGGGTGTAGAGGCGCTCGGGGTCGATGCGCACACGCATCACCTCCTCGATGACTGCGCGGATCGTGTCTCGGTCGCGTACGCTGCGAGCGCGCTCCGCGAGGAGCATGTAGCCTGTATCGGCCAGCTGCTCGTACCCGACGGCCTGCCTTGCACCCCAGCGGAACAGGTCACGCAGCGTCGCCGCGTGCTTGTTTTCAAACACGCGCTCGGCCTGCCGGCGGCGTTGCAGCTCGGCGAACACGGCGACGATCTTGGCCGCGTACGACGGCGCGATGCGACACCGATGCGTGAGAATCGTCGCAAGCTCGGTCTCGGGCACATCGTCAAAGTGCAGCTCGACAAAGCGGTTGCGCAGCGCACGCGACAGCATCTTGCGCCCCGCGTACGCCCCAGGCGGGTTCTGCGTGGCAAACAGCATAAAGTGGGGATGCGGGCGCACGATCTCGCCGGTCTCGGGGATGAGCAGCTCACGGTTGTCGTCGAGCAGACGATTGAGTGCCTCGAGGACGTCGGTGGGCGCGAGGTTCAGCTCGTCCAGCACGATCCAGTCGCCGCGCCGCAGCGCCGTGACAAGCAGACCCTCTGTGTACACGAGTCGCCCCGAGGCATCTGAGGCATACGCACCGAGGTACTCTTGCACATCTGTGTGCTCGTGGTTGTTGATGCGCACAAACCGGTGGCCCGTACGCCGCGCGAGGTACTCGACTGCACTGGTCTTGCCCGCCGACGTCGGGCCCTGAATCAGCACAGGACTTTGGCGCGTGATGAGCGTGCGTGCCAGTGCCGTGAGCTTCGACTCGACACTCGGCGTGAGGATGTACTCTTCCGCAGCGTCGAGCGGCAGTGGACCCGTCTCGAGCCAGAAAGGACCGATCGGCACGTACGTGTGCTCCGTCGAAGGCGGCGGCGGGCGGAACGACGGTGCAAGGCGCCGCCGGTCGCGCGCACGCGCCAGCAGGTGCTGCTCGGTCGCGGCGTACAGCTTGTCGGTGCTTTTGGCATCAAGCAACATGCCAAAGGCCATCGTGACGCCCTCGGCAAGGCCACGGCGCAGACCGTACTGCGGCACGAGCGCCGCCGCAAACGTCAGCGCACGTGCGAGCGTGCGGATAGAGTAGTGCGGGCGCTCGTTGCACCCGTCGGCCAGCTCGTGCGCCTGGGCGTGTTTGCGCACCGCCGTGTACCACTCGGCCACGTCGAGGACCGCCGCACGGTCCCCGACGGACGCCTCGCCAATGTACTGTGCCACAATGCTCACGAGCGCCTCGCGGTCCGCATCGGGGCTCGGCACATAAAGCTCAGTGAAACGCGCACGAAACGCGGGGGGCAAATCGCGCTTGCCCACGTCCGTCGCGGGATTCATGCATGCAAACAGCCGAAAGTTGGGATGGCGCTCCACCGGCTCGAGGTCGCCGCGCTCGGTTAGCACCACGCTGCTCTCCTTCGACTGGAGCAGCATCGCGAGGCACTCGAGCGTCTCGGCCGCAGCAAGGTTGATCTCGTCGAGCAGAATCCAATGACCGTGGCGCAGTGCGTGCACGAGGGGTCCCTCGACAAACGTAAACACAAAGTGGCGCTGCTTGCCGGCATGCATCGCAGCAAAGGACGCAACATCCGCGGAAAACGCCTCCCACTCGGCACTCGTATCTGTGACGCGGCGCTTCTTGCGCGCCTCGCCGTCGCCGCTCGTCGCCGCAGCGCGCGCCTCGGCAGCCATGCGCGCCGACTCCTGCCAAAGCTTGACGAGACGCGGCCACTTGCTCTGCACAAGCGCCTTGCGCTCCGCCTCCAGGAACGCCGCGTTGCGCCGCTCCGAAAAGGTGCGTGTAAACAGCGCTGTCCAGCGGTTGTGCAGCGCGTGTGCGTGCGTCTTGGGGTCTAGCGGTTTGTATGCGCCAAGCAAGTCCGCACTCTCAGTCTGCTGGCTCATGTTGACCACCGTGAGTGGCGTGGCGTACAGCGACGCAAGATATTGCACCATCGACGTCTTACCCGTGCCGGTCTCGCCGACCAGTAGTACAGGCTCCACGTGCCGCAAGGCCTCGGCGACCCGCTCAAGCAGCGTCAGCGTCGGCTTCGTCAGGGCATACCGTGACGCGGATGGCGCGCGCGCCGCGCTTCCGGGAAGTGGCACGCGGCCCAGGCGGCAAGCGGACGCCGTGCCCACCACCAGCTCGGGCACGCGCTGCTCAAGCGCCCAGCGCGCACGCTCCGGCGAGACGTGCAGTGCGTCGGCGAGCGTAAGCAGCAGCGACTGCGTAAACGGCGACAGCGATGTCGAGGCAACCGCCGCGTCGGACAGCGCGGCAAAGAACAGGTCGCATGCGTCCAGGAACACGCTCTCTTGCACGAGTGGATTCGCCAGCAGGCTCGCGGGGTGCTGTGCCTCGATGCGCGCACACCACTTGACCAGCTCACGGAGCGTAATGCGGCGCATGCCGCTCGGTGCGTCCGGCGCACTTACCGCGTCTGCGACAGCGGCCCACCCACGTACGACACACGCCAGCTCCCCAGGCGGCAGCGCACCCAGTGCAGGGAAGCGGTGCGTCAGGATGGCATCGACATCGGTCGGCGTCGGTGCCTCCAGCACCACCTCGCCCCAGTGCTCGCTCGTGAGGAACGGGTGGCGCCGCGAGCGTGTGGCAAACAGAGCAAAGCCTGGCGCGGCCTCCACGACGCCGCGTGCGCCCAAGTCGAGCACGGGGCGCGCGCCGATGGGCTTTGTAGGGCCCAGCGCGTCGAGCAGCGGCGCTAGAACACTGAGCACGTCGCCGGAAGCTTTGTCGATGTCCTCAAGCAGCACCCACACACCCTCGCGCACGGCACGGGTAAGGGCGCCCTCAACCCACTCGAAAGTGCCTGGTGTTGTGCTGCTTGATACGAAGGAGCCAAGAAGCTGCTTGCCATCCACGCCGCTCTGATCGCCCAGCTGGATGGTGAGCAGCGGTGGGCGGTTTTGGCCACCGCGCAGACGCTGCGCCAGATACGCGACAAAGTGTGTCTTGCCACAGGCAGCAGGGCCTGTGATGAGCAAGGGGAGGCGCAGGCCGAGATGCAGCGCTGCCTGCGCCAGGTGCGGCGCCAAACTGGGCGTCTCGACAAACGACGGGTCCGGCGCAGGGTGTGTCGCACACACGAGCAGGCCACCGAGCAGCACAAGGGGTGGCGTGATATCTGCAGGCCCGAGCAAGAGCGGCTCCGCGCCGTCGGCCGTCCGTGTGGGCGTGGCACAGGCGTCCCAAAGTGCGGCGATCCGGCGTGCTTCGTACACGGGTAAAAGCCGCACATCAGGTGCACACGCGAGCGGAGCGGCCTCCTCACCAATCCACCGCGCAATCAGCTCGTCGCGCTCTGGCGGCGCAAGCCGCTCGCGCAGCGCATACACTTCGAGCGCCAAAAACCGCGTTGCGACGTCGGCATCTGTGCTGGAAAAGATAGTGTACAGTGCCGCACTCGTGCCCGGAACCGCGAGGTCTGGTGCAGCACGCAGCAGGCGATACTGCGCGAGGAGATCAAGCTCGCCCTCGCCAGTATCGCGCAGGGCAGCATGCACCACCGGGAACAGCTCCTCAAAGGCGCCCAGGAGTTGCGATAGGGTATGTAGTGCGCGGATACGGTCGTGCGCAAGCGCTCGCACGGAAAGCTCCAGAATCACCGCACGGAACGCCAGAATCACGTCCAGTGTGCCGCGTGCAAAATGCGCCGCGGCCTCGTTCAGGAGCGCGGCGACGTCGCGGTCGCCATGCATGCATGCGTGAATACGGGGTGCGTGCTGCTCGTCTACACTTGCGGCAGCAGCATACGCAAACGCACGCAAGTCGATATGCGTAATATACGTGTCTGCACGCGACGGCGACAGCCCACGCGACGGCGACGAGGCGCGTGCGTCGGGTGCCATGCTCGCCATGGAAGACGCGGCCGACTTTTTTTTGGCGGGCCTCCACGCGTGGCATGTGGAGGCGGCCGCTTGCGCTCCGCGGTCACGGCGCCTGGACAGGCACTGATCGGCTCGTGCGCCTGCGCCGGTCGCGATGAACGCGTATCCCGCGGAGCTCGTTGTACATCTGCACCCCCTTGTGCTGGTGACGGGTATCACACGCGACAAGGAGGGCGCGCCCCGCACCGCCAAAGCGTATGCACTCCCCACGCCTCTCGACACCTTCCCGGAGGTATGTGCCGCGCTCGCCGAGGCCCTCGTACAGCGCGGCAGGACACGCGTATGGTCACCGCCTTCCGGAACGCCCCACATCCACTTTGTGTTGAACGGGTATGCATACGTGTATCCCCCCGCGAAGACACGCGCCTCTACGCGCATCGCCTCTGACGTTGGCCGCCGCGCCGTCGCGTCGTTGCCGCCGCGTTCGCCGTTGTCGCCGCTGCAGGTCGGCGGACCGCTGTTCCCTGACGGAATCCTTGCGCCTGCCTGGATCCGCAAGCATTCCGAGTACGTGCCAAGCACGCATGTCGTGTTCTATACGCTACCGGCCGCGACGCTCGCCGACGACGCGGCGTTGATCGAGGCCATTGGCGAGACGCGCGCGATGGACGCACCGCGTGGGATCCGCACGGTTGCTGTGCTTATGGGAGACCGTGCGGCGCTCGCGCGCGCCGACACGGATGCCCGCATCGCGCACCTGCGCCGCGCCTCGCGCCTCGAGCAGCGCGGCTCTCTGCTAGTGCTGCCGACCGATGCCGCGGACATTAATGCATTTGTGCGACATCTGGAGCGCGCGCTCTATGATGGCGCCGTGGAGTACTACCGCGAGCGTGCGCGGCATGTGCGCCGCAACCGTGCGCGGTATCCGCCGCCGCCGTCGATCGCGCAGCCCATCTTGGCCGCGGCGAGCGCTGCCGGCGTCCTGCGACCCGGTCCCGTCGCGATACTCGCACCGGAGGGCTGGACGGTGCGTACGGCCGCCAAGCTCGGCGCCTTTGCCGAGATGCAGGGCGACCTTGCCGAGGCACTTGCCCAGTATTCGGAGGCGTACCACCACCTCGTGCATGCATGTCTCAGCAACACCAAGCTCCTCGCACCGCGCACGAAGCGGTGGGCCGAGGCCAAGGTGCTCGCGGATACCCTTGCGCTGAAGCTCGTCAAGCTTCACCTGTACCGCCGCGCAGCGCCGGCGGCGATGCTCCAGTACATGCGGCACACGCGGCGCATCGCAGAGCTCAGCACTGGGTGGGGCATCGGCACATCGACCTACGAGTTTTGGAGCTGGCTCGCAAAGCAGTACCAGCTGCTCGGTGACCTACTGCAGTACGCACTGCACCCCTCGGACCCAGCGCGGGCTTTAGTGCTGCCGCCCAGCGCCCCGGAAGACACCCCGACGTACGCCGCCGCCGCCGCCTTCCTCACGCTGCCAGGCACACACTACTACCACGCCGCGCTCTGCACACACGAACGTGCGGTGCGCTTCCATGGCGTACAAAATACCGCCGAGCTGCCCAATTACGCGGCCGAGGCCAAGGTTGACCATGTCTCCCTTACCGTCGAGCTGTTTACCGAAGCCTATGACGCGTATCGGAGCGTTCACCACACGCGCCACGCACACCTGGCCGCGGCGCGCATCGCCCTAACCTTTGTTGCGGCACAACAGTACAAGGAGGCGCTGCCTTACCTCGAACGTGCCCTGCGCTGGTACCGCCGCGATGCGTGGCAAGCACCGCGCTTTCTCCTGGCCGCGAATGCTGCACAATGTGCGCATGCGATTGGCGATGACCGCGCAGCAGTCGTGTACGTCGTCGAGCTACTCCAACCGGTGCCCAAGGAAGCACAGCAGGTGCAGCAGGAGTGCCTGGACGCGCTGGGATGGTTGCTAGAGCCCAGCAAAGGTGCCGAGGTGCAGACCGCGACGCCGATGGGGTCCCGCGAGTCCGACCATGGCGATGCCTCGGTGGCACAAGCCGGAGGCGTACACGAGCTGCCAGACAAGGATGCTGCACCCATCGACACACCCCACGACGGTGCAGCCACTCAAGACGCACCCGCTGCCATTGCGATGGAGCTGGGATGCGCGGCGTTTGCGCATGTCTCGTCAGCATTCGTGCGGAGCCATGCCAGCGACACCGACGAGACGCCGTTCCAACTCGTGTTGACCCCCGCCTCGCCGCTCCACCTCCACCTCGTGTCGCTGCGCATCTTCCTAGAAGGCCGCGTCGCGCCGCTCGTGTCGGTGCGCTTCGCCGGCAATGCGCCGCACACCGTCGACGTTGGGACCGTGGCACCAGATGCGACAGCTGAGACCATAATCTCGTGCTCAGCGCGCATGGTAGTCATTACGGGTGCATTGCGCGCACCGCCCGGCGAATACAAATTTGCCAATGCCCTGTGTACGATTGATACGCGTGTGGCACAGGTTGATGCGGCGCTCCCCGTTACCGAGGCGTCGTACTGGCTTGTTGCCACACGTGGGACATTCCAGCGCATCGCACTGCCATCGAGCGCCGATCGCCGCCAAGTCGTTGTCGAGGCCCCAGCGCCCATCGTTTCGCTGGGCGCGCCCGATGGCCTCCTTGCCGGCGAGACGGTGGCCGTGGAAATCGAGATTGGTGCTCCTCTCGTGCGTGGCGTCCTCGTGCTTCCACCGGACATGGTCGAGGCGGGCGCCAGTGTCCAGACCAAGGCCCCGGGGAGTGACGATGCTGGCGCTGGCGCAGACCGCACGATGGTGCCCCAGGGGAAATCGACCGTTTATCTCCGTGCGCCGCAGGCTCAGGGCACGCTGTATACGCGTCTTTATGGCGTTGCGAGCGACGCGCCTGATGCCCCTCCCGTGACGCACACCGATGCCCCCATCGCCGTGTCGGCCGCCTTTAGTGCGCGTGTCTCGACGCAGTGGACACCAAGCGCTGTGCCACGCACTGGACGCCTGATGGCCGAGGTCACGTACCTCGGTACGGGGCCAATCCTGGTAGACCGCGCGAGCGTCGACGTGGAAGATGCCGAGTGTGTGCGTGTGAGCGAAGCACTCGGTGCGGCACATACCGAGACGTGGCAGACAAACGACCGTGCAGTGTGGGCATATGCGCTCACTGAGACGACAGGCACGCCGGGCAGCCTTGCGCGCCTCGTGCTCGCCTGGCATCGACCCGAGACGCCCGAGATCATCAGCACGACGCAGCTGGGCCTTCCGTCGCTGGCGCCGCCGCCGCCGCCGCCCGTCCAGGTCCAGCTGCGCGCGCCGGGGCGTGCAGCGGTGAACGAGCCGATGACGATGCACGTCTTTGTTGCCAACACGAGCACTGTGCCGCTGGACCTTCTCGTCGAGGTCGATCAGACCGAGGCCTTCTTCCTCGCCGGCTGGCGACGGCACCAGGTGGCGATGCTACTCCCCGGCGAGCAGCGCACACTGCCGATTCTGTTGGTTGCTCGCGCTGTGGGTCTGCATATGCTACCGAAAATACGGGCGTTTGAGGTGGCACCCGAGCGCGAGCCTGTGTCGCTCGGTGTGCCGCCGTCGGGCGTAGTCCAGGTGGTGTAGATAGAGCTAGTCGAGTCCGTCTTGCGTCACGAGCGCAATCATTGCACGCACCACCTGCTGGTTCGCGGGCGTGTACAGTGCGTGGGCGTCCTCGACGCCTTGCTGGAGCGTCAGGCTAAGCAGCTGGCGCAGCTGGCGGCACAAAATGCCAATACGCGCACTCGCTTTCATCTTGATCCACGCATCGGGGCCCGCGTGGCCGGACGTGGCGATCGTCAGGCCGCCGTGCTCGTGATCGACGTAGAGCGCACCGCCAAACAACAGCAAGCCATACAGCGGAGCCTCAGTCGCATCACGGAGATAGGTACGGTGCGTAGTGTCGTTGGCACTTTTACGGCACACCGCAACGTAGTTCGACTTGAACTGCGTCGCGTGGAACAGCATCGAGCTGGGGTGCAGGAATACGCGGCCATCGTGCTCGTCGATATAGTGCACGTCGCGCGCAACAGTCTCTTTGCGCACCGCGCCCGAGGCCGAGGCGTTGTACTTGGCCGTAGGCTGGTCGACACGCACCACGGATGGCCACAGCGATGCGACAAGCAGCGCACGCAGCAGGTTCGTGTTGGTGCTCTGCGCGTCGAGCATGTGTGTGCCATTCGCTTTGGGCCAGTGTGCCCCTTCGGCGCGCCACGTCTGCACATACGCACGATCCACAATGCCTAGCTCCTCCAGACTGCGCAGGATGGTCGTGCGCGTCATGTCCACATCTTGCAGGGCCGCAAACGAAAGGCCATGCTGAGTGAGTGAGGCAACGTACCGTCTCGCACCATACCTTGACTTCGCGCAGCGGCTGTCGGTCACGGCGCATGGCCAGGTACGTTGCATACAGGTGTGCATCCGTCAGAAGATCGCTGTTGCCCAACACATAGGCGGCGCGTGCCTTGGCCGCCTCCTCGTCGCGCTGTGCGGCAGTTGCGACAATCGAGCGGCTGGCCAGCAGCGCGACAATGTGTAATAGCGGTTCCATGCACCCAAACAGGCTGCCAAGCACCAGCATCTTGCCTTCGCGGACGTCGAGCGGAAGATTGGACTGTGGTGAGTCACGGCACGTACCAAATGCTGTCCAAGAGGGGTGAGCGGCGCCGCATACCCTCCCCCGTCTTGGATCGCTCCAGCCAAAACAAGCTTGCGGTGCGTTGCAGCCAGGGCGTCCATCGATGGCGGGTCGATGGCGCGCTCTAAGAATTCCCGCACGTCGCCGTGAGGCTGGATTGACTTTACCTGTAGCATCAGCCCCTCGAGAGGCGTGCGCCGCATCTCAGGCACTGACTGCGCCGCCTGCACATGCTGCTCCACACCGCGGGAATACAGCTTGAAACACTCGCCAGCCATTGTACGACCCGCACGGCCTGCACGCTGCTTGCACGCCGCACGCGATGCCCACGTCTCCTGCAGTCGCGTGACGCCGGCTGTGGCGTCGTAGTGTGCCTCGCGCACGCGGCCCGTATCGACGACTGCGCAGATCTCGGGGATGGTAATTGACGTTTCGGCCACGTTGGTCGATACAACAATCTTGCGCTGATTGCGCGCAACCGGCTGAAAGACGCGCCGCTGCTCGTTTGGCGCCAGATTAGCATGCAGCGGAAGAATCACAGCCCCGTCCAGCTGCAATGACGCAATGGCATCCATTGCCCGACGGATTTCACCCACACCGGGGCAGAATACCAGAATCGCCGCGCGGCCATGGAGGGTTCCCGTATAGTCGAATTTTTCTGCACGTTGGGCGGCCAGCGCCACGGCGCGGGCAAGGAATTCGTAATCAATGCGCGACGACGACACCAGCTGCCGCACGCTGGGCACGAGCGTCTCAGGGACGTTGGTCGCGTCAAACAGACGGTCGACCTTGTCGTTGGGCGTCGTATGAGGGCGTGCGCTTTGGAAGTTGGATAGGCACACAACATCCTCAAGATAATGTTCTTGCACAGGGAAGGTGCGTCCGGGAATAAACATGTATGGTGCACCACCAAAGTACTCGATAAACGTCTCAGGGCTGATTGTCGCACTCATCAGCACGACACGCAGCTTGGGATTCTTTTTGAGCACGTCACGGAGCAGCAGCAGCAAGAAGTCTGAGTCGGTACTCCGCTCGTGTACCTCGTCGACAATTACATGCGACACACTCTCTAGTGCAGGATCGCTGCCTGTTGCAAGGCGACGAAGCAGCACACCGGTTGTCGAGAAGAGGATCCTGCAGGCAGATGATGCACGCCGCTCGCCACGGATCGCGTAACCGACATTCGCATCCACTTCAACGTCACGGTCCAGCGACTCGCCACGTTCCGCGGCAACGCGCGCTGCGACGCCCATCGCCGAGACACGCCGCGGTTGGGTCACGACAATGCTGCATTCGCTGCCCCGTCCTTGCTCAATCGCGTCGTCGAGCAGGATTTGTGGCACCTGCGTCGTCTTACCGCATCCCGTCTCACCGGCAATAAGCACCACACGGCTTGAACCTACCGCATCGAGCAGCTTGCGCCGTGCGGCATACGCAGGAAGCGACTCGCGCACCGGGCCGATACTTTCTTGGTATTTCAGCGAGGCGTGTAACGACGACAGACGCTCCTGCAAAGCCGCGTCCACTTGGGCATCGCGCTGCAAAGCACGCAGGCGCCGCACGGCACTGGGTTTGCTCTGGCGCGCCGAAGGAGCTTGCAACGGCGCATGGGTCCGCTCAGCACTGGGAGTCGGCGACGTTTCCACCAAATACTCCATTACCTCGTCCAGAGCAGGTGGTTCGTGGAGCATCTTGGGGAGTACGGTACGCAGCTCTTCCCAGAGCGCGAACAGCACACCTTCACCGCTCTGCTGGATGGCATAGACTTCACTCGACTTTTCCGCATCATATAGGCATTGCAAAGCATGCCTCGTGAGGGCCAGGCGCAAAAAGGCGGGCAAAGTCGTGCCCGTAACGTAAATGGAAGGCGGGCCCGAGCTGCCGGCAAGGTACGACGACACGTTATGGTCAATAAACCGCAGTACAACAGGTGCACCATCATGTTTACCGAGTTCAAGCTCATAGTCGCTCGACGTAATCCGCTCACGGTCTGGCACAGGGCGCATCTCGTCCACGAGCGCCTCCAGCACCGTGCGCTCATCCGCACGACGCTGCACTGCATCACTGCTGGCTTCCAGGATCTCGGCTTCCCAGGCAGGTGCATTGACTAACCGACGCAGTAACACGTCCAAGGCTCCGCCCTCGCGCTGCGCCAGATCCCACTCGGGGTGCTGAGCTCGGACATACGCCAGGGCCTCAGCAGCGGCGCGCTGCGGGAAGCCGGCCTGGCGTACCAGCTTCTCCAGAGTCCAGCGATCCACTAGGCTTTCCTGATCACCTCCCTTTGCTGCGCTAGTAACAAACGATTCGGCGGAAGCAGAGGGCCGCAGTGCGGGGGGCAGGTCCTGCTCCGGGGTATACAGAACAAGGTATTCAATAGCCGCCTCGCGGTCCGGTTGTGCGAGGATTGAAGCCAGCAGAGGATGTGCGCGGCGCAGGTTGGCCATCGCGGTTGTGTCTTGAGCCTTAGCACGCGCCCCTTTCAACCAGGCGAGCACGCGACGGATATAGCCAGGTCGCACACCAAGCTTCGTGAGCTCGCGCTCCAGTACCACCGTGTCGAGCGGCTGCGTCTCGACAGATACTTGTGACACAGCACCCGCAAGGTCGTCGTCGCGAACCTCGTCCATCCGTGCCCGGATGGTCGCTTCCACAAGCTCGCGGAGCGCTGGCGACATGCGTACCTCCAAGGCGCGCTGCCATGCCTTGCTCATAGGCCGCAGTGACGGATCATTTTTCTGTGACTCGCGAACCTCCCGCTCCTTTTTGCGAGCCTCGCGCTCGGCATCGCGTTTTTGGAGAGCATCAAAGGGATCTGCTTCCCACTTCCAGCTGTCACTCTCGGGTGCTTCCGCTTTTACTTTTTCCAGATCAAGCCAGTACTCGCGAGGACCAGGTGGAAGCATGCGATGCATGCTCAAGTGATTGTACAGGCGAAACAGGACATACGTAGCCGCCCAATGCTTGGCCTCCAGCGCGGAGGCACACGAGAGCCGCACTCCCTCCTCGGAAGGCTCCATTCGTAGGGTATGTGGGTTCGACTTGTCCTGCTTGTTTTCCTTCCGCAGGGTAATTACACACGAGTATCCGTTCTTGTGGTGCCGTGGACTCACTTCCGGCTTCTCGAAGCCGGGCATTTTTTGAATCTTTTCGTACATCAAGTTTAGTGGCGTTTTCGAACCAGGGGGAAAGAGCTGCACAGTGCCGTCTTCGCGTACAGCCGTTTTGGGAGGTGGCTTGGGACCACCCCCCTTCACCCAGTCGGGCAGAGGCGCCGCCTTAGACGACGTCGCACCGCTCGACTTGATTGCCGCGCTGCTCTTCTTGCGCGCCATGGTGAATCGGGAGGATCGGGCTACTCCACTATGACTCCAGGTCGATACCGGTACGGGTCTTCCACATGGCCTCCTTGAGCCGCATGATCTCGACCCAGAGATTTTCTTCCCAAGTCAACGTAGCTTTGTCGGCAACAGGACGGAAGGAACGACGAACTGTGCGGACACGTGCGGGCAAGGATGGCGGCGCAGTGGTGGGACGGATGGGAAGGGGTGGCGGAGGCATTGCCGCGGCAGGTGACTTGGGCGAGCCGGGCGACACCGACCGCATAGCATCAGCAGAGGGACTTCCTGTATCAGCAGCAGGCTCAGGATCACGCTCATGTTCATGTTCATCCATAGGTAGCTTGGGGATCGTAGGGTCCTCGCCCTTGTCCGTCTTGGACGCCGTCGGCGTCTCAACCCCAGGACCCTCGCTTGACTCCTCCGCCGCGGTCTCTTTGGCCTCATCAAACTCATCTTGCTCCTCTTCCTCCGTTTCACCCTCCGCCTGGCTTATCTTCGTATCCTCCTCGGTCTTCTCGCTCTCCGCCTTGGTTTCCGAGTCCTGGGAAGCCTCTGCTGCTTTCTCTGCTTGCTCCTTGCGGACTTCCTCCACCTCCTCTTGAATCTTATGGGCCTCCTTAGCTCCTTGAGCGGTTTCGTTGAGCGGACCCACGGTTGGCGAACCCGGGGCGATGCGCGTGCCGCCAACGAGGTCCGGAGACGATTTGCCTTCCAAGACAATTGCACGCTCCAGCGTCCGTACAAACATCCAGAACCCATACACAGCACGAAGGCGCTGGAGACAGTATTGAGTGCACACGAGGTACTTGCTCGAGCTGTCCGAAACACGGAAGTAGTGCGTGGGAATCGGAAGCCGCGACGTATTCACTGCATTGGCCTCGAACGAGCTGCCACTGTCGTGTGCCTCGCTGCCAGGCCGGTCGATGTGGCTGACACTCCGACGTAGTGACTGGAACAGCGACGGGAGCGAGCGACGATGCTGCCCATCTTTGGTGGCACCCGTGTCGGTGGGCGCTGGGTTCACGTACGAGGTCAAGTTCACCAACGACAGACCACACATCGCACAGGGTGTCGGTGGCAAGTGGCCGTATTCAGCCCGGATCTTAGCCTCATCCTGAATGACGCCACCAGCAAATATGGGCTCAATCACCAGCGAACCATCCAACATGGCACTCGAAGCTTGACGACGCGAGAGCCAGTTGAGTCCTGGCGCATGATTGAAGCGCAGACACGGCTCTGTGTCCTCCTCCTGCGCTCGCCGAATAAATGGAAGCGAGGTCTGGTTGGAGAGCTGGACCAGCTGTTCGGCAGACGCAGGGAGGTGGGGGTAGTCCTTGTGTCGTACCGGTGTCGACTGGCCGGACAAGGCCGGGCTCACAACACCGCCGATGCCCCCACCCATGCCCACTGACTGAGTAATCGAAGGATCGAGTGTCCAGTCTAGGCCACGCTGGTGCAAGCGCACGTAAGGATCGAGTTGGTGTTGCAGTGAACGGAGGTAACGGATAAAGGCAATAAACTCTTGGTAGGGCTGGATTTGGACGTACAGCGTCCGGTCCAAAGGAGCAGGTGGGGGCTCTGTCTTGCTTATAGGCTCTTCTGGAGGCACCTCCTCCGGCACCCGTTTCTCAAGTTGAAGCTGAAGGTTCTTCAGCATCTCTTGCTGCTCTGCCAGCACGCGCTCTGTATCCAAAAGGCTTGCCTGCAGCTGCGCACTCTTCTCTTCCGCACGCGCACGCTCTAAACGTTCGACAGCAACCATCTTGTTGGCTTCGTTAAACAGCGAGGCGCTCAGCTCCTCCAGCTCGGCCTCAATTCGGGTCTTGTCGCTTTCAGCCTTGCCACGCTGTGCGGTCTCGTCCAGGACGCGGTCCATCATGCGCTGCATTTCAGCAGTGACATGTGCCTTCTCGACCAACAATCCGGTATTTAGGGCAAATAAATGCTGTTCACGTTCCTTGTGCAGTTCGGCAATTTGCGTCGTGTGAGCGAGGATACGGTTGTGCGCGATCGACAATTCATCCTCAAGGTCCGAGATGCGGTTGAACGACGTCACTAGTTTGCCATTCAGACTCGTCACCTGATTGCGCAAATCCCTTTCGCGCTCTTCTGGTGACAGTTGTAGCAAATAATCGACGGGCTCTTCGCGCGAACGTGAGACATCGTCGGTCGACACAGTCATAGACTTGGGCTTAGTCGACATTTCGGGAGCCGTATCCTGTCCATTGGTTGCTGATTTTTTTGCATCGACCTTACCAACATTCTCTGTAGTCCCCTCGTCTGTATTGACAGGCACGGACTGCCCATCTTGCTCCTTCTCCGGATTTGTGGGGTCTTCGGAAGCTTGTTTGGAGTCGGTATCGGCCTCTTTCGGCATCGGCTCTGAAACATCAGCAGAATTGAGATCTTTCGTTTCCTCTTTGCTCATGTTTTCATCTTTCGTGTCTTGCTCTTGGGATTTAGCATTGGACGCAGCTTTGCGCCCCTTGTTGCCTCGCGCCATAACACACGGAGGTTGAAAGGATGGATTAGTCAGCTATGATCGACCTCGCCAGAGAAGATCCGTGCGAGTGTTGGATTCGCCGCCTGGTTGCTGGTCTCAGTGACCTCGAAAAGGGCTTGGTCTGAATGCTTTTGTGTACCGGTTCCTGACTGTGCACCTTCAGTAGATTGCCAACCATAAGTTCGAGCATATGCCTCAGGACTGCGATCCAGCAAACGCTCCAGATCTGAAGGGCCGATTAGAGGCTCATCGTCGTCCCCCGCCTGGACATCTACTTTCGTAGTCGCCAGCGTCAGATCACCATTCTCATCCGCGGTCTTATTCTCAGATATCTCGGCGTGTGTAATGGGATTCCGGAATTTCCCCTTCTTGATCACCACAGATTCTAGGACACGCTTGGCCTTGGCCTTCTTGAGAATCTCTTGCTCGATTGTGTCTGAAGCGACCAGTCGGAATACCAGGACAGGCTGTGTTAGGCACCACATACAAACCTTGAGTTGTCCAATACGATGAACACGGTCCTGTGCCTGTAAGTCCATTTGGGGGTTCCAATCACTGTCGAAGAAAATAACTGTGTCTGCGCCGACCAAGTTGATCCCAAGGCCACTTGCCCGGGTGCTAAGCAAAAATAGGGCATGTTCTTTGGAAAATGGATTGTCGTTGAATTGAGAAATCTGGCCAGCACGGTCTGTTTGCGAAGTCGATCCGTCGATGCGGTAGGGACTCCATTTTTTCATGTCTGCGTCAAAGGAGCCAGACTCACCCTTGGCCCACAGCTCGAGAATGTCGAGCATGGTGGTAAACTAGGTCAGGAAGTCTGTACATACTTGAGAGAAAATCAGGACACGGTGTCCTTGTTCCAAAAGTGCTTCCAACATTTGGTCCAGCATGCGTAGCTTTCCGCTTGCACGGACCATGCCGGAATCCACACGTAATTGATCTGTATCGCCCACAACCGGCCAGTCAAGCAAATAGGGATGGCAACAAATTTTTCGAAGTTGCATCATAGCATTGTCAAGCCGCATATTGCGCACGGTCCGTTCTGTGTTTGACCATGGAAACGTACCAGCTTCGCGAAGCTTTGCCTGCTTCTTTTGGACCTGACCCGTAAGTCTTCCCCGTTTCTGAGGAAGTTTCTCGTCTTCCGATTCGTTACTCAAGGCAGCCAACTTTTCCATGTCGATCCCGGCCTTATGCGCAATAAGCCAGTCCCGGAATGTACCATTAATAACCTGATTATACATCTCCGCCTGCTCGTGCGAAAGCGGGGCATACAAAAGGTACTCTTTCTTTGGAGGTAAGTCTTGTTCAACCTCCGACTTGACGCGCCGAAGCAAAAACGGCTTCAATATGCCGTGGAGCTGCTGCACAACGCGCCGAGCTGTCTCTGTGCTCCACGTCGAGAAAGAGCTCGTTGCTGATTGCACTTCTCCTGTATCGTCCTCAGCTGCACCAAAATTGAACCTGGGTTAGGAAAGTCACACACCATTGCTCAAAAGTTGCAAGGTCGTCAAAAATATCAGGCAGAACAAAATTCAGCAGAGACCAAAGTTCGGCTAGGTTGTTCTGGGTGAGTATTTTGCGTACGTGAAGCGGGGTCCCAGTCAGGATCAGTCGGTTGCCTGTTTTAAATTGCTTGAGTTCACGCAAAAGTCTGGGTAAGAGATGCCTCGTCATACCTGCAGTTGAGGTTTTTCAAGCGGTGCCCCTCGTCCACCACAATGAACTTCCATGGTAGGCGAGAGAGGAACTGTCGGTCGCGAATTACGATTTCATACGACGTAATGACCACAGAAACTTTCTCTGGATCGACCTTTTTTTGCAATGATACGCGCTCATTCTTGGTGCCGTGGTACAGCAGCGTCGGAATGTCAGGCGTAAATCTAAATGAGCGCGCCACATACCTTGCGAACTCGCTGTGCCAATTGGACATTGTTGAGAGGGGAGCAACGATTAAAAATACGCCTTTGATTCCTTTCTCGTAGAGATGAGCGAGAAATGCAATGGTCTGTAGCGTTTTGCTATGTCAGATGTCATGAGCACACACCCAAGTCCCATTTCGTCCGCGAGGATCCCATTTAGCCCATTCTCGTAAAGACTGCTGAGCCAAATTAGGCCATCCATTTGGTATGGCTTAAGTTCCGTGCCTGTTATAAGTTTTGGCTGTTCTCGCCGCGCGATGGCCGCAAGCGTGCCGAGCTCGGCCTCGGTCCGTGCGCGCTTCGCTTTGGGCTTCGCATCAGTATCAGCCTCCTGAGAGGAATGCGGGCGTTGCAGCTTCTCGCCCATTATTCTTGAATAGATTCCAGAGCGCTGCAGAAGAAAGTCGAGCTTGCGCATGCGCTGCATAAGCCAAAAGCCGCACCTCTTCCTCTTCGGTCTCGCTCATGGTGCACGTCGCGTCGCGTAATGAATTCGATGACATAAGCTACTTACACGAGGTCCCATTGCGCCGCCCACCGAGCCCAGACTTCGGAAGGCGTCGCATGCACAGCACTCGGATCGGCCGTGGACATCATCATAGGCATGGGTAAGGGACACATCCATTGCTCCTCGAGTTTTGTTAGTTTGGCCGTCGCATAGCGAGCTGGCAGGTATCCTGTCGAGGAGATGGTTTCCATGGGAGGCTCACGCGAAGCGATTTGGTCGGCATCGCGCATCCATTGGGGTATACTCTTTTTTTGTCCAGGAGGACGACCTCGTTTTCGCCTAGGCTGGATCTCAAACTTGAGCCCTTGGCGATGGGCAGGCATACCAAGTGAGACAAGGCGCTGGTACGCCTTAATATCTTCCGACTCGGTCTTGACTGTGGGTGGAGCCGGAGAGTCTGAAGAGGCACGCGGTGTTGTCGTACTCTTCTTAGATTCAGTATTGGCTTCTTTTGCCGATTCAGGCGTCGGCACAGGTGCTTCGACTTTGCGGGGTACCGATACGGTCGGCGCTGGTGGGTCTGGAATACGAACCGGCTCAGTAGCCTTGGGACGAAATAGTGCACCACTTTGTGCCGCCTTGGCACGTTCAAGCAATGCAGACTTGTCTAATCGTGGTTCCTTGCGCTTAGGCTGGGTCTGTGGCTCTGAAACGAGACGGGGCTCTTTTCCTGGTGCTGGACCCCCCAATGATTCGCGTCGTGTGCGTAAACGCGGCATGTCCTGCACGACACCGCGGATCATCTGCTCTGCCTGTGTAAACTTATCTGGCGAGAGTCCTGATGAGCGCATCAGCTCGGCGCGCTGCAAAACATCTTTCCCGAGTCTAAAGGTTAGAAATACACGTACACTTCGTTGGCGAGCCAAGCGCAGACGGCGGGTACACCGGTATTAACCTCTTGTACGCTTCGCGCATTCCCCTGTGTTTCCCATATCTTTACGCGGTCAAGAAAGAGACGTGCCCGGTCTCGCACCGCGCGGTCGCCTTTGCATAGCTGGGCAAGCGCCGCCATGGCGGGGGAGCGAACAACCTCCACAAGCAGCGCTGCCGCACCGCTCGTGCCTCCATTTGTGCCCTGTGCGGCAAACCGAGCGCGGCACCGACAGGCCTTGGCACGATGAAGTTCTACATCGATGACCTGCCGGTGCTTTTCCCATACCCCAGGATATATCCTGAGCAATACTCGTACATGGTGGATCTGAAACGGACCCTCGATGTAAAGGGGCATTGTGTCTTGGAGATGCCTTCGGGCACCGGCAAAACGGTTTCCCTGCTCAGTCTGATCGTGAGCTACCAGAAAGTACGTCATTGGCTTCACACAGTTTTATCCAGAGCAACGCAAGCTGATCTATTGCTCGCGAACCGTGCCCGAGATCGAAAAGGCGCTAGCGGAGCTGAAGCGACTCATGGCGTATCGTGCGAAATACAACAAGGCGGCTAACATGGTCAATGCGGACGGAAACAGCATGGAAGTGGAAGGAGAGGATGAAGGAAAGATGGAAGAGATCCTGGCGCTGGGATTGAGTAGCCGCAAGAATATGTGTATTCATCCGGTGGTGAGCCAACAGCGCAAGGGCAAAGTGGTGGACGCCATGTGCCGCGACATGACCAGTGCTTGGGCATGCAAAAAGGGGCGCGAGGATCCGGGTAGTGTGACGCTGTGTGACTACCACGAGGAGCTCGGCAAACTGGAACCGGGACACCTCGTGCCGCCGGGGGTGTGGACGATCGAGGAGGTGAAGGAGTACGGTCGCCAACGAGGCGTTTGCCCATACTTTGCGGTACGGCGCATGATGCCGTTTTGCGATATCATCATTTACAGTTTCCACTACCTGCTCGACCCCAAAGTCGCCGACCAGGTGTCCAAGGAAATGAGCAAAGACGCCATCGTGGTGTTTGATGAGGCACATAACATCGATAATGTGTGCATTGAGTCGCTCAGTATCGACCTGACACGCCCGACGCTCGACAATGCGTATCGCTGCATCAATCAGCTCTCCGAGAAAGTTGACGAAGTTAAGAAAGCCGACTCGTCTAAGCTACAAGACGAATACACGCGCCTCGTTGAGGGACTGCAGCAGCAGAGCGATGACCGCGAGGCAGAGACCTTCCTTGCGAACCCTGTTCTGCCTGCTGATCTGCTTCAGGAGGCGGTGCCCGGCAACATTCGGCGTGCCGAACACTTCCTCGCGTTCCTACGGCGGTTTGTCGAGTATCTCAAGACGCGAATGCGTGTGTTGCACGTGGTTGCCGAAACCCCCGCGAGCTTCTTGCAGCACCTCAAGGAGATCACATTTATCGAGCGCAAGCCGTTACGATTTTGCGCGGAGCGCCTGCGTATGCTGGTTCAGACGCTCGAGTTGACACGCATTGACGAGTACAGCTCGCTGCAAACGGTGGCGTTCTTTGCGACGCTAGTGTCTACGTACGACAAGGGCTTCTTGCTGATCCTCGAGCCATTTGAGACGGAGAATGCCACCGTTCCGAACCCCATTTTCCATTTTACGTGCCTTGACGCGAGCTTGGCGATTGCACCCGTCTTTGAGCGGTTTAGCAGTGTGATTATCACGAGCGGTACCATTTCGCCCTTGGACATGTATCCCAAGATGCTCAAGTTTGATACGGTGTGCCAGGAAAGTTATACAATGACGCTCACGCGACAATGTTTCCTCCCGCTTGTGGTGACCCGCGGTAGTGACCAGGTGGCGATCAGCTCGCGGTTCGAAGTGCGTAACGACCCCTCCGTGGTACGCAACTACGGAAACATCTTGATTGAGTATGCCAAGTGTGTTCCGGATGGCGTTGTCGCCTTCTTTCCCTCGTACCTGTATATGGAGAGCATTGTGGCCGCCTGGCACGATATGGGCATTCTCGACGAGGTTTGGAAACACAAGCTGGTATTCGTCGAGACGCCTGACGCGCCCGAGACGAGCATTGCGCTCGAAAACTTCCGACGTGCCTGTGACAATGGGCGTGGCGCGATCCTTCTGTCAGTCGCGCGAGGCAAGGTGTCGGAAGGAATCGACTTTGACCATAACTACGGGCGCGCAGTGATTATGTTTGGTGTGCCCTACCAGTACACCGAGTCGCGTATCCTCAAGGCGCGCCTAGAATTTTTGCGCGACAATTTCCGCATCAAAGAGAATGACTTTTTGACCTTCGACGCGATGCGGCACGCGGCGCAGTGCGTTGGACGTGTGCTCCGCGGCAAATCGGACTATGGTCTAATGGTGTTTGCGGATAAACGGTTTGCTCGTGCCGACAAGCGTGCCAAGCTGCCAAAGTGGATTGCACAGTATATCCAACCCGTGTGCAACAACCTGTCCATGGATATGGCGATTGTCGAGAGCAAGCGATTTATGCGTTCGATGGGCCAGCCGTACCCTGCGGGCAAGAACGGGATTAGTCTATGGGATGTGGCGGACATTGAGCACCGCCAGGAGAAGGAGCGTATTGCCCTCGAGCGTCTTATGCAAGAGGACATGGATGAGTGGGTGTCCAAGCACCAGGATGCGGCCCATGGCGACGAGTCCGGCCTGGCCGATGAGTTCGACCAGGCGTTTGGCTCTGGCGCCGAGCTCGCGGAGCTGACGGCGTAGCCCGATCCCGATAGCCACGTGCGTCTGGCCGGTGCGGTGGATGCGCGTCACCGCATTGGCCAGTGTAATTAGTCAGCTTGGTAAGAACGTGCGAAAAAAAGTGGAAAAAAAAATTGAGGGCGCCGGCGGTATAAAGGGGACACGCGGCGGTTTTACAGGCTTCCCTGTCGTCAGCCCGACATCGACGTACATTAGTGTTTGGGCTCTTACTATGGCGCCACAGACAAATTCTAGCGACGGTACGGCTCATGTGCCTCCCCAAGACTTCAAAAACTCGGATGCTGCCAAGGCTGCTGCCGCTGGCCCCGAGCAAGAAAAGAAGGCTGCGCTCTTCGATGAGGCGCAGCTGCTGAGCACTGGCGACAAGAAGGCCGCCAAGGAGCTCACGAACCTCGTCAAGATTGAGGGCTCGTTTGCGCTCTGCAACCTCGGTATCCAGGACGTGATCAAGAAGGGTCTCGCTGACAAGAAGAACGCCCAGGGCCGTGAGGGTGCGTGCGAACTTGTGACGATGCTCTTTGACGAGGGTGTTGGCCACGAGGCTGAGCCCTACATTGTCGAGAAGGTGCTCGACACGCTCACTGAGGCGATGGGCGACAAGGAGAAGACGGTGCGCCAGAAGGCCGAAGACGCTCTCCTGCTCCTGGTCCGCCACATGTCGACCTGGGAGACTCCCCAGGTGCTGCGTGTCTTCCTGCACCAGATGCGCACCGCCGGCAAGTGGCAGGTCAAGACGGGCTGCATTCGTCTCCTGGAGGAGATGGTCAAGGTGTCGCCCGAGATGATTGCTCGCCTCATGCCCGAGATCATCCCCGTGATGGCCGAGGTTATTTGGGACACCAAGAGCGACGTGCAGAAGGCGTCGCGCGCGGCGCTGGAGAAGCTCTGTGCGCTGATCTCGAACAAGGATATCGAGCGCTTCATTCCTGCGCTGATCAAGTCGCTCATCCACCCCGTCGAGGAGGTGCCCAAGACCATCCAGCTGCTGTCGGCTACCACGTTCGTGCAGGAGGTCGACTCGCCGACGCTCGCGCTCATGACCCCCCTGCTCTCGCGTGGTCTGTCGGAGCGCCCGACTGCCACCAAGCGTAAGGTTGCGGTGATTATCGACAACATGTCGAAGCTTGTCGACAACGAGCGCACTGTGCGCCCCTTCCTGCCGAAGCTGCTGCCCGGCCTGATCAAGATCGAGACGACCATGTCGGACCCCGAGGCCCGCAGCGTCGTGCAGCGTGCCATCAACACGCTGCGCTCGGTCGGCAACGTCCAGGGCGATGGCTCGGACGTCAAGCCGCTTGAGGACGTGGACCTCAGCAAGACGCGCTCGCTTGTTGAGGAGCAGATGAAGAAGGAGAACCTCAACGGCCCTGAGACGCTGGTGCTGTACATTGCGCAGCTCGTGACCAACCTCGCCAACTTCCGCGAGTTTGAGCCGAGCGAGTGGGACAGCACGCTGACGCGCTACCTGCGCCTGCTGCGTCCCTCGGACCAGGAGAAGTCGAAGAAGATCACCGACAACCTGCTCCAGTCGCTCGCCAAGAGCACCGGCGAGGAGGTCGAGGTCTTCGACGACGAGGAGGAGGGTGTCGACCTGTGCAACTGCCAGTTCTCGCTTGCCTACGGTGCCAAGATTCTGCTCAACACGGCGACGCTGCGCCTCAAGCGTGGCCACCGCTACGGTCTGTGTGGCCGCAACGGTTCGGGTAAGTCGACGCTGATGCGCGCTATCCAGAACGGTCAGGTCGAGGGCTTCCCCTCGCCCGAGGAGGTGCGCACCTGGTACGTCGAGCACGACCTCGACGGCTCGGAGGGTGACATTTCGATTATCGACTTCATCGTTGCCGACAAGCGCCTGAACGTCGACCACGAGACCGCGGCCAAGACGCTCAAGGAGATGGGCTTCGATGAGCAGCGCCAGGCTGGCCCCATCACGGCGCTCTCGGGTGGTTGGAAGATGAAGCTCGCCCTGGCGCGTGCGGTGCTGTTCAAGGCCGACATTTTGCTGCTTGACGAGCCGACGAACCACTTGGATGTGATCAACGTCAAGTGGATCACCGACTACCTCAACAGCCTCACTGAGACCACGTCGATCATTGTCTCGCACGACTCCAAGTTCCTGAACGACGTGTGTACCGACATTCTCCACCTGAACCGCTTCAAGATCAAGCGGTACCCGGGTAACCTCGACGCGTTCGTGAAGCGTGTGCCGGAGGCCCGCTCGTACGTCGAGCTCAACTCGGGCGAGGACTACTCGTTCAAGCTGCCTGACCCGCCGCTGCTGGACGGTGTCAAGACGAAGGAGAAGTCGCTTGTCAAGATGCGCAACGTCGTGTTCCAGTACCCTGGCACCCCCGAGCCCCAGCTCAAGGGTATCACGATGCAGCTCTCGCTCTCGTCGCGTGTGGCTGTGCTCGGCCCCAACGGTTCGGGCAAGTCGACGCTGGTCAAGCTGGTGGTCGGTGACACGGAGCCGAACGAGGGTGAGCTGTGGAAGCACCCCAACCTGGTCATTGGCTACGTCGCCCAGCACGCCTTCCACCACATTGACCAGCACCTGGACAAGACGCCGCTCGAGTACATGCTTTGGCGCTACCAGACGGGTGAGGACCTTGAGGAGCACATGAAGGCCACGCGCCAGCTCACCGAGGAGGAGGAGAAGGCGATGAAGAACGGCTCGATCTACGAGCACGAGGGCGTCAAGCGCGTGATCGAGGACATTGTCGGCCGCAAGAAGCTCAAGAACTCGTTCCAGTACGAGGTCTCGTTCAAGAACATGTCCTCCACCGAGAACGTGTGGCTGTCGCGTGACGAGCTGATCCGCCGTGGCTTCGAGAAGAAGGTCATGGCCGTCGACTCGAAGGAGGCGCAGAAGGCTGGTATGCTCCGCCCGCTCGTCCGTCGCGAGATCGAGAAGCACTTTGAGGACTTTGGTCTCGAGCGCGAGTTCACCTCGCACAACACCATGCGCGGTCTCTCGGGTGGCCAGAAGGTCAAGGTCGTGCTTGGTGCCGCCACGTGGCGCATGCCGCACATCATTGTGCTCGACGAGCCGACCAACTTCTTGGACCGTGAGTCGCTTGCGGCCCTGATCAACGCCATCCAGACGTTCCAGGGCGGTGTGGCAATCATCACCCACTCGCAGGAGTTCTCCGAGGGCACTTGCAAGGAGATCTGGCGTATGCAGGACGGTACCCTGCACGCCTCGGGCCACAACTGGGTCGAGGGCCAGGGCTCGGGCGAGCGTATTGACAAGAAGAAGAACGACGAGGAGGAGGTCAAGTACGACGCCCTGGGCAACAAGATTGTCGAGGAGAAGAAGAAGAAGAAGCTCACCTCGGCTGAGGCCCGTAAGGCCAAGAAGGAGCGTATGGCGCGCCGCAAGCGCGGTGAGGAGGTCTTCACCGATGAGGAGCTCTAAACTGCGTGCGTGTTTGCCATGTAGCCATGTATTGAGTCCCGAGTCGTAGAAGACGAACTAAAAAAGTCCCCTACATTTGCGTCTACAGGAAAAAGATCGACGCCCACCAGCTCAGCACGCCCGCGACCAGCGCACCCGTCGTACCGGCTGCGAGCGACACTTGCTCGCTTTGTGTAAAGGGCAGATAGGTACGCACGAGATGCACCGTCTCGTATCGTAGCACTTGCAGCCAGTGCATCACCCGGTCCACCCACGCGAACTTGGGCAGCGGCGGGAACAAGCGACGCGGCGCAGCCGGTGGGGATATGGGCTCGGTGGGAGCCGACGCGCCGCCCTCACGGGCCTTCGCCGCCGCACCAGAGGCCGCCGACACACCGCTCGTCGTGCCGGTCAGCCGACCCTCGAGACGTGCCAGGTGCTCGTCGACAGACGAGACCGTCGCTTGCATCCTCTCGTATGCCTCCTTTTCGCTCGCCTTGACACGCTCCTCTAGCGTGCGCGCCAGCTTGCGCCGCTTGAACGGCTCGACGAGCAGCAGCGCCAGCATGAAGATCAACACTGCATCAGCAGGGACACGCACCGTTCAATGCGCCCATGCCCAAGCTCACATACGAGCTAACGCTGCGCACGCGATCGCTCCATAGGTGCTCCTCGTGATATCGCCGCATCACGCTGCGGATCAAGTCATCAAAACCGCGCTCCATGCGGTCTTCGGCTTGCTCGTATTCCTGCTCACTGCGCTCTTCCGCCTTGGCGTACGAATGCTCCGAGTGCAATAGCTTGGTATACTCGATCAGATCTGAGTCATTCCACGACTGCTTGCGTGTGAGCAGATCACTGATCTTGCGCTGCGCCGCGGACCGTTCGGCCACGGCATTGACGTAGGCCGCCTTGGCCTCATTTTTTTGTTCTTGCAGCTCCTTCAGACGCGCGGCTGGGTGAGAGAGGGCACCTACATTCTTTTTCCACTTGTTCCTTGTGGTGAAGGATGGCCTCGTAGCCAGACACCACATTCCATCGCTTCGAAAGATCGTTGAAGCGCGCCATGGCAACCGGTCGCTGCCGCTCGATCCAGTTGGTGAAGTACGTCTTGATCGATTTCAGCAAATCAGACCGCGGAGTCGCCGTCGTATAGGCGCGTAGATGAGAAGCATGCAAAAACGAAACCGTCTGGCATCTCACACGTAGCGAGGTCGCTGCCCGCGACGCACTGAGCGCCATCGTCGGGGAACAAGCCGCACGAGCACTGGCGTGGGGCACGTGGAGGCACGTGGAGGTGTTGGACGCGCTGCGCGTCGCGCCGTCGCGGCGCGTCCGAAGAAACCATGTCGCAGGCGATCCCCCTCACGAATTCGTCACAGATCGCAAGCCGCGCAAACCAGGAAGTGCGTATTATCGGAAAGGTGCAAAAGGTATGTGAACAATACCCACACAGGTTTCTGGCGGCGTGCTCCTTTTGGAAGCCTCAGACAATGGCACCGTGGAAGTGAAGCTGCAGCTGGTATGCACAACGCGCTCGAGCTACTTACATCCAGGACGAAACACCTACGTCGGAATACGTCGAAGTCATCGGCCGTGTTTCGCGGACGGGCGATTCGATTACACAACACGCGCTGCTCCCGTTGGGCGACAACCTGGGTACGTCTTTTGCCACGGCTCATGACTGATCTCTCCCTCGTTGAGCAACTCGTGAAGCTCACACCGAAATTCCCTAGTTTGTTCTCGGAGCAGTAGATAAGACAATGCTACGACTAAGGCTGTATGGATAGGTCGCGTCCGGCCGTGCCGGTCGTCAAAGGGGCTGGAGCACGTGCGGCCATCCTGCGGTTATGCCACCACGCCCCAACGAGCGCGGATCGGGTCTATCTAAGCGCGAGGCCAAGGGACTTTCGTATAAAGCGGAAGTCCCAGCCTTTCTCCAACAGTTGCATGCCCAGGTTCATGGTCGCACAAAGCCGGCCACCGAGCCACGTGTACATGATGAAGACGGGCAAGACCCGGTTCTGGCCTTCCTAGGCGCGACCTCCGCGGGCGAGCACCGTGGGAAGCCAGTCTCTGTAAGCGATGCTGCACCACGGGGAGATGGCTACAACAGTGATGATGACCTCGAACATGCCCAGGTTGTTGTGCTCAAGGAGGGAAAGCACTTGACGAAGGAAGATTATCTACAGGAGACGACCAAAAAACCCGCTGTGCAGTCTAAAACCGAGCAAGTGGCCGAGCCCGGAGCTATGCAACCCAAAAAATATGATAAAGTACAATCCCATAAACAAGCTATGGGCTCGGCCAAGGAATTGATCCATGCGCACCGCGCGCGAAAGCGATCACAAGACCAAGATAAACCTGCGGAGGGGAAACGGCGAAAATCTTTGAAGCCTGGGGTGGGGCTAAGCTTTGATGTAGATGAGGCATAATGTATCAAATTATAGAGCGTTGAATTGACTCCATGAAACCATGGTGGCGGGGTACCCCAACATCACCCTGTGGGGCTACGCCCAACATCTTGGCAGTGCGCCCGTTTCTCGCTTTGACGCCCTCGCACGGCCAATCTGGAATTCCCGATTTAAGATGACAAATAACTGGGGACCTTCTACCAGCCGCCCAACCCCGCTCCTTGGATTTTCAACATCAATCATGGCAACGGAAACGGTGATTGATATTCCTACCCGTCTGAATGGGAGCGATGCTTCTAGACCAAAGCCTCATTTTGGTGTTGGTGACTATGAGCCTCACTATGAGCGCTCAATGACCGACAGCGAGAACTTCTGGCGCGAAGAAGCGATGAATCACCTGACCTGGACGGTGCCCTTCAATACGGTTCAGTACGGTGGCTTCCACTATGGCGACATGGCATGGTTCCCGGACGGCCAGCTGAATGCTTCGTACAATGCGGTGGACCGTTGGGCGATGCAACGGCCAAAGGACACAGCCCTTATCTGGGAGGCCGACGAGCCCGGCCAAGACGTGTCGATTTCTTGGGAGGAGCTGCTGTGCCGCGTGTGCCAAACCGCTGGTGCCCTGCGCACGCTTGGTGTGCGCAAGGGTGACATTGTGATTATCTACCTGCCAATGATCCCCGAGGCCGCCATTGCGATGCTCGCCTGTGCGCGCATTGGTGCGCTTCATTCGGTTGTGTTTGCGGGTTTCTCTTCGGACTCGCTGCGTGACCGTGTGCAAGACAGCAATGCGCGTGTTGTGATCACCGCGGATGAGGGTCGCCGCGGCGGACGAACGATTGCGACGAAGCGGATCGTCGACGCGGCGCTGAAGGAGTGCCCAAAAGTGGAGCATGTGCTGGTGGTGAAGCGCACGCGCACGGAGGACGTGCCATGGGTGGACGGTCGTGACCAATGGTACGAGGATGTGCTGCGGCGTGAGCGGACCTACCTACCTCCTGTGCCCATGAACAGCGAGGACCCGCTCTTTGTCCTGTACACCTCGGGCTCGACAGGCAAACCCAAGGGCATTGTGCACACGACCGCGGGCTACATCCTCGGTGCGGCCATGACGGTGAAGCATGTTTTTGATGTCCACCCTAACGACCGCTTTGGCTGCATGGCCGATATCGGCTGGATTACGGGCCATACGTACATTGTCTACGGCCCGCTGGTGAACGGCACTACGTCGCTAATCTTCGAGTCGACGCCAACCTATCCGACACCTTCGCGCTACTGGGATGTGGTTGACCGTCACCGCTTGACACAATTCTACACTGCGCCGACGTCCATCCGCTTGCTGCGTCGGATGGGGAAGGAGCACGTGGAAAAGTACGATTTGAGCTCGCTCCGTACGCTGGGCTCGGTCGGTGAGCCGATCAATCCAGAGGCGTGGCAGTGGTACAACGAAAATGTGGGTCGTGGCCACTGTGCAATCGTGGATACCTATTGGATGACAGAGAGTGGCTCGCACATGGTGTCGTCGCTGCCTGGTGCAATCCGTGCCAAGCCCGGCAGTGCTTCGTTGCCCTTCTGGGGTGTGGAACCTGCGATTCTCGATCCGCACACCGGCCACGAAGTCGAAGGCGAAGCCGAGGGTGCGTTGTGCATCAAGCGTCCTTTCCCGTCGATGGCTCGCACCGTTTTGGGTGACCATGATCGTTTCATGAAGACTTACCTAAAAGCATACCCTGGCTACTTCTTCACCGGCGACAGTGCCGCGCGCGATAAAGACGGCTATATCTGGATCAAGGGACGTGTGGACGATGTGATCAATGTCTCGGGTCACCGTATGAGCACGGCCGAGGTCGAGTCGGCGCTCGTCGGCCACCCGGGCGTGGCAGAGACTGCGGTGGTCGGTGCGCCGGATGAGATGACCGGCCAGTCGATCACGGCGTTTGTGGCGCTCAAGCCCGACTATGTACACCCAGAGTCTGAAGAGGCGCTGCTCAAAGAACTGACCATCCAAGTGCGCCGCGCCATTGGACCGTTTGCTACACCGAAGCGTATCATCTGTGTCAAGGACCTGCCCAAGACGCGCAGCGGAAAGATCGTTCGCCGGGTGCTGCGCAAGATCGTCTGTGGCGAGGCCGACCAGCTTGGTGACCTTTCGACCGTGTCTGACCCCGAGGTGGTAACCGACATCATTGTACGTATCGTACAAACACACAACACTGACCGCAGCACAAGTTCGAAGAGTTGAACAAGTAGTGCATCTCTGCGCAATAGCCGTTGAAATACATTTCATCCTGCATGAGAGTGACAGATTATTCCTTTTCCCAACGCTCGAATGCCTTTTCGAGGTCAAAGTTGGGGTCATCCGGGTTCGTCACTGCTGACGGGTTAGCTGTCACCCCATTCCAAAATACGCACCATCGACCACGGGCGCAACCTTCTGCTGTGCCGCAGCCTTGAGCTTGGCATACTCTTCCTTCGCCTTCTTAATCAGCTCGTCCTTTTGCTTCTGCTCGTTCTGAAGGGCTTTGGCATCCCAGTCCTTCTGAAGCGACCGGCGGTGAAGAATACCGTAGCCGATACCAGCGATCAAAGCAGAGTAGCGGACGACCTGTCGTTAGCATGAAGCACCTTCGTGCCACGTACATTGACGAGGGGAGTGGGCGACATCGACATCCTTGGACGGTCGGCGCTGAGCGGCTGGTGGAAAGAGCTGGACCTGTTCACGGGTTGTGTTGCTGACTGGCACTTTTAATTGCACAAATCCCCACGCCTTGCTCGACAGATCGGTTGCACCCGGCACATGACCACGTGATGCAGTTCTCCGCAGCGCGTTTTTGCAGAGGCCTAACAGGCAGCCGATCAGCTGGGCTGCGGCACGGACGCCCCTAGACGTCGAAGATCCACCATGCCCGTTGATCAGGAGAAGCTCGCCAAGCTGCAGGCTGCTAGCCGCACGGGCGGTAAGGGTGCGCCCCGCCGCAAGATTGTGAAGAAGCCGAAGGGCGCTGTCGCCGGTGGTGATGACAAGAAGCTCCAGGCCGCTCTGAAGAAACTCAATGTCGAGCCCGTGACGGGTATCGAGGAGGTGAACATGTTCAAGGAGGACGGCAACGTGCTGCACATTGCCAACCCGAAGGGTAAGTCGTTTGGTGTTGCTGACGCAGTGCACGGTGCCATCACCTCTAACACGCTCGCCGTTTACGGCCATGCGCAGGACAAGGAGCTCACGCAGCTCGTCCCCGGTATTTTGAACCAGCTCGGCCCGGAGTCGCTTGCGAGCCTGCGCAAGCTCGCTGAGAGCTACCAGGCGATCAACGCGCAGCACGCCGCGCAGCAGGCTCAGGATGCCGAGGGTGTCCCGGAGGTCTCGGGCAACTTCGACGAAGTTGAGGAGACCGAGAAGCCCGCTGCCGCCCCCGAGGCCGACCAGCTCGACTAAGCGGATCAGCGATCTGCTTGACTGCGTAGGCTGTCGATAGACATGCCATATCCAAAATTCAATCCTACAGACTACGCATCGTCAGTGCGCTGCACCTTCGTAGCTTCCTCCTCCGCATCGTCGTCCAACCCGCGCTTGGCAGCGACCGTGGACTCGTCGGCGGGGCCGGCACGCTCGGCACGTTCCGTCTCGTGGTAATGCGCATCGGCGCCTGTCGGTGCAGTGTGTGCGTCGGTGTCCTTTTCGTGTGCACGGTACACATCCTCGCGGCGCTCACGGCGCTCGCGCTCCTTGGTCATTGCCTCACGACGTTTCCGCTCCTCCTCCTCGCGCAGGCGGTTGTGACCCCATCCGCCACGTCCAGCATCGTATTCTTGCCGATATTCGTCGCGTACTTGCCCACCTGAGCGGCCACGACCGTATTGTCGTCCATCACGGTAACCGGGGTCCAAGTCGCAGCGAATGATACGCTCATCGAGCTTAGTGCCCGACACGAAACGCATACAGTCGACCGCTTCCTCGTGTGTATAAAACCTGGGTAAGCCATGCAACGTACTCAACAAACGCAAATCCACATGGTGTTTTGGTATTCCGATCCAAGCCCATGATGATGCGCTTGATGCCACCGCCCCCCGCAACGTTGGTTACGCGAGCGAACAGCTCGTACATCTGCTCTTCGGTGGTGTAGAACGATAGGTTTCCAACATAGAGCGTCGCACTGTTTGCCAGCGCAAGGTGTTGTTCTTCAATTGAGCTGCGCGCGCGCGAGTCGCGGTCTGTGTGAGCGGTTCTAACGTACACGACGACGGCGCGTTCAACGGCTCCACCACATGCGACATGGCGGGGGAGGCGAAATTCGTCCGTTTTCCTCCACAATCATGCCAGTGGCCCAAAACGGTCCGAGCGAGGGCGTGACATCGGTCGTGCACGACCCTACGGAAGCACTCATTCTGACACAATATGGTAGCTGGTACCCCAAACTTCGCAAGCACGCGCCAAAGTCGACCGTGATCAATTTGGAAGAACTCCAGCCCGAGTTTCTTTCGTGGCTGGAAGAAGACGGGTTGGTGCTTGCAGATGCGAACGACGCTCGTGACGGCGTCACCCAACGAGTGCCGCGTAACGTCGAGCAGGAGGCACGCGAGGTTCTCTCCGATGATGAAGAGGACGGAGAGGACGCTCCACCGCAGTTTCCCGCACTCAATGCGCGCATATTCGAGCTGATCGACCAGTACGGCCCAGTCTTCCCCAAGCTTAACTGGAGCGCGCCTCTGGATGCTGCATGGATTCTGCCAGGCAACACGGTCCGTTGCCAATCGCCAAACGATATCTACCTGCTGCTGAAGTCGTCTGATTTTGTCGCTAAGGATCTCGAGCAGGTCAAGGAGCTGCAGGCAGCCTGTACCGAGCGTGGTCTGGAAAAGCCGCACGTCGAACTCGTGCTCAAAAAGTGGTTTGAGATGCCCCGGTCACACGAGTTCCGCGTATTTGTGCGCGCGAGACGTATGATTGCCGTATCGCAACGTGACGTGACCTTCTATGAGCACCTCCAGAACGAGGTGACCCAGGACCAAATTTTGCGCCAGCTACATGCCACTGTGGATCTGGTCAAAGAAGCAGTACCTCTTGCGGACCTGGTGATTGACGTGTATCTCACGCGGAATCTGGACAGCAGTTTTGTGATTGACCTGAATCCCTTTCTTCCGCGCACGGACCCCCTGTTATGGGCGTTTGAGGAGCTCGAGGAATGTGCCGAGGCGATGCGTGAAGATCCCACGCGTACTGTTCCACTACGGATTTTGACATCACCTGCCCAAGCGTCTCAGTCGCAGCCGACGTATTCTTCCAATATGATTCCAGCGGATGTGGTGGAGATCGGCTCCGGCCAGAACGTCGCCGAGTTTGCAAAGAATTGGCAGGAGCAGCTCGCGTCGGCCGTACACGACTAGTACCGCAGTCTGCCCTTTACCCGTGGGAAGCCCACAATGTCACGCACATTGTCCATATGAGTCACCCAGCTCAGAAGCCGCTCCATGCCGAGGCCATAACCGCCATGGGGGGCTCCGCCGTACCGACGTAGGTCTTCCTTGTACCATTGTAACGGACCTGACTCGGTGTTCATACCGCTCGACTGCATGCGCGCATGCAGCACCTGCTCGCGCTCTTCGCGCAAACTGCCTCCTGCCAGTTCGCCCATCTGGGGAACGAGTAGGTCGAAGCAGGCGACAGTTACTTGCTCTTCGCCTGCACGTCCGGGTGCCACCTCCTCCGTGAGGCGCACAACTTCTTCGTTCTCGCGCATGTAAAATGGCTTTTGTGTAGATGGATAGTCAGTGACAAATACTGGCATCCCTGCTTCGGCAGCAAGCCAGCGCTCGTGTTCCGAACGTAGCGAGTCGCCCCACGTTGGCACATCGCTGAACGCTTCTGGGTTGGCCTGCGCATGGGCACGCACCCGAGCGATCGCTTCTGTATAGGTGATCCGCGGCCATGTGTGGTCCAAGCCGGCCTGTTCCCGGAGCGTGTCTGCGGGATGGTCGGTGCCCAACAGCAGGTGCATGTCCTGAACTGCACGCATACTGTGCCGATCTTGCGCATCCAGTCCGACGGCCGCCTTGATCATCTCTTTCACCATGGCTTCGACGCATGCCATTACCATTTCGAGCCCCGTGGATCCGTGCGGGACCCAGCAAAATTCGGCCTCACACATCCAAAACTCGGCTAGGTGTCGGTTGGTGGCCGAGCCTTCGGCCCGGAATGTGGGACACAGCGCATAAACGCGTGAAAGACCCAAGGCAAACGCCTCGAGATGCAATTGTGTCGAGACACTCAAGTAGGCGCTCTGGCCGCTCCAGAATGCTGTGAGATTTTCGGGATGGGTCGGTTTGGACATGTCGATATCGGAATCGGCCACGACGCGGAAAATCTCACCTCCTCCTTCACAGTCTGAGGAGGTGATAATGGGCGGATACATCTTGGTAAAATCTTCGCGTGCGAACCACGCGTCCATGGCGCGCTCCATGCGCGCGCGTGTGCGAGAGAGAGCTCCGTAGTGTGCCGTGCGCGCCTTGAAATGCGATTCGCGGCGCACAATATCGGCCGCTTGCTCGTGCACGGTTTCGCCACGGTCGGATACATGCATCAGGTGAGCAAGCGGGTAGGTGGCCAGCTCGCTGTCGGCCAGCACTTGGTATCCATCGACGTGCAGCTCGACTTGCTGGCTTTGCTTCTTTCCCCTGCCAGGACGCATATGACCTGTCAAGTGCAATGCAACACCCGGTGCAATACCGCTTGCGTCGCCAGTCAGCATAGCCTGCAGCGTTGTTCCGCCGCCCATTGTGCCATCGGTAAGCTCGAGAAACGTGCGAGTCTTTTGCCGGCGCATGGAGGCGACCCATGCACTCGCTTCGACGGGTCGGTCAAGTGAAGCATTCGCTGCTACTTCTGCTTCATGAACAATCTTGGAAAGTGTCGGGGCCATTGCGCGATGCACCAAACGCACAGTCGGCATACCTGCGCGGCGGCGCGCCGCGAGGGCCACCGCGGCCTTCCAGCCAACGAACATGAATGTGGAGGATTTAGGTGGAGGGAGGACTACCTACTTTTTGGCTGCGGTGCGGCGGCGAAGCCAGTCGATCATCTTGAGATGAAGTGCTGGCTTGTGCTTCTTGTGACGAGCCATCACATCAATAAGCTCGTGCGGCTCCATGACGTAGGATCCAGCCGCCGGGTGACTACCCTCGACCAGTGCCTCGCACTCGGCCTCGCTCGGGAGCGCCCAGACGTTGTACGACGGGTTCCAGCGCAACGGACCGATACCGCGCAGTTCGGCGTCGCGCTTCTTGCGGTACTCGCGCGTGTTGGGAACCGGAGGAATGTCGAGCTTAGGCACATGGAGCTGCAGGCCCGCCTTGCGCGCATCCTCGATCGTGCCGAAGCACAGCTTCTCGAGTCGCGCATGGTCAACTTCCTCGAGCGTCGCTGGACTCCACGGCGCACGGCCCGTACGGCGCTTACCCGTCTTGGGGTCCTTGGCGAGCGTGTGTTTGACACCCGTGTAAAAGTCACGGCCTAGTGACAAGTCGCAAAAGACGGTACAAATGTGGATATTCTCGTGGATGATCTCCAAGAGCGGCATCTTGCTCGCACGCTGCATCTCGCGGAACGTGACGATCAGGCCACGCGGCGAGCGCATGCTGAGTTCATCGAGGGTAGTCTTCGCAAACGTCTGCGCCTCGGGGGAGATGTTTTCGAGTCCGCGCTTGGCAAGCTCCTTGAGCGTGTACGAGTCCTGGCGCTTCTCGGCGACGTCCTTGAGCGATGCCATGATCTGCTCCACGCTGTCACGACCGAAGCAAAAGTCCATCACGACACGGCGATCGCCGAGGAACACCGAGTTGCGCACGAGCTCGGCGCCGTCCTCGTTGTCTCCCGCGAACGGATCGGAGGCAAACTCGTCAATCACGTCGTTGACGACGCTGGCACTGTTCACCGACTCGACCGGCAGTGTGCCAAGACGCTGGGCAAGGTCGTCCAGCAAATTCGAGCGGACGTAGTGCGTCGCAAGACCCAGCAGGTACGTATCGGCACCATTGAGACGGTTGCCCGTAAGGGCAAGGTACATGCCCGTGTTTCCGTCCAGGCGCGAGTAGACATAGGTCACACCGGCATCAGGATAGTACCCGATCGACACTTCGGGCATGGCATACATGGTGCGTTCGGTGACCACACGGAACGGCGCATTGGCCGAAATGCCGATACCACCGCCCATGGTGATACCATCCATGAAGCTGATGTAGTACTTCATGCGGCCCCGAGAGGCCGTCATATTCTCAAAGTTGGCGACGTTCCAGTTCTCCTTGAGCTCGGCGGCAAAGAAGGAAGTGGAGCGCTCGCGCTTCTCCATGCTCTCCTCGTTCGCTGCATCGACGACAGCCATGATGTCGCCGCCGGCACACAGCGCACGGCCCTCGCCCCGGAGGATAACCGTTGCACAGTTCGGCGACTCGGCCGTGGCTTTCAGGCACTTGCCGAATGCCACAACCATCTCCTCGTTCATCGCGTTCAGCGCCCTCGCACGGTTGAGGTGGATTGTACGCGTGCTTCCGTCCTTGAGTAACTGTACAAGACCGTTCATGTGCCCATCGACAGGGACCTCGGTCGCAGTTTCACGCGGCGCGGAGGTCGACATGTGACGTGCAATGGAGTTCATTCGCTCTGCAGTGCGCTGAGATGCAGCACGGTAGGTCATAGAGCTCCGAGGCACTTGCGAGGTCAGTGGGCGAGTCAAGGCCGACACGGATCTCGCGGCCAACGGCACACGAAGGGGCATGGTCGAATGAGCACGATTGTGCGCCACGGCCAAGGGGGTTTTGCTTAATCAGCAAGGCCAGCGCTCGCACCTTCGCTGAGTCAGCGAGCCTAGCACGGACGTGGCAGCCGTGAACTTCGATCATGAGCACTGTGAAAGGACCTGCGCCCGCGCCGAGCTCGTTCCCCGGTTCTGAGAAGCTGCGCATCGGCATTGTGCATGCGCGATGGAACAAGGAGATCATCGATGCGCTTGTGGCTGGCGCTGTGCAATCGCTGCAGAAGGCCGGCGTGCCCACCGAGAACATCCTGATCGAGTCCGTGCCGGGCAGCTGGGAGCTGCCGGCAGGCTGCCAGATGTATGTGGCCTATCACTGACTTTAGCATGCTTGACCAGAAGCCGGTTGATGCGGTGATCGCGATCGGGTGCCTGATTAAGGGTTCGACGATGCACTTTGAGTATATTTGCGACTGTGCCACGCACGGTCTCATGCGCCTCGGCCTTGAGACCAAGCGCCCCGTGGTGCTCGGTGTGCTTACGGTGCTCAACGATGATCAAGGCCTTGAGCGCGCTGGCATCGGCCGTAACGGTAAGCCGGGGCATAACCACGGCGAGGACTGGGGCTTTGCCGCCGTCGAGATGGCACTTAAGAGCCAGGGGAAAATGTAGGATGTCTACAGCGCTACTGCGGCGAGAGTAGGTTTTTGATATTGTCAAGCATTTGCACATCCTTGTGCGTGGACGGTGCGTCGCGTTTCCGCTTCTGGAAACGCTGACGCTTGCCGCCGCGGTTGGTGCTCGCCGCACGGCCGTTGCGCGCCAGGGCGCCAAACAGGGAACCTGTGTCGGCGCTTCCGGTGCGCAGCGGATGCGCCGAGGCGCCATGCCGCCCGGTTTGCGCCTTGTCCTCGCTGGCAGGGTCGTTCACCCAGCGCGGCGTACCGGGCAATGCCGGCGCGGTGTCCGGCGAGCGACGCAGTGCCATCAGCTGCGACCGGACGTAGCCCAGCTCCGGCTCGGTGGCTGCCACGTTGGGAGGCGTGCGGCGCGTCGCGTGCGGCGCTGCCTGCAGGTCGAGGTACGCGTGCAGCACACGGAAGTAGCCCGCGCCGCGGTTCGGCTTCGCACGCGAGTAGTCCACCACATCCAGGCCTTGACGGTGCTGCAGAGGCAGGTGCGCAATGTGACCGCCCGCCGCGACGGCCAGGCCGGCATCGGCGCCGACAAAGTAGCGGCTGCGCCGCGCGTCCTCGACACGGCTCACGGCATGGCCCTGGATCGGCTCGGCGAGCAGGTGCGTGTACACACTGTCCGGCTGCGAGTACTGCAGACCATGCAGCGGGTGCAGCGCAGCGGCATGCGCCGGTGTCGCAAGCGCCTTGCTTTGGGGCGCGTCCGTCCGTGCCTGCGCGCGTGCCTTAAAGAAGGACGCAGCACTTTGCGGCGCGTGCGGGAGACGAGCCTCATCCCAGAGGTCAACTGCGGGCGTCTCGATGTTGGCGCATGCCGCAGCGTACTCCTCCTCGCTCACCACCGCCGACGCCTGCTCCTTTGCGCGCTTGCGCGCAAGCTGCTCGAGCGCCGCGTGCTCTGCCGCAGCCTGACGCTGCGCGCGCAGCGCCTCGCGGAACTTGGGGCGCTGGCGCCGCACCGTGTCGAGGAAGCGATGGAATTCGCGCTCGGACATGGCGTTGTAGTTCGGCAGGATGTCGGGCATCGTCGCAAACTTGGCGTGGTTCGTGCCCCAGACGACATGCGCGGGAAGTGCTTCGTCTGACATCGTCGCACGATCGAAGGGCGTGCGAGGCCGCAGCCCCTGCGCGGCGTTGGTGTCTTCCTCGCCAACGACGCTCGAAAGTCCGTCGCGCTTCGAGCGGTCGCTCAGCCGCGCACCTGCCTCGTGCCAGCGCAGGCGGAAAAGCGGATCACGCTCGCTCTCGCGCCAGTCTGTCAGGCCCTGCTTAGTGTCCAAGCCGTGTACCGTCGCGTAGCGCAGCGCGCCAGGGTAAGGCGCAGGCGCTGGCATGTCAGGTGTCGAGTGCCAGGACGACGGCATCGGGCGCTTCAGGCCCCAGTCACCACGCGCCGCATGTGCCGTAGGCGCAGTATACACACGCGGCGTCTTTGGGTCATACGTGCTCACCCGCGTGCGCTGCAGCAGCCGCGAGAGCCGCGTCGGCGCTCCCGAGCTCGCCATGGTCGGTTGCGAAGGTCGGTCACGTGCTTTTTGGTTTTTCGCGCAGGTGCGCCGACCCACGCAGCTTGCCGGCGCGCCGGCACGTAGCGGCAACGCTGCGTGACAGCTGCGGTCTCTGGCCCCAGTTCCTGTGCGCCGGCGAGAGAAAAGTTGGGCTCTAAAACCATCGTCTGGAGGGCAGGCACATGCCGCTCCATGATCCGGGGATGACCTGATGTCCACACATTTGTACGTTAGCACGCCAGTGCACGTTGCTGGAGGATCAAACTCGAACTGTGCGAGGCACCTCACAGGAGCCGCTGAGCCAAGGGGCAGGCATACCCGCTCCGTGCGGGTCGGCCTGCTACATAAAGGCGTGTCTGACAGCAACTGTGTGCTGTGCACACTGACGAGGATAGCGATGCATAGTGAAGAAGCGCCGCGGGCGGTTTGAAAGCACCTACGATGGTCTTCCGTAGCCGTCCCATACGGCGAGGACAGTCGTCTTGGACCCTTTTCTCGGGGAAACAGAGGCTCTTTCCTACGCAAGGCTACGCAGACCGGTCGCGAGCTTGCCGACCTCGCTAATCTGGCTGACGTGGCACAGCGCGCCCACAAACTCGGGGAGGTACTTGGCGCCCGTCAGCGGGTCGTCCACCGCACCGGCGCCGCCGTTGGGGATGAGCACATGGCTCCCCGCACACACAACGTACACGGTCTCGTGCGTGGAGTACGTCGGGATGGGCACCGCATCGCGCGGCTGCCTGTCGCTGAGGGCGAGGATCTGCTGCGCGACCTGCACAATCTTGGCGGGCGGGTTGAGTTCGAGCAGGCGGCGCGCAAAGTGGCCGGCCATGGCGAGGTTGCCGACGCGGCGCGACTCCATCATTGCAATCCGCAGCGCGAGCATCTGGTGCTGTGGCTGCATCTGCACATGCGTAAACAGCGCCGCGAGCTCGACGTTGCGCGCGACGTTGTCGGGCTCGGTCGCGGCGAGCGCACGGCGCTCTAGCTCGATCGAGATGCCGATCAGATACTCGCGGCACTGCACAATCATCTCGGCAATCTCGGCGGCCTCGCTGTCGTTCGCCGCGGGGGTCAGCACGAGCTTGTGCAGCAGCGTGCGGAAAAGGCCCTCGGCCTCGGGCAGTTTGTTGCCACTCACGGCACGGTACGCATCCTGCAGGTCGTGCGCCGCGAGGTGGCCCACCGCGAAGGGCGTGGCGGGAAGCACGCGGCTCAGCTCGCCCTCACTCGCCTCATTGTTGCGGCGCAAGTGCAGCAGGAGCGGCGGTGCACCCGGTGCGCCCGGCACCACGGCGCGCGCCGCGGCGTACACGCGCCACAGCAGCGGACGCAGCGGTGCAAAGGCCACAATGCCTGCCTGGCGCTGGAGCACCTGGAGCGCGGTGCTGAACGCACCCGCTGCAACCAGATCGGCGGCCACGGGCGAATTGCGCAGCCAGTGCTCGCTCTCGGCGCTGCCCGGCACGAGGCCCTCGAGTGCGTCGGGGTCGACGAGCGGGGCAATCTGCTCACCGAGCTCCTCCTCGGCCGGGGCGACGCTCGTCTCCTGCAGACCCCACGCATCATCGCCGAGGTCGAGCGCACTTGCGTCCGGCGCGACGTCCTCCTCGGCGTCATGCAGCGCGTCGCCGTCGAGCCACGAGTCGAGGTCGTGGCTCGGGCCATCCACGGCGTTGTCCTCAAAGATCATGCCCGACTCAGCATTCTCCGCAAGAATCTGGTCGAAGTAATTCTCTTGCGTCTCGACGAGTGGCCAAGTGTGCTGCGATGTCTCGGACACGACAAGCGGCAGACCGGGGGCGTCGGGCGCGGCGGCGCTCAACGCGTCGGCGGCCGTCGCTGTATCGACGCCTGCGCCCTCGGCGATCTCGGCGGCAAGCGCCGCATCGCCCGCGTTCTGCGCCGTGATAAAGGCAAGCGCGTCGAGGCCCGCGTTGCGCAGCACCTGTGCCTGCACCGCGTCATCGCTGTTAAACAGCGCATTGTGGTACAGGCTCTGCGCGTTGCCGCGGCGCTCGGCAATCGTCGTCATCTTGGCAAGTTTCTCCTGGTTGCCCGTGAGCAGGTAGAGGAAAGAGAGCTGGTCAAAGTCCTTGTTCTTTTGGTAGGCACGCTCCACGATGCGGTGCTCGCCGAGCTTCAGCGCCACCTCGCCGAGACGCGACCAGATCTCGGGCGCATTGAGCGCCTCTGCGGTTTCGAGCGCCACGTCGAGATTGCCGCACTCGACGGCCAGGTCAAAGCGCGTCGTCTTGTCCTGCACAAAGTGCAGCGCAATCTCGGGATAGCCCTTCTTTTGCAGGTAGGCGATGATCGACTGGCCCACGAGGCGCGATGTCTTGATAATGCGCAGTACCTCGTCGTAGCGCTGCTGCACCAGCGCCAGCTTGAACTGGTACTCGGTCGGGTCAATCGCAATCGTCCGCGGGCACGCCTGGCGGTCGAGGCAGTTGATCGTCGCGCCAGCGATCCGCGTGAGGTACACGGGCTGCTCGAGTGTCTTGATGATGCCCGTGTCGCCCTGGGGAAGTGCGTACTTGATATGGTTCAGCGTGCTGTACAGCAGCACACCACTGTTGTCCCACGCCGCGCTCTTGATCCGAATGGTCTCGTGCAGAACGTGCGAGGAGCTAAATGTCTTGTTCGTCAGCGTGATGGTGTGCTTGCTCAGCAGCGCAGCCATCGACCCGTCCGCACTCCACACCACGTACTTCACCGCGATGCTCGGCAGTTCGGCGGTGACCGTCTGCTGCTGCGTGTCAAACAGCCCGACGTTGGTCGGCGTGCTGTACACCAGGTGCGACGGTCCACCCGGGAAGATGTCCTGTGTGTCATCAGGGAGCGTCAACGTCTTGACCACGTTGTTTGCCAGATCGCGGATCTCAACCGTGTTGGTCGCCTTGTGCAGCACCGCAAAGCGGTTACGCGCAATGAACAGCGCACTCGAGCCTTGCCCGCGCTTCCCGACCGAGCCCGACTCGGCCAGCTCGCTCGGGACGTTGTGGGGGAGCGGTGCAATGTCGAACACGCCCGCGTCTCCGCTCGTCGACGTCGCGATGATCGAGCGCTCCGCGGGGTTGAAACTCAGCGTGCGCGGCTGCACATACTGGTTACCCAGGCGCTTGATGCTGAGCAACGCATGGTCCTTGCCGGTGCCGTAGTCAAGCATGCGCACCTGCTTGTTGCGCACATAGTACAACACATTGTTGTGTAGCGCAAACGGCGGGCGCTCACGCTCCAGCTTGAACACGATCAACCCACTGTCGTGGCCCGCGGCAAACAGGTTCAGGCGGGGGTGTGACGTCAGCACCCAGAAGCGGTCGTGCTCGCGGCGGAAGGTCTGCACCGCGGTGCGCTTGCCCATGTCCCACACACGGATCGTCTTGTCTTCGGATGCGGACAGAATCAGCTCCGCGTGGGGGTGGAAGAGCGCCGAGGACACGTTGTTGTAGTGCCCACGGCACGTGTCGACCTCCCACGCCTTGGTCTCGGACATGCGCCACAGCTTCACCTGACGGTCGTCACTCGCAGAGACGATCAGCGGCAGCGCAGGGTGGAAGCTCGCCCAGTTGACACCGCGGTCGTGTCCCTCGAGGATGTACTTCACGACCACATCCATGTTACCAAACAGGTCCATCTGCGCACTCGTCGCACGCGCCATCTGCTCATCGAGCGACATGGGCTGTGCCGTGGTCGACTTCTGCTTGAGTGCCGTAAAGTCCCACACGCGCACAGTTTGGTCCATGGACGCCGAAACGATGAGGTCTTCGTACGGGTGGAACTGCGCGCACATCACATAGTGGTTGTGTCCGGTAAGGATCGCAATGCATGTCCGGCTCTGCCAGTTCCAAATCCGGATCGTCTGGTCATCGGACGCACTAATGATCCACGGATGCTCGTGATGGAAGAACACCGTGCGCACATAGTCGAGGTGACCATGCAGTGTGAACAGCACCTTGCCCGTCTTGTGGTTCCACACCTTGATCTTGTAGTCGTCGCTACCGCTCACCAGCAGCGGTTGTGTCGGGTGGAAGCTGACACCACGCACGGGTCCCTCGTGCTCCTCCAGCCGCTCGTAGATTGTCCCGGTTTGGTAGTTCCACAACTGGATCGAGCCATTGTGCAACGATGCAGCCAGCAGCGGGAGCTTCGGGTGGAATGCGATGCCTTTCACCCGGTTCGATTTCGACTCAAACTTGGTGAGCATCTGCATGCTGGCGACTCGACGCAACGCCCACCGTCACCGTCGTTCGCACGCCCGCGCGACAACTCGGCCGCGCTGGCGGTGACGATCACGTGACCACGCCGTCCAACCCCGGCATGCTCGACGTGCAGCCGACGCTCGCCGCACAGCATGCCGCCGAGATACGCGGCGAGCAGCCGCAGGGACACACAGTAAAGCTCGTGGCACTACTTTTGCATGCATGCGTCCGGTACGCGCTGTGGGCGGCGGGTCAAGTACCAGCGTATGTCCGCTCCACTCTGTCTTACACAGACCGCTCGACGCCGTCGTGCAGGAATTGTCCTACCTCTTACCTGATGGAGCTCACGATGCACCTGAGGTCGCCCAAACGTCGTACACACTTGATATTGTGGAGCCAGCTAGGCGCAGGCCGCCACGCGGGCCACTACGGCACGCCATTGCGCTAGCGCAGGCGAGCGCCGATCTCGAGGCACGGCTGTACGCAGCATTACGCGCCCTGCAGCACCACACACCAGATCAGCTGCAGTTGGCAATTGTCCATGGGCCGTCGCTGCACTTCGCGCGCGCGATATGGTTTTGGACGCTCGACGCAGGCGTTCCGCCGCCGACGGCCTCCGACGCCCACGACACTGCAGCACGCAAAGCGCAGCGCAAAAAGACGAGCAGCTTACTGGAGCGCAAGCTGATTCGGCATTGTATGGTCCACGATGCGCTGCAGGGTCCCTCGCTTGTGCCCTGCCCGACGCGTGTCCTACTTTATGCACCCCATACACTACGTGTCCCTGGCTGGACGCCAAGGCCGCACTTCAAAGCCACGATACCCCCCCAGTCTGACGAGGATGCCGAGGCTGAGGAAGACACCGAGGCTATGGGCGAGACGAACGCGTCACACGACGTACCCCATCCGTCGTCTCGACCCGCACTTCGCACTTCGCGCATGCAGCTCCCTGACTTGGCAATACAGTGCCGCCGCACTCCCACCCATTTCGTTCCTCGCACAAAACGCTTGGCACCGCAAGCGCACGTCACCTTACACGGCGGCCTGCGCTCGGTCCAGCCATGCCAAGAACGTCACGTGTGGTTTGAGTGTGATGTGGTGTTGGTTGGCGTTGCGGAGTTCCGTGACCCAAATCGGGGATGAATATTAAAAAAATAGCCCACCCCCCCGCGCTGTTTACTTGTTCTTCTGCCGCGCCCACCTGTTGGTTCCTAGCGAGTGATGCAGGTCTTGGGGTGTGTGCTGCTCGCATTCGCCGCACTGCTGCGAATGAGCGTATCTGCTCAGTTGGTGGCGGATACCACTCTTGATGGGACATGGTCCACTGGGACAGGTGCCGTCGAGACTGGGCAAAAGTACTTCAACATCGTCAATGACACCTTCACTGTTCCGCCGCTGACGGGCCAGGCTTACAGCTTTAAGCCTCAGTCTGCCTCAAAGGGATACTATGAAGAGCTCATTTACAAATTTAACACAAGTGGTATGTTGTGTGCCGTGGTGCTGACCGACAGTTCCGAACCCGGGATGTTACATTGCGGTGCTGCTGTGGCAACACGGCAACTACACCATCCACCAAAACAACTCGATAACCATGACGCCCTTTGGCCCGGATGGCCGCCAGCAGGTGTCGAGGCCGTGCGAAAGCTCGACGGACTACACAGGCTACTATTACCAGTGCGTCGTACCTGCTGACCCAGGGAGGAATTCATGCAACGTTACGAGATTACCACGTATCTTCACTACAACCAGCCAACATACAAGCTGCAACTATACGACTTTGATGGCTCGATGAAACCCTCCATGTACCTCAAGTATCGCCCTGCGGCCATGTACCCATCCATGCCGCTGCACATGAACGTACGTAAGCTGTGTTACTTACCCAGGTTATTGGCGTGGACTCCTAAGTAGCTCCGTAGGCCACGTGCCATCGATACCCTCGACCATCCATGCGCGTCGGCGTCGCAGCCGTATGGGCGTGCGCGACTGCGCTGGGCGTTGCCGCGGTCGAGTCGTTCAACGAGACGCTCGACCTGCACACGTTGCCCGGCGGGCGTGTGCATGCCGCGTTCTCGTTCGCGATGCATTCCGACGACGAGTCGCTGCGACATTTCCGGATCTTGCCTCGCGCGCTGCTGCAGCCGGTCGCGTCGCTGGACGTCGACGCGTTCCAGCTGACACTCAACGCAGGCCGCTGGCAGTATGCGTCATGGGGTGCGCCTTCTGGAAGCCAATCGGTCGCGAACGGCGCCGAGGTCTGGGCGAGTTTCGGCGAGGCCCACCGAAGCGCAGCGCTTCCGCTCCCGACGCGCTGGCGACGACTTACTTCGGCCCTGGCAGGGACCTTTTGCGCATCCCTGGATGCTATTGAAGACACGACTTCGGTCACGATACCCGCGCGCTACGTCTGGTCGGACGCGCCCGAAAACACCACCGCCTTGCATGCCTACCTCCCATCCGAGTCGGTGTGCACAGAAAACCTCACCCCGTTGCTCAAGCTGCTCCCATGCAAGGGCGGCGCAGGCCTCGCAAGCTTAATCCAGATGCACACGATCCTCGCGTCCGAATTTCATAGCGTGTCGGTGCAGGTACGTCGCGCGGCGCAGGGCTATACGGTGGTGCTGGGCGTGACGAGTGTGATGCGCCCTCCCATGCTCCCGGACGAGTCGCATGTCTGGATGCTATCGGACATTTTCTCGCGCAATCTAACGACGACGTGCCCCGTGGCGACCACGAGCGAGGTATGGGTTGCAGAGCCGAACGAGCACGTCGCATCGGACGACGATGATGATGACGACGACTGGGTGCCGAGCCCGTGGGTGCGGCGGATGCAGACACGGGTGTACGATACAACATCGCTTGCACCGTACGGTGGTACGTTGGCGCTGTCGATCGCTGCACCCGTGCGCGGCCCCTTTCTGAAGCCACCGCCGCTGCAGGCGACGCGCCAAGTGCTTGGCTTTGGCCAGGAACGCAATTTGGTTCGCCTGACGCTGCACAATGCGCTACCTACCGAGACGGTGCAGGTGGTGTACTATGACCAAATCCCCTGGAAAGTGCTACCACTCATGCATACGCTGCACACTACGCTTGCGTTCGATCCTGCGGACTTGCCGGAGGACGCCGTATCCTACCGTGACGACTACGACGCACCGTTTGTCACCGCGTCGACGTACCGCCCCGCCGTGCTTCGCGGCAAGACGGGCGCCGTGGAGCTGGTGCTGCGTGTGCCGGCGCAGAGCACACTGACGGTAACCTACACGCTGCTCAAGCGCGTGTTGCACTACGACGAGCATGTCCCAGACCCCCACCGTGGCATCGACCTGCCTCCGGCGGTGTTTGTGCCGCTCGCGACGGGGCAGTCAATGCGTGCATGGGCGTACGCGCACCGTCACCGCCCTGTGCATGCGGTGCAGGCCGAGCGGATCTACACCGCGCCGAGTCTGTTGGATATTGCGGTGCCGGACTTTTCCATGCCGTACAATATTATTCTGTTCTATTCAACATATGTTGCGCTCTTCTTTGGGAGTCTGCTCAACGCCATGGTGCGTCGGTTCCGTGATGTAGTGGTGTAGTCATTACAAGTATTGTCTTGAAGGGTACATTATGTGTCGTAAGATTCGCCATACAGGTTGGCGTGGCCACGAAGATCGCCGCGCCAGACCTGGTAGACATTGATGTGCTTGGCAACAATCGCGCGCACGACGGCGAGCAGACCCGCGGGGCCGCAGCATGCAGTCATTGTGCGCCCATTGGCACGCTCCATTTCGTTGCCAATGATCTCGTCGAGCTTGGGGTAGCCGGCGCGCGTGAGCTCGGCGACAATTTCAAAGTCGCTGATCTCGCTCGCATCGAGGTTTGCTGTCATCTCGGGCGGAGGCATAGGCACCGACGCATGATCATTGGCCGCGTGGCGTGGGAGTGGCATCGCTCCAGACGTTGGCGAGGTCCCAGCATGCGGCGGGATGGAAAAGTAGTCCTGGGGCTCCGCCGACGTGCCCTGCACGCCCATCGTCGGCGACAGCGGCGTGCCGCCGGTCACGAGTGGCGCGGGGCTCATGACGCGTGCCGCGCCCGGTGTTTCCACAGAGCCTGCCTCGTGGCTGGGCGTCTCGAGTGGCGTCGGAGGCACGAGCGCGGTAAATCCGGGGGTGGCATTCGGCGGGGCAAACGCCTGCTCGGTAAACGCCATGAGCGACCCTGGCGTGGCGATGGGCCGCTCGATGTGTGCATCACGCGGTGCATTGCGCGCATTCTGCAGCTCGTTGCGCGCCTGCCAATCGGCATGCTGCCGCGCATAGCCCGTCGACGGCGCGGGCGGCGGTGAGGGCGCACGCGTTCGCTGCCGGCGGCGGATTGAGCGCTTGCGCGACTGGGCGCGACGCATCTTGCCCTCGCGCATGATGTGCTCGTTCATGAGGCGGTCCATCGCCGTCAGCGGCCCGTCTTCTTCCTGGTCGAATTGCGTGAGATCGTCGCCGCCAAGCGCGACATGGTCAAGGTCGTTGCCCTGCACCACCCGGGACGCGATGTTGCCCGGCTCCGTGCCGGGCACAGAGAACGAGACAGCGCCAGTGCCGGTGGCGTCAGAGTTCGGGTGCGTCGGCATCGACGGTGAGCCGGTAGACGAGAGCGAGGGCGAGTGGTGCTCGACGACCTGCTTCTGGTTGACGTGGGTGACATACATCTGTACGTGCAAGTTCTCTGGCGGAAGCATCTCGAGGCACAGCCGCAGCGCACTCGCGGCCCACTGCAGATGTGCAAACTCGCGCATGACCCACACAAAACACACCCGGCGCAGCAGGAAGGGACGGCCGTACAGGCCGCGCACGTCTTCGCCACGCAGCACGCGCGAAATCTTGCGGCACAGGTGCTCGAGTACCGACATGCCATACGACACCCCTGAGCCACCGCACACAAGCACCGCACTCTGGTACGCACCCCAATCGATCCGCCCGCTGCTACCATACGGCCCATCGATGATCGCGCGCATGTACACACCACGCACCTGCGATGGGACTGTTTCATGGCCCAACACGGGGAATGTGGTGGGGTGCGACAGCGACGACGCACCCACCTGCGGTACCTGGCACTCGCGCTGTACATAGTCCCACAGGCGGCGGGTGAGGCCGCCACGCATGCGGATGAGCAGTAAAACGAGCTGCTCGCAGTCTTCCTCAGCCACAACGTCGCCTGGGCCAAACCCGTGCTTGGGTTTCGTGAAGGAACTCGCAATCGTGAACGGGTGGCTCTGGAACCACGAGAGGCGCGGGAGCTGTAGATACAGCCACTGCCCGGGGCGCCACCGCAGCGGCGAGGCGGTGCGCAAAACGAGGCGCATCATGTTCCCCGCCAGCGGTTGGATAAACGCGTAGCCGGGGAACAACTGCATACGCAAGTCCTGCGAGATGACTGGGCGGAAGGGCGCAGCGAGCGCCATCGGCACACCGTGCTCCGGCACCGCCCCTCCCTCGCGTCCATCACGATCAGCCGCGTGAGAATCGGCGGAGTGCACCTGCGACAATGCCGCCGAGGACTGCCACGCGTTGCGCGGGCCAGGCGATGGTGGGTACGTATGTGGTGCCGGCGCAAGGGGCTGCATCGGCACGTCGCCGCGACCGTCGCTCGTGCCGCTCGGCGGCGGCAACGAACCAACATCCTGCAGACTGTAAGCACTGTGCGAGACCGGCAGCTTGGGCAGCGGCTCCGCGCCGAGATCCACAGCCGAAATGGACGCGTTCTTCGCACCATACGGAAACAGGGGAGAAACGAGGCCCGAAGGCGCCGAGAAATCCGCGCGCGACGCGTTCAACGCATCGGTGCTGTATATGCTGGGGTACGTCGACAGCTCATGCTCACCCCCGTTTGCAAGTGGCGCGTGCTTCGCCTCGCGGAGCAGCGACGGCTTCTCGCTGTAGTTGATCCACATCACGCGCACGATGCGCGTAAGACGCTCGAGCATCCATAGCAACAGCGCCGCCAGCATCCACCACCCCAGCTGGGGGTGATGTGCCCATGTCGCGATCATGAAGCCGAGCACACACACGACGTGCGTCACGTAGAAGATCTCGTAGTGCGCTCGCCGGAACGGCGTGATGGAAAAAATCACGAGCAGCGTCAAGAAGATGTATGCGCACACTGCCCAGCGGAAGCGCGGCACATGCAGCAGGATGTTCCAGAGGTTGGGGATGCGGTGCGCATCGTTGGCGACCTGGATGAGCCACGTAACGGTGTGTACGGTCGCATACACCCACAGCAGACACCCCGCCCACTTGTGCAGAAAGCTAAGCGAGTCGAGCGAAAAGCTGCCAAAGATGGGCAGCGCCATCAGCGCGAACGGCACTTGCTTCAGCGCAAACAGCACCACCAGCGGCGTCAAGGCGTTCGACATGTCGCCCGTGCGGCTCCCGATCGTCCACCACGTGTGGTAGGGCAGCGTGCCACTCGGCTTCTCGAAGGAGATGGGTGTGTGTTCGCCAATACCCCAGGCCACGCTGCGCTTCGTCAGTGTCGTCTTGGTCGACGTATCCATCTCGAACACGCCGCGACGGGGGTCGATGTAGTCGTATCCGATAAAAGTCAGGCAAAGCACCGGGAGCAGAATGACCACGATGGCCGTGAGCCGCCCGAGGTTGAACGAGAGGAACGCATGGCGCTGCAGGAAGGACACGGCGCGCCGAAAGAAGGAACGCGTGTACGGCAGCGCGGCGCCCTGCGGCAGGGGGCGTGGCGCACGAAGCAGCCGTGCAACATGGTTCGACGTTGACCACTTGCACCACAATGCGCCGAAAAATGTCCGGTCCGTCAGTCCGACGAGGTGCTCGAGGCCGAGCGCCAGACCCATGCATGCCAGCAGGATCCAGAAAATGTAGACGTAGCGTTCCGACGGCTTGCTCAGCTCGTGGGCATCAAGGTACGTCATACCTTGACCCACCAAGCCGGTGTTGCTCGGCGGAAGCACCGTCGCTTGCGCCGCACTTGCCATCGAAGCGTCGTGGAGCACACTACCACGTAAACCCCCGGTATGCGGTGCACCGGATGGCGAGATTCGATCCGGTCACGTGCTGTAACTTTTTTGGTCCTCCCTGGCATCCACGATGCAGGAGGACGTGGAGCGCCGCGCAGGGCTCGCCGAGGCCCTCGGGCGCGTACGCCACCACCAAGATTCCAAGCTGGAGAACCAACGTGCCCCGGCACAGCTGCTTGCTGCAACCGAGGCGACGCTCGCGGAGCGGGGGGACGAGCCGGGGCCGACGCACTACTTCCTCGCGCTCGAAAGCCTGCTCGCCGCGAATGACGACCCGCAGTCATCCGTGTATACCTCGTCGGTGTACCTCTTGTCGATTGTCCTGCCGTTTGTCTCGCCAGGCGTCGTGCGTGCCAAGTGCCAGGCACTCCTGGCCGCCGTCGCTCAGCCGCTTGGCGAGCCGCACAGCGGTGAAAACGCCAATGCACGCCTGCGTGCCTCACTGGGGTGCATCGAGGTGTTCCTCGAGGTGCTTCCGACATCCGACCGCGCGTTGCTCGAGCACGACAAGACATGGCGCACCGTGTGGGACCTGACGCTGAACCTGTGCGTCGACTCGCGTCCCAAGGTACGCCGTCGCGCGCACGAGCTCGTGGCGCACGTGCTGGCGCTACCCGCCTGGAAGAATGCTCACCCTTATGCGCCACGCACAGTGCAGTGGGCAGCCCATGTACTCAACGGCGTCGCGGCCGCGCGCGGGCTGAGCCACACCAAGCCCGCCAAGTCGGCGCCCGAATTTGACAAGCGCCGCGGCAAGGCAAAGCACGCGATGAGCGCGGCCGTCGCACGACAGCAGGCTGCATCGGAAGGTGCCGCGAGCACGGGCATCTGGGTGTGTGCGCTGCTCAAAATGATCGCGTCCCACCTGCCCCCCGCGACGGTGGAGCCTCTCGTGAAGGAGCTCCTCCACCTGCCTTCGCTGCAGAACACCTACTTGACCGTGGCGGTGTTTGACGTTTTTGCTGCGCTGTTTGCGACACACTCTGCAGAAAGTGACTCGGCGCGCGCGCACGTCGCGGCGCTCGGCACTTCGTCCGCCGCCGCGGCGCCCGCCGCGGCGCCCGACGCCACGATGCTCCGCGAGACGCTCGCGGCGCTGCGCAACCCCGACGTTGTGCCCGCTCACACCGACGTGCAGACGTTACCGTCGTACCTTGCGCTGCTCGAGGCGTGCATGGTGGCCTATTCGCGTCTCGGCGATGGCAACGAGGCATGGGCGCTTGTGCCTCAGGTATGGGCGGACATTATGGAGCTTGCGCTGTCCGCCAAGTCGGATGCGAGTCGGCACGCACCCGAGGTGCGTACGGCTGGCCGGCACGCACTGCTGGCGCTGCTGCGCTATGCGGTACCTGATGCAGCGGTGCTCGAGGCGTGCCAGAGCGCCAAAGCGCCGCTCGCCAAGATGATTACGTCGCTGCGCGATGCGCTCGGCCGGCATGCGATTCGCTATGCCCACGCGCGTGCGGATGTGCTTGCGGTGCTTGCGGGCCTGATTGCGCGTCTGCGGTACGCACCGGCGCCTGGCGCGCATCCGGCAGCCGAGGCGCTCGTGATGGACATCGTCGAGGACGTTGCGACGTTGCGCACGCAAAAGGGCTTTGACGCGCGCCCCGAGGCGGACCTCGTGCTGGGCGCGGCGATCGAGGCGTGTGGCCCGGCGGCGTTCCTGCAGCGACTGCCGCTGCAGCTGCTGGATGCTCAGCGCCGTCCAAACACGCAGGGAACGGGCCGTGCGTGGCTGTTGCCCCTGCTGCGCGAGCACATCACCAACACGCAGCTGCAGCACTTTGTTGACGAGCTGGTGCCGCTCTCCGAGGCGCTGTTCGAGCTGCGCATCGCCGCCGAGTCGGGTGGGGCCAAGCCCGTTGAGGCCAAAGTGTTTGAGGCGCTCATCGAGCAGATCTGGGCGTGCTTCCCCGCGTACTGTGAGCTGGCGCGTGACGTTGACACGGCCATCACGCCACAGTTCCTCGAGCTGCTGATCAACGTGCTGCGCTCGCAGAGCGCGCTGCGTCCCAGCGTTCTCAAGGGTCTCGAGCTGCTCGTGCAGCGCAGCGAGGCGCTTGCCGCGTCGCAGGCACCCGCGGCGCAGCTCGTGCGCCAGTTTGGCGTGGATCAGGCGGCAGGGAAGCGCTTTGTGGCGCACCTCCGTGCGCTGTCCGGCGTGCTGTTCACCGCCCTGTTCAATCTACTCGCCGAGCTGCCGTCGCAGGCGCGGGGCTACGTGATGGAGTGCATCGGCACCTACCTCGGCATCCTCGATGCGGAGAGCGTCACGCAGACCTACACCAAGGTTGCGCAGATGCTCGAGCAGTCGCTCGCCACCTACACCCCCACGGCGCACACGGGTGGGCCGGAGCCCAACTCGCCGCGGTACGTGCCGCCGCTGCCGCACACGATGCTCGATCTGCTCGTGGCGCTCGTGCCCTTTGTGCAAGGCACCAACGCCGCGTCACTGTACGATGTTGCGAGCAGCGACGCCCTCCTTGCCATCGAGGACGGCGGTATCCAGAAGAAGGTGTACCGCATCCTCGCGCGCCTGCTGAGCGGCCGCGAGGCGACGGCGCTCTTTGCGCGTGCCGGCTCGGCAGAGCGCGGGTGCGCTGAGCTGCTCGCGCGCCTTGGTGTGCACACTGATGACGTGCAGGCCGGTGCGGTTCGCGACCGGCTGCTGCTGCTCGGTGCGCTGGCGCCGCTTGTGGGGGATGCGGAGCTGCACATCCTCGGTGCCATGGTGCCTGAGGCCGTGCTCGGTACCAAGGAGACGAACCAGGGCGCGCGAGAGGCCGCCTACGCCTTGCTTGTTGCGATCGGCGAGCGCATGGACCGCGGCGGGGTGCTCCGCCGTCCCGATGGCGAGGTCGCTGCGTCGGCAAACGAGTACATCTTGATGGTGGCGGCGGGCCTGGCGGGCGCGACGCCACGCATGATCAGCGCGTCGATCACGGCACTTGCACGCCTCCTGTACGAGTTCCACGCACGCCTCCCCGTCGAGACGCTCGACGAGCTGCTGAGCACGATGGTGGTGTACCTCGAAAGCACCAACCGCGAGATCATCAAGAGCGCACTCGGCCTAACCAAGGTCGCGATCGTCGTCCTGGACGCACCGCGCGTTGAGGCACACCTCGGTGAGCTCGTGCCGGCGCTGATTGGCGTGCAGGTCGCGCACAAGAACCACTTTAAGGGGCGCGTGCGCCACATCATCGAGCGTCTCATCCGCCGCTTTGGCGTGCCGGCTGTCGAGCAGTATGTCGACGAAGACAACAAGCGCCTCATTACCAACATCCGCAAGCGCAAGGAGCGTGCGCGCCGGAAGAAGAGCGCCGCCGCCACCGACAAGGACGACGACGCACCAGACGCTTTCCAGCGCGCGCCAGGCACGGGCAGCATGGATGCGTTCGAAGAGGCACTCTATGGCTCTGCGTCTGAATCCGAGTCCGACGAGGACGACGCACCCAGCGGTCGTCGCGGTGCTGCCAAGCCGAAGCCGGGCCGCCACGCACGCGAGGACGACGCGTACCTTGTCGAGGACGACGAAGTGCCGCTCGACCTGTTGGAGCGCGGCACGACGACCGTTCGCACCAAACGCACCGGGCACAAGGAGCGCCGTCCAGGCGACGAGGCCAAGAAGCTGCCCGTCGACGCGTCCGGCCGCCTGCGCATCGTCGAGTCGGACGACGAGGCAGCAGAGTCGGCGCCACAGCCGTCGGTCGACGACCAAATGGCCGGTCGTGCCTACATCGAGAAGGAGATGGGCATCGACGGTTTCACGCACACGCGCGGCGGCGCGGTCAAGTTCAACAAGAACACGAAACGCACGCGCGCCAACGAACGCCTCGACGACGAGGACGACGAGGCGCCGGCGCCGGAAGGCGGCGCGCGCGCGACCAAGCGCCCACGGCCCAAGAAGCAGGCGATCGGCGAGGCCTTCCGCGCGAAGCGTGCGGCCGGCGACGTGCAAAGGAACGGCATGAGCCCGTACGCCTACGTGCCGCTCTCTTCTGTGACCGGTAAGAAGAACGCCAAGCAGGCGCAGAAACTCAAGATCACGGGCCGAGGCCATACATAAACGGTATAGATACTACTATTCCCCGACAATGTCGCTCTTGCGCAGTTTCTTCTCGCCGAGGATGCGCTGTCCCTCTTTCTGGATATCGCGCAATTCTTCGGCGTCGTTGTATTCCATGCCCTCGTCCCGGGCAATCTCCAAGACATGGTCGAGCGGTACCAGACCGTCCAGATCGACGTCGAGTTCTGTGTAAGTGGCGCGCAATACATACTGTCCACCAGCTTCTGCAGCTGGTCCTCGCTTGGACGGTGCTTGATCAGACGCAGCGCCTGCTCCAAATCATCCGCACTAATCTTGCCGGTGGACGACGTCTGGATCAGGTGCATGCGACCACCCACATCCTTGTCGAAGTCTTCCAGCTGCTGGTCGATCTTGTGCAGCATCGCACGGATCCGCTTGTACAGCGCCTTGGCCTTGCCGCTGGCCACAGGCGCCTCGCCCGTCTCGGAATCTTGCGCCGTGTCGTCGCGCGGCAGCGAGCTCATCAACTCGGACAGCTCCTGCCGCTCGCGCAGCACCGACGACTTTTGGCTAAGAATGCTCAGTGCCTCACCCAACTCGGTGAGCTGTTCCTGCGTCATGCGCACATCGTCGCTTGCCTTGGTACCCTCAGCACCCTCGCCAACACCGCTTGCACCAGCAGGGGCGCTCTTGGGCAGCAAGCGCGACGCCTCAGCGCTCTCGTTCGACACGCGGCGCTTCTCGGCATCCTTACGCTTGCGGTCTGCATCGCGCTGCGCCTGGTGCTCCTGTTCCTGCTCTGCCTCGTCCTCGATGAGGTGCTCCTGCTCCTCGAGCACCTCGAGACGCTGCTTGTTCGTCGCCGCCTCCTTGCTAAAGTGCAGCTCGGCCTCGTTCAGCAACGACTCGGGCAAGCTGCTCAGGGTCATCTCGAGCCCCTTGATCTGCATGTCCGCATACGACATGCTCTTTTCCGAGGAGTTCCCCACAAAGTAGAACGCACGGCTCAGAATAAGCAACGTGCCGCTAATCTTGTTGCGGAAGTGCAGGTTGATCCATGCATTCAGCGACTCGCGCAGCTGGTACTCGGTCATGTTCTGCGTCAGAATACCACGGCTCTGGCACGCCGAAAGCAGCTCATGGTGTGACATGGAGTCTGTACCCTCCATGCTGATCACCAGATCGTCACGGCGGATGCGATTCATGGCGTGCCGAATTTGGAAACGCATGTAGTTGTCCGTACCAAACGCGTTCACCTGCATATAGCGGCAAATTGACACGAGCTGCGGCCGCGTCAGGTTGTCGAGCGTCATCTCCTCATCAAAGAGCTTGGCCACCTTGATCACATCTTCCTTCGTCGGTTCCTCGCCAGTAGTGCGCAGTTTGCGGAAAAACTCCTTGAACGCCTCCGAGTCCTTCACCTCGTCAGACACCTGCAGACCACCCTCCCTGATGGACTCCTGCAAAAACTTGGCCATGTCCAGACGCAGCTTGAGCAGGCGCCGACGCTTCTCCTCCACGGCAAATTTGCTCTCGAACGTGCTGGGGAGCATGTTGGGGAAGATCTTGACTGCGACTGGCAGCAGCAGCTCCGCCGCGGGAATGATCACGAACGGGATGAACGGAATCAAACGCAACAGGTCACCCATCGTGCGGCGCAGCTGACGGTGCTCTCGGCGCGTCAGTGGGTAGCCTAGAATCAGCCGGCGCAGGAGACGCGTGGAGATCGACACCTCCTTGGCGAGCAGCTTGGTGCCGTGCCAGTAGTGTTGCGCCTCCTCCTTCACCTTGTTCCAGACGCGCACAGGCATGGACGGCTTCGGTTCATCGCTGTCCACCACCTCGTTTTTCGACTCGGATTTCTTCTCCCGAACCACCGGCGAGGTGTGCACCGCCCGTCCGGGGACTCGCGGCACCGCACCACACGGCATACGCCGGGCTGATACGACAAACGCCACCCGAGGCAGCAACTGCCGCTGCAACCCTGCAGCCGCCAGGCCTACAGCAGACACATTTCGCATCTTGCTCGCCATGGTCGCCGAAAGTCACTGTGCGCCGGACCGCGAAGCTTGCGCACGTGGCACTCGCACAGGCCTTGGGTCGTCACAGCCAGGCACGTGCCGCACCGACCAACTTTTTTCTCCTCCACTGCGATGCAGGAAGAAGGCACCGGCGACGCGGCGGCCACCGTGCCCATCCGGCTGCGCACCTCGATCCCGGGGTGCTCCATCCCATATGTGCCTTATATGGTGCCAGTCAACTGGCGCCGGTCGCAGCTCTCAACACTCGTGAACAAGGTGCTCCAGAGCGCCGACCAACAGCGCGAAACAGTACCGTTCGACTTTATTGTCGACGGCGAATTGCTGCGCACCTCGTTGGACGAGTACCTCGCTCAGCATGCACGCTCGACCGAAGAAGGTATTGAATTGGAGTACATTCGCACCACGCTTCCTCCATCGTTCCGCGACGCCGCCAAGCAAGACGACTGGATCGCGTCAATCGACGCACGGCATCCATCGCTGGTATTAGAAGCATCGTACGACGGAAACGTGCGGGTATTGGACACACAGAACCTAAGTGCGTCTCCGGCGACATATGTCCCTTCGTACGCGCAACGCCCCACGTCCCTCACTTCGGCTCAGTGGCTCACACCGGGCGAGTCTGTGGTGACCGGTGCGATGGACGGTACAGTCGCCGTTTGGCGTCGTCCGGGAGCCGATGCGCAAACATACCAGGTGATGCGCGCTGCCGAACTACTTCACCACTCGGGGCCCATCACCAATATCGACGTCGCCCCTGAGGGCAGTCCAGCGACGGTGCTGAGCGCCGGATGGGACGGCTCCATCGCAATTTGGGATCTACCCCGCGACGCTGAATTCCCGACCACTATTGCATCAGGCGATGAGCCTGTGAAGAAGCGGCGTACGCAGAGCGGCAACAAAAAGGCTGCCACAAGCGAGACGGTGGTGCCGCTGGAGCCCACCGTGTTCCTGGCGCAGGTACCCGCTTCCCTCAGTGTTTCGGCCGCCAAGGCGCTCGGCACAACGCCTGCGCCGGGCAACAATGCGCGCACCACCGCGCGGTTACAGGGTAACCAGGTGTTTGGCGCCGCATGGGACGGCTCGGTGAAGCTGTACGATTTGTCGCAAGGCATAATGACCGGTGAAAAGTCCTCGGACAAGGTGCATTTGTGCCTCGATGTGCTGCATGGGAAGTCAACGCGTGCACAGGCTGTGACGGGACACATGGATCACAGCATCGGTCTGTACGACTTCCGCGACACCACGCGGCATACAGCGATGGCTATTGCCAATGCGCATACGGCGCCTGTCGGGGCCATTCGTGCGCACCCCACCTCCCCGTACCTGTTTGTGTCGGGCGCTTACGACGGACGCATTCGTGTATGGGACGTGCGGTCGTCCAAACATGCACTCTTTACGCTGTCGCAACCGCGTGATACATCGGGCGACGCGACGAAGGACAAGGCCAAGGTGTTGGGCCTGGACTGGACGAGCGATGGAAACAGTATTGTGGCTGGCGGTGAGGATTGCCGCGTGAGTATATACCAAGGCTCGGGCATTGGCGCTGAGCACATTTAGGTCGCTAGATACAGGTACGACACTTGGACCCAGGGCCGCCTACACGTCTTGCTCACCACGAGCAAGGAGAGTCGCCAACCCTATGAACACATATGCTTACCAAATTTCACAGCGGTCCTCCTCGCGGAGTGCCATCGCGTGTTTGCCGGCCTTGCACCCGAACGCCTTAGCGAACGGCGGGAAGTTGGCAAGCGGTACATTGACACGGTACTTGGTGGGCGAGTGCGGATCAGTCTTGAGACGCTTCACGGTCTCGGCCGGGCGGATGTTGCGCGCCCATGCCGCACCGTATGCAATGAAGAAGAGCTGCTCCTGCGTGTACTCCGTCAGGCCCGGCAGGCGCTCGTTGCGCCGGTGCACCTCGGCATCGCCGCGGCGGACCTTAGCCTTCCAAGCATTGTAGCTCTGTGCGAGCCCGCCAAAGTCAGCCACGTCTTCGCCAATGGTGAACTTGCTCTGCAGGTTGTACACCGTACCGTCTGGGCCGACCACAGTGCGGTTGCCGTACTGCTCCTCGACGCAGCGCTGGCGTTCCTGGAATGCCTTGCTCGTCTCGGGTGTCCACCAGTCGTCCAGGAAGCCGTCCTTGTCAAACAGGCGACCTGACGGGTCAAAGGCATGCGACAGCTCATGACCCGCAGTCGTGCCGAATGCACCATATTGCAGGTACATGGGCCAGCGCGGGTCAAAGTAGGGCACCTGCAGCAGGCCCGCGGGGAACACAATCTCGTTTTGCGGCGCATTGTACTCGGCGTTCACTTCGCTAGGCATCAGGTCTCCAATCAGACCGGTGTTGAGCGAGCCGCCAATCCGCGACCAAGCCGTGTCGACCACAAACTTCTGCGCCGAGACCTGGTTGTCAAAGTACGAGCGGCCAACGTCGAGTGGTGCATAGTAGTCCCAGATCGCCGAGGCACTCTCCGTATTGGGCGTCGTAGGGTAGCCAACCTTGATGGTGATATCCTCCGCCTTTTGGCGCGCAGTGGCACGCGTCGAAGGGTCCAGCCACGGTAGCTTTTGCAGTTTCTCGTAGAAGGCGACGCGAATCGCATTCATCATGTCCTCCACCTGTGATTTGCTCTCGGGGCCAAAGGTAGCCTCAGCGTAAAAGCGGCCCGACATGTAGCCCAACGCAGTGGAAACCGCATCCAGACAGGTCGAGTCACGGTTCTCAACGGCATCGTCATCAATGCCATTCGCAAAACGGTTCAGGCGGCGCGCAGGCTCGCCAAGCGCTACCTTCGGGCCAAGGTACTTGCCGTGCTCACGCACCAGCGCCCAGTACAGGTAGGCGTGCACCGTCTTTTGTGGCGTCTCCTTCAGCACCTTGCTCAGACGCTCCATGTACGACTTGCTAGCGACCACCAACTTGTGTGGCGACACACCCGACGTGCTCATCGCGTCCAAATAAGCCTCCCAGTCGAGCGCGGGCGACAGCTTGCCGAGGTCCGCGCGCGACAAGGGGTTGTAGGTTGCGATCGGGTCACTCAGTTCAACCACATCCGGCGAGATCTTAGCCAGGGTCTGCTCGAATTCAAGTACAGCATCGGCGATCTTGTCGGCGTCTGCAGCGTGGAACATGCTGGCGGCGCGCTTCTCCTTGTGTGCCGCCTTGACCAGCTCTACAACCGCCGAGGAGATCATACTGTGGTACTGCTTCAGCACACTCTTGTCTTCATAGTAGGTCGTGTCCGGAAGGCCTAGGCCACCAGGCGACAGCAGCGGCGTCGCAGCCAACGGAGCATGGCCCGGGTCGCCCTCGACGGCCGCTTCAAACAGCGCCGGAATGCCCTGCTTATGCAGCCAAATGAGCGACGAAGTGAGCGCCTCGGGCGTCGCTGGACGCAGCTCTTCGTGCAGCTCATATACCAGGTCAAGAAGCGGACGTGCACCGACCTTGTCCTGATGCTTGGTGTCCATGCACGCACCATAGAAGGTGCGCAGCTTGTGCAGGCTCGCATTGTCCGCACGGTTCGATGGCTGCACGTCGCCGGTCAGGATATTCTCCAGGATCTTGTTGTTGTTGGCAAGCACAAACTGACCGATGCCAAACAGGCCCTGGTCGCTGGGGATGGGGTGGCTTGCGCGCCAACCACCCGTTGCGAACTCGTAAAAGTCGTCGCACGGGTCCACGGAGCGATTGACCGAGTGGAGCAGCTCATAGGACACCTGGACACAGTCCGGCGTCGTACAGACACGGTCCAGCATATGCGGCTTCGGCGGTGGCTTCGGACCAAAGAAGAAGCGCAGAAGCGCGATCGTATTCAGGATGACCAGTGCAAGAAACACCGGACGGTACACGCTCGGACGGCCCAGCGGCTTTAGGACCGTGTCGTGCACCTTGCGCGAAATGCGGCGCAGGCGACCACGCATCGCCTCGCGGTTCACGGTACCACGCTCCGTGTCAAGGAGCGGCTCGGTTTCTTGCGGGCCCGACATGATCGTTAAGGCGAAGCCGGGGCGAGCCTATCAGTGCGAGCTTAATTCCCCGAGCCAACTACGATGGTGGAGCGGGGCAAGGTGGCCTTCTCGCTAGGGAAGCGGGCGCCGGCCCCGGCACAGCCGAAAGCCGCGCCACGCGCATTTGACGACGATGATGCGCCCGATGTTTCGGGCGTACTACCTAGCACGGCGCCGCCTATGTCTAAAGCGGCGCGGAAGCAGCACGAGGAGGCGGAGAAATTGGACCCGAGCGCGTTTGACTATGATGGCGTCTACGACAAAATGAAGGCCGTCGAGCGCCAGATGAAAGCCGCAACGAAAGAAGCTGACAAGGATCGCAAGTCGAAGTACATGGACAAGTTTATGCAGGCCGCTGAGGTTCGCGAGCGCGATCGACTGCGTGCCGAGTCCAAAATGATTCAACGCGAGCGCGCTGCTGAAGGCGACGCGTACGCGGGCAAGGAGGCATTTGTCACGAGCGCGTATAAGGAACAACAAGAAGAGCTACGACGTGCAGAAGAAGAAGAACGGATTGCCGAGGCGCGTCAGCGGCAAAAGAGCCGCGGCGTTGCCTCGTTCCACCAGCGGATGCTCAAGGAAGAGAGCGAGCGGAGACAAAAAGCGCTCGAGGCGCTGGAACGTGGCGAGATCCCTGAGGAGGAGGCGCCATCAAAGGAGATCTCTGACAAAGAGCGCGCCGCGCAGGCCGAGGCGCAAGGGAAACATGTGGAACTCAACGAAGAGAACCAAATTGTGGACAAGCGCGCGCTGCTGGTCGGCGGTCTCAACGTGCTCAAGCGCAAGGAGCCCCAAGAACCGCGTGATCTCTCTCCCCCTGCCTCTTCACGCGCAAAGCGCAGCCAAGCGATGGAAGAGGAGCTGCTGGCCAAGGTCCTCGGCAGCGATGCAAGCGATTCATAGTGTGGAGGTAGTGCTCATGCCACCAACTGTATGGGCTGTGAACATTGCGCATTGGAATACGGAGTTGTATAGCCGTATTCAGAAGCGCGATGCAGCACCTTGCGATGATGCTTGTACGCAGTTTGGTCGCGACTTGGACACGCTTGTGCGACCCTATGATGCGTTAGGAGCAGACAGAGTCCTGCGCTATCTTCGGGTCGTGGATCGCGTTCGGTCGTTCGTGGCACGTGTCCTACCCCGGCTATATTGTGTGTACGATGGGATTCGCTGGGAGGATGTGAAGGTAGCGACAGCGCCGGGTGGGCGTCCTTATCTGGTGCTGGATGATCGGTACATCGACTTCAATCTGTCGCATGATGGGGACTGGGTGGTCATGGGCGTGACCAAGACACCGGGAGTGCGTATGGGCGTCGACGTCATGGAGGTGGCTCTTCCATCGTTCGAGGAAAGCAGCGCTTCGTTTTGCCAAACGATGGAGCAGTCCATGACCCCAAAAGAGCGCGCGCATGTCCTTGTGGACGACAATGAACAGCGGATCCTACAGCGTCTGCTCGACGTGTGGACGTACAAGGAAGCCTATACCAAGAGCATCGGCGTAGGCCTTGGCTATGACTTTCGTCAAGTTGAAGTGGCATTCTGGAAAGAGCCAATTGAGGTCTGGTCGCACGGCAAACAGGTCGAGGCGATCCAATGGACCCAAGTGCGCCTGCCGCCCGCCCGCGAGGGTTCCGCACCCTCGCAGGTGGTGATTGCTATGGACGGATCTAGCGAGCCCGTTCGCACCATTTCCGGTGCGGAAGATGCAGCCAAGCACGGATGGTTGCGAATCTGGCCATACGACGCGCTGGTCCATGCGGCACACGAGGCCCAACGACGTGGCCCAAGCTCCGCTGACTAAGCGTTGCGAGTTGTTCTCGATGCTGCCACCGATCGTCCGAGCCGGTCTTCGGGCGGCGGTGCGTGCGCCACCAGGATGGGGCTTGCGTGCCTACTCGGATCGCAAACGGGCTGCAAAATCTCTGCGTAATGTTAAGGCGAACCCCGACTTTCGGCGGTTCCTGGAAGATAGAGGGTTCATTAGCTTCGTTCCTGAGCCCCCACGCGCAGTCGCCAATGCGTCTGCGCATGCCCTGCGCCGTGCGCGTCTCCCTGTATCAAAGGCCAAGGCCCTCGCCAATGCGAGCAAAGCATTGCGTGAGCAGGTTGCGCAGGAGAGCAGCACGGATGCGGTAACGCCGCCGTCGCCCGCGCCGGAGGCAGCCACCTGGGACGACAGCGAACTGGCGTCGGCGCTCCCCCTCTCTGCATCACATCTCACATCTTCGGACCTCCCTGAGGTCGCGGCACTGGCTACTGCACAGTCGTACAACTTTGACGTGCTACTCACTAGTGGGCGCCTGCCCGACACTTGGCGGTGGCTGGAAGACCGCGAAGTGATTTACATCCCCAGCTGGCGCGCGGGGCAACCTGGAAGCGGCAGTGTATTCATCTTCAGCTCCGGATGCTACGTGACGTGGGGCATGTCGAGCGAGATGCACTCGGCATTTTATCATGACGTGATCCAAGGCGGCCCTGTGTCGATCGAGAATGGACGGTACGACGTGCCTGGTGACGAGGCGATGGAGTATGTGCATCTCCCCAACGAGACCACTCGCGTTGTTGGTGACCTAATTGTCGTCGGCCAACCACCGAATGGGGGCTCATTCAGCAGCCTGCCGCTGCTGTCGCCTGACCAGGACACACCGCGCAACAGTGGGTCCTTTACGCTCCAATCACGCCTGGCATTCTCACAAGGCGTCGCGGCGTCAGCGCGTCTGTCGGTGCAAGAAGCAGTGTTGTCTGCCTACTTGGCATCCGTTTCACCCATTCCGTCGCAGCTTGAGGCCGATGGGCAGGTGCCGCTCGGGCGCCGTGAGGTGATCCGCAAGCTCGGCACGCTGCTGAGCATGCGGCAACGTGTGAACCTGGATCGCGACAACTTTATCGACGACCCCGAGCTGTACTGGGAGAACAGTCGGATGGAGGCACTGTACCGGAGCACTTGCACAGCACTCGACATTCAGCCTCGCTTTGAGGCGCTTAACGAGAAGCTAAACCACTGCGAGAACTTGCTGGGCGTCCTGCGCGCACTACTGACCGAGGAATCGAGCCACCGCATGGAGCTGATCATTATCTATCTGATCGCCTTTGAAGTGGGTATGGCGCTCGTGAGCCATGAGTATATCCCTACGCCCCTGGCCGTGTGGCAGGCACTGACGGGGAGCGGGGCAGCAGCGCCGGCAGCTACGTAGTTAGAAATCGTCGTCATCGGGGGTATGGAAGAAGGCCGCGTAGGTGACCACTGGAGTTAGCTGCATGGTAGTGCGTACGTACTTGTGCCGTAGATGAGCAGACCACCGGCGAGCGACATGCCCGCCGCGGCTGTGGTGATAATGCCCGTGTGCGCCAGCAGCACGGGCACCGCGATGCCGGTCGTGACGAGCGCGCCCGTCAAAAAGTTGCCAAAGTCGATGTATGCGCTGTGTAAGTTGCTTTCCATGGTATTACGCACTTGTTAAAGTCGGAGAAACTGTCGGCGCCCGCAAGACCGCCAAAGAGGGCGTTGGGCGCAGGGGCCAACACGAAGGCGACGGCTGCGTAAGAGCGTATGACATACTCGACCAGAATGGCACCCAGTTTGCCCATAGCGAGCATGACAGAATTACCAGCAAGAACCCGAGTGCAAGCACGAACGAGAGGAATATCACCGCTGGGTGAGTGTGCGCCGCTGGGCCCCCCACTTACTGTGGATCCCGCCGGCGGCCATGGTCGTTGCAGCACGTGGCTCTTCGGCCGATGTTTTACGTCGCGCGCTGTCGCACGCCAACATTTGTCCACCGCACGATGGTTCGACGGACAGGGACGATGGGCGGACACGCGCCACCGCCCCCTGTAGCGAGTGATCATGGTATGTTGGGTGTATCTCATGGATTAGGCAAGCATGGTCCAGATACCTACTGGTCCGATGATGGAGACGAAAACGAGTGTCCGCTGTGTTTGGAAGAAATCGACATTTCGGACGCCAACTTCAAGCCGTGTCCGTGTGGCTACCAAATCTGCCGCTTTTGCTGGCACCACATCAAGCAGAACTTGAATGGTCGGTGCCCCGCATGCCGGCGCAAGTATTCTGACCAAGCGATTGAGTTTAAGGCGATGTCAACGGAAGAGATCCTACTGCTGACCAATGCAAAAAAGAACCGCGAGCGTGAGAAGAAGGAGATGGAAGCGACGAACCGCAAGCACCTGTCGAACATGCGTGTGGTACAAAAGAACCTCGTGTACGTCGTTGGCCTTTCGCCCAAGTTTGCGCGTGAAGAATTTATCCCAACGCTGAAAAGCGCCGATTACTTTGGACAGTACGGCCGGGTGGCCAAGATCCTAATCAGCAAGCGCACCTCCTCGCACAAGTTCAGCAATGGACATGAGCCATCGATCGGTGTGTACGTCACCTATCAGAACAAAGAGGATGCGGCGCGTGCCATCGTCGCGATCGATGGCAGCAAGGAGCCGGGCGGCCGCATCATCCGAGCCAGCTACGGGACGACCAAGTACTGCACGGCGTACCTGCGCAACCTGCCCTGCTCGAACCCCGGGTGCACCTACCTGCACGAGCCCGGGGAAGAGGCCGACAGTTTCACGAAAGAGGACCTAGCGACGCTGCGCCACGCCGCCAAGGACACCGAGCACAAGATCAAGCCGGCCTCGATGCATCTCAACCCCATCACCAAAAAGGTGCAGGCAGAGACGGCGGCAGCAGCGGCGGCGGTGCATTCTACGGAGAACAGCGAGGGCAGCGCATTGCCGCGCACGGCGCTGTGGGCATCGGGTAAGCCGATGGCGCACGTCGAGCCGCGCGAAATGCCCGCATTCCCGGGGCTCCCGGCGCACAAAGACTCACCGAAGGCGAAGCCTGCGACACCGGCCAAGCCGGGCGCCAAGCTGCGCGCCACCGACTCGCCGCGGTCGACGCCCAAAAAAGACAAGTCGCGCAGGGAGGAGACGGAGGCCAAGACGGACGACGCCCCCGCGGCGCGCTCACCGAAACCTGCCGCGGCGTCCGCGGCGGGGGGGGCCTCGTCGTACAAGCCGTCCGCAAATGCGCAGCAGCTCTTGGACGACCTGCACGCGCGGCGCCAGGACGGCCGCGAGCAGCCGAGCGTGTTCCCCGACTTTGACTGGACGCTGGCGACGTTGCACGAGGGCGATTTCTCCTTCCACCTGCCCGAGCTGAGCGAGGCGAGTCCGAGCCCCCCGTCGACGGCACGCAGCTCGTCGCTCGGCTCGCTCGGCACGATGTTTGCGCACGATGTGCGGGGCGATGAGGGAGACACCGCAGGGTACGTCCCGTACAAAGGCGCATTCAATCCATTTGACGCCGAACTCGACCTGCGTGACAACGCACGCACCGAGCGCATGAGCGCCGACGCACTGTGGCGTCTGCAGCAACAGCACTCGGCGCACGTGGCAGCGTACGCCACGCGGGCGGACCCCTGGCCGCGTGCCGCGCGGCCCGACGACGAACGTGCGCCCGAGGAGCAGCGGTCGGCAGCCGCGGCGCTGCTGGCGGCGCGTGCGCGGCAGATGCAGGAGGCGACCGAGCTTGATGCGCGCGCCAAGCATACGCGCACCGACGGTCTGGCCGGCGCGCCGCGCGGCGACTCGCAGTCGCTGCTGGTGCTGCTGCGGCGCATCCAGGAACAACCCGACGAGCGTCCGCCGGGCAGTCCCGCGCGGAGCGTCGCCGAGGCGCACGGCGCGCCGCCGCCGGGGCTAGGTGCCGAAGTGCTGACGCCGGCGCGCGACGCGACACGCCGTGACTACACCCCGACACCGCCGCCGCCAGGACTGGTGCCGGGCGGGATGAGCCCTGCGATGCCGCACGCCCAGGCGGCGCAGCAGCCGAACCGTGCGACCGGTCTGCTGCTGGCGCAGCTCCTCGGCACGCACGGCAGCAAGACACCCGAGCTCGCGGGAGCGCCGAGCTCGACATAGATATAGCATGGCGTGCCTTGCGCGTACTTCCCGAGGCACGCCGCCCTCAACCCCTTTGGTCCTTAGGTCGCGCCCCGGCGCGCGTGTACGGCGGCGCGCCGCACGACTCGCAGGTCGCCTCAGCATCCGCACCTCCACCTCCACGTGCATGGCCGCGACGGCGCCGACGTTTGCGGCGCACGGCACGGCGTCGTTCTGTGCGCCGGCCAAGATCAAGGTGCTGCTGGTGCCGGCGTCGCCGCTGGAGCATGCTGAGTTTGAAAAGTGGGCGTCATTTGTGCGCAATTTTGACTGCCTGCGGCTCCGTGACGTGCCGCGGGCCAAATCGAACGTGTACCCTTCGAGCCCGCTGTACCAGCAGGGCGAGGTGCACGTCTCGTTTACGACGACGTACGATCCAGCACACGCTTACCTTGCGCCTCTTAAGATGCACAAGCAGGTGCTCGGCGTGCTAGGCCTAACGACCTACGACGCCCGCACGCCCGCATGCAGCCAAGAGCTACCCCACGTCGCAGGGCACCTGCGGTCCGCGCACCCCAATGCGCTCGTGCACCGCGTGTTTGCCTTTGACGTCGACCCAAGCGACGAGGATGCGCGTGCGTCAGCGGGCGACGGCGACCTCGGCGTCGCCTCGGAGGAGCCCGCGTCCGACTTCCAGCCGCCGCCGACGCACACGCCCGGCTTCAGTGGGCGCCGTGACGGCGGCCTGTTTGTGTTCCCGGCGGTGCGTCGCGATGCCAAGGATGTGCGGTTCTACCTGCGCACGCAGCTCGCCGAGTTTGTCGGTGCCCTGCTCGACCAGCTCGACACGCTCGTCGGCGCACTCGAAGGCACGCCGCTCGAGACGCCGCGCGAGACGCTCACCGACACCGTCTCGCCGGCGATCCGCGCGGCAATGAACAAAAGCGCGACAAACGTGTGGGGCCGCGGGCACACGCCGCTCGACGCGCCGCCGCTGCCCCCGCGGCACACGCAGGCCGCATCCACACCGCCGCCCGGCGCAGCGTCCAAGGTGTTTGGTGCACTGAGCAAGCGGCGCACCTCGGCCACGCCCACGCCTGCTGCACTGCCCGCCACGGGCCCGCTCGGCTCTGCGCGGCACACCAAGGTGCGTGGCGACCTTGCGCTGCTGAGCGGCGACCTGTGGGGCGCGCTCGAGCTCTACGACGCGCTGCTTACTGTGTCGAACCGCGAGCGCGCGCTGGCCGGCGGACAAGACGCGGTGTGGTTTGCGTCTGCACTCGAGGGCTGGGCGGTAGCGCGGATGCTCGTCGCGCGGCTCGGTGGCGCGGCGCACAGCGAGGCACCGTGCCTCGCCTTTACGCTGCACCACGCCAAGGACAAGGACAAGGACAAGGACAAGGAGGTACGCGAGCCCATTATTCCCGCCCTCGCGTGGAAAGACATCGCTGAGGCGTATGCGCTCGCGCTCACCATTTACGCCAAGTGCCTTGCGCCGCCGCAGGTGCAGCTCGAGGCACAGCGCTCCGTGACGAGCGACACGCCGCGTGACTATACGCCGCCGCTCGTGCACGCGTCGGCATGCCTCGCGTATGCACGCTTCCTGCTCGCCGTGTGGGCGTCAGGCGGTTGGAATGGCGAAGCCTTTGACCAGATGCTGTTTGGCGGTACACCGCCCGCGCTCGTGGCAAGCGGCGCGCGGCATACGGAGCTGTCGGCCAACTCGGGCGTGTATCGCGACGAGATTGCACGGGCGGCGTGCACCGCGTTGACGCCCGCGCTGCGCACGCTGCCCGCGACCGACCAGATCGCTACGCTCGGCGCGGTCGCCAAACTCCTCGGTCTCGTGGGCTATCGCCGGCGGCTTGCACATGTCGTACGCCTGCTGGATGGGATGGTTTCGACGCTGCTCGCGCGTTCCTTCCGTGCGCGTGTGCAAACGCCCGGACGTGCGCCGTCGCTCGAGACGCTGCTGCACGAGGCGCTGCGCCTGCGCGTGGCCACCACCGACACACACCTCGACGTCGGCTATGAGTTGGCAGGAATGCACGACACAGCGAATCCCGCGCTGGTGCTCGGCCTGCTCGCCTGCGACACGTACGGCATCGACCTGCTCACCTCCCCGCTGCTACACGTGCCGAGCACGCACATCCTCGAACGGGCGCGCCGGCGCGTCGTGTCCGAGCAGTACGGCCCACTGCTCGAGAGCATCGTGGGCGCAGAGGCGCCCGCAGCACGTACGCTGCTCCCCGCGTTTGCGCAGAGCGCCGAGGCAACGCGCACGGCCAAGCCGCCGTTTGGGTGGACGTCGCTGCAGGTGCAGCTGCTCAAGGACCTCGTGGTGCAGAGCGAGGCGGTGGCCGACTACGTGTCGATGGCCTTCTTTGCGACGCTGCTCTTGCGCGACTTCCAGGGGGTGTTAGGCGCCGAGGAGCACGTCGCACTCCTCGACGGCTTGCGCCGTGTCCTGCCGCGCGCAAGCACCTCGGCGCCCGGCCTCGCACTACGCTACTGGGGGCCCAAGCAGCTGCTGGTCGCGCTCGAAGTCGCGCCACTGCCCGCGCATCGCCGCACGGTGCGCCGCACGCGCGCCTCGTTCGACCCGTCGCCGCCCGAGCACGGCGCGCCTCTCCCGGCGGGCATGCAAAACCCCTTCTTTTGGAATACAGGGCGCGCTGCCAAGCCGGCCGACACGCCGACCCTCGTAGCCGGTGAGCCGTGCGAGGTGCAGGTGACGTTGCGCAACCCGCTCGGCGTGCCACTGCGCATCGAGGCGCTCGCGCTGCACTGCACAGGTGTTGAGACCGTGACGCCGCCCGTGCGCACGCTCGTCCCGCCGCACAGCGTGCAGACGTTACCGCTCCGCGTGACGCCGTGCGCCGCGGGGCACCTTGCAGTCGAGGGATGCTCCGTCACGCTGTGGGGCACGGCACCCGAAGTGCATCGCGTCGCGCGTGCGACGCCACTGGGCGTCGCTGCGCCTGCGAGCAAGGCAACGGGCCTCGAAGCGCGTCCGACCGTCGCGGCGCTCACGCGTGCGGCGCAGGCCGCCGCCGCGGGCGACGCGCGCGTATGGCAGGGCAGCGATGTCGATGCGGCGCTAGCAGCGGCTGCCATGCCGCCGCCGCCTGCCTGCGACGTTGTGCGCGCGATGCCACTACTGCACGCGACGCTCCCGACGCTCGGACGCACGGCACTCACGCTGCTCGAGGGTGAGGTCGCTACCCTGCCGCTCACGCTCACCAACGCATCCGACGCGACCATTGCCTTTGTGCGCTTTGAGCTCGACGACGACCTCCAGGCGCCGATTCGCGCGGCAATTGCCGACGGCAACCTGCTCGCCGGTGACGTACACGAGCTCGAATGGCAGCTGCTGTACCAGCCGGTGCTCGCCGTGGGCTGTGACGCACGCACCCTGGAATTGGCGCCGCGTGCGTCGTGCACCGTGCCGCTCCACGTGCGCGCCAAGGCGCAGTGTGCATGGGCGAGCGTGCGTGTATGCTATGGGAACCCGGCGCCAGAGGACACGACACTCGTCTTGCGCACCCTTCTGTTGCCCATCCCGATGAGCGTGCGACCGAGTGTCGAGTGCCTCCCGCTGGGGTTTGCCGCGGTGGACACGCACAGTGCCGAGCACCTCGCCGCACAGCTTGCACACACCGACAAAGTGACCCTGGGGCCAAGCTTCTTGCTGCGCCTCGACCTGCGCAACGCGTCGGAGCGGTGGCTGGACGTCGTGGTGGACGCCCAGGCTGCGCCTGACGTCGCTTTGCGCATGGAGCGCAGCGTGCTGCCGCACACCACGGTGCGCATGCATGTGCCGATGGCGAAGCAGACGCTGGCGACAACAGCGCTGCAGGCACCCATTCCGAAGCTGTCGCCGCGTCAGTTTGTCGTGGCCAGGACGCCGCTCTCGGACGAGATGCAGGCGGCGTGCAACGCGCAGTTCTGGCTGCGCAACGCATTGCTCGATAGCGTGCGCGTCGCATGGAAGGAGCCGCACACGGAACATCATGGCGACGTATCGCTCCGGTCGCAGTGGCCGTCGATCGACGACGTACGCATCTTCTCGCAGCCCAAGGTCCGCATCGACCTCCACCTCGCCCAGCCGGCGGTGACCCGCGAGGCGCTCGTGGAGGTGGTGGCCACGCTGACGAACCGCACCGAGACGCCGCTGCAGCTGCGGTTACACCTCGTACCCACCGCAGGCGCGCGCCTCGAGGAGGAGCGTGCGGAGGCGTTTGCCGCCGGTCAGGTGCTTTTCGCGGACGGCAGCGAGAGCGCCGCCGTGCATCCCAGCCCACTGGCGCCCAATGCGGTCGCCGAGGTGCGCAAGACGCTCTGTTTCCTTTCCTCGGGAACATTCGCTCTGCATGCTACGGCTCAAGTGATTCCCGATACGCCCGACGCGCCAGCTACCGTGTTTGTTAGCACGCCGCTTCCCGTACATGTCCCATAGCGCAGGCACCGTCTCGGCGCGTCGCCGCACTGCGCCACCGACCACGTGGGACACGATGGCGGATCGACCCGCACTACGCGCCGCACGGCACGCACTGCGCCATGTCCCCATCGCATCAGGTGCCCCGCACGGCCCACGCCGCATCGCACACGCGCCGAGCAGCACCAGCAGCGACCACACACCCTCAAGCAGCTCACGCGACCTCGCACACGCTCCGTCGCGCAAGCGGCCCTACGCACCCGCCGCGCCCGAAAGCTCGCCGACGCCGGCGTGCACGCCGAGCCCCAAGCGCCCCCGCGCGCGCGCTGTCTGTCCCCCTACACGCGTGTGCGCGCCGCGCGCCCCAGTTCCACGCCGCCGGCTGCAGCTGCCATACACCACCGATGGGCCACGTACACCTTCATCGTCATCGCCGTTCCGCGGCGCCGTGCGCTCCCGCCTGGATGGCCGCACACCGCCGCGCACGCCCGGCGGAATGTGGGACATGCACATGCGCTCGGTGCATGCGCTGTCTCCGCCATCGATCCTGGTGTCGCCCCCGGCAGCAGACATCGAGTCGATCCTCGCACACACGCACCAGGACGGCCATGCGCTGCACCGCCTCCCAATACGACACGAGTGGCAGTTTGCCTTTGTGAGCACACTGCTCGCACGCGACCAGGCCGCGCTTGCCAAGCTCCAGTGGCAGCTCGACCTGGCGTTTGCGGCGTTCGCGTGTCCGCCGGCGCACGCCGACGTTCTCGTGCACCGCCCGCGCCTCGCCGTACGCCTCGCGCAGCAGACGGCGCACGCCGTCGTACACCTCCTCCGCCGAGCGTGGAAACCCAGCACGCCCGCCGAGTTTGCGTACAGCCCACCAAGTTTTCGCGAGTCGTCCAAGACGCGCGAGCCGCTGGCGCCCGGCGCACTGGGCGCAACGCACACCGCCTGGGCGCAACACCTCTCGGGTATACTTGGTGCCGAGATGGTCGACAAGATCGCCGCCCACATTACCCAGGCCCTGTGGTACATGGCCACGCAGTACGTAGCCGCGCTGACCCAGGGACCGACAGCGGACGTTTGCACGGCCAGCGACTCTTGCCCACTTTTGTGCAGCATGCATTGCACAGCTCGATCAGTGGGATTATCAAGAGGCCCGCGAAGGTGCGCGCCTCCTGCCGCACCGGCGCACTGCCCACACCGCGCGCACCGTGCTGGTCACGACGTCGACGGCACTGCGCAACGCATTGGAAGACCAGCTTCGTGCGCGGTTCGATGAAACGAGCGCCGCCATTTCCCGCGCTGCACACGCCACACACACGCTCCAGGTGCCTACGACGAGTCCGGAGCGGGGGCGCGCACACGCCGCGCGACCCAAACGCCCGGCACTGCGCGACGCGGCGTTGATCGATGCAGCACGCTTCTTAGGTGAACTGTGCTGCCAGGAGGTGATGGTCGAGGCATCGACTGTCGTCTCCTGGCTCGAAACGCTGCTCCTTGCGCCGCGCGCATGGGTTCATGTGCCGCTGTGTGAGCTAGAAGCGGCATGCGCGCTCCTCCTGCTTGTTGCCCCGCATTGGGACGCGAACTGGCTCCTGGACGGTTCTCCCGTCGGACATTGTTCGCTCACGACAGTGGCATCACAACACAGAGAAAAAAGCGACGTGTCCGAAGTGATGACGCGATGCGTAGGTCGACTGGAAGAGTTGGTCCAGTCGACACTCGTACCGGACGTGACAAAAGAATGGGTCAATGTACGTAATACGCCCAATTTACTCTTCAGGGCGTTTTGCGCGCGAATCGTCGTAGCTACACCAAGTCCCACCGGGACACGGGCGAGTTACGGACTCTCGGAACATCCTGATCCAGCTCCTTGCATCCTCGTTGCAGGTTCACAGGCTCCCGTGGCCAAGCCTCCTCCTTCAACGTGTATGATATCCTCAGGTTATATACGGTAGCCAAACAGCCCCTTCCAACCAGTTCTCCTAGTTAGTACAACGGTTAGTATATGTCGCTCTCATAAGATCACACTTGGTCTGTGAAGCGCCGACAAGACCCGGGTTCGACTCCCGGATTGGGAACACCTTTTTATTTTTTTTGGGTCCGAGCCCCGCGTCGATCGGGATGCGATCGGGGTGGGCGACACGGCGCACGGCACGACGGTCATGACGACCTGGTTGACCCGGCTGTTCGAGCGGCTGCATCTCAATCGGAATGGTATTTTTGGAGTTGGTTTCGTGACTGGGCTGGTTGTTGGACTTGGGTCCCTTGCTTTTGCAAAACTACACAAGGTCCTTCTCAACACGGTATGGAACCCGCGTCTTCCGAAACGCTGGAGCGCACGGCGTGTGGGGTACGAAGCACCAGAACAGTTTGAGCCGGTGGAACTGCGCAGGAGCGGAAAGATTGTCGATGGAGTTGCCGGAATGATCGGTACGTGCCAATACTCATCCAGGCAATACGCCTCTGATGCGCATCAACAGTTTATCGGAGCTCACAGGCTGCGAAATTCTGGGCAAGGCCGAATTCCTCAACCCCGGCGGTAGTCCAAAAGACCGCGTCGCACTCGAAATCATTAAACAGGCGGAAGAGCGCGGCGATCTTGTGCCCAATGTTGGATCGTGGATCTTTGAAGGTACCGTCGGGTCTACTGGGATCTCGATCGCGACGCTGGCGCGCGCAAAAGGCTACAATTGCTGCATCGTACGCATTTTATCTCACACAGATTGTCCCAGACGATGTTGCAGAAGAAAAGGCACAACTTCTTCGGCGTCTAGGCGCCAAAGTGGAAGCCGTGCGACCCCGCGGGATTGTAGATCCACGCCATGTACGTCGCCTGCTGACACTCCAGTTTGTCAACGAAGCTCGCGCCCGTGCCAAAGCATGGACGCCTAGCGCCTATGAACCATACGCTCGTGCCTTTTTTGCGGACCAGTTCGAGACTGAGGCCAACTTTTATGCGCATTATCACCATACGGGACCAGAAATCTGGGAACAGACGAATGGGAACTTGGACGCTTTCGTTTCGGGAGCTGGCACGGGTGGTACGATTGCAGGAGTTGCTGCCTACATCAAGCGCAAAGCAAATGAGCAAGAGAATGGAAAGGACCCATTGGTGATCGTCGCCGACCCTCCAGGCTCAGGCGTGTACAACCGGGTCAAGTATGGCGTGCTGTACAACTCGACCGAGGCGGAAGGGACGCGGCGGCGACACCAGGTGGACAGTGTCGTGGAAGGTATCGGTCTGAACCGCCTGACACACAACCTAGAGATGGGCCTACCTTACATCAACAATGCCGTGCGCGTCACGGACGACGAGGCAGTGCGAATGTCGCGTTATATTGCATCACACGACGGTCTTTTCCTTGGCTCTTCCTCGGCGGTCCACTGTGTCGCAGCCGTGCGTGTCGCACTACAGCTCAAAGCGGAGCGCCTCGAGGCGTCCGGCAAAGAGCCGGAGCAGATGTCGTCGAACGGAATTGCCGACCTTTCGGCAATTCAGACCGAGGACCGCCCGGTGGTTGTCACGGTCCTGTGCGACTCCGGCTCTCGCCACTTGTCCAAATTTCAAAACGACGAGGCCATGGAGAAGCGCGGCCTGCCCGTATCCGATGACATATCCGATATCCTTGGCGCTAGTATAGCACCCCACCCTATCTAGTTACACTGTAAGACTGAAGAATACGCGTCTGCAATTCGGCTTTGCGCGCCAGCAGCTCCCGGTGTTCGTCAAGTCGTTCCTCCAAGACGACAATCGCCTCTTCTAGCACAGCCAGCTCACTAAGAACACCCGTCTTGTTCTCGGCGTCCATGGATTCTTCGTCCTTGTTGTCAGCCCCGCGGCTGCGGAGCTTAGGAAGTGCATCACTCAGCATATCGTAGCCTTTGCGAATGTTTGCGCGGCGTTTCTGCTCTGAGGCAATGTGGTTTGCCTTTTTTTCTTGTTCACTCAAAAGGCCATTGGGGTTGGACCGGCGCTTGGCCGCGCGAAACTCGCTAAGTTCCGCCAAAGCTTCTGGATCGCCATTGTCAATGCGTTGCTGCAGGTTCCGTTTGCGCTTGCGCAGTTCATCCAAATGTGGCTGGTCTTTGGTGTCTGGTAGCGCAAAAAAGCGATGCAGTTCTCGAGGAAGGGTCCGCGTCACTGTGTTGTTGATGTCCATCTTCATATCCGCCGTGCCATTCACAATGTACTTGGGCGGCGTGTTCGACTCGGACCTGTCACTATAGCTTGCCGGGCGTCGGAGCGGTATGGCAGGCGGTGTTGGAGATATGCTTCTTCGCACATTCATAGCTTCCAACGGTATTGGACCAGGCATCTGTGCGGGTGAGTGTGCGTACGGATTCATGCCATAACGGGGCAGCGGACGCATGCTAGGACCGGGCAATACCTGCCCGGGGTTGGTGTGCCGCTGTTGCTCAGAGTGAAGAAAAGAAATCTGTTCGGATCGCCAACTGGGGTCCTTTCCATACGGCGAAGCCTTATTGCTCCACAGGTTCTTGGGCAGGGACCGACCCAGCGGAGGCAACGTGGAGGTGCTCATCGCACGGAGGAGTGAGTGGGAGCCGCGGCGGGGCCGCGGTCGCAGCAGCGGGAACGGGTCTTTGCGCAGCTGAGATGAGATCAAGTATGGAAGTGGTGACTCGAATTGTGGATGAGATTGGATATTGTACTGGTCCATGTGTGACGTCCAATGCATCCGCAACTTCTCAAGCGCAGGTGCCGCCATGGATGGTGATGGCTCGCGTGAGCCGTGCGGTATTGCGGAATGACGATTGAGTTCTGGTATATTTCTGTGCCTTTCCGAATTACCGGGCTCGCCTGCCGACGATCCCGCCTTGGGAGACATGCTCAGATGGCTCCCACTGGCGCCAAACACGTTGTCACTAAGATGATACACAAGGTCGTTCGCCAAGTGCGGGGCTTGGATGACTAATCACCAAGGCTACTGCTACACTAACAACCGTCTCTGTACTTGTTCTTGGGCCATTGGTTGGGCTTGCCATCCGTCTTTCCTTGCTCAAAATGAGTCAAGTTATTGTTCATGTAGAGATCCAGATGACGGTTGATGTAGTCGGAAGTAGGGTGATCAGGCGGATCGCAGGATTTGCGCGAATCCGGCACACCTTCCCGCTGATAGACACGCTGCATGAGATTTCAAAACGTACCACATAGTCAACCTTCATGGTCGCCGGGAAGCTGACGCCCTTGGTTTTCCCTCCATCCCAGTCTGCGTGAGTAAGATGTAATGCCACGTACTGACGTATTGGAAACCACTTGCGATTCCCAAGTTGACGATAATGCTCATAGGCTCTTCAGAGAAAATGCGTCGTGAAATCATGGTCTTAGTGTCAGGGCCCAGCACCCCAGAATCCATCGTCCATGATGGTTTGCCATTGGCATAAAAAGTGATGTATCCATTGCCATCACCATCCCAATCAGGCTCGTACTCGACACCCAACACAGTATACGTCGCCTCGTCACCCGCGTTCTCGAAGGCAGTATCGTCGATGCGCGTTACAGAGGACAGAGCCTCCTGCGTGGGACCACCCGACCATGCATTTGTACTGGTGGCATCGGTATCGTAAATATGGTAGCCGCTTTTGTTTGTCTTCCAATTATAATCATTGTCGAAAGGAGCAATTTGGTACGATTGCGACGCATATGATCCTTTCTTTTGCGTGTCGACTTGCAACTCGCAAATATCAATTTCGGGTGCGCTGCGTGCCACGCCATTATTCGGACCAGGGTGGTCTTCACCCTTGCACGTGCAAGATGGATAGCGCATGCCAGGCAGTTTCGACAACTGACTGCCACTGTTGCCATGCAGTGCAGCGTAGGGACCGCGTCCATTCGCGTACGTTTGGTTTGGCATAACACCCACATCGCAGCCCTCGTAGACATAAGGCCACATACCTTCAGCGGAAGCCAAGTAGCCAGGACGACCAAGATTGCCCATCAACCAGAAACCAGGCCAGTAACCCTGGGTTTGAGGACCGCCCGGGAATTGGAAGGAAGCTTCAATGTAGCCGCCCTGGAAACAAAACTTGTTCCATGACTGAAGCATACCAGATCGGAAGTATTGTCCACGTTCAATTTCTTCTTCAAGCGTGATCTGAAGGACGCCATTTCCTTTTGCATCCGTGGTAGTGTTGATACCTTCGGGCGTGTACCATTCGAAGTCGAACGTCGCACCGTACCAAATATCGACGGCCTCCCAGTACGGATCATCGCCCGGCCAAAAAGTGCGACCCGGCGTGTTAAACTCATCAGAGAAAACGAGGTTGTACTTGCTGCCATCCTTGCTACCCGTCCGCGTTCTATTCTCCTGCGGTGTTTCAGGATCAATCAAGGGCCGCACAGGGATGGGATCAACCTTAGCATTAGATTGGAGCACTGAGTTAACATCCACTTTTCCGAAGAGGTGGTCAAAATGCGCAACAAGGGGGTATCCGAGGAAAAGCATAACGATGGCACACACAATCACAACGAGCGTCAAAACATTGATGACCCCGCGCCAAGTAGGATACCTCGCATGTGCATTGGGGTTTTTGTCTGGGATGTGCAGGTAGTCATCTGGCTCAGCTTGCATAGGATGAAGCACGATAGTGCCCTTTCGGGGCATGGCGCTCTGGCGGACACTGTACGGACGCGGTCGTTTCCGCGTTTCGGCATCTGGCGTGAGCGTGCCGTGGGACGTGGGCGACGCGCTGTTACCCGTCGCAAACGATTGGTCTGGAATGGACAGTGTAGGAGTGTTACGGCTCCGTTGGCGGCTCAACTTTGAGGTCGGGGTAGACGCCATTGTGCTCGGAGGCACCTGCGGCCGCAGCGGTTCAGGGGAACCTTGGGCTGCACCACGCATATAGGTCCCGCGGTGACTACTGTACGGCGAGGATTGCATTTCAATAGCTAGCTCTTGATTATTCCGGTCGTGCGAACGCCCGGGCGTTGAGGGCACAGCTCGGTAGTCGCGCACCATCGCCCCTTGAATATTTGGCCCTGGCCGTGTTTGTCAAGAAGGCGCGGCGTGCGCTGCAACCCCGACGACAGGTACTAGTGCAAACACTGATTGGCCCCCAGGTGTTGGATCCCGTGAACCCCAGCTGACTCAGCACTCGGCGCCCAGACTGCCGCATAGCCCTGCGCACAGACGCGGCGTCCAAGGTCACCTAGGGCGGCATGCAGTCATTAGAGGCATTCTAGAACTACACACGGGAAACTGTACATATTCACAACAGGAAGTGAAGATGGTCACATCAGATCAAGGATCCGACGACAGGTCCATCCTGGTGGGTCAAGTGCGTACGCGAAAGCGAGCTCGTCAGTCGCTCTTCGGTATCCTCTCCATGGACCACCGACGTCGAGAGATCGGAGATGAACGACTCATTAGGCGTTGCTACCGAATCCATGTCCGATAGCATTTGTGATAGTCCCATACTCATGGATGTCGAGATGGGTGCCAGCGGCACCACATGGTGGGGCTCCGCGACAGGGTTCTCGCTCGAGGCGCGCGAATACAAATGCGACCCCGCGTGTCCCTTCGCACTGGCTTCAAGCGCCGCCGAGTCGGTGAGGTAGCGTCCTTTTCCGCCTTGGATAAATGTCTGCGGTGTACGAAAGTACACTGAAGCTAGACTGTTTCCTTGCAGTAAAAGCTGGTCGAGAAGTTTTCGGTCCATGCGATCGTTGTGCGTCTCGATGATGGGAAGTTGGGCAAGAACCACCCTCCGGGCCTTCTCCGCATCAGAGGACAGCAGGCGCCAGTACATGTAGCCCCTATCGCGGCAGTCGGGGTGAGTCACATCTTGCGTGGCCCATTTCAGGACCTTGGGCACGAGGGAACTGCCGGCCGTGGGCCGTTTCAGAAAAAGTTTCATCGTGGCGGTCAGGAGTGCCAGTTGGACTTCGACGGGCTCTTCCACGAACGTATAGAGGAAGTCATCCAGGAGCTCCTCGCTGTTTCCTATCCGGTCGGCATACTGCCCCAGGATCCATATCATAGCCACTTTGGCCTGCGGTTCATCGAGTTCGCCGAGGCGGGTGCATAATACGTGGAGAAGGTCCATGTGTTGATCCGGGTATTTGCGGAACAGATCTTTGGCCACGATAATCACCTCTTGCACCACATAATTGGCACCCGTCTTGGCCAAGTTGGTCAATGCATCCACGTAGGCGTCAACCGAGCTTTCCAGGCGAAGAGCGATTCGTCCAATGCTGTTGACTGCTTTGCGCGCAAAATCCACGTCGATGTCGGTCACATAGTCGCGCAGCTCTGGCAAGACCTGCATGGCGTTACCCTCGTTGGCCAAGCGGCAAATGATCTCCAATTTGGTCAGCTTGACATAGAGGGGGTCTTTGTGTTTTCGGTAAAAGAGCTTTACATCGTGGTACAGCACGAGCGGCCTCCGCTGAATCACCAAAAGGATGTTGCGCAGACCCACATACTGGATCTGTGGAGGAGACGATAGCAATGTGACCAGCGCCGTGCTCATTTTACGACAAAGCAACGCGCGAAACTCCGCGCTGGCAATGTAGTTTAGCAGGTACATGATGACCTTGACCGAAGTCAGAATCACCGAAGCACTAGTTTGCTGTAGTCGCACGCTGACTGCTTCCGCAATGACCTCAGCTTGATGGCTCGTGTTCGGCACATAAAAGAGGAGCATCTCGAGGATGTACGTTTGGCCCCACTCGGAGCACTGTCCCAGGATCGATACGAGCTTCTCGGCAATGGATACGTTGATCCGCAGCTGAATTTTTTCGCTGCGCTCGACAATGTCATACAAGGCGACAACTGCATTTGATACCACCTTGACGTTCTCGTCCAATAGCATGCTTTTCAGGACATCGACGTATCCATGCGTTTCGATCAATGTTGGGTCAAATGTATGCATCTTTGCAATGCACATCACCGCCGTCTTCCGTACACTGGCGTCCTTGTCATGGATGGCGTTGTTCAGCGGTCGTGAGAGTGCGTCAAAGACCAGGGGGCTTTGTAGATACGACATGGACCTCAGCGCCAAAGCGCGTATGAGCGGATTGGGATCGCTGCAGTCACGCAAGAAGCCCTTGATGCATAACGGGAGTAGATCCTTGTTTGAGTTTCCATAGTTGATAATGTAAAGGTCTGAATGAGGTATAATACGTACAAACCATCTTCTTCACGTCGATCGCGGCAATGTCCATGCATTCGATCACCTCGGGAAACAGATCCTGCATATCATTGCCCATTGTCGCGTTAGCAATGATGCGTTTGAGCGTTGCGCGTTTACGAGCCAAGCTCTTTCCCTTCTTATCCGCGGTCAGCTCATTCCGCAAGTCTTCCACCGTAGAATACTGGAAGAACTTGTCGTCGTGCCCCACGTCCGCCATGTTGGTCGGTGCGCGTGGAGGAGTTTCGCGGCATCACGTGGGCGAAAAATTTCGCCAGCTGCTACGATGGAGTATCAGCCACTGCGTGCGCCGGCGACGGCAGCGCCTTCGGCTGCCCTGCAGCAGCCGAATGAATCAATGTACTGGCGGAAACAGTTCCAGTCTCCTATTTTTCTGAAGGAGTTTGCGCCCATCACTTGCATTAGTTTTGTGCCCACGCCCAGCAACATTGGCGAGGGCGAAGAAGGACCCAGCACGGGCTCGCGCAGCCGCTTTGCCGTAACTACGGGTACGCGCGTCCAGATCTATAGCATGCGCACGTCGCGTGTTGTGAAGACGATCACTCGGTTTAAGGATGTGGCACGCAGTGCTCATTTCCGCTCGGACGCACGACTGTTGGTCGCCGGTGAGGACAACGGCACGGTGCAGATCTTTGACACCAACTCGCGCACCATCCTTCGTGCTTTTTCGGGACATCAACTCCCGGTGCATGTTTCGAAGTTCTCACCCAACCCCACTCAGGTGCTCACTGCATCGGACGACCGCACTGTGCGGATTTGGGACGTACCAGGTCAGAGTCAGCTGCGCTCCTTCGAGGGGAACCAGGACTATGTACGCGCTGCAACCGTGTCCCCGGACAACCACAATCTTATTCTTTCGGGCTCGTATGACAGTACTGTGCGATTGTGGGACGTGCGCATGGCTGAGCGTGGGGGCGAAGCGATGCAGATGGACCATGGCGCGCCGGTGGAAGACATACTGATATACCCCACAGGAGGCGGTGGTATTGCGGTCAGTGCTGGTGGCCCCGTTGTGCGCGTGTGGGACTTGCTTTCCGGCGGGCGATGCACGCATGCCATCTCGAACCACCAAAAGACGGTCACGAGTTTGGCACTTTCGGTGGAGTCCGGCGCCGGGTTTACCTCGTCGAGCGAGAGCAGCGGCGGCATGCGCCTGATGAGTGGCGGCCTCGACCACCTCGTCAAGGTCTATGACCCTTCCCAGGACTACCGCGTGACGCACACGATGCGGTACCCTGCGCCGATCCTCAGCCTGGCGGTCGCTCCGGACGAAAGCCACATCGCCACCGGTATGGCAGACGGCACACTTTGCATCCGCAAGCGTGAGCTCAAGGCATCAGAACTGCAGAGCCGCGAGCGCCGGCGCGACGCTTTCCGGTCGGGTGCCTACGAACACTTTTTCGATACCAGCGCGGCGCCGGGCCGTGCGAGTGCGCCGACGGGCGCCGACGAGCTTGCGGCCGAGTCACGGCGCAAGCAGCGGCTCAAACGTTACGACCAGCTCCTCAAGGCCTTCCGGTACCGCGACGCACTTGATGCGAGTCTGCAGCATGGTGTGCCGGCGAGCGTGACGTTTGCATTACTCATGGAGCTCATCCGGCGGTCGCCCAGTGGACAGGCAGACGGTCTTCGGCGTGCGATCTCGGGGCGTGACGATGTTACACTTGAGCCATTGCTGCGCTTCCTGCTTCGCCATGCGACGAATCCACAGTATACCAGTTTGGTGTGCGATACGTTAAACACCGTCATCGACACCTACGCGTCGGTGCTTGGCCAGTCGCCCATCATTGACGACCTCTTCGGCCGCATCTGGGCCAAGCTTGCTGAAGAGATGCGTCTGCAGAACCAACTTGTGCAGGTCAACGGAGCGCTTGAGATGATCCTCGCCCGCTCTGCACTGGGTGCTGCCTCGACATAGATTTCTCAGAAAAAAAAAGGTTAAACTGGGTACAAAGTGGAGGCGTAGGTGCACGCCGCGATCGTCAACGATGAGCTCAGACGCGCGCGATACGGACACACGTCCTACCGCCCGTCGGAGACCAACGTGGCGATGCGATGACGAGCTCACAGTACGTGGAAGCTGCTCATCCAGCCGCGCGCGATTGGTATGGGTATCGTCGTCGGCGCCCTGATCACCTTCACTAACCTATATCTGGGTCTCCAGTCCGGATGGATCAGTACGATGACATTGCAGGGCAGTTTGTTGGGATTTGCCCTGTTTAAGCTGATCCCTACCTCGATTGAGCTGGGTCACAGGCGATTCGTGATTCTGAGCAAGCCACTCACACTTAAAGAAAATGTGGTCATTCAGACCGTTGCCAGCGCCATCGGCTCTTTGCCGCTCGTGTCGGGCGCTATCGGCGTGCTTCCTGCATTGGCTATGCTAGACGAAAAGCAGGACGGCGTGGGGCCAATAATTTTCTCTCAGGCAGGGATTTGGCTCTGGACGTTCGGCCTGGCCTTGTACGTCCCATCTTCTTACGCAGTGCGGGCATCTTTTTCGCGAGCCCGCTACGCGAGCCCATGATCTTAGAGGAACGACTGCCATTTCCTAGCGGATCCGCAACAGCGCAGTTGGTCTCTTTACTACACCGTTCGCCGCTGAAGCGCGACCCCGTCGACACGCAAAATGCTCGCGCCGCGGGCGATGAGGACGTGGCCACCGAAGTCCCTTCAAATGCATCTCGACAAGATGTTCAGACAAGCTGGAATGTTTTGCTCGTATCGCTGGGCGTGTCCTGTTTTGTAACGCTTCTTTCATTTGTGGTCCCTGTGGTGTACGCCTTGCCGGTGTTTGATATGTTTGCTCCTCGGGGACATTCTTTGACACGCTGGGGATGGTGGTTTACCCCCTCGTTTAGCTACATTGGGCAAGGCATGATTATGGGGCTTCCCACTTCCATTCATATGGTGCTCGGCGCTGTGGTTGGCTGGGCAATTCTCTCGCCCATGGCACACGCTTTTGGCTGGGCACCAAGCGAACCGCTGGATGCAGGTGAAGGCGGACGCGGCTGGATCCTGTGGATCTCCCTGGCTGTGATGTGTGCAGAAAGCATTATCGGTGTGGTGGCACTCGTTTTTTCCTCGGGCAGCAAAGACTTTTTAGACTGGGGCAAAGGTACCGAGCGTCGCATCAAGCTGCCTTCTCATGAGCACGAAGGGCTTTTGCCAAACAGGACAGACCGACTCGCGCCACCGTCAAACCCGTCCTGGAGAGCGGACAACTCGCTCTCGGATATAACGCTTCCTGATGAGGACGATGAACCCCCAGAACGCCAAACGCCGATCAACTATGTTGTCAGTGGACTGGTCATTTCCAGCATTGTGGGCGTATTGGCGGTTGCAGGCGCTGCGGGCACCTCTATCGCGCCTTGGGCAACACTACTGGCCTTCATTCTTGCCAGTCTTTTTTCCGTGCTGGCCGTACGCGCATTGGGCGAGACCGATCTGAATCCGGTGAGTGGTGTCGCAAAAATCAGCCAGCTGTTATACGGTGTGGTACAGCCCGGCAATGTTGTCGCGAACCTGATTGCCGGCGCCATCACCGAGTCCGGTGCCATGCAGGCTGGCGAGCTGATGCAGGACTACAAAACGGGCCACCTGGTCGGCGTCGCACCCTGGAACCAGTTCCGTGGTCAGCTACTGGGAAGTCTGCTGGGCATTGGCTTTACCGTGTTTGGATATACCTTGTATCGTTCGACCTACCCAATCCCTGGTCCCCAATTCCCTGCCCCCACTTCAGCCATTTGGCTAAATCTCGCGCGCCTGATCAACAATGGCACTCTGCCCGAGACTGTACCGTCGTTTATGCTACTCTTCGGCATTATCTTTGGTGTGACGGGCATTCTGCATGCCGTTGCGCGTTCCCGTCGCTTGCGCCGCTTGCGTTCCAAGCGGCGCCGAAACGAGCCAGTGCCTACGTGGGAACATTGTGCACTTGCGTTCCCGAGCGGCATTGCCTTTGCAACAGGGATGATGAACACACCCAACTTTTCGCTTGCTCGGCTGCTGGGCGGCCTTGCGGCTGCTGCGTATACACGCTACACACAGCGTTGCAATACACAACAGGACCTCAAGACTCTTCTGGTGATTGTGGTGGCCTCCGGATTTGTACTGGGCGAGGGCGTTGCGAGTATCGCAGGACTCGTCCTGACCAATAGTGATGTGCCTGTGCTGTGCTACGGGTGCCGATATGGCTGTGGAGGCGGCTGTTAATAGATTTCAGTGCACTTCATTGCCAGAGATGACCTCTTTGCCCGTTTTCTTGATCTTCTCAAGCACTGTTTCGTACGGCTGCGTAGTGTACACGTCGACCGTCTGGGTCTCCAACGCGGTTTCATACTTGGATACGCCTGGATAAGCTCAATAACGCACCTTCGAGTTTCGAAAGGACGCGCTCGATCGCAGCGGAGCATGCTCCGCATGCCATCTTGACGTGGAAACGGTAGTGATGCTCGTCCTGCATTAGGCGGCCGGGGGCGTGCGACGTACTGCCATGCTGCCGTGTGTTACGTGGAGGGGGACGTGCGGGGAACGGCGGCGTGCATCCACTTGCTTGGATAAGCCCACATCAGCAACTGACGAACTATATGCATCACGTGCAATTGTCATAGGGGCGCCTTCGCCGTTCCACGCCTGCCCACATACCGACATCACCATGGAGAACATCAACGTACGTACGGCACGCGTTTACCGAGACTAACCGCGCAGGGAGAGCTTGTTGACCTTTACGTCCCCCGCAAGTGCGCTGCCACTGGCCGTCTCATTGAGGCCAAGGACCACGCCTCGGTCCAGATCGCGATTGCGGATGTCGACGAGAACGGCAAGATCATCCCTGGCCAGACGACCAACATCCCTATTGCTGGCTCGATCCGCCACCAGGGCGAGAGCGATGACTCGCTGAACCGCATTTGCCAGGAGAAGGGCTGTATGTATCTTTAACTGCGCGCGTGCTATGTCGCTGGGTCGGTTGTGGTCCGCCCCTTTTGCTCCAGACAGTCTTCGCCTGGCACGGAGGTTGCACTCCATCTATTCATGCTAGGCGAAGGATTCCATTATTATGGAGCGCAAATCAATGTTCAGCGGATTAAGAGCTCGCAGACTCTTATTGAATGGGTTTATGAGTGTCAGACTGCTGCAACAGACCCCACGACATCGCCGCACGCAGTTGTGTGCGAACCGAACATGTACTAACCCCTCAGTCATCCGCAACGTGTGGACTGCTCAGCAGAAGTAAAAGAAAAGGCTGTAACTCATAGCCTGTCCGTATTCCCACGGTGTGCTCTATGTACCCCAAAATGCCATATTAGGAGACCTCCTCAAACATACGTGTGCCATGAAAATGTTCTCGTAGCGTGTGGGCGTGCAATGCGGTGCTATGTGCTCGATAGTAATTGACTGGTAGGCGGCATCGTGTCGGGCGCCCTGCGAGCGGGCGAGGTCCCCAAGGTCGCGTGAACACGGCGTGCGCTCCGCGCGTGCCACGTCGGGCCTTTTCCGTTTTCTTTTTTTCGTTCGCGCGGTGCACGTGAAGGGGAAATATGCTGTTGCGCGCACGAGGAAATCACCGGTGCGGCAGCAAATCTCCTCCCGGCGTCGCTCGCGGTGTGTGCGCTTCCGTCCACGTCCTAGAGGACCCCGACACGCGTCGCTTCTTAGCAGGACCATTGGAGGCGCGTGGGAGGTGAATATGCGCGATTATCGCGGGACAGGTGATGCGGCGTTCCGTCGGCCATCGGGTCCGAGCGTGAACGCCGAAGCGCCGCGCTTCGTACCCGATACGAGTGCCGGTGCGTTTTCGCCGACGCTCGACCTGCACCGCGCAGGATCATGGTCGAGTGCCGCAGGTGCATCTTCACACGCCCGTCAGTCATACGCGCGCCCCGGCGGCGCCGCTGCCGACCTGAATGGCAGCATGACCCCGCCGTTCCAGGGACGTGCGCCACCGAAACGCACCATGACTGTGGACCCAAGCGAGTTTTTGATGCGACCTATGCACGGCGAGTGGACCGAAGATGCGTCTTACGGATGGCCGTCGTTGCCTGGTGCAACGGCTGCGATGCGCGCCAGCTCCATGCGTCCGTCGTCGACACTGCCGCGCGTCCATCCTTTGAGCCGCTCACAGACACTGGACGTCGACGCACACGTCACCGCGCGGGCCCCCCACATCTTCTCGTCGCCCGGAACTTTTAGCATGCCTGGCTCGGCGGTTGGCTCGCCGCGCTTGCTGCCGGTTGACGACTGGACGCCGCCGGCGCAGGCCATTGCAGGTGCGCCGGAGTGGTCGGCGCCCGATCTCGACACGCCATGGCTACCGCCGCGCGCCGGCTCCGGCGCGCCTGGCACGGTGCCACTGCGCCGCGGGAGCGCACTCGGCACGGAGGTGCTCTCGTCGTCGCCCGACGACGACAGTGCGCTACTGCACCAGCAGCAAAACGCCGAGGCATCCGTCGCAATGGCGCTTGGCGATGATGTGATGGGCACACGCATGCTGAGTACCTCGCCGACGTCCATCTCGCGCCTTGGTGCACCCGGCGACGCGCCGGTCTCCCCGTCGCCGACCGAGCGCGAGCTCGCGCGGCAGATGCGCTCGCTGACGCTCCCTCCAGACGTGTCCAGTGGCGAGGCAGCGCCGCGCAGCGGTGGACTATGCCGCGACACGCCGCCCGTGACGTCCCCGCCGTCGTTCTCGCCGCGCGGGTCGCTGCGCGCCGGGCGCCCCGAACCGTTTGCACGCCCCCCGGGCCGGCACGCGACGCTTCAACTGCTCGACACGGGAAAGACTACGGCGGGTACAGGTGCCGCGGCTGCCTTCCCCATGCTGCCGAGTGGCCCGTTCAGCACGGAGCCGCGCAGCGCAGTTGCGTCGCCGACGGGCACGTACGGCAACGTGTTTTCTCCGCCCTTCTCGCCGGACCTGGCGCCCCTCGCCCGCGACGACGGCGCGCCGCTCGGCATGTTTGCGCCCGGCGCCGCGCCCGGCGCGCCCAAGCCACCGCTCGACGCGGCCCCCGCCCCACTGTACTTTGGCACGCATGCCGCCGCGTCGCCACGCACCCCCGGCGTCGCCGATGGCACGCGCACCACGTGGTTTGGCGCGCCCGGCACGCTGCGCCTCGGCGACCGCACGCAGGACGTGCTCGAGCCGTCAGGCGCGGCGTTCGGGCCCTACGCGTATGCGCCCGGTGCCGCGCCGCGTGACGTGCGCTCCCGTGCGCCGTTTGAGGTGCCGGGCGCTGCGCCGGCGCCTGCGGCGTATGAGCCTGCGCCCTACTCGCGGCGGCACGCGTCCGGGCGGCGCAACGCATCGGACCACCGCCACGAGCGCCAGCGTCGGCACCACACTGAGGACCGCGAGCACACGCACGAGCTGGGCAGCCGCTTTGAGCTGCAGGACGTGCGTGGCCGCATGGTCGAGATCAGCACGGACCAGCACGGGAGCCGGTTGATCCAGGAGAAGCTGGACCACTGTACGCAGGAGGAGCGCGACCTCGTCTTTGCCGAGCTGTACCCCGAGGCGCGGCGGCTGATGACCGACGTGTTTGGCAACTATGTCATCCAAAAGATGCTCGAGTACGGCACGGCGGAGCAGGTGCATGCGCTCGGCGAGCAGCTGCAGGGCCATGTGCTCACGCTGTCGCTCGGTACGTACGGGTGCCGCGTGGTGCAAAAGGCGTTTGAACACGTGAGCCCCGAGCAGAAGGTCACGCTGAGCCGCGAGCTGGAGCCGTACGTGCTGGACTGCGTGCGCGACCAGAACGCCAACCACGTCATCCAAAAGATTCTCGAGCGCGTGCCCAACAAGCACCTCGACTTTGTCGCGGCCGCGTTTGCCGGTCATGTGCCGGTGCTCGCATCGCACTGCTACTCATGCCGCGTGTTGCAGCGCATCTTCGCGTTTTGCAGCGAGGCACAGCGTCGCCCGCTGCTCGACGAGATGCACCAGGACACGCTGCGGCTGATGCAGGACCAGTACGGGAACTACGTCATCCAGTGGGTCCTGCAGCACGGCGAGTCGCACGACCGCATCGCCATCGTGCGCCAGACCAAAACGCACCTCCTGCAGCTGGCGCGGCACAAGTTTGCCTCGAACGTGGTGGAACACGTGATCGAAGTCGCGCCGCCCGCCGACCTCGCCGAGCTGCTCGACGAGCTGTTCAGCCCGGTGGACCCCGCCGAGGCACCCACTGCACTCATACTCCCGGAGAGCACGGGCGCCAAGCACTGCGTCGCGACGGTCATGATGCAGGACCAGTACGCCAACTACGTCCTACAGCGCTTCCTTCAGGTGGTCCAGGGCGAGGGCCGCCAGCGGCTCATCGCAACCGTGCGCCCGGCGCTCCAGGCACTGCGCCAGATGGCCACCCCCGTCTCGGGGTCCGGCGCTGCATCCTACAACGGCGCTATCCGCCTACCGGGCGGCGGCCATATCGGCTCCAAACCCCTGCTCACCATCGAGCGACTCATCGACCAAATGTCACATGCCCCGCCGGAGCGCGCCCCGAACTCCGCATTGCATGCCGCCAACACCACGGAGCATGCCCACTAGATACGGGGATGTATATGATATCACTACGCCACGCATGCCTCGGCGCCCCCGAAAGACACTCTACATAGTTGCACATACGTTTTGTGTCGCGCACCGGACCGCCGTCCTGCCCCCCGCCTCCACATTGGGACATGGGCGAGGCGCCCCGCCCCCCACAGCGCGTCTGGGTCGAGCCCGAGGTGTGTGCGCATCCCACGGCGTATGCCAAGGACAACATCGAAGGTATTCTCGAACTCGTCTCTACCACACATCCGGCAGATGCCGCATCAACTGCGCTCTGCTTCCACGTAGACGTGCCGCGCGACGCGCGCACCCCGACCTTCCACGCAGCGCTCACGCACCTGCGCTCGTTACGACTTGGCGCACCGTCACCACTGCGCACCTATGGCTCGGTGACGCTGCGCACAAACGACGACACACCACCTGTCACACTCTTCTTCCACCACGATACCCACACGGAGGCCACTCGCACCTGGGGCGGGCAGCGCCTGCTGGATGCGCTCCGCTTGTACGTCGATGTCGTCGCGAGCCGCCAGGACCCGGGACTCTACCTCGTCGAGCCCGACCGTGAGCTGCGTGCTGTGCATACCGCACCCGTGTTTTCCGACGACGCACTCGACAAGCGCCCGACGCCGACGACGCCCGAAAGCTTCTCGCAGTGGGCACATCTCACTCGCATCTCGGTCCTCGCGCAGTTCTCGCACGTCACACGCGGTGCACGGCAGTCACGCGATGCCATTTGGCAGAACCCGCTGGTACGCCGGGCCCTGCCGCAGAAACCGAGCGCCACACAGTCGAAGGCACAAGCAGGGCCCTACATGGTGAGCGCCCAGGCAGCGCCGCCAGAGCGCGAGGAATTTGATGCCGCGCGCGTCTACCTCGCCAAGTGGGCCCAGTCGGTCGCCAGCGAGGGCGAACGCAACCAGATCGCCGAGGACGTCGACGTGGAGTCCCTGCTGGGCACAACGCCGATCCCCTCGGGACAAGACGGGGGGACCCTCCGCTCGGCACCAGCCCTCACTCCCGAGGCATGGGCCTCGCTACTGAATGACGGTGCGGACGCCACAACCCTGGCACAGCACGTCTTTCACCGAGGCATCGCGCCTGAGGCGCGCAAAGAGGTATGGCCGTACCTGCTTGGCGTACTGCAGCCAGTGTCCGAGTGCGCGAGCCGCAAAGCACAATGGGATGCACACTGCCGCACCTACGAAGAATTCGCTTCGGAATGGAAGCAGGTCGGCATCGAGTTGCCCAAGGACGTCGAGACGTCCAAGCACCGCATCTGGATCGACTGCCTGCGCACCGATACCAAGCACCCGCTCTTTGCCGAAAAGCAAGGCGCGGATGAAGCCTTTCATACCATGCAGGCCAGCGGATGGGACCGACAGCCCCACCAAGGCAGTGACGCAGAGCGCGTGAACCATCACCTGTATGCGCTCAGTGACGTGCTCCTCACATTTTGCTTATATGCAGAACGTGATGAGCAACTTGCCAAATTGCATGGCTACGTCCAGGGTATGAGCGATCTCTGTGTGGTGTGCTACGTGGCATGTGAGGGCGATCTAGCGTGCACATTTTGGTGCCTTGTTGGTGTCATGCGCCAGATGGGGGGCAACTTTGTCCACGACCAGACGGGCATGCGAAACGAGCTGTTGATCCTGCAGCGCCTGCTTGCCGAACTATGCCCGAAACTATACGCTTACCTACATGCCATCGACGGTCTCAACCTCTTTTTCTGTTTCCGCTGGGTCCTCGTGTGCTTCAAGCGCGAGTTTGCGCTGCCCGACGTGCTCCGGTTGTGGGACGCCATCTATGCTGCGAGCTGGAGCACGCCGGACGACAAACTCGACTCACCACAGTGGCCACTGTGCTACCACTTTGAGCTGTTTGTCGCGCTGGCCATCCTCGAAAGCCATGCTGACGTGATTGTGCGGCACCTGCGCACTTTTGATGAAGTGCTGCAATACGTTCATTCGCTCGCCTATCAAATGGACGTCCATGCCATCCTCCGGCGTGCCGAAGCGCTCGTGTTCCGCCTGCGAGGGCGCACCGAGCACCCACACACTCAACTAGAAGCCAGCTTGAAGGAGCTCGTGCTCCGCTAATATACATTGTGCTAGGCTAACTCGGCATCGACCACATACCGGTCGCCTACGTTCTCCACAGGGTATTTTTGGGGGGTATATCGGCGGCGGTGCCACGAGCGCACGAGGCGCTGCGCCTCAGCAGTCGATTCGAGTCGCACCAAAAACCAGGCATCCGTGCCGGTCGCGTGCCTGTGTGAGTGGTGCACGATGACATACAAAGCGGGGAGTTTGAGCACACTGTTGGGGGCCTGCGGGGTACTAAGCCCCAACAGTTCGGACGGCAAGCGAACTGCCTCGTCGTTGCGCGCAAAGGGCACGAGATGGTCGAGCACCAGCGGTGTTGGAGTGTCCATCTCGCCCACGAGTGCATAGTTCCGCCGCAGCTTCTTTTCGAGCTTTTCAGCAGTGGTTTGCAACGGTAGGTTGCGCAGCAACACACACCGCATCGGCTCGGCGGTTAGGATGTCTTGTGCCGTGTAGAGTGCATGCGGTCTGCCCTCGTAGTGTGTGCGCATCGTTTCGCGCGCCTGGTTGAGGGAGAGCTGTGTGAATGTTCGGATCCTACCTCGCTTGCAATGATCTCGCGCCCGCCGGTACGCTTGGCATTCACGCGGTGAGTAGCCCAAGCTGGAGGGCAGTCGCTGGGCAGTGTTACGATCGCCGCGCCGGACGGCTGGAGGAGCGGAGTGCGGAGAACATCGATGCGGACGTCGGCAGACCCCCCACCGAGCCGCCAAATATCTTGAGGTAGGGCTGTCCGGGGTAGATTGCGCAACAGTAGGCACGGTTTCATGCTCCGTCCGTGCCGAGCCGGCCCCATCTCGCGCGCTAGGGCTTAAATTTGATGTCGGCGTTGTTCGGCGCTAGTTAGAGGGCCAATGAGATTTTTGCTAATACGTGAAGCCAACACGCGAAGGCCATAGTGGCGCGACTTTTTTTTATTTGCTGTTTCTGGCCCGCCTAGACATCTTTGGGGAGGTGCAAGGACCAGCCTTCCACCCTAACCACGACAATGATCGCTCCTGTCCTGCGCGCTGCCGTGCGCGGCGAAGTGCGCCCTCTTGTGCGCAACTTCACGAGCTGCCGCCCTGTTTTCAACACGACGAGCAATTCCAAGGTGGTCTCTTCAGTGGAGGAGGCCATTAAGGACATCAAGTCGGGCCAGACCATCATGGTGGGTGGTTTCGGGCTGTGTGGTACGCCCGAGACGCTCATCTCGGCGCTGTCGAAGCGCCCAGATGTCAAGGACCTCCATGTTGTGTCGAACAACATGGGTGTCCCCGGCGGTGGTCTGGGCCTCCTCGCTGAGGCCGAGAAGGTCAAGATCGCCATCGGCTCGTATGTCGGCGGGAACAAGTCGTTCAGCGACCAGTTTATCCGCGGCGATGTCGCTGTGCACCTGATCCCCCAGGGCACGCTGGCCGAGAAGATCCGCGCTGGCGGTGCGGGTATCCCTGCGTTCTACACCGCCACGGGTGTCAACACCGCCGTCGAGACCGGCGAGCTGATTATGCAGTACAAGAAGCAGACGCCCGAGGAGAAGGAGAAGGGTGCGCCGCTCGAGGTGGTGCGCTACTCGAAGCCGCTCGAGACGCGCGAGTTTGACGGGCGCAAGTACGTCCTCGAGAAGGCGATCAACGCCGACTTTGCGCTTATCCACGCGTGGAAGGTCGACGAGGCCGGCAACGCCATCTTCCGCCGCACTGCGCGTAACTACAACGATGTCATGGCGCGCAACGCCAAGGTGACCATTATCGAGGCCGAGGAGATCGTGCCCGTCGGTGAGATTGACCCTGACCACATCCACCTGCCCTCGGTGTTCACCAACCGCATTGTCAAGGCGGAGCTGCCGCTCCAGACCGAGTTTGTGCGCCTGTCGAAGCCCGACGCGGACAGCGGCAAGCCCAAGACGCCGTCGAGCTCGCGCGACGTGATTGCAGCGCGTGCGGCCAAGGAGCTGAGCAACGGCATGTACGTCAACCTCGGTATCGGTATGCCCGGTCTGGTGCCGAGCTGGCTGCCCGAGGGCGTCAACGTCATGCTCCACGCTGAGAACGGTCTGCTTGGTATCGGCCCGTACCCCTCGAAGGAGGAGGATGTCGACCCCGACCTGATCAACGCTGGCAAGGAGTCGATCACCTTCGTGCCCGGCGCCACGTCGTTCGACTCGAGCGACAGCTTCGGCATTGTGCGTGGCGGCCACCTCGACGTGACCATGCTTGGTGCGCTGCAGGTGACCTGCGACGGTGACCTGGCCAACTTTATGATTCCGGGCAAGTTCGTTAAGGGTATGGGCGGTGCCATGGACCTCGTGTCGAACCCCGACCAGACGCGTGTGATTGTCCTCACGGAGCACGTGGACAAGTACGGCCGCCCCAAGGTGGTCGACAAGACGTCGCTGCCGCTTACCGGCAAGCGCTGCGTCGACATGATCATCACGGACCTTGCCGTGTTTGATGTGAACCGTAAGGACGGCGGCATGACCCTCATTGAGCTTGCGCCTGGCGTGACCGAGGAGGAGGTCCGCGAGAAGACCGGCGCGCCCTACAAGGTCGCACTCAAGAAGTAGATAGCGACAAGCCATTCAAACCACAATCGAAATTATTGAACATTGCTCTATGTACATGAATGCGACGGGGCCATCGTCTATGACCCAAGTGCGGTTGGCGAAGCCACCTGTGGCGCGTCGTCTAGCACGCGCTCATGCTCGCTTGTCCAGCTCTCCACGCTGTCCCACGGCTTGACGCGGCCTCCTACGCCCAGCATGCCGCGCGCACCGTGCGAAGAGGTACTCGACGCATCACCCGCCGAGTCATACTCGTCCAGGATTTCCTCGCCAATCAGTTCCTCCAGCACGTCCTCGAGTGTGATGATGCCGAGCGGCGCATTTGGCACCTGGTTGTGCTTCTGCACGGCCGCAGGCGGCAGCGTCCCACTTGCGCTCATCGGATGCTCAGGATCCTCGAAATCACTCTCGCGCCCGCCGCGCAGACGGTGCACGAGGCGGTGCAGGCTTGCGACCGGCAGGAACTTGTGCCGTGGCGGCGTCGTGGTGCCAGCCCCCTCCTCGGTCGCCTCAGTGCCGGCCGTCAGCGAGACGTGCGCCCGCGCAGGCACCGTCGGCTTTTCGTCGAGCGACGAGTGAGGGCTCACAATCGCCATGTGCGAGCGGCCCTCCTGGAAGACATTGAGGACGTTCAGCAGCGGCTCGTCCCACGGCACGGTCGGCAGCGCATTGATCAACAAATCGCTGACCGGCACCGCATCGTCGGGGTCCAGCAGCACGCATTGCTTCACCAGCAGCGCACCGAGAATCTTGCGGCGTACATGCGGCACTGGGGCGTTGGATGACGCACGCCGCTGCAGCGGATCGCTGCTGGACCCACCTTCGTCAAGCGTGGGCGCACGCGTGCTTGCGCCCGTCTCGGTACGCAAGCCCAGCGTGCGACTCAGCTTGCTTACTGCATTCGCCGAGGTCGTAAGCGGTGTCCATGTCCCAGACGAGGCGAGCGACGTCTCAACATCTTGGTACACAGGAATGCGCGAGTGCCCAGAGCGCACAATCTCTTCCAGCGTTGCGTAGTCGAGGCGCGCCGTGACTGGAATCATGTGCACGCGGTCGATCGGTGTCATGGCCTCTTTGACCACCTTTTCTTGCATATCCAAAGCGCCACCAACGATAGCGACTGTATCACCTTTGAGGTCACCACCGTGGCTGCCGGTTGCTGCATGCATCGTGACGAGCTCTTTGAGTTCCGAGCGACGGTATACGACGCCTTGGTGTGGGCCCAGCACATAGTGCATGATCCGCGATACTGGGTATGCGATCGGCCACAGCACGATCATGACGCACCGTGTAAACATGGCCATCGAGGCACCAACACGTAGGCCGTATCGTGAGCATACGCTTTGGGGGATAAGCTCCGCAAAGAGCACCACCAGCACAATCGACACAATCACCGCCTGGATGCCACCTCCAAGTAAGGGGTCGGCGATGATCGGCAGCGTTTCGTTGGTGATCATGTTGGCGATGAGCAGTGTGGTAAGCAGTAGATGACCATCCTTACGGATCGGGATAATCTTGGCTGCATCCTCCTGCTCACGCCGCGTGCCTTGTGCTGTAAGCACTTGAAGTTGCGTTTCGTCAAGCGACATGTACCCCAGCGTCAGGCCGGCAAAAATTCCGGACAGAATGACAAGCACAGGAATCAGAATGCCATAGATAACCTTCTGTCCGGATGACAGATGCTCATCTTTCGTTTCGCACGATTCGCGTCGGAATAGTGGCGCAGCATACGACGTCGGCGATGACTGTGTGGCTGCATCGATCCTTGGCACATGTACCCACGAGGTATACCTACGTGCAAGTATAAGCGATACGATGCAGCCAACAGCAATACCCACGGCAGCTGCAGCGCCGAGAAGCAGCGCGAGCGTGCCGCCCGTGTACCGGCGTCGATACCAGGGTGGCGCTTGCTCGTCCTCTGCGCTACAGGCATCTACCCGAGGTAGTCGCTCGTCGTTGCGTTGTAAAATGCGTTTAAGAATCAGGTCTCCAACCTGATGGGGATGATCAGGCGGCTCGTCATCCGCCACCAAGTCAGGCCCAACACCCCAGCTACCGTGAACCATGCACGCTAACGATAAGGAGCTGCGTGGCCCATGCGCAGCGTGGGGTGCGCGCAGTAATTACATCAGCACCTGTCAGCACGTGCGTCGAACGAGGCCGAAGGCGGTGGGGCCGCGCTGGAAAACGATGGAAGGTGAAAGACGCAATGAACGCCGCCAAGCGGTGCGCGTGCATTGTTCGGCGCAGAAAAGTGCTGCAGCTCCACGCGGCGTGTATTTTACGGGCGAAGAACGAAATCAGTCTCACGACGCTGTTCCACAACCATGGTGAAGTACGTATGCGCGCCTAGGGTGTACTAACCACAGAGAGACAAAGGTATGCATGCATTCACGCGTTCGTCTCACTAACACGGCAGCTATATGAATTGCTGGGCGTGGATCCCTCGGTTTCTAACTCCGAGTTGAAGAAGTAGGTGGCACACGACTGACGCCAGGGCATACCGCAAAAAGGCGCTGGCCTTGCACCCCGACAAGGGCGGTGATCCCGAACTGTTCAAGGAGGTCACGGCAGCATACGAGGCGCTTTCCGACCCGGACAAGCGCGAGATGTATGACCGTTTCGGTATGGACGGTCTGAGCGAGAGCGGTGGCATGGGTGGTGGCATGGACCCCCAGGACCTCTTTTCGCAGCTGTTCGGTGGCGCTGGTGGCTTCTTCGGTGGCGGTGGCCGCCCCAAGGGCCCGCGGAAGGGCAAGGACCTGATCCACCGCGTCAAGGTTACGCTCGAGGACCTGTACAAGGGCAAGATTACCAAGCTTGCGCTCCAGAAGCACGTGCTGTGCTCGTCGTGTGAGGGCCGCGGCGGCAAAGAGGGATCGGTTAAGACATGCGATACCTGCAAGGGTCAGGGTGTCAAGGTCGTTCTCCGCCAGCTCGGTCCGATGGTGCAGCAGATGCAGCAGCCGTGCCCCGACTGTGACGGCACTGGTGAGCGCATCGCGCCGCAGGACCGCTGCAAGGCCTGCAGTGGCAAGAAGGTTACCCAGGAGCGCAAGGTGCTCGAGGTCCGCATCGACAAGGGTATGCAGGATGGTCAGCAGATCACCTTTAAGGAGGAGGCTGACCAGGCCCCCAACACGATTCCGGGCGACGTCATCATTATTGTGGACGAGCAGCCGCACCCGCGCTTCAAGCGCAAGGTCAATGACTTGTTTGTGGACGTCAAGGTGGATCTCCTTACCGCGCTGGCCGGTGGTAAGGTGAGCATCGAGCACCTCGACGATCACGCGCTTTCGGTCGAGATCCCTGCAGGTGATATCATCAAGCCGGGTGACATGAAGGTGCTTCGTGGCCAGGGTATGCCCTCGTACCGCCACCACGAGCCGGGCGACCTGTACGTCAACCTTTCTGTGGAATTCCCCGAGTCGCTCTCGGAGGAGCAGATGGGCCTTCTCGAAAAGGCACTTCCGCCCCGCAAGCGCCCGGCCAACTTGCCGAACAATGTCGACGTGGAGGACGTCATCATGGACAATATCGACGACAGGGAGGCCCACCGCGCGCGGACTGGCCCTTCGAACACCATGGATATGGAGGACGACGAGGCTGGTGGCGGCCCGCAGGTGCAGTGTGCCCAGGGCTAAGCCACTTGTACATGTTCGAATTCAGCGTGGATGATTGTAGTCATATATTCCTAGGCAGCTTTCGTTGTCTGCGCCATCCTACTAAACGTTACTCTCAAGCTGGGCCTTCTTCGCCTCGGCTTCGGCCAGACGTCGGTCTAGATCCTCCAGCTCGTTTGCTTGCGACTCGACCGATGCTTGACTGTGGGTCAGTACGGCAACGTACATCTGCTTCACACGCTCCTCGATCGAGGCCAGGCTACTCTCCGTTTCCTTACCCCCGGCCGACAACGAGCTACCAGGGTTAGAGGGTCCCGGAAGCGTTGGCGCCGAGTTGGTAGGGTATGCACCTTGGCCGCCAGCCGCCGTGTCCAAATCTGCGTCCGTACGCCCTCCAGCAGCGATGTCTGCGACATGGAACAGAACAGGGTCGTTACTGTCGACCTTGTCGGGCACGAACTGAAACAGACGAACCTCGGCATTCGTCCACGGGTACTCTTCTTGGATCACGCGCCGCAGGATATCACCGTGCGCAACCAGCACAATGTGCTCTTCTGGGCGCTCGAGCAGGTATTGTCGGATCCATTTGGCACGTGCGTTGAGCGAGTCGTGGTCGGCGGCTGTGTGAGAGGGTTGACGTACCGTAAAAGCCCTGCTTGCTTGTCCATTCCGGTGTCAGGTTGGACAAGTCGAAGCGCGCAAACTCGGGATGGGCTTCCAACACCTCGCGCGCTGAACCAGTATCGCACGGCACTGCGTTGCATTCTGGGATGAGTGCAAGCACCTACCTTGCAACTGAGGCAGACACACTACTTCAGTGTGTCCACCTAGACGGTCCACAGCATCCGCAAAGCCGAGCGACACCGTCTGGAGCGTTCGGCGCAAAGGCGAGCTGAGAATCACCTGCGCCGTCTGTTGCAGTTCCGGAGTGAGCCCAGGAAGCCGTGCGGCTTGGCGCTTGCCAAGATCCGTTAGAGGTGCGTCAGGAATAGAGTAATCGTCTTCGACGTTCTGAATTAGTCGAACTCGTACGTACGTGTTCAGCCTGGGCATGCCGGGTCAAATAAATGCGACTTGTGGGGGCCATGGTTGGTATGTGTGGGCGACGCGCACGGTTTCGCGAAGCTTGTCACGTGCACCGTCTACGCCTTTGTCTACGATCATGCTGGGACTCAAGTCAACGATGTCGGTACGTATGCCTTTGTCTCATCAAGATTATCGACAACTCGGGCGGCCTGGTCGCTGAATGCATTAACGTGCTGCGCTACAAGTCCTCCAAGGGGCTGGGCCGAGTCGGTATGTTGTCCTTCCTGTGTTTGTCTTTCTGACACTTGCAGGTGATGAAGTCGTGGTTGTGGTCCAAAAGGCGCGCCCTATCCCTACCAACCAGATTCCGGGTAGCTCTGCCAATGCACTCAAGGTGCGCCGCGGAGATGTGCGCCATGCTGTGATCGTGCGCACCAAGAAGGAGGCTCAGCGTCCGGATGGGCGCGTCGTCAAGTTCGACGATAATGCGTGCGTCCTACTGAACAACCGGAAAGAGCCACTGGGGACCCGCGTGAACGGCGTGGTCTCGAGTGAGCTCCGCGAGCGTGGGTGGGGAAAGATTCTCAGCCTCGCACCAAAAGTCGTTTAGCCATTATACCGTAACTCTATGGCTTTGTTCTCTCCTGCTCCTTCATCTCTTGTGCACGCCGCGCGATCTCCTCGGGGGCGAAGCTGCGGTGCTGCTTTTTCCGGTGCCCCTTGGCAGCTGTACCTGGGCCCCAATTTGCTTGGGGGTTCATCTGGTACCGGACAGCGTGCTTCTCAGAGGGGGCGCCATTGAGGATGGCCTCGGTGCGCTCGTTCGGCGTCTCGTAGTCAAATGCGCGCCTGGTTGCGGGCGTGCCGTCTTCGTTGCGCCGTGAGAGCAGACCTTGCGCAGCTGATCCTTCCTTGAGGCGCTCGGGGTTGACCGGGTGCTCCTTAATCCAGGAGCGGAAGAGGTCGTACACTTCGCCGCGTGGCGCATTCGTCTTGATGGAGCCCGCCACGCAGTGCGACCGCGAAACTTCAAAACCAGCATTCAGAAGAGCATGTCTGCGTTAGAATAGGTATACGTACACCACAGGCGCCAGTGGCGGCGAGGTGCAATGGAAAAGACCGGCCACCTTGGCGGGGTGGAAATAAAACGGCGCGTCCAATTCCTGTGTCAGCCAGCGGTTGTACGAACATCACGCGCAGTGGAAACCATGCCGCGAATACGCGCCTCGGTGCCGAACGCGTGTTTGCCAGAATCGAGCGTCTCCAAAATTTCGTCGCAGAAATCTGCGTCTTGAATCGGGCCAAACCACATCGGACCACCCACATGGAAAGAACCCCCACACTCGCTGCAGCGCATATCAGTGGGCGGCCCCGCGGCTGAGCCAAATTTGACATTGGGCACACCTGTCTTGACGTTGGGCGTTGAGGTTGCACGGCCCATCGGCTGAATATGGAAATCACTGCACTTCCCACAAGAGTACACCAAACCGGTCTTGGATGCATTCAGCTTCACCGTTTCGGGCCGTGTCCATACGCGCACAAACACACGAAGATAGAAGTCAATCGAAAGCGAGAGCAATGGCTGGATATAGCGCCCATATCGGCCTGCTGCCGTGGCAATCGCATGCAGTACGAGACGAAGCGCGACCTCGTGCGAGTATTCGGCTTTGACACTGACACCACCGTACAGCGACCAGCACTTTTCCGGGTAGTTGTGGCCCGCCAGCACGGCGAGGTCTGTACACGTAACGCACAACAGGCCACCATCAGCGACCGACTGCACCGCAGCGTCCAAGAATGGTGCTGCCGTACCATAAGGGTCCAGATCGACGACGTCAAAGCGCTTCGAAGGTTCGCGGTGCTCGTACATCAACGCAATAGCGTCGCCCTGGTTGACATGCACTTTGCAGTCGGGGTGAATTTGGAGATCATTGGTGTTAGAAACCTCCTTTGATCCCTGCGGCTCTTTTGTGGCTGCTTCACCAGCATTTTCGGTCTGCAGTTCGGCAACCTCTTCGAGTGGTCTTCCAGGCGGGAAATTGAGTGCGAGATTTCGGCGCATCGCCTGCACCGCGCTGTGCGAGAGATCGTTGGCAAGAATCGAGCCAAGCAATGGAATTTCCTTGGCGTAACGAATGCTGCGTAGACCTGTCGCGCTCAACGCCTCAAGAATGGTAAACTTGTAAGAGCGGTAATCCTCGTCGATTTTGGCGCGTTTAGTTTCCGGCTCACCGCGCTTGGCACGCTTGGCGTTGCGTGTTTCCATATGCGCAATGTACCGCTGCTTCTTCTCGCGATCAAGGATTTGGCTCCAGGCGATAATCGCCAGTGTACTCAGGTCGCGATTAAACTCCTGCACCGGGTTTAGGAACGCAGCTTCCTTGGAGGGCATGACAATCGTCGCGCTGTTTTCGCGAAATGCGGATTCATTGCTCTTGATGTGGATGCCGCGTTTTGCGACCGCATCAGCGCTCAGCAAAATCGGCTCAGGTGCCATGATGCGTAGTGTCCTCGTCCAAGCAACGAGTCGTATGCCGCCAGACGCACCAGGCATCTACTTGTGGTGCGAAGACCACCACGTGACCTCCACTCCTTAACTTTTCCAGACGATGGCGGGTGTCGCTGACAGCTTCCGGCCCAACGTGCTGAAGGATGCTTTCATTGAGCAGAAGCACGAAGAGTATGAGAAAAGCGAACCATACCACCATGCTGTTGTAGATGGGTTGATCAACGACGACCTGCTTCGTGCGGCACGGAATGAGATTCTCGAGGAGCTGCACTTCACGGAGAAAGAGACGGACATCTACAAGGTGAACCAGACCGGTGACTTGGCCAACCTCGATGGTCTACCGGAGGCAGAGGCGCAACGCCTGAAGGCGGTGCTGAAGGTGCGCAATGCGATCTACTCGGACGAGTTCCGCTCCTGGATCCAGCGCGTGACTGGCTGCGGTCCGCTGAGTGCGAAGAAGAAGGACATGAGCATCAACGACTACCGCCACGGCTGCCATCTGCTGAACCACGACGATGTGATCTCGACGCGTCGTGTGTCCTACATCCTGTACCTGCCTGACCCTGATCAGGAGTGGAAGCCTGAGTGGGGCGGTGCGTTGGAGCTGTACCCCGTCAAGAAGGCGCACATCCCCGAAGATACGCCTTCGCTAATGATCCCCCCGCGGTGGAATCAGTATACCCTGTTTGCGGTGCAGCCGGGGCACTCGTTCCACAGCGTAGAGGAGGTGGTGCACCCCACCAATAACCGCCTGAGCATCTCTGGCTGGTTCCACCGCCCCCAGCCGGGCGAGCAGGGCTTCTCGCAGGAGGAAGAGGACCGCGAGGTGCAGGCCGAGAAGGAATTCAGCAGCCTTGCCAACATTACCTCGGAGAAGTGGATGTCGCCGTTCCAGGAGTATGTCAACAGCGAGCCGCCGCTGCCCGGCTCGCCGATTCCCTCGGAGCACCTGCGTTTCCTGGCACACTTTTTGAACCCTGCGTACCTCATGGCCAAGACGCAGGCGACACTCTTTGAGAAGTTCGGCGACGACTCGCACCTGCTTCTCTCCGAGTTTTTGCGTCCGGACGTTGCCGAGGTGCTGGAAAAGAGCCTGCGCAAGAAGGACGAGGAGGACCACCTCGTCTGGTGGACGCGCGCTGACGACGAAAAGATTAGCTTCGATGCTGTGCAGATTCAGCCGCACGCCGTGGGCACCGCACAGGCCAAGCAGCCAAGCGACGAGGACAGGCGCTGGACGCTTGCTGGCCCACCGCACCGTGAACGCTTTGCAACGCTCGAGGATACGTGCACGCCCGGCAGTGCGGCACCGGTCGACTACACGTCGTCTACATCGCCCATGCCGCCGCTCACCTCGAGTGCGTCCGATCTTCTGCACTGTCTGACGCACGTGCTGTTCCCGTCGGTGGCCTTCCGGCACTTCATCGCCAACGTCACGCAGCTCATCCCGCTCGCTGGCCGCCCAATCCGTGCGCGCCGCTTCCGCCCTGGTCTTGACTATACGCTGGCCCGCTCTGACGACGAAGCGGTGCTGGACCTGACGCTGACCCTCACGCCCGACGTCGTGGCGAGCGCCAAGAAGGCGATGCGCCAGACGGGCAAGCCCAAGGGCCTGGCGGGCAAACGCGCCAAGACGACGCCTCCGTCGCTAAGCAAGGGCGTGCTGAGCAAGACCGACGTCGGCAAGCTCGAGTCGATGTGGGAGACGGGCGATATCGGCGGCTGGGAATGCTACCTTGCGCCGCACGAGGGTGAGGAGGACCCGGCTGTGTACCAGAGCGCAAGTTCCCGCCGCCAGCGCGAGCAGGCTGAGGCGCAGGACGCCGAGATGGACGCCGGTGAGGCCAATGACGACCAAGGCGACGAGGAGATGGACGAGGATGAGGACGAGGACGAGGAAGAGGACGACGACTTTGACGGCGTGCTGCTCAACGTCACGCCGAGCTACAACACGCTGCTAATCGTGCTCCGGGACGAGGGCGTGATGCGCTTCGTCAAGTACCTCTCGGCGAGTGCTGGCGGGAGCCGCTGGGACATCTCGGCAGAGTACACCGTGGGTGCTGCCGAAGTCGAGGAGGAGACCGAGGAGGCCGGGCCGGCGTAACCGTAGCTCGTTTCTGTACTGCACCACCACTACATTAGGCTCGTACGTGCGCCAATTGTGTCGCTGGGCACCCCGTCGGGGAATGCTGCGTCGCGGTCGCCCGCGAAATTGCGGTAGATCCGACGGAGCCGATCGACTTCGTGCTGTGGCACGCTGGGCCGCGTCGTTTTCAAGGCCATCTCGAGCTGTGCGTTGGTGACGAGGCGTGCCTCAGGTTCGGCCACGGGGGCCTCGGCGTTGTCGCTCGCGGCGGGCGCGCTTGGCGTGCTGCCGAGCATGCGCGCGAGGCGGTCGGCAAACGCGGCGCGCTCGGCGCCGCTGTGCTTTTTGGCCGGCGGGACATCCCCCGGCATAATGGCGGTATAGGCGACGGCGGCCGGCGCCGCGGCATCGGTCGGTGCCGCTGCCTCGGTCGGCTGGAGCGACGCGTTGATGGTTTCGAGGTGCGCATTGTACAGTAGCGCCTGCAAATCTGCACCTGAGAAGCCCGCAGTGCGCTCCGCCCAGTGCGCCAGGTTCACGGATGGATGCACATGCACCTTCCGGGAAATGGCACGCAGGATATCGAGGCGGTCGTCGCGGTTCGGCATGTCGCACAATAGCGACTTGTCCAAACGCCCCGGACGCAGCAGCGCCGAGTCGATTAGGTCGGGCCGCGAGGTCGCTGCGAGTACATAGACGCCGTCGAGGCCCTCGGCGCCATCCATTTGTGTGAGCATTTGGTTCACGACGCGGTCGGTGACGCCCGTCGAGTCGTGCCCACGCTTGGGCGCAATCGAGTCAAACTCATCAAAGAAGAGCACACACGGCTTGGCGGCCTGTGCGCGGTCGAACAGGTCGCGCACCGACTTTTCGCTTGCGCCAATATACTTGTTGAGGATCTCGGGACCCTTGACGCTGATAAAGTGCAGGCCGCACTCTTTTGCAACGGCGCTTGCCAACAGAGTCTTACCGCATCCGGGGTAGCCGTACAAGAGTAGACCCGAACGCAAACGCAGAGGGCAGTTGGCAAAGATCGCCGCATACTTGGTCGGCCACTCGAGTGTCTCGCGGAGTGTCTGCCGCGTCGCATGCAGGCCGCCAATGTCGGACCAGTTGGTAGTAGATGCTTGCAGTTTGACGTCGCGCAGCGACAGTGGGGTAAAGTCCTGCTGGGCAGCGGCAAAGTCGCTCATGTCGAGCGTCAGACGCCGGTCAGACTCAAGCAGGCACCGCATCGTCGCCTGGTGCACGGCACGTTGCGTGAGCATTTGCAGGTCTGCGGCATGGTAGCCGTCGGTGTTGTTGACAAGCGACACCCAGTCGAGATCGCCAATCTCCAGGACGGCGCCCGCGGGTGGCGATGCGGGCGCTTCGGGGGCCGTCAATACCGATTTGTCCTCTGACGGCCCCGGCGTCGTGTCCGAGGTAGGCTCTGCGGCATCTGCTGACCCATTGAGCGCGTCGGTCGGCGCCTTGTCTGTCTCTTGTGCTCGCTTCTCAACCAGCACCTGCACCAACGATTGGAGGATGGCACGACGCGCATCTTTGGCCGGCGGCTTGACTGTCACAGTCTCGGTCCAAAGCCGAGCGTTCTGCAGCGAGGCGTGTAGATTTGTTGTCGACTGGCACGTCGCAAGCACAAATACGTCATAGTCCTGCACCGATGCACGGATCTTGGCCGCAAGCGCATTGCCGAGCTGCGTCGCACGGGTTCCGTCAACGTGCTCGGCCTCGGCAGGGATCAGCGTGTCGAGGTTATCGAGCACGAGCAGCGTCGGCGCATGCCACGCAGCCTCGTCGAGCCACTCTTTGAAGTGCGCACGCACCAGCGGCATGCGCTCCTCCACAAACGTCGCACAGTCGACATACTGTGTGCGGTACAGCAGCGTGGGATCCGCGGCCAGCTGCGCGCCAACGGTCTGCACGATGCGCGTCTTTCCCGAGCCCGGGCCACCGCACAGAAGCACGCCGCTTGTGCTCGTGTATGGCACGGGGTGGACCGCCGCTCCTTCGTATGCATCCAGGCGCCCTTGGTCGATCGCCTGCAGCGTGCGCTGGAGGTGCACGCCCCGCACCGAGGCCGTGCACCGGGCTACCACGTCGTCCATGCCTGGCAGCGTCGGGACGTCGTACGTCTCGAGCGCCCGCCACGTATGCCCACCGGACTTTGCACCGCGTGCCGCGCCGGGCGGCGGCGCCGAAATCTGAACAAGGTCGTAGTCGGCGATGTTAAGCTTGGCGCGCAGCGCCTTGCCGAGCCAGATGTGCCGCGCGGGCCATGGGCGCGGCGCGGTGGGCGATGCGTCGCCTGCGCCAAACGATGCGCTGGCTGTTGCACTGGTTGGCTGTTCGTTCGATTCATTGCGGCGTGTAGGGCAGGCGACTTGGGTGAAGCATGCCTTGGCGTGGGGGAAGGCCAGCGCCACGAGCTCGTACGATGGGTGCGCCAGGTCTGGCAGCATGTGAGTCGACGGAAGCAAGGCGGTCCACTCCAGCGCCTCGTCGCGACAGTACGACTCGGGCAATACGCGCCACAAGACGTGCGTTAATGCGCCGGCGGCTGACGCGGCATTGAGTGGCCCTTGCGGCGTGGCGACCGGCACCTCGGTCTCGGTAGTTTCGTGTGGCTCTGCACGTTGCTTTGGCGCTACAATCACCTCGGTATCGGTCGAGAGGCGCACCGCAACACTACCCTCGGCGTCGTCGCCGGTGGCTGGGACGGTGCTTTCGACGACAAAGCGAACGACGGTCGACGCGCTTCGCCCAACCTGCACGGCGAGCACCTGCCCCGTGCGTGCGGCGCGCACCTGCGCAAGCATGTTCGTCTCGACGTCCTCCGCGTGGATGCTCAGAATCTCCCAGTCGTCCGCGTGGAGCGGCACGACATGCACCTGCTCTGCAAGGGGCACCGGTGGCGAGCGGAAGAGACGCACACGTATCTCCATGCCGTCGCGCAGCACCGGGCTGAACAGCGACGACAACGACGGCCCGACAATGACGCGCTCGGCGGGCTGGCCGTGCGGGTCGTCGAGCACGGCGTGCGCGGCGCTCAGGCCAGTCCATCCGCAATAGTAGGTCTGGGTATCTGTGCCAAGCTCGACGATGAGTGTCTGTGCCACGACATTACGCGAAAGCAGCGTGTTGCACAGCGATGCAGGCAGGTGTACGAGGCTCGTGCGCAATGCGGGGTCGACACCCACCCGGCACTGGGTCGCGCGCACCTTGGGCGCCATGGTGGTTCAGCACGTGACACGCGCTCATCCGCGCTTGTTGGTGACAACGGCGATGGTCCTGGTAAGCCGCCGGACCTCGTCCGTGCTGCTCGGCTGTCTGGGCCTCTTTCTACTCGGCACGGTGGGCGTGCTATCTATTGTACGCGCCTACTTCAAGGTCGATGACATCGCATACATCCAGCACACGGAGCTCGGCACGCTTGCCGAAATATCGCGCGGGGTGCGGCCGGCCGCGCTGTCGATTGCGCCTGACGCGCGACTCAACGCGACCGACGTCCCAATCGAGCGTATACCGCGGATCATTCACCAGACGTGGAAGACAGACACGCTACCGCCTCAGTGGGCCAAGACCCGCGCCGGGTGCGCGGCGATGATGCCTGATTATGACTACATGCTCTGGACGGACAAGAGCTCACGCGAGCTCATCGCCTCCGACTACCCGTGGTTTTTGCCCGTGTTTGACGCGTATCCCCACAACATTCAACGCGCAGATGCCATCCGCTACTTTGTCCTGCACAAGTACGGCGGTATCTACATGGACCTGGACATTGGGTGCAAACGCCGCCTTGACTCGCTGCTCCGCTTTGAGGCGATCCTCCCCAAGACAATCCCGGTCGGAGTGAGCAATGATCTTATGTTCGCGGCGAAGGGGCACCCGTTTGTCATGCAGCTCACCGAGAACCTGGCGCGCTTCAACCACAACTTCCTTACCCCCTACGCTACGGTAATGTTCTCAACAGGGCCCATGTTTGTCTCGGCAGTATACCGCATGTTTTCCGATGCGCATCCTGCAGTGACACCCTCGACGCCAGCTCAGCCCACGCAGGGTTTCCACGGCGTGCGCGTCTTACCCAAGAGCTTGTATGGCAAGAACGCCATGCCAGGCGAAGCGCCCGACTCCTTCTTTGAGCATATGTATGGCTCTAGTTGGCACGAGGGCGATGCAGGCTTCCTCATTTTCCTCCGAAAGTACGGCCGCCTGCTCATGCTCGCGGGCGTCGGAGTGATTGTGTTGGGCCTGCGCCGCTTCTACGCCGCACCGGTCTTGGCGCTTGGTCAGATGCTCTGGAACGTTCTGCGTCCACTGCTTGCCATGCTCCCATTCCTGCCGCCTGAATGGACCTCACCGCGGTACTCGAGTGGTCCGGAATGGGTCCATCTGACCGACCGAGAGGATGAGCGGCTGCTCAACAGCGGTACACCAAAACCTGTACCGATGTTCCTAGCGGATGAGACGCTGGACGCACGCACTCACGACGTGCCGACCGTGGTCCGAACCACAGGACGTCCGGCGTCGCGCACGGGGTACAACGAGCAGAACCCCGTGGCACTTGCCGAGCATACATGCCGCACCGCACACGAGGACACAGCGCTGGGCTCCTACTCCAAGCGGCAGGAATCGTGGGGTGCCGAGCCGACGCGTCTTCCTGCGTACTACGTCGACGGTGCGAGTGAGTACGCCATGGCCGATACCAGCTTCGGTTCCAACGAAGACAGCGAGAAGAAGGCCGCCGAGCCGGCCTCACGTCGCTCCTTCCAACTTACGCGCTTTCGGCCAAACTGGCGCTCGTTGTCGGTAGCGCCGCTCAAGGCGCTCGTGCGGCGGCCACTCCGTCGCAATTCGGCGCCGCAGAGCGAGGGTGGCGACCTCGACAATATCAGCGTTGAGCGTGGCGAGTCGCTCAGCCGGACCACCAGCTCGCAGAGCGACGAGTACCACCGCGAGTTTGCGAGCCTCGTGCAAGGCAGTGCCGGCGATGCGTACCTCGTCGCCTCGCCGCCGTTCGAACCCGTGGGCTCGCCGCCTCCGACCGTGCTCATCTCGCAGGACCAAACGTCATCCCACCGCCACGGCGCCGTCGTGCGTCGCCAGCCGGTTAACGACCTATCGCGCGTCATGACGCCGGCCGTGCCGCCGATACCGCCTTCGGACTACGTGCCGGGCCAGGAGCACCTGCGCGCGCCCCCGGCGCTGTGAGCGACGGCACCGTTGCACCCGTCGCAGGCGCCTGGCGAGCGTCCCGACGGGCCCCTGTATGATTGTTCCATTGCACCATGCTGCCGTATTTCTCCCGCCCCTTCACTCTCCTTGGTAGACCGGAAGCATGACCATTCTAGTAAAGCAATACGCGGCCCTTTTGCCACAGGACCCACACATAACCCGCCATAGCAGCCCAACGTGATGCCTACACTTGCTACGGCTTCATCCGCGCAGGCACCCATCGGCGGATGCCCACCTCCTTCACACGAAAGAGGCCTCGTTGCAATGCAACAATCAGATCGTTCGGACGAGCAAGGTCGATCCCGGCGCAGTCGATGCGGGAAGGGACAAGCACATGCGCAAGGATCAGGGTCTGGTGTCAGTCATGTCACCTACCTTTTGCACCTGGCTGTTGACGCGGTTCACCATGCTGAACCACACCCAGCTCTTGTCACCCTGGTTGTGGTGCACAACAAACGGGGAATGCGTCGCATCAGCCTCGTCGGCGTACTCGGGTACGACGAGCACCGCAAACTCCGCATGGCTAAATACCGGCCCACGCTTGTACAATAGATAGTCCACACAAAACTTCGACCCGTTCTTTACCACCCAGCCGAGACTCCGGAAATGGTGGTAGATAATGTACGACAACAAAAACGGGTTGTCTGGCCTCGACCACACCTCCTTAGATGGTGAGTGCGCGGAAACACTCGGGGGCAGTTGCGAAGTCAGGCAGCACTGGTACAAGGTTTCCACAGACATCCGCTGGCACGTCAGCATCGCGGCACACTTACCCGGTCTTCGCCATCGTATATGTCCAGGCACCCCAGCATTCCCGCTAGGAAAAATGCCTCAACCAGCGTCAGCTGGAAGTGTTCCACGCCTTCCACATCTAGTCGGTCGTCCACAGGATTCGACGGAGCGAACTGCGTCCCCGACCCTGTGTCCTTCTGTGCCAGGTCTGCAGAGAAGTGTTTGAGGCCTTTGACCCGCGCCACGCCAGCTTGGACTTCGGGTAGGTCTTCGTCGCCTCGCCAAAGCTGGGTACGTGCCGCACCTTGACTGTCCGAGTCTGGCACCGTGTCGTCGTCCGGCGTACCACCCAGGGCGGTAATCCCATCGGGAAGTTGAATGCCTGCTTTGACGGCGGCACGTGCACGCTCGATCTTGAGCAACTTGCGCTCCTCTCGACGCTTTTGCGTCATTTGCTCCGCAGTCATCTCACCACGTTCGCGCGCCGTATACTCGGCCTCCTTGCGTGCTTTCCAGGTGGGCTCGGACCGGCTCAAATTGCCTTTCCCAAAGAATCCGCGTGTCCAAAGCTCGAGAGCGTCTCCAGTATCATACATCCACACAGACTTTGTCATATCATCGTACCATGCTTTGTAGATAGGGGGTTCCTGCGACCGGTCGCAGAACCACTTCGTGCATGCATTGAACCAATCCCACCAGGACTGCGACTCTCGAGCAGGCCTGAGCGCAGGCGAGTGGCCAATGGGCAACGGATTTGCATATAGTTGACGTTTTGCCTGCGTTGCTTTCTTCCCAGCACCTTTGACGTTGGGCAGCGGCGTCGCCTCAGGCATGGCAGGCGCGCTCCCACTCATGGGCCACGATCTAATTGTGGAGGCAGAGAAGTGGACGCGGCAGCGCAGAACGCTTCGGCGCTTGCTCCACACGCGACATGCCAGGGGCACAAGGTAGCACTCGGTATAGATGGATTGGAAATGCACAAGTTGTACTCATTTATGGGACAGAGAACTAGAAACAGGGGGTGGGGACAACAAGGGGATTAGGGAAACACACGGGTAAGGGTATGTGGGTCATGAATCATCGCAAGTCGGACACAAGAAGAACATGGGAAAGGCATTTACTCCTCGTCACAGTCATCATCGTCGTTCCCCGTCGCCTTGGCATGCTTGCTCGAAGAGCGGTGCTTCGTGGCATGGTGCTTCGAAGAGTGGTGCTTCGACGAGTGATGCTTCGACGCGTGGTGCGACGAGTAGTGGTGATGCGTCGAGGAGTGGTGCTTGTCCTTGTCCTCGTCACACGTGCTGCTGTGCTTGGCCGACGAACTCAACGTAGACACCACATGAACCAGCTTCTTAGACGAAGTACGGGCCTCATCATTGTTAGTTCTGATGTTAGCATTGCGCGCAGAGGAAGTCGGAGACGAAGAAGCAGACGACGACGATCCCGAGGTAGAGCTCGTGTTAGAAGATGAAGTGGGAATGCAGTGCTTTTTCACCGCCTCACTAACCTTGCTAGCGCTCGGGAAGTTTTGAAGCAGGGGCGGAAGCAGACTGTCGTCCGTGTCGTCGCACGTGTCGACATCGTCACTGGAGCCAGAGCTGGAGCTGGAACCAGAGTTCGAGCTCGAGTTCGAGCTCGAGCCCGAGTTCGAGCCCGAATTCGAGCCCGAGTTCGAGCCCGAGTTCGAGCTCGAGTTCGAGCTCGAGTTCGAACCAGAGTTCGAACCAGAGTTCGAGCCAGAGCTAGAGTTAGAACCAGAGCTCGAGCTAGAGTTCGAACCCGAGTGGGAACCCGAACCAGAGCTGGACCCAGAGTTGGAGCTGGAGTTAGAATCCGAGTCAGAGTTGGAGCTTGAACCCGAACCCGACTTAGACCCCGAGCCCGAGTTCGAGTTCGAGTTCGAGCTCGAGTTCGAGCTCGAGCCCGAGTTCGAGCTAGAGCCCGAGTCCAGGCCAGGGAACGAGTCAGAGGACGAGCTGCTGCCCGAACCGCTATCCGAGTCGCTGCTCGAGTTGCTACCCGAACCGCTGTTCGAGCTGCTGTTCGAGCCGCTGTTCGAGTTGCTGTTCGAGCTGCTACCCGAACCACTGTTCGAGCTGCTACCCGAACCACTGTTCGAGCTGCTACCCGAACCACTGTTCGAGCTGCTGTTCGAGCCACTGTTCGAGCCGCTGTTCGAGCTGCTGTCCGAGTCGCTGCCAGAGCCACTGTTCGAACCGCTGCTCGAACCGCTGTTCGAGTCACTGTCCGAGCTGCTCGACGAGTCACCAGTCGAGTTGGGCACAGAAATAATGGACACGCCAGAGTCCGAACCCGAACCGCTCCCCGAATCCGTACCTGTCAAGCCACTGCCAGATCCGCCGACCACAGCTGTGGGCATCGCAGCAACGCTCCCACCTTCACCCTCCAAGGTGATGGTCTGTGCAAGCGTCGCTGTGCGAGTCCAAGCCAAGTTCGACGTCGTGGTGGGCGTGTAGGTCGTGATATAAGTGCGGGTACGAGTACGAGTACGGTACTTGGTCTTTGTCTCACTCTTCGTGCTGCCCTGCTCGTCGGTCTTGGGGATAAGCACAGTGTAGGGCTCCCAGGTCGGCTCCTCGTGCACCTTACGGCGCTGAGCACGAAGCTTGCCAGGTGTCACACCCATGTCGCGACGGGCAAAGTCAGGAAGAGCATCGCGCGCCGCAACATCACCAGCGTTGCCGCGCGCAACGAGACCTTCCTGTCCATTTTCCATGACGACAGGGGCAGCGTAGGCCTGACTCGCCAGGAGCATGGCCACGCAAACAACATTAAGCATACGCGAAACTGAGAAAGTCATTGTGGTAGATGAGGTGTGTGTAGAGTTGTGTCCGAAGAAACCAGTTCTCTGAGATTGAAACAGAGTACAACAGGGCAGAGCAATTCACCAGGAACGCTCGAAAGAAACCAAGAAGCTTGGGCTGCCGGAGCCCTTGCAAGAAACAGAGGACGGTTGGGACGGGGTGGGTGGATGTGGGGCAATTGGCGCAAGTGTGCCTTTAAACATTTGCAAGTCCGTAGGCGGCGCTGAACATGTCCAACATCCACGCTGTGCACACAAAATGCCATCCGGCCGTGCACACAATCGCATATCCCAATTGGTCTACCTATGTTGAATGATATCTAACAACTGCGACACGATGAAACATCTACGGCTTGGCGAACTACTCGTGGAGCTCCACATGCACTGTGGAATTTGGTCGCGCGAATCCTCACGTTTTCCACGTGCTGGGAATGAGCGATCCAGAACTCGAGGCAATTCGCCGCGCACGCATGGCGGAGCTGCGTGCAGCTAGTGGCAGTATGTACGCCGCAGGGCTGTGAACTTATCGACAGGCAGCAGTAACCCCCGCGTGCCCGGTGGTGTGACCGGTGCCGGCGGGATGGGCGGCCAGGCTGGCACCGATGCGGACCGGGAAGAACAAATGGCGCAACAAGAAGAGATGAAGCGCCAATTGCTCTCGCAGATTCTGGACAGCGATGCTCGCGAACGCTGTATGTTGACAGGAAGGCTTACGCAGTGTCGCGCATTGCTCTCGTCAAGCCGCAAAAGTCTAAAGCTGTTACGGACATCCTCATCCAGATGGCACGTAGTGGCCAAGTTCGTCAGCGAGTGAGCGAAGCACAACTCATTTCGCTTTTAGACCAGATTGACCAGGCGCAGCCGCACGACACAGGAAAAATTACGGTATGTCGCGCTCACTCACGCAGGTCACGCGGAAAAAGAAAGTGGAAAGTGACGATGAGGATTGGGATATCTAGGTAGTCTTAACTAGCCTTTGGCTACGTTCTTAGCATCATAGCGTGCCCACCATCGCACACGCGGGCGCGCCTATGGCGCCGGACGCGCTCACGTGGCGCCCACGTGCCTGAAATCTTCGGGGTGCGACGCCGTGCTCCGTTGCAAATTCGTCCTTGTGTTTGCAGGCGAGATGCCGCGACTGTTTCTACGCCTCCCAAAGGCGTCGTTGCAGGCATATATCACCTCGTTCCTTGGGTTTATGGACATTAAAGTGGGCAGTCAAATCCTGACCCTATTCTCTCTTTTCAACAAAATTGCCGGTATCTATGGGATCATTGCCATTTTCCAGGGCGGCACCATCGCGCAGCTGTCGCTCTACATCTACTCTATCGCGACCATTCCTATCTTCATTTGGGGCCTGAAATCCATTAGTGACGTGCGTACCATTTTCTCACCATGCAGGAGCAGGCAGGCTCTGTACTTCGCTATGCGCACATTTTCATCTTGGACCAAATGATCTCAACGGGCTGGACCTTTTTATTCACATTGTGGTGGTTTGTGTATGCTACGCACGATGGCAAGCCAATCACGAACTCGAATCACCAAGCAGGGCTGATGAAGCTCATCGAAGATCTCGAGTCCGAGTACCGCACGCCCGAGGAGATGGTAAAGTACCGTCACAAGGAGTATGACATCAACACACCCGAGGGCCAAAAGGAAGCTGCACGCCGTGCTCAAGCGGCGAATGCGACATGGATGGAGGAGCGCGACTTCGCCATGGCTGTGCTCATCGGTGGCTGGCTGATCAAGCTGTACTTTGCCTTGGTGCTGTATGCATACGCGCTGCATCTGCGCCATGGTACCTACTGGATGCTGCCGCTGTCCAAGTCGCGTACCGCAAACGAAGCGCATGCAACGTACCAGTCTGTTCCTGCAGAAGAGGACGAGGTGAATTTGTCGGGGGACGAGGAGAACAAGGCCCCTGGGCATGTATAGTCTATCGCGCTTTCCGCTATACCCAATTCTATCAGTATGATGCAATGTATCCCTGTTTGTCACACAGTGCCCCAAGGACCTCTGGGGACTGGTTTGGCTGGTGGGTCTGGTCGTTCTCGGATGGCTCCTTCGCGGACAACGCGTGGGACGTTGGGCTGCCTGCCTAGTCTGCCATCCGTGGGCGCTGATCAGTATACGTACATGTAAATGCGTTGCATTGCTCGCTCCTTGCTATTCCCATGTAGGGGGCGTTTCAATGGGCGCGACAGGTATAGCCCGTCGCACCTAAATCCATAGCACCCCGTTGCTCTTGCCGCTCGCTTCAATCACCAGGCCACCTGTGCAGGCCGGACAATCAAATAGGAGGGCGCTTTTTTGGCTGACTCTGACACATTCACACGCACGTCGCATCGTCTCAATCGTTACTCGCTAGGCAGAGTGACTGATCAACGCGTCCTTGAGGGACACGGCCGCCTCGTTCGTCTTGACCTTGCAGCGCAGACTGCTGGGCTTGGCATCGATCATGCCGACGAACGACAGGACGCTCTTCTCGCAGGTGACTTTCATCCCGGTATACAGCAAGAAGTTGAGCACCACATTCCCGTTCACCGCGTTGCGAGCCAGCACTCGGCACTTGCCCGTCTCCTTGTTCTTCTTGATCCGGAACACGGTCACGCCCAGGTCTTTCCACTTGCCGTCCTCCAGCTTCCAAATCTTGGCGCGCACCTCGTGTTCAGTGTCTTCATCCTCCTCGCCCTGTCCCGTAGCGGTAAGGGTGTTTTCGCTCTTGTCAACAGCCGCATCGGCAGATTCAGCGAGTGCCGAAGTGGTGTCTGGCGCTGCAACGGTGCTGGGGGATGCAGCGGCCGGCGCAGGGGCCGCAGTGCTGCCGAAAGAGAAGCCCGATGGTGCGCCATCAGAAGGTTTGCTGAACGAAAAGCCTGAGGACGCTGGTACCGATTCGGAGGCTGGCTTGCCAAACGAGAAACCCGGGGTCGACGCAGGTGTCTCGGCAGGCTTGCCGAACGAGAAACCCGGTGCAGGAGCGGCTGGCTTACCCTCCACAGGCTTGCCGAAGGAGAAAGCCGGCGCCGATCCAGCTGGCTTGTCACCCGCAGGTTTGCCAAACGAGAAGCTCGGCGTGGTCGTCGCAGGCTTCTCCTCGGTAGGCTTTCCGAAGGAAAAGCTCGGCGCAGATGCTGCCGGCTTGTCCCCAGCCGGTTTTCCAAAAGAGAAGCTCGGCACAGGAGTTGGCTTGTCTTCCGCAGGCTTGCCTTCTGCCGGCTTGCCAAACGAGAAACTTGGCGCAGGCGCTCCTGGCTTCTCGGCAGGCTTGCCAAACGAGAAGATAGGCGCAGGTGCCGCCGTTTTGTCGTCCGCCGGTTTACTGAGCGAGGGACCCGACGACGCCGGCTGATTTTCTTGGGGCTTGCCAAACGAAAAGCCCGTGGTGGCAGGCGGTTTGGACGCATCACTGGACTGGCCGAACGAGCCCGTCGGCTTTGCCGCACTCGTGCCCTTGTCGGACGAACCGACGTCCACAGCCCGCGCCGGAGTGACCTGAAATGCAAACGTCGGAAGTCGTTCGTAGGAGACAGCCGCTGCTTGCAACGCTGCCTCCGAGGAATGGTCCTGCATGCGCTTGCCAGGGGGTGTAAGGATCGCCCAGTCAGGAACGTCACGGAACTTTTCCGGCAGTGCCGCAGGCATGGCCGGCGCAGGGGAAGACGCGGCAGCTGGCGCAACGGCGGGCGGCGCAGGCGCCTTGGTCGGCGCAGGCGCGGCCGGTGACGTACTCGGCCCGAACGAGAATGACTTGGCAGGCGGGGTCGGCTGCGCCGCCGGTGCTGCTGGTGCTGTCGACACCGCTGGAGCTGCCGGGGCCGGCTTGGTCTCGTCTTTGCGAGGCAACGGCTGCGGCGGAACACTGGCCTCGGTACGGGCGTCGGTTTGAGCCGCACCAGTGTCGGGCGCATTGCTCCGCGCCGACTCCTTCTCCGCGGTCATGGCGAGCGGGGAGGGCTTCTTGGGCCTGTGCTGCCATGCGGCCTTGGGCGCCTCGAGTAGCTCGGACTCGCCCACCGAGCCGCGCGGCTGCTCATCCTCGGCGGCATGTAGACGCCGCGAGCGCCGCGGCGAGGGCGCTACCGACGCAGGTGCGGTGCGCTCGACCATATCGAGGAGCGACACTTTCGGTGGCGCGTCGGTATCCTGGGCCTTGCTCGCCGCCGCATTCGTCGAGGCGCGCTGCCGGGCCGCTTCCAACGCGCGCGCGCGCGTTGACTTGGGCGTCTGAGCCCGTGTGGGCGACGGTGTCGGCGACGGCGATGCGCGCGAGCGCGTTTGGTACGGATTGACCACCTCGGGAACGGGTGGTGTATAGTTCCGCGGTGCTGACGTTTCAAGCACGGAGCGCATCGTTGAAGCCGCGCGTGTCGTGCGCGGAGATGGTGCCTCTGCGGCAGGTTCCGCTGCGAGCGGAGGCTCACCCATTGCGGCACGGATCGTGCGCAGGGCATCGTCAGCACGCTCGACGCTCTCAGGCGCGGCGCGCTTGCGAGTCGGTGCGTTTGCGGGCGACGCCGGGAGCGGCATGGAGGGCGGGGCATACTGCACGCGGAATGCTGCACTTGGCGACGCCTCCGTCTTGCGCCGCTTGGGCTCATCGGTGGGCGGCAGCGCATTCATGGACCGCGACGCATTGAGACTGGAGCGCATGGGCGACTGGCCTGGATGGGGCGAAACACCTCCGCCAAAGTAGATAGGGCGGTGCCGGCGCCCGGTGCTGGGTGCAAACGGCGAGACCGAGGCCATGCTCGACGAGCGCGGCGGGGCACGCCGTGTGGGCGTCTCGAGTGAGCCCGGGTGGAAGGGGGACGCGGGCTGCGCCGGACGTTGGGCAAGGGGCGATGGATTTGAAGCGATCGACGAGTCGGCCTGGTATACGCTGCGTGACGAAGTCCAGTGCGCCCCTAAGGCATCGCGCGACGGAGCGTCGAGCGCTGCGAAGCTGTCCGCCGGCGACGCTGCGGTGAGCCGTGCGCGGTCTTCGTGGCGCACCGGCACATCGCCGTTGACAGGACGCAGTGCAGACATGCTTTCTGTGCGTGGGATGTGCGCAGCCGGCGGGGTGGGCAGCGCACGGAAGCTCGTAGTGCTCGGCAATCGAGACGGTGTGTGGGCTGCGTCGAGTTCATCGTCGGCGCTCGGCAGGTGCACTGCACCGGCCTCGCCGCGCTCCGCATCCTGTGAGTGCGTTTGGCGGAACGGCGAGATCCAGCTGAACAGCCCGCCGAGCCTCGACGAGGAGCGGCGCATCCCCCCTCCGTCCTCGTCCGGACGTTCTTGCATCAGGGGAAAAGCCACGGGCGGGTGCGCGGCCACGGCTGAGTCAGCAGCGGCGGGGGCCGCTTCGAGTCCGCCATGGCGCACGAGGAGCTCGGTGAGGAGGACCCGCTGCAGGCCGTTGTGCTGTGTGATGTGTTCACGCAGCGCTTCGCGCCGCTCACGCTCGACATGCCACGGTGCTTGATGCCCGTGTGCAACGTGCCGCTGATCGAGTGGACCATCGAGACGCTGGCACGCGCCGGTGTCCATGAAGTCTTCTTCCTGGCGACGTGGCACGTCGCGCAGATCCGCGCGTACCTCGAGGAGAAGCACCCGGCACTGTGCAAGCCCCCGTCGGCGCGCGGAGGGTCGGCTAACACGACGTCGCTCCAGAAACTCACGCTGATCGCTGTGCCTGAGGCACGCAGTATTGGCGACATGATGCGCGAGCTCGACGCGCACCAGGTGATCAAGTCCGACTTTGTACTGATGCACGGTGATGCGGTTGGAAACCTGGACCTTGCGGCCGTTGTTGCGGCGCACAAGCAGCGGCGGCGCGTCGACCGCAACGCGATCATGACCGTGTGCACCATGCCGATCGCGGAGCATTCGCGCGCGCGGCCGTTTGGCGACCAGTCGGTGTTCACCGTGGCGCCGAGCACTTCGCAACTACTCTACTACAACTCGGTACCGGCGATCCCGCGCAAGCCGTTCATCAAACTGCCACTCGAACTGTTCGACGACGAGAACGCGCAAAGCCTCAGTGGGAAGGGCGCCGAGATCGACGTGCGCAATGATCTCGTGCACTGCGGCGTCGACGTGTGTGCGATCGATGTGCCCCCACTGTTTACGGAAAACTTCGACTACCAGCTGTTCCTGCGCGAGTTTGTGCAGGGCATTCTCACCTCGGACCTGCTGGAGGCCAAAATCTTTCTCCACGTCGCGCCGCCCGCAAACGCGTCGTCCACGTCGTCGGGCACGCCCTGGGACGCCACTGCCAAAGGGCTTCTCGGCTCCCCCGCCTACGGCGAGGGCTACATGCTGCGCGCCTCGGGGCCGGGCGCATACGAGGTGGTGAGCAACGACGTCCTCACCGGTTGGACCTATCCGTACACGCCGCGCCTGCGCCTGCCTAACAGTGCCAACTATACGCACCTCAGCTCGCTGCGCTTCCTTGGAGAGGGCGCGACCTATGCGCTCTCGGCGCGCATCGGCTTCCGCAGTCTGATCGGCCCCGCTTCGCGGCTTGAGGACGAGGTGGATGCGCACCACTCGGTGGTCGGTGCGCGTGTCAGGATTGGCGCACGCTCGCGGGTGCACCATGCTTTCCTGTGGAATGACGTGACGGTCGGCGAGGACTGCGAGCTTAGCGGCTGCATCGTCGGACACAACGTCACCATCCTGGACCGCGTGCGCCTCGACCGCGGTACGATTGTCGCATCGAACTGCGTCATTGGACCCGATGTGCATCTCGAGCGCGGCGCACACGTGTCGCTGCACCCCTTCCGCGAGAGCGAAGACGACGAAGAGGAAGACGAGGAGCGCAGCGGTGATGCCAGTGCACTCGGCGCCAACGGCAAAGGCTACCTCTGGGAGCCGCTGCACACCAAGGTGCACGACACGGATTCGGACGAAGACGATACGGACGAGGTCGAAAATGCTGCAAACGCACAGCTGTTTGGTATGGACGCCGACCTGGCCGACGTCGACCTGAGCGACGCGCCGTCTGACCTGTCTTCGATCGACGCCGACTCGGACCCCGAGGCGCTGCTTGGCGACGAGACCGACGATGAGCTCGACTCCGACTCAGAACTCGATTCACCCGACTCGCCCTCGGGCTTTGGCAGTGTATCCCTCACGCTGCCGGATGGCACAGAGTCGCAGACGTACGGTGAAAAGGTCGAGACCGAGAACCGCCTGTCCGAGTTCCGCGTGGAGGCCAACGCGTCGCTGGAGCGTGCATTCGAGGAGAACCATGCGCCAGACAATGCGGCGATCGAGCTCAAGACGCTGCGTATGGCCAGCAACGTGCCGCCGAGCGAGGTGCGCCGCGTGGTGATCGCGTTTGTGCTGGCACGCTGTGATGTGGAGCGCCCCAAGGAGACCGCCGACCTGCTGGACAAGTGGGGGGCGCTCTTCCGTGAGGTGTCGCATGACGACCAGATCGACGCTATTGCGGTGATGCAGTCGTACTGTGCCATGCACCTGAGCCACACGCGCCTCTTTTTGCCGCTGCTAAAGAAGGTGTACAATGACGAGATGGTGTCGGACGATGCGATCCTGGCGTGGTGGCGCCACCCATCGAGCCGTAAGGTCGTGTACGAGCTCGACGAGAAGCGCGAGGCGACCGTCAAGCCCGTCGTGCTCGAGCTTCGGAAACGTGCTGAGCCTGTCGTGCGCCATATCCTCGAATCGCAGGAATCGTCCGAGGAGGACGACGAGGAAGATGACGACGAATAGTTCACTATGATAGCACTAATCCGAAATGCTCAACGATGCGCGCCACGATCGCAGTCCATTCCATCATGGCGCCGTTGCCTGCGTCAGCCTGTTACGTACCCAGATCGCCGCACGCTAACCGTTTCTCGATGGGGCCAAACACCTCGTAATGCAGCGTTTTTCGCAGCACATCCAAATGCTGTTCTGTGAGAGGATGCAGGTACATGAGCGTGTTCATCGCGGGGAAGACCCACGTCGGTGTGTCAGGCGACAGAGCGCGCAAAAACGACGTCACGATATTGTCGCACAGACCATGCGCGATCTTGGCCAGGGTATTTGCACTGCACGGCGCAAGCAGCACAATGTCGGCCCACCGACGCAGCTGCGTAAGCGCCACACCACGCACCTCGATGTGCAGCACAGGATCGCCCAGCTCCTTCCACGCGCCCCACTCGTCGGCATCGGTCCAGAGCCGAAGTCGAGGGCCTTGGGGCATGGTTGCCTCGCCGCCCTGCGCAATCATTTCAGCGGCCTTGTTCATCACAGATAGGTCCTTTACAGTATATTTCTCGTCATTTAGGTGCCGAATCGCGTCGCGGTCAACAAAATGCAGTGCGTCGCGCGTCGCAACAATCTGCACTTGGACGTTGGCGTACTGATGAGCGACGATATCCATACCTTAAGCAATTCCTTTGCCATAAGCGATACTTTTACGCTCGCGACACTCCCCGTACACGCCAACACCACATGCAGCGGCCGCTTCGATGTTGGCGGCGCTTGAAGTGGCGCATACATCGACCGTAGCGAGCGCGGCACGTCCGACATGCTATGTGGAGGCTACTTACGGATCAGGTCCGGGGGAAGGCCAACACAACTCGTTGACCCGGGCATCTTGCAGCGTATGGCGCATCATCCCTTCAAACGAAGCAAGCTGATGATAGAGCGTTTCGTATTTTTCCTTTAGGGATGCATCCACGGGATAGGTGCCCAGTCCAACGGCCAGTGCACGGAACGCGGACATGGCAACGTGCACCTCTTCGGTGGTGCTCATTCCAATTAAAGTCGGCACAGCATCCTTGGACGCCGCATGGCGTAGACCAAACGACAAGGCAGTGTATCCTAAGACATTGTCAGCCGTCACAGGTGCAACATCAGTCACGCCTGCAGCATTTTTAGCACGCGTATGCGCCAATTGAACGGCTTCGAGCAGCTTGGGATCAGCAGGGTGCCAGGGAGGCGGGCCGCGATCCGAAAAAAGACCCATAGAGAACGGCGATGCATTGATGAGCATGGGTGGTTCCCAATTAGCTTCAGATACACCCGACGGTCGCGCTGCAAACAGTGGTCGCCATGCAGAAAGCAAGTCGGCATGGAGGGTGTCGTTGCTGTAGCTGAGAATCACATCGAGGGGGCGGTACGGTGGATGTGATGCGATTAGACGAGCAATTCGTACAAGCTCGCCCAGCGGATACCCGCTCATACCCACATTGCGAATTACCCCTTGATCTTTGAGCCGAAACAAGGTCCGCGCTGCTTCTAACACGCGTTTATCACCTGGGCCCCGAATTTTTGCCGCATCTTCGGGCGCAATGCCAAGGAGACGGCATGCTTCATCTTGGCTGTGTGGTACGCCTGCACATGGCAGACCGACGGCTTGTGCCGCGAGGGGCGCGCCCTCGGGGCCCAGTGCAATTTCTGGCTGATTCGACACAAACTCGATGTCGTGAAGAAGCGCTGCATCGAGGTAATCGGTACCAAGACGATTCAAGCTCCTTTGAATGGAAGCCTCGATCCGTTCGGGCGAATAGTCAAACTTCGACTTTTCCAAGCCATAGCGACCACACTTGGAGATGAGAAAGTATGAGGAACGGGGGTATTCAGGTGCGAGGATGCGCAGCGCGCGGCCTAGAACAAGTTCAGACGGTTCATAATAGGCCGATGTGTCCAGTGCGTTGATGCCGTACCGAAATGCGAGGCGGAGAGCACGTACGGCGGCGTCGCTGTACAACAGTGTGTCGTCGTTGTACTTTCCATGCCCATAGACGCCGCCCCCGAACATCAAAGGCGAGCATTGCGTCCTCAGATCTGTGAGGACAGCAGGTTTAGTCCATGGCGCCTCTCCATCGCGTAGAGGTGTCTCTTGCAAGTTTGCGAGCGGCACGAGTTCACCAAATGCCTCGATCGGAGGATCTTCCGGCAGCGGCGTCGTCATGGTGGAGTGGCTGCGCGAAGTTTCGATACGATTATGTAATACATGCGCACCTACCGGCCGGACCGTGGGGAAGTGCACGGGGCCCCCCGCCTCATCTTTCTACCGTAACCATCATGTCTCTTACTACGAAGCTTGCTGTTACCGACCTGGACCTCGCTAACAAGCGTGTGTTGATGCGTGTGGACTTCAACGTTCCCCTGGATGGTGACAAGATCACCAACAACCAGCGCATCGTCGCAGCGCTCCCCACAATCAAGTATGCCATTGAGCACAAGGCCAAGGCGGTGGTGCTCATGTCGCACCTTGGCCGTCCCGATGGTCAGAAGGTGGACAAGTTCTCGCTGAAGCCGGTTGTGCCGGAGCTGACCAAGCTGCTCGGCCGCGACGTCGAATTCCTGGACGACTGTGTCGGCCCCGAGGTTGAGAAGAAGGTCAACGAGGCGAAGGACGGCCAGGTGATCCTGCTCGAAAACGTCCGCTTTCACATTGAGGAAGAGGGCAAGGGCAAGAACGCAAGCGGCGAGAAGGTCAAGGCCGACAAGGACGCTGTGGAGAAGTTCCGCCAGGAGCTGACCAAGCTCGGCGACGTGTATATCAACGACGCCTTCGGCACCTCGCACCGTGCGCACTCGTCGGTGGTCGGTGTGGAGCTGCCGCAGCGTGCTGCAGGCTTCCTGGTGAAGAAGGAGCTGGACTTCTTCTCCAAGGCGCTGGAGAACCCTGAGCGGCCGTTCCTGGCAATCCTGGGTGGTGCCAAGATCTCGGACAAGATTCAGCTCATTGAGAACATGCTGGACAAGGTGAACATGCTCATCATCGGCGGTGGTATGGCGTTCACCTTCAAGAAGCAGATTGACAACATGAGCATTGGCAGCTCGCTGTACGATGAGGAGGGTGCCAAGAAGGTACACGAGATCATGGAGAAGGCCAAGAAGAACAACGTCGAGGTGCTCCTTCCTGTGGACTACGTGACAGGCGACAAGTTTGGCAAGGACGCCCAGGTTGGCCACGCGGATGATGCGAGCGGTATCCCCGACGGTTGGATGGGTCTGGACATTGGAGAGAAGAGCCGCAAGCTCTTCGCCGATGCCATTGTCAAGGCCAAGACGATCCTGTGGAACGGTCCGCCCGGTGTGTTTGAGTTTGACAACTTTGCCGGCGGGTCCAAGGCCCTGCTCGACGCGGTTGTCGACGCTGAGAAAAAGGGCAGCACGGTGATTGTTGGCGGTGGCGACACGGCGACCGTCGTGGCCAAGTACGGTGAGGAGAAGAACATCTCGCACGTGTCGACGGGCGGTGGTGCGTCGCTCGAGCTGCTCGAGGGCAAGGACCTGCCCGGCGTGTCTGCGCTGAGCTCCAAGTAGATGCGTGATTAGCGAGGCTATTCGTTCTGCATAATGAAGGCCAGCTCTTGCTTGAGCGTCTCGTTGCGGTACTGCAAACGAATGTTGGGCACGTTCGTCTTGGACACGTCGTTCCCGTCCGGCCCCGGCCGGAAAAAGTGGGTGCCGAGCCAGTGACGCTTGATCTCCATCTCCCAACCGGACTGGAGCACACTGTTACGCGCCAGCTCGCACATGTCGGTCGAAGTGAGCTTGTAGATCTGCGTCGCGATACTGTACTCCTCGAGCAGCGGCTCTTTCGACAGGTGGAACTGGAGCGGGTCGTCGGTCGACAGCGTGACGACGAGGCCCTTGCGGAAGTACTCTGGGAACGGGTTGCGCTCGTATGCCAAAAAGAGCGCATTGTTGCTCAGCGGCGACATGGCAAGCGGAATCTGCTTCAGGTAGTAGAGGTACTGTAGCACAGGCACCTTGCGGAGGGTGATGCCATGCGAAATCGACTGCGAGGTGAGGTACGCGGCGGCCATGTGGTCTGGGTCGCCCGCCTCGCCGGCGTGCGGTCGGAGGACAAGCGTCGAGAAGCCGCGCAGGCGGCGCCACTGGTTGAGCGAAGCCATATTGGCATACATGTAGTATAGCCAGTAAGAGTATGGCGGGCTCTGGCTGTAGTTCCACTGCCGCGGCGGCGGGAACTGACGGAGAAAGCGGCGCTCCGGCTTGCTCTCGTCATCGACCATGTCGAAGCCAATGACGCGCTGCAAGAAGATGTGCAGCTTGGGATGCGTCTGTGGGTTCTGCGTCACCTCAAACAGTGGCTGGAAAATGTTGTGGAGGAGCTCCTGGAAGTTGGCCACGTTGTTGTTTGCTTTGTAGACCTCGTACAGCCGCGGCACCTGGATGAGCCAGCGAATGTTGGGACTGAACAGGTGGTGGTCCACAACCCAGCTCGCGAGCTTGTCCCATTCGTCCGGGCTGCGTCCGTAGATTGAAATGCGGTACTCGGACATCTGGTATTTGCTCTGCTCTAGATCGTGCGCAATCTCGCGCGTAATCTCAGCGAGATAGCGCCCATTGATGTAGTTGTTCGTCTTGAGGAAGATGTCCCGGAGCTGCGACTTGCCGATGGGGTTGTACTTGAGATTGAAGCGGTCGAACCGGTGGAAGGCATCTTGGTGCGCATGCATGTCAAGCGTGTCGATGCTCAGGTCGTACGCAGTGAGCCCGAGCGAGCGGAACACTTCATCGAGCGTGAGCGTCTTTCCGTCGCGCTGCAGCACGAGGTCGTCCGGAAAGCGCTTGATCTTGGACTTGATAAAGCGGAGCAGGTGCTTTTGGTTCATGCTCGCGCTGTGGTGGACGTGGGTATCAACCTTGCGCACGTTGTAAAAGTCGCGGTGTGGCACCTTTTTGATTGCATCCAGCTCGCGGTACTCGTTAAGCAGCTTGTACAGATTCCACTTGCCCTCGAGGTACTTCAGCCGACGCCATGCAAATGTCTTCGCGGGGCCGTCGACCGTAAAGGTGTGTAGAAAGTCGAGGTCGCGGAAGTACTCGTCGCTTGTCGGCACCTTGGTCACATACCGCCGCGTGCGGTGCGCTGCGGCGCCCGCCTCGGGGCGGCCATTGAGCGACTGGCTGTCATCGCGATCGAACCACACCTGGAACACGCCGTGATCCGCCTCAAACGCAAACGGCCGATCACCTAGCATATGCGGACCGGGAATGGACATGTCCGACATGCGGAACACGCCGGGCTTGCCGCCGCTGCTTTCGAGCAGCTGCTGCGCGGCGACGACATTGGCGTGCGACGCGGGAGGCATTGGCTCTGGCAACCCGCCGCCGGCATCTGGACGCACAAACGACGAAGCGGGCGCAGGAGTAAAGTGTTCCCAGTGCGGCCGCGGCGGTGCGGGGTACACCTTCCATGGCTTGGGCCGCTCCGCTGCGTCGTCCCATGCGCATCCGTCCACTTTTACGGCGCCATCCTCGACGTGCTCGTCAATCACCGGGAGCGACACGCCTGCGGCACGCGACCATTCCTCACAATACTCTGCATCCCAGTTCTTGGGGTTGTCGAACAGATTGCCCTGCAGGCTCGCGTCCATGTACTTTTCGCGCAGCTCCAAGCACCGACGCAGATTCTTGAACAGATCCTCGCACTCGGACGGCATGTGGTGCGGCATCTTGAGAATTTGGCTCACGACATGGTCATCGCCGAACTGCATCTCCTCGCCCATCGTGAACGCAGTACCGAGCGTCGCGGCCGCTTCGGTCGCGATGGCCGAGTCCATGGCAGAGAGTTTTGCGTCGACCTCATCAGGATAAGGCGCTCCATTTTCCTCCTCGTCGGCGACTTCGTCGGCAATCGCCGCGCGCCAGCCCTCGCCGATGCCACGCTCCAACGACGTCTCGCGCGACGGTGACTCATATTCGGCGGGCTGCCGCGGAAAGCGGCCGTACGCGCTCATGGTGGAGAAATAGTTTGCACGTGGCCTTGCGCGCGACGCTGCACGCGTCGACGATGGACACGCACCTGGACGCGCTGCAGCGCACGCTCGATGCGCTGCACACCCAGCTCGCGTACACCAAGGAGGAGCAGCAGAATCCATCGTACTTTACGAATGCCGTGCTGCGCACCAACCAGCTCGACATCCTCGAGCTGATCCGCGACGCCGATCAACTCGAAGCGTCCTTGTTTGCCTACCCCGCACGCGACGACGGCGCCGAGCGGGGCGGCGAGGGGCCCCTCACGCCCCAGCCGCGCGCAGTGCACATCCCCACGCCGCTTCGCCGCAGTGCAACCGATGCGCCTGGTGCACATAGCGCGCGTTTCTACCTGGAGGCCGCCGAGAAACTCATGCAGAGCTAGTAAGTTCTGTGCACTCACACAGCCACAACGCACCGCGCGCGCGTAAACACATCCGCATGCTGCTCAAGCGCGATGGCGAGGTGCAGCGGCACATCCAGCGCTACGCATCCACGATCGAGCACGCGAAAAACACCCAGCCCACCCCCGGCAAGGCCCGGCCGAACCGCGCTCGTGTATCGGATAATGGCGAGTTACGGCAGCTGAGGGACGAGATCCAGCGGGAGAAAATGGAGATTGTTGCGCTAGAGAACATGCTCGCGGAACTCGAGGCGACACCGGCGCCGCAGCCCGCCGAGCCCACGGAGGCCACCGCCGCGCCCGGTAAAGAGTCGACCCGCGAAGCTACAGCATCTCCCTCCAAGCCGGAACGCTCCGCGCGCGAGCAGCCGTCGTCTTCACGAGCCGCTGCACGGACGCCCAAGACACCCGCGCCCAGCACACCGTCTAAGGCATCACTGGCGCAATCGGTGCGTACACGCACCCCAGAACGGACACCAGCGACGGCACGTCTTCGGCGCACCTTGGACAGCACGCCGCGCTTTGCACAGAGCGTGTCGCAGCCTCCAAGTGCAACGCCGGCACGTCAGACACGCCGCCCGCTTGCACAGAGTGTCGCGTCGCCCTCGACGCCGAACCGCCGCGCACCGCCTGCCTCGCCCGCCAGGGCCCATGGCTCGCCGGCAACACGCGCGCCGGCGACACCCACAACGCGCACCCCCGGCTCCCCGGCAGTCCGCGCGCCAGGCTCCCCGGCAGTCCGCGCGCAGGCCCCTGGAATGCCGACACGCCCGACGCTGCTTCCCCTAGGCCAAGTTCCGACGTCGTCCGCTGAGCTAGAACGCATTACGGCGTTGCTCTGGACACGGTTTGGAGAGGCACTACGGTACGTCAGTGCCGAGGAGCGCGCGCCGTTCACTACGACATTTGCGCTCCTTGCATCACTCGAGTGCTGTGGGCAGGACCCCAGTGCACTGCAGACGGATGCGGCGGCGTCGGCTGATGACTCGGTACATGCGCCGAGCGCCGTGACATCGCTTGCGACGCAGAGCAGTGCAGGCATGCTGTTGAGTGCGCCGCTAAGCGTCAACACAGTGGTGATGGCACACGTCATCCTACTCCTCTTCCGTGCACCGCCACCGCACACCCTTACGCTGCCCACGATCAAGACACTCACCGAGTCGTGGTGGCGGCAGCGGGGGCAGGACGTGTTCCGTGCGACGTCCGCGACGCCAGCCCTATCACACGCCGACACGATCCGCCAGGCGGGACTGGACGCGTCCGAAGTCGAGACGGGTGGCGACACGCTGGGGTCGCGTGCGGTGTACGGCCTCGTGGCCAAGAAGCTGCTGCGTATTCACCGCGCGGGCGGCGCAGCGACTATCCAGTTTGCATAGCTATTCAAGTACCTGGATCTTCGGACCCCCACCCATCCGCTGCACGCGAGGGTCCATCCGGCCTACCGTCGCGTTCGCAGCCGCAAGATGCGCGAGCTGTTCAGCGTCTTCATGCTCCTTCTCAAGCCGCGCAATCTCGGCGTCCAGCTGCACACTAACGGCGAGCTGCGCCTCGCGTGGAGCTGTGGTATAGGCGTGTGCGTAAAATGCCAGTTTCTTGGCCACAGCGCGGTCGCACGCACCCAGCAGTGCGGCTAAATCGCCCAACGCATACACCAGCACTGGGGCATCGCTCGCATCACGGATGTTGGGGGGAGTAAGCAGGGGACGGACGTCGCGCAAGAGGGTTGCAAGTAATGCGGCAGCACTTGATCCCACATCATTCGGGCCGAGCATGTGCAAAAAGTAGAGCCCGGCATCATCCACACTCGCCAGCATAGTGCTTGCTAGCTTGGGCGACGTGCGTGGATGTGCAAACACAAACGGGAGGAGACGACGGAGGAGCGTATGCAAAGCCTCGCGCGTCTCGTCCGACTCGGCAGCAGCATCCGGATCGGCTTGGGGTATGTCGGTCAAAGGCGGGGGTGAGGGGGTATCGGGTACATTGATGCGCGTAGAATTAGGGGATGTAGGTACCGGCACCTCCGCGTCTTCGAGTGGTGGCGGCTCACCGTCGCTGTCGTCATCGAGTGGGGTCAGGGGAGCGATATCAGGTACGCGCGCCGGTGGCGGATTTTCTGCAGGTGCATGAGCCGGTTTCTTTGGCGCCTCCGTGCGGCACATGCAGCTCGGTGATGTCTCTGCAGGCAGGCGCGAAAGCTGGCTGTGTCGAAGAGCATAAGCGTATGCCAGCAGCACGGCAACGACATTGAACCGCAAATCCGCACGGACTGGGACGTTGGCCTTGCCGAGCTTCTCGATCTCACGTACGGAATTGGCCGTGCCATCAAGCGTGGTGCGCTCGGTCCACCACAGCGGCACATCTTCCTCATCTTCAAAGTACATGCGCGCCGCGCGCGACGGGTCACGAAGCAGCGATTGGAAGCGTTCGTGATCGGAAAGCGAGAGTCTTGAAAGCAGCTCATTTGCATCGCCCCCCACACTCGCGTCGCTGTCGTGTTTTGTGTCGTGATCGTGCTCCACGTCGCTGCTCTCGTCGCTCAAGACTCCTTCCCCGGTCTCGAGTCGCCAGAGCAGCTCCATGGTTTTGCGTCGCTCCGTCTCATCCACCGATACATCTTCTTTGGAGAGGTTTTCAAGCGCGGACTGCTGTGCAAATGGCTCCGAGCACGCACGGTGTACATTCGCACGGAAGCATGCGAGTGAGCAATAGGGGAGACGACACGTCGGGCAATGATACTTGGCCTCGCGTAGGAAGCAGCTATGTAAGCAGAATGATACACATACATTCCACATATCCGCGACGTGCCCGGCTCAGTGCGCTCGACCTCATCCCGCGGCGAGCGGCGCACACGACGCGCCACCCGACGCACGTCGAAGAGGTCGGCCATGAATGTGGAGGAAAAGCTGCGTACGTCTAGATGCGGGGTTAAGTGGAGGACGCCGTGGGTGCGAGCGGCGCCGTCCAGCGCGGCCGGTAGTGCACCTGAGGGTGCAGGATATCGCCGGCGCTCTGGATGATGCGCAGCTCCCTCATCCGCATAATTTTGACGCGGTCTTCTTCAGTCGCGAGGTGCGATGGCTGCAGTGGATCGAGACCTTCTTGCTTCCCGAGCGTCTCCATTGCACGCGCCGTACGGATGAGCACCTGCTGCAACGACGCTACAGCCAGCGTCACGGCACGTGCAATAGGCAGTGTGCACTCACCTTCGACGGGCGTATCATACCCATCGTATGCGGCACGGGCGGGCGCGGGAACGTCCTCTTCGTGCTCCATAAACCGCGCCACGGTCAGTGCCGAGAACAGGTCACCCACACCACTAAAGTACTCGCCAAGCGACGGAAATTGCAGGAACCATGGCTGGAGCTCCTTGGTATCCGTGTTCCACGTCGAACCCACCAGTAGCATTGCCGGCTTGCCATCCGGCATGCTCGGCATTGCACCGATCGCGGTAAGGTCGTCTTTGTCCAACTCGAGAGAAGTAATAAGCACATGCGGCACTTGATACTCGACATGCAGCTTGGTCAACGCCGCCTTCAGTGTCGCGATCGAGCAAATTTCAATGCCGGACAAAACCTGCGCTTCAAACTGGTTTGGACAGATAATTGAAGCGAGGTGCAGCATGCGCCGGTAAATGGGCAGGACATCCGGATTGACATACATGCCCCGGTCCATGTCGCCCATGACCGGATCCAGCAAATACACCATATGCGGGTTCTTTTCGCGCTGCGCGCGGATAAGCTTCTCCACTTCGCCAAGCGCCTCAGGCGAGGGTGTGTAGCCCGTCAACAACCGGTTGTGACGCAAAAGCTTGTTGCGTTCCATGTTGGAAAAGACGTCAGCGAGGTGCGCGGCATCGAAACGCAAGCCGCCCCAACGGCCGTACCCCGTATGGTTCGAAAACTGGACTGTATTCACGGCGTCAACGTCCCAGCCTAGCAGCTGACACGGAAAGGTGGCAGCGCGGTTTCCTTATGTGAGACATTGCACGTACCGACATAGCCAGTTGCGACATGGCTCTGGATTGTGAGCAGCCGGTAGGACGCCGTATCGCTGCTCATTGAGGAAGGAAGGTGTTGCTGACTCAGCACGGCCATGGACCAAGAGGCGTTCCGGCAGCTGGTCTCGGCGCCTCGCGAGGAGGTCGTGGGGCGCGGGCAAGGATACGATCATAACTTTGGTCAGATGTCCTACAAAAATCGGGAGCGACGACGTGCGCAACGCGAATCGCGTGAGCCACGGCCAGATTGGAAGCCCCGGCAGGTGGGTGGGACAGAATTTCGTGGATTGCACTCCCAACATGCCTACATGGATCGTGCGGAGATGCGCCGTCGTGGTATCGAGATGCCGCTCGATGCACGGTTACCGTCGCTCCCGAATCCGGAAGCCGATCCTGAGACGTCCGAGAACGAGGCGCCCCCCGTATCAGACGCAGACTTGGAGCGGGCCTGGGAGTCTGGACGTACTGAACCGGATGAGGTCGCCTCAGGCTCTGCTACCCCCAAGGCTGCATTCCGTCCGATTACAGAAGCCAAAGAAGCACCAGATGTGATTTATGTCAACGGAAAACGTATGCGGAAGAAGAAGAAAAAGGCCCCGGAGGTGTCAATAGAGCCTCCCGCTGCCATTCCCGAGGAGCCAAGCCATGCTACAGCATTCCGCCCACGCAAGGCAACTTCGTCGCAGGCCCCTAGAAAGGTATCTTTGTCCAGCCACTCGCCCGCTGCAAAGGATGGCACAGAAGAGAGCTCGCTGCCTTCCTTGGATACCCATGCACTTCATCATTCCGTTTCTACAATAACCGACGAACAACACGAGCCCACTCCTACTCAACACACGATATCATCTGCGGAAGCCTCCGCCGCACCTGTGTCTGCTGCTAATATCGTGTCATCAGACATACCCAAGTTACGCCCGCCTGCTCGGCCTACCTTTGTGCCTGAAGTCAACGATGACGACGACATTTTCGCGGATGCTGGCGAATGGGAAGGTCTCTCGGACGAAGAGGCACCTACAGCCAAGGCCGCCCCGGCCAAGCATGGCGACTGGTTTGCGCCCAGCAGTGCGGCGTCCCCTGACCCTGCTCCACCGGCAGCGCCTGAGGCACGCACGCCGCCTCCACATTCCCCACGCTCCGCAACGCCTGATACGCCGCCGACGCGCTTGGAAGGACTGAGTTCGAGCGCGCTCCCGACAGAGATGATCCGCAGCATGCTCTCGCGCGAAGATGAAACGCCTGCACGGCGCTCAGGTGCTGCGCCAAAGCGCAAACGCAGCAAGAAGGGTCGTGGCGACCCCGATTCACCCTGAGCGCCGGCGCGCGTCCATAGATTACGTAACGCGTAAAGCGCGTCGCGGCACGCGTCTCGCGTGGAATTCCCGGCTTACCGTGACGACGATCCGCGCGTAGGAGCGATGGCGACGCGAGCACAGAGGCTCGAAGCCCTCGCGGCGTTGAAGGCCTCGCGTATGGGTGGCACACGTGTGCATGTATGTTCTCTGTCTGACACAGCCGAAAACTGAGGATGACGACGTGATCTACGACGAAGTCTCCGAAGAGACTTACCAGTCAATCGTCCGCGGTCGGATGATGGAGGACGACTTTATCGAGGATGACGATGGGAGCGGCTACGTTGACCATGGTCAGGATGAGTGGGAAACGCGTGAAGAGAGCGAGCCAGATACCGAGGACGAACAAGAATACTACGAGCGCACTGGGCGCCGCAAGCCCAAGAAAGGCGCCAAGCGCTCGCGGCGGGCAGCGGCGGGTCAGCTGGACTACATGGGCCGTCCCAAGAGTGACGCGCTGCGTCCTCAGCGCGAAATTGGCCCGAGCAAGGAGTCGGAGGACGCGTTTATGTCGCAGCTCTTTGGTAACTTGCAAGGGTCGCTCGCGACGCCGGCGCGCCCTGCCATGTCGAAGCTGCAGACGGGCAGCTACGAGTCGCCCTCGGCGATGCTTGCTCGGAAACGCAAGCAGCTGCACGCCACGTCACTGCCGCCGCTGCAGGACAGCTCGTCGTCAACCGAGGCGAGCAGTGACCCACCGGAGCTCGGCCAAGAAGCGTGGACGAGCGATGTGCACGTTGCTGGAAGCGACTCGCCACCATGGGACATGAGCAAGATGGACGTCGTGGAGACGCCGGTTCCAGCGAAGAAGCTCAAGAGCGAGCCGGCTCCTGAAGACGACGACGAAGACTTTGGGATGATGCATGTCGAGGGCAAGCGGCTCGACCGGCTCGTGAGCGGCAAAGCGCAGGCGCCCGTGCGTGCTGAGGTGCGCCCACCTGTTCCTGCGACGCCCGCGACGCCTGCGCCGGTGGCACGCCAGGCGCCGCACGCCAAGTCGACACCCGCACACCTGCAGTCGTGGCATGCGGTGCACGAGGGGCTGGACACGGCAAGCTCGCCGGCGTCCAGCGTGGCGTCGCCCAAAGACGCGGCACAGGTCGGTGCAGCGGCGTCACAGATTGAGTGTTTCCAAGAAGACCGGTCGGTGCACTTTTTCTGGTTCGACCACTTTGAGAGCCAAGGGACTGTGCACCTTTTCGGCAAGGTGTGGGACAAGAGCAGCAAGCGCTACGTGAGCTGCTCGGTGAGCGTGGGCGGAATCGAGCGGTGTGTCTTTTTGCAGCCGCGTGACCGGATGTTGGTCAATGGGCATCCGTCGGACAAGGTGCCCGGTGAAGACGATGTGTACGAAGAGTTTGACGCGATCCGTGCGCGTCATGGCATCCAGGCGTGGTTGGGCAAATGGGTCACGCGCAAGTACGCGTTTGAACTGCCCGACGTGCCCGCGGAAGGCGAGTACATGAAGGTCAAATACGGCTTCGACGAACCGCAGCTGCCGATGGATGTGAGTGGTGCGACGTTTGTGCGCGCGTTCGGCACCAACACGTCGGCATTTGAGCTGTTTGTGGTGAAGCGGCGCATCATGGGCCCCTGCTGGTTGCGTATTGAGAATGCGAGCGTGCGCAGCGACGCGCCGCAGACGTGGTCCAAGCTCGAGCTCGAGGTCGACGAGCCCAAGTCGGTGGCGCCGTTTTCCGACACGGATGCCAATGCCCCGAAGGAGATGCCGCCTGTGACCATCATGAGCCTGTCGACGCGCTCTGTGGTGAACTACAAGGAGAACAAGCGCGAGATAGTCGCGTTGAGTGCCCGGACGTGGCGCGACACCTCGCTGGAGAACCCCACGCCACCGGAGCAGCTGCCCTCGACGTCGTTCACGGCCGTGCGCCCACTTGGCCCCTCGTTCCCGGCGCGCTTTGAGCAAGAAGCACGGCAGGGGCGCACCAAGATCCAGGCGCTCAAGTACGAGCGCATGGTGCTGAACAGCTTTTTAGCGCAAGTGCACCTGAACGACCCCGACGTGGTGCTTTCGTACGACTTTGCAGGCGCCAACCTCGATATTCTGCTGCACCGTATGCGCGACCTCAAGTGCGAGCAATGGAGCAAGCTGGGCCGCCTGCGCCGCACCAAGTGGCCGCAGCTCAAGCAGGGCATGAACACCCGTGTGCTCGCCGGCCGCTTGGTTTGCGACCTGTCGAGCGACACGGCCAAGGGCATGATCAGCTCGACGACGTGGTCGCTGAGTGAGATGTGCCGCACCTATCTCAACACGCAGCGCGAAGACATTGACCCGGACGACGTGGCGTCCTACTTTGACTGTACGGCGCCGTCGCCCGAGCGCTTGCTGACGTTTGTGCGCCACTGCGAGGTCGATGCCTACTTCCAGATGGCGATCGCGAGTCGCGTACAGCTGCTGGCGCTCACCAAGCAGTTGACGAACCTCGCAGGCAATGCATGGTCGCGCACGCTGAACGGTGGGCGTGCAGAGCGCAACGAGTATATTTTGCTGCACGAGTTCCACCGGAAAAAGTACATTTGCCCCGACAAGATCTCGGCGTGGGAGAAGAAGGCGCTGCGTGCCGCCAAGGAGGACGGCGATGCACCGCACAAGAAGGAGAAGTTCAAGGGCGGTCTCGTGTTTGAGCCGAAGCGTGGGCTGTGGGACCGGTACATTCTCGTGATGGACTTCAATTCGCTGTACCCCAGCATCATCCAAGAGTTCAACATCGACTTTACGACGGTGGAGCGTGTGGGCGTCGAGGGCGATGCGGTGCCCGACATCCCGTCGTCGGACGTGGCGCAGGGTGTGCTGCCACACCTGATTGCCACGCTTGTCAACCGTCGGCGGCAGGTCAAGGGCTTGATGAAGGACAAGCAGGCGCCTGCACTAAAGCAGCTCCAGTGGAACATCAAGCAGCAGGCGCTCAAACTCACGGCCAACTCCATGTATGGCTGCCTGGGCTTTGAGAACTCGCGCTTCTACGCGCGTCCGCTTGCGGCCCTTACCACCTTCAAGGGCCGCGAGATTCTTACCATGACGCGTGAGCTTGCCGAGAGCATGTCGCTCGACGTGATATACGGCGATACAGACAGTGTGATGATCAACACCAACTGCGTCGATTACCAGGATGCGCTGCGCATCGGCCAGGAGTTCCGCCGCGCAGTCAACGAGAAGTACAAGCTGCTCGAGATTGATATCGATGGCGTCTTCCAGCGCATGCTCCTCCTCCAAAAGAAGAAGTATGCCGCGCTCCTCGTCGCCGAGAACGGGCAAACCTCGACGGAGATCAAGGGTCTCGATATGAAGCGCCGCGAGTACTGCCAGCTGTCGAAGAACGTCTCGAGCTACGTCCTATCGCAGATCCTCTCGGGCGAGGCAACCGAGACGGTCGTCGAAAAGATCCACGAGTACCTCGAGCAGGTCGGCAACGACATGCGCGCGGGCCAAGTGCCACTCGACGATTTGGTCATTTACAAGCGGCTCGGTAAACGGCCGCAAGACTACCCCGACGCGCAGAACCAGCCACACGTCCAGGTCGCGCTGCGCATGCTTGCAAAGAACGAGAGCGCACGCAGCGGCGACGTAATCCCCTACGTCTTCTGCGTCGGGCCGCAACAGGACACCAAGGCGACGCAGGCCGAGCGCGCCTACCACCCCGACGACGTGCGCCGCCATGCAGGCGAAGCGGCCTACGCGATCGACACCAAGCATTACCTTGCGCTGCAGATCATGCCACCGATTGAGCGCATCTGCGAGAGCATCGAGGGCACGGACCGCGCACGCCTCGCGGCGTGTCTTGGCCTCGATGTGCATGCCTACACCGCGCCCTCCGGCGGCGAAGTCGCCGCGGCCGGCCGCGAGTTTGCGCCGCTCGACAGCCAGGTGCCAAGCGCGGTGCGCTACGCGCAATGCGAGCCACTCGAGGTGCGCTGCCGCGCGTGTGGCCACGCCGTGCAGATCGGCGCCCTCGCTCAGCTCGCGTCGGACGCGGAGCATGCGCTTGGACGCGACAAGGGGTACGTGTGCACGAACGCGGCATGTGCGCAGCCACTCAGCCTCGCGTCGATGGTGGTGCAGCTCGAGACGACAATCCGTGCAAACATCGCGCGCTACTACCACGGCTACACGGTGTGCACCGAACCCACGTGCGGCGTCCGTACGAATCAGGCGGGTGTCTACAGCGGGCGGTGCCTTGCGGCAAACTGCCGCGGCACCACCAAGCGTGAGTACTCGGACAAGCAGCTGTACACGCAGTTGTGCTATCTGGACTACCTCTTCGACGCGGATCGTGCGCTCGCCGAGGTAGGTGACGCACCACAACGCGCCTATGTCCATGACACGATCCGGGCGCATCGCGCGGCGATTGATGCACTGCGCGTCGCCGTGCAAGAGTACCTTGGACGCAACGGGCGCCGGTTCGTGGACCTGCGCAAGCTATTTGGTTTTATGCGTGTGTAGATGCATAGGACGACAACATCGCCGACAGACCGGGCACATCGTAGGGAATCGCCGACGTGCCCAGCGCGTCAGCACGCAGCAGCTGCTCAATTGCCTCGCGTTTAACCGACCGGTAGATGTCAAGCTCCACGGCGACATCCGCATCGGGGCTCGGCGCGCGGCGAGTGCTGCGCGGCGCCGGCGGAGGGACGTCGGCTGCTGTCCCGGTTTCAGCTACCTCCCCCGGATCGGTTGCCTCCGCCGCTGTAGCTGTCTCCCCTGCACCATCGTAGTCTCGTAAGTCTACCACCTCTTCCTCTTCCTCATCACCCAACACCTCGCGACGCCGAGCTTCTTGCCGCAGAAATTCTTGCAGGTCCTCGTCGTCCTCATCAAAGGCCCGCAGACGCATCATGCGGCGGGGCGGACTGTGCGCCGGCGACGCATTTTGAGCCGGCATCTCTCCCGCTTCCTCCTCTTCGCCTTCACCATAGTCTGGTAGTTCCTCGTGCATAAACTGGTCCAAACTCGACCGGTTGCGCAACGCACGCAGCGAGCCACGGTCGCGGATCAAACGCGGCTCGTCGCCGGGGACGTTGGGCCGCCCGAGGTATATCTCGTCTTGGTCCTCAAAGTGTGCCTCACTGTATCGCTTCATGATTCCTTCCCAGGTGCTACGCAGGCGCTCCACTGACTGGTACCATGCCCATTCGTACGTCTCGTTGCCCTGCTCATCGTACTTGACCTTGGGCGGGCAGCCCGGTTTGTACTCGCGCCGCGGCGATGCTGGTATCGCACTCGTGCTCGCGCCCGCGTGAACATGGGGTTCCCACGCGTTTTCCTCGTCTGGCTGGTCTACACCAAAGCTCTGTAGGATAAACGCATTCTGGAACGACTGCGACATGCACCCACCGCGTCAAGCCCCGCGCGCGCACCTCCACCTCGACACAGCACGTCGGCCGATCTCCACGGTCCATGCTGCAATGCGGAAGGAGCGGCGCGAGGCGCTCGGGTTGGTGCGTAGTGCACGTCTCACCAGATTCGGACCCTCCTTTCGATCCTCACTGTATACATCTACTTCCTCGATGGATTGCTCGTCATCCTGCTCGTCAGGCAACTTATTTTATTTGTACGTTCGCATGCGCTCACACAGCAATACCGTACGTCATTCACGCACTCATGCAGTGGTCCCGACCCGGGCTCCTGTATCACGCAGCCTGCCGTCGACTACACGGTCTATGACGTTCTTCCATGTGTTGTGTGCGATTAACCAGTTGCTGCAGGACACAACGCCATCCGCGCCGCGGCTGTTACTCGACTTTGTGGGGCAAGGTAGGTATATCCCTGGCTCACGCAAGACTATCCTACGTCCAAGTTGCACCTTCTCTGTGTTGACTGCGTGCTCTGGTTTTTCCACATGATCCTAATCACCATCGCCGTCGAGGAAGCAAAGTGCCGCATCGATCCCCACCGACGCAACCCGCTGGACGTCGAGGCGACGGAAGAGAGCGCACGCGAAATGAACATGCCACCATACCGCGACAGTGAGGAAGAGGACGTACACGAACGTCTCTTGCCCTCGGACACAACCTCGACCCACACCCAGGGCATGGTCGACGACCTCGAAGACATCGTGCCGACGACGCGCGCCCCAATCGCCCAGGTGCACTGGTCAAGCCTGTGGGCCTCTGAGCCAGGTGCATCTTTTGGATAGCCTACGAGATACCCATTCAAGAATGTAGGGCTGCTTCAAAACGGACATGCCATGGAAAGCCGGAAGGCGTGGCCGATCTGCACAACCCATCGCTTTCCCCTGCTTGTTTAAGTGGATGGCCATAGTCGACACCGAGGCGCCGCGGGCCACCACTAGATAAGCAACAGGGTTTCGTTTCTGACACGCATGCACATGGCATGGATCTCATGCTCGCACTCACACTCGCACAACAATGGTCACTCGCTTGTCCAACTGCTCATGCCTGGGCGGCAATCGCCAAGGAACTTTCATTTTCAGCTCGCGCTGTAGCGTATGACAGGAAGAGTCCTAAATCGGGAATGCAATACATGGCTCAGCCCTGTCGAAACCCTTCGGGTAGGATTTTTAGACTGCGTTAGTCGCCCTGGCTTTTCATATACGTACTGTTGCTGGGGTACAGCAGGACGCGCACCGACTCGCCAAAGGCCTTAGGGGGGATGTTGTGGCGGAACTTGCTGCGCACAACACCGTTGCCACCGTGTGTCCGGGTGACACGGCCCCAGATCACGCGGACGCGGGTGCCGCGCTTCTCGGTGGGCGCCTTGTAGATGTAGGCAATGCGCTGCAACGGTTAGCATCTTTTCTGGACCACTCCCATGATGGGGTACATACCTTGCCGAGGTAGAACTGGGCGTCCTTAGCGCTCTCCACGCCCTCGATCTTCACCAGCGTCACGTTGGGGTGCTGGCTGCGCTTACCCCGCCTGTGGCCCATGATCTTGCCCTTGCTGTAGAGACGAGTCTGTGACGTTAGTATGTGCACACGATAGGCGCGCACACCGCGTCCCAAGCACGCTGGGGACGACGGCGCACAATGTCGTACGCACCATTGTGGAAGCTCTTTGGAAGGAACTCCTTGAGGTGGTGAGGGACAATACCTACCGGTGCAGCGGAGGCCTTTGCGGACGATAGAATATCACGTGAGAGGCATAAAACTATAGGGGCATGCCCACGTGATGCATGTGGAGCTAAGGCCATGTGGAGATGCACCAAATTTTTTGGCGACGCCCAAGAGACGATGGGACAGGTGTCCAGGCGGAAGCGCACGCACCACGCACGGCGAGGTGAGTAGCATGGTCTAATGCAGACGTCTCGAGAGCAGCGCGTACCCGTGCACGCCACCTCGATTATGATCAGCGTCACGAGAACGCAACGAGCTCCGCCCGGCGCCAGAAGCTCGAAGCACCCACCGAGCTCGACCCGGACAAGGCGGGCTTGGGCATGTTTTACTGTGTGGAATGTGATCGACACTTTCCCAACAACAACGATCGCGAGGCGCACCTGGCCAGCAAGTTGCACAAGCGCATTGCGAAAAAGGTGCTCACCGAGAAACCTTACACGCACGAAGAGGCATTGCGTGGAGCCGGCATCGGCGTCGACAACCGTCGACGCGACAGTCAACAAATTGAGCTGGACAACTGAATGCATCTCCTTGTCCGTCGGCTCGATCGAGATACCCAGCGCGCCCGTTCTGGAGCGAGCTTTGTGCATCGTGTGCCAAAATGTATTTCATTTCGCTCATGTACCAACATCGATGTAGCACGAACTACCTAGACTACATGATCTATGTTCTACCTCGCTGGACCACATCTACCCATAGTTCCATGCACTATGGCCGAAGTCGTCGGGCACTCCGAAGCGATGTGGTTGCCACGTGGCTACTTTATCGGGTCGTGCGCACGGATGGTTTATCAATTGCGTCGAAAGAACATGACGGATTCTACACCCAAAGCAGTGATTGTCGGAGCCGGAGGTGCGTTGTGTGGTCTTGTTGGCTAATACCAGTACTTGGACTTACTAGTGCACTTGAGTTGCGTGCCCGTGGCTATCAAGTCACCTTCGTCGCTCGCGACCTTCCCCATGATTATCACTCGCAAGGTTTTGCGTCGCCGTGGGCGGTAGGTCTCGCTTCTCACGCAGGGAGCCAATTGGCTTTCGTTTGCAGGCAGTGACGAAGCACAGCGCCGTCGTGATGCTGCGACCTACAAAAAGTTCCGCGAATTGAACAAAGAGCTTCCGGACGACACACTCGCATTTATTCCTTTCTCATGCTTCCATTCGAAGGAAAACGACACAGAGACATACTGGTTTGGTGACTTGTGTGGGGGTGTACGTGTGGCAACTCACTCCAGATGAAAATGTACCCGGCCGGCCAACCCAAGTCGACTGACGAAGCGCCCTACCTGTACGAGTTCGAGTCGATGGGCTTGAATGTGCCGCGCTACCTGCAATGGCTGGTGAAACGTCTCGGTGAGCCGCACAAGGACCTACCTGGGCCGCCTGTGCGTTTCCTGCGAGGCTATGTGCCGTCGCTTAAGGCGGCAGCCGAGCTTGTTCCGGGTGCATCGCTGGTGATCAATGCGACAGGACTGGGTGCCAAAAATCTCGAAGATGTACGAGACGACAAAATGTACCCGATCCGTGGCCAGACCGTGCTGGTGTACGCGCCACGTTTCCGTGACCCCAAGGTTGCGAGGTGCTACAGCCGAATCACCAAGGAAGGTGCAACCTATGTCATCCCACGCGCGCTTAGTGGACAGGTGATTCTGGGTGGCACGTTTGATGTGCGCAAGACCGATACGCTCAGTCCCAGTGCAGATGTGACAGACCGGATTTTGCGGAACTGTGTCGAGCTGGCGCCCGAACTGCTCCCCGAGACCGCAGACCCCAACGACCCAACCGCGTATGTGACGCTAGATGTGCTTCGGAACAACATTGGTGTGCGCCCTGCCCGCGAGGGAGGCGTGCGTGTCGAGTTGGACAAGCCGCTCCACGTTGACGGCCATGATGTGGGGGTGATTCACGCCTACGGAATTGGTATGTCGTCCCTGCTCACCATACAGGCCCTGCAGGGTACCAAGCAAGCTACGGCGTGGCTGCCGAGGTCGGTGCGCTCGTGGACCAGTGGCGCTCGACGCACGGACCGCGCGCGAAGCTGTAGCGGCCGCCACGCACGCCAGCGGCCATACGACGTAGCACGTGATATGTACCCCTCAATGGGCATAAAATGTGCCGCGGTGCGATTTTTTTGCTTTCTCACCGCACCGGCGTGGTGAGGGTCCCTCTGGGACGCTTGCGCGCAAACCACTGAAGGGATGCGCCGACCTTTGGGTATCCATGAGCCTTAGCGGGCAAGTGGGCATTCGCGTAGACCGGTTGGCGGTAGCGGCTAGCGACTCGCCCATGTTGTCCCCCGTTTGTTGTATGTCCGGAAGCTGCACGGCAAGCACCTTGGCACGTTTGCAGGGAGTCGGAGTATTGATCGCCGTCTGAGCTGGTCTACTCTGGGTCCTGAGTGGCAAGACGGCTACCGTGTATGTGGGCCATGCACGGCGGGTGTGTCGCATGGGAGAGAGGACCCCCTAATTTCATGGCCTAGAGGCAGCCGCTATGCGGCAATTACCTGTCGGGTCACAACCTAGGGTTGGTTACATTTTTAGCAGACTGTGTTGTGCTATTCCATAGTTTTGCAAACGTGTATACCCATCTAGTCGGCGGCAAGGCGGCGTGCCGAGGCGTCGCGCTTGGCCTTGAGCACGGCAAGCTTTTCTTCCTTGGCCGCATCGTACGAGACGTGCAGCTGGTTGAACGGGTTCTCCGGCGACTTTTGGAACTGCTTGTAGAGCAGTTCGTTGTACTGCTGCAGACGCAGGCCCGGGTGGTCCTCGCGGAGCCTGGGCAACTCGCGCTCCTTGTACGCCTCGAAAGCCGCCTTGAAGCGGCGCTCCGGGTGCTTTTCGAGAGCGCCAGCCGCGGCGCCGCGGCTGGCTTTGTCGCTGCGGTCGTTAACCAGGTTCATAGCCTCCAGAGCATCGTCCAAGTTGGATGCACTGAACGAAGCAATCTGCATATCGAGGTCGTCGAGGTCATTGGGCCCAGCCGGTGCGCCCTTGCGAGCACTCGGCTTGGTTTTGTTGCTCTTGTTGCCGCCCGACTTCTTCGACGGAGTAGCAGCATCGTCTTCCTCCTGGAGGCGGCGGAGTTCCTCACGTTTGCGCGCCTTGGCTTCCTCCTTTTCACGACGCTCATCGGCGGCCGACTTGCCTTTGGCGCCCTGCTGCCACTTTCGCTCCTCCTCGGCCTCGCGGGCCTCGGCAGCTTGGGCGGCCTTGCGCTCAGCGGCCTCTGCCTTGCGGGCACGGCCGGCAACAGCTTTTGCATTCACTAGGTGAGCGACGCAACGTACTCTTGGGCGGCATGGTGATGATGGTTGGGCGGACCGTGCGGGAATCGATCGGTGTGGAGTTGTGGCGTGGTGGGAATTTGCCCAATTCGCGCGCGGAGGGCACTTTTTCATTCCCCCGGACGCACGACCGTCGATTTCTTCGACGACGTGCATAACGCAGCCCCTTTCATGGCGACGAGCGCAGACACTGCGCCTATCATAGCCGAGGCGCGCAGTATCGTCGAGCGGATTCAGCAGATTGACCGCGCGCTCGACCTGCTAGCCAAGGCGCCGAACGCGACCGAGAGCGTCGTGTCGACCCTCGCGCCGCAAGATGCGCAGGGCCTTGCCGACCTGCCTAGCATAGCCGCACACGCCGAATTGCGCACGCGGCGCGAGGGTACGTGTGCAACCTAACACAGCGCTTGTACAGCAGCGTGCGCAGCTCAAGGACGCTTTTGCGGCGCACGTCCGGCAAACGCTTACCTCTTCGTTACAGCAGCTCGTGCCCAACGAAGGCGGCGACGCATCTACCTCCGACGGTTCCGGCCAGGTGCTCAACGAAGAGGGCCTCCCGTTCGTCGACCCTCTCGAAATACTACCCGATTCACCGCCACAGACGCCGCAGCTCAGTGCCGAGCGGTCCACGGCACCAACAGGCAATGTGCTGGGCCGTGCGCCTGGTCAAGTGGCGCCTTTCCACCCTGAGCATGAGGTGGGTAGTGGTCAGTCGCGCAAAGAGTGGATGGACTCCATTTTTGCATCGCTCGAGCGCGAGGAAGAGGCAGAACTCGCGGCGGCCACTGCCGCAGAACCTGCGGCGGCGACCGCCAACGCGGCACCTTCCGAGGCGCACGCAGGCGAGCCGGGCAAAATGAAGGCATTCCAGCGCGGCTTCTTGCAGCGTCGCGCCGAGAAGCAAGCGCAGCTGCACCCTGAGCCATCCACCGACGCGCCTGTGCGACCCAAGAAGCAGGTCCGCATCGCCGCGCCGCCATCCGACAGCGACGATGACGACGACGACGTCAGCGATGAGGCAGGGACCGGATCAAAACGGACAGCAAGCGAGAGGCGGTCCAAGTCTGTACACTATGGACGGCATCCCGACGACGTCGGGGTCGAAGAAGAAGCCGCACGAATCGTCGACATGCTCGGGCCCCAAATCATCGAGGGTCACCCTAATGCAGACCGCATCTTGGCAGACCTGCGTGCCGAGCAAGCGCGCATGGTACAGCGTGCGCCGCCCGCACCTACACCGAATGAGCCGGACGTACCGCCCAAGCCGGCCATTGGCGAGGCGGTCGTCGAGCGCGACGCTGGACCGCCACCCAGTGCGGATGCACCACGCACTGCGCCGCGCGCTGCGCCGGGCAAAAAGCTCAGTGCATTCAAGCAACGGCAGCTGGAGCGCCAGGGCCAGAGCAGCGATACATCGACGTCACCCGTGCCCACTACGCCGCGGGTGTCGCACGGCGTGCCGGCCATTGAGCGTGCGGGGCGTGCGGACGATTCGCTGGCACCGGCGCGTGCGCAGCAGGGGCTTCCGCCGCAGATTCCCCATGCACGCCCCACCAAGGCTTATGCGGAGCGCCTCGCGCGCCGACGACAGGGCGCGCCGACAATTGAGGACCCCGCTGAGCGCGTCGATGTGGCACCCGATGTGCCAGTGGCGGGCGGCCGCCGCGTGCGCTTTGGCGCACCGACAGTCGTTGAGCCTGAGGAAATGGACGAGGAGCATGCATCGTACGACGTGCCGGATGCTCCGGCGTCTGAAACGGAGATGGATGACGAGGAAAATCCGTCGCTGCATCCGTACGAGCACGACTCTGACGAGATGCAAACGGACGACTCGGACACCGAGGGGCTATGGGACAGCGACGACGAATACACGCCCGCGGATCTTGAGGCGCTTAAGCCGAGTATGTCGGAGCACCCCGAAGATGCGTTCTGGAATGAACAACTCGCGAAAGAGTACGCCGAGGCCAAGGCGCGCCTGTCGCTACCCGCGACGCGCCTTGCACCGCCACCGGCAGGTCACGACGACGATGCAGCCGAGTCGTATGGCATTGCACCGCTTGATGCGTCACTTTCGTCACACGCCGAGGAGCGTGGAACATCGCAGCGCAGCCGTCCACGTGTGTCGCAGTTCAAGGCGGAGCGCATGGCCGGTGCACCCCTGCTGAACCCCCGAGACGATTACGCTGCGCGACAGGACCATGCGGGGCACGCACTGGCCCACGAGCTGCGGGACCATGAGCCGGGTACACCGGCACCCGTCATGGTACTGCCGAGCCTGGCACCTGTGCGCTACCCTCGCCCCACTGACGAGGCCGGCGCAATTGATTTGGACGGCGAATCCGACGAGGACGACGACCGGTTGCAGGAGTTGATGCGTGCGCGGCTCGCGATCGATGCCGACAGCGGTGCACCCGTCAAAGAAGCACGGCGGGCGGCGCGACCACCACAGGTCCAAGCCACACGAAAGGCTACATAACATAGTCTACGACAGCGACGGATCGAGAACGACCGGGTCAATCCCCTGCCGCTGCAGCTCCTTTTCACGCTCGAACGCGTTCAAGTCCGTCTTCTCAAAGCGGCGACGGCGCGGCGCGCCGACGGGCGCAGGAAGCGACGTGGTGCGGTCCAAAGCCACTCCGACGTACCGCCGCTGCTTGTGCCGCGAAGAGGGGTGAGGGCGGACGATCTCCGGGGTACGCTGCGAGACGAACGTGCGTTGTGGGAGACGCAGGGGCAATTCCCCAAGTGCGGGCGTCTGTGCCTTGGGCACGGGCGGCGTCGTGGGCTGCTTGTAGAACCACACGATGCCCGGCTCGGTGGCATACAGGGTATGATCGCGGCCCATCTTTACATTTTCACCGGCATGCCATGCAGTGCCGCGCTGGCGCACAATGATCTCACCCGGGTAAACGAACATGGCTGCGTGAGTGAATGACTACGCACATCCCGAGCGCTTCACGCCCAAACGACGACCGGCGCTGTTGCGATTGTTCTTGGTCGTACCACCGCCGCGCTTGGCCGAGTTACGTGTCTGGATCGCGCCACCGAACGGGAATGCTGGCAGCGTATCCCATGTGCGTGCAAGTGCCGACGAGGGCAGTAAAGCCGTCTGCAGCGGCGTCGCGACGCGCAGCGAGGCCGTCCGTACCGCACCGAACATGGCGCACTGGAAGACGAGAAGGCGAGCACGTGACGAGGAAGTGGCGACGCGGCTTCTTCGCGGCGCCTTCTTCTCTGTCGTAGCGCGATGTGGCCGTTTTCGTCGAAGCAGGAGAGTGCGCCCGCGGTGCCGGCTCAGCCGCCCGCGCACGATGCAGAGGCTACCGAGTACCTGCGGAGCCACAGTTTTGAAAAGACGCCGGATCATGCGCCGCACATGGAGGCGCCGACCGCGGCGAGTTTGCTGCACAACACGGCCCTCGACCCGGCGAAGCTGCACCCGCTTGCCAACATCCGTGACGATGATTTGGAATACCTTGACATCGATGAGGACAAGCCTAACACACTCGAGGGTGCGCGGACGGCGCTGCCGAGCCGCGGGTGGAGCGACGACTTGTGCTACGGTACCGGCACCACCTACCTGGGCGGTCTGACGCTCGGTGGCCTCATGGGCCTGCGCGAGGGCCTTTCGCGCCCGCTGGGTATCGAGAACCCCACGTTCCGCCTGCGCATGAACGCTGTGCTGAACCAAGTCACGCGGCGGGGCACCTTCATTGGCAACAGCGCCGGCGTGATTGCCATGACATACAACCTGTTCGATGCGTCGATCGATGCGTTCCGCGGCAAGCACGACATCTGGGGCAGCATGGCGTCTGGCGCGCTGAGCGGTGCGCTCTTCCGGTGCACGTCGGGAGCACGTGCCATGATCGTGTCGAGCGCGATCATGACGGGTGCCGCAGCGGCCTGGACGGGTGCCAAGCGCGCGATGCTGTAAAATGCAAAGAAATAGAGGCGATATACTATGACGCGCATTAGAAACTGCGGATGCTGAGCTTCGAGAAGAGCTGGAACAAACTCTTGCTCGAGTTGGGGTACTGTCCGTGAACAAGATTTTCGATCGTGGGCGCAAAGTCGGGGCGCGTCTTGACTTCTTCCCAGTGCAGCGTGATAAAGTCGAGGTGCGCGCGCTGCACTTCGGGGAAGCGGTCGCCGAACGGCGAAAGCAGGTCGGCGAGCACCGTGCGCGAGCTCAGGTTGAGCGTCAGGTGGTCAAACGCACGCAGCGTCAGGTCCGGCAGGTCCAGCTGCTGACCGAGGCAATACGCTGCCTTGCTCGAGAATGCCGGCGGCCACAACGACGGGTTCTGCTTCGAGCCGTCACCGAGTAGCTCGCTCGCCTCCTCGTGCAGCGACGTCGCATCGCTGTGCGGCGACTGGTGCGGGCTTGAAACAAAGTGCACCTGGCTCGTGTACAGGTAAAAGAGCAACGCCTGGACCGAGCGCGGCGTCGCCCCCGTCACGCGGTACTGCTTCACGCCGGTTTTGGGCGGCGGCATGGGCGCCGAGCCGCCACGCGTGGGGCGACCGCCACGCGTCGCCCCACCTGCGGGCGTGCGAGCGGCAGGCGCACTGCTGCCTGCTCCGCCGTACGCCGTCGCCCCGCGCGACGCCGGCGCCTGGGCGATCGACGACGCCGTGCTGGACGACAGCCCCGCCTCTTCGTTCTGCGCCGAGTACCGCCGAAGGCGGCCCGACTCATCGCGCGGCACATCGGCAGCACCACCCAGCACGTCCCGCGCCTGGTTGCCACGCTTCATAAACTTGGAAAAGATGCTCGTACTGCGGTGGGACACCGAGTTGAATGGCGAAGCAAGGCTCGTCGACGACTGGTTGCGGCCCGACATGGCTGATGGCGTTGCAGGCGGCTGCTGCGCCGCACGCGTCGGCGCACCTGGCGTCGGGCTCGTCGCCGTCATGGTCGAGCTCGCAATCGATGCGGTGTCGTTCACGGACGCATCGTCAAACGAGTCCGACGAGTCGTCGTCACTGAGCAGCACTTCGTCGTTTGCGGGGCGCGTTGCTACGGCACCGCGAGGGCCAGCGCTCGTGCCTGGACGACCCGCACCGGCGGCCTGGCGCTTGGACACAGGCTGATCAAATTCCATCGCATCGAGCTCGATCGTGTTCCCACTCTGCATACCTGGGGTCAGTGTGGCAACATACGCTTGTAAAGCGCAGGGCATGCCCGCTTGGCGACCGCGCTGTGCAGGTACAGGCTCTGGTCCTTGCCCTTGTGCTTCACAACAAACTCGGTGTCGTAAAACGGCGAGCCCCAAATCGCCGCCGCAATCGCATCCAGAGCTACATGGCTCACGGTCGCGAGCTTAGGCTCAGGTGCGGCATCAGAGTACACTGTGTCGCTCATCACAATAGGCTCGGCCGCGGAGGTCGATGTCTGGTACATGGTTTGGAGAAGCGATCCAGGGACCGCCGCCCCAGGCGGCTGGGCGCCCAACGCCCCCGATTCAGCAGCCCGAATCCCCGCGCAGGGACTTGCATATGTTGTACATAATTCCAGTAGGGGTCGGACCAATCTGTGCGCCACGCGCATCCCCACGCATTTGTGTCACATTACCATGGCGACTGGCTTCGCACATGCATCGTGCACCAAAGGTACGTTCAAAGGCTCATGCAGCGGCGATCCTTGGCCTCGCGCTCACGTCGTTGGTGGTCTCGTTTGCGGGCGCGAAGCCCTACATCCAATTCCGGATCGTGCCCCATGTGTCGACCTATCATCAGGTACGCGCGCACGGACTCATCCTAGTACTGGCAGCTAGCAACCTACCCGCTCGCGTATACCAACAGCTCCGAGCTGTTTGCGGGGTCTTTGCTCACCTACTTTGCTGCGTGCCCGATAGAGCGGCGGTTCGGCGCTCGCAAGTTTGCGGTACGCATCGCTTGCCCTGACACAGCTGTTTCTTGCCCTCGCCTATACCCTGCACGCAATCCTTTCGCTGCTCTGGGGCCTCTGTTCCATCGCAACTGTTGCGCTGTTTCCTGTGCGCATGCAAGCGTGGCCAATTGTGGCCGCCGGCGGCACCGGCTACCTGCCGGGCGGGCCGTTCGGCGTACTCGCTGCGCTCACTCACCAATACTACACACATGTGCCCCCCCTGTGGTCCATTCAGATTTCAGACGTGGAATTCACCGACCGCGTACTGGTAGGCACACTTGCAGGACTCGTACGTATGCGCGCCCTCACCCAGCTCGCCATCTCGCAGCCGCCGCTGTCGCTCGTAACCATGGGCCTAGGTATCCTGGCCTCAGTGTTGTACAGCGCGCAAATTGGTCCATTCACGCTGAGCGCATGCAAGATGCCCGAGCACATTGCAACCGCTGCTAACCGCCTGCTCGAGCCGTGGCTTGGCACTACGCGCCTGCCCTTCCGTCCACCGCGCGCGACCTACCGCACGCTGCGCCCCCGCGATCCCTCCACGTGGCCCGCAGGGGCCTCCACCTCGTAGTGCGCTTTCGATACCCCACGATGCTGCCCTCGCTGCGCACCAGTCTGTTTGCGACGCCAGCGGGGAAGGGCGAGACAGGCTACGTGCCAGCGCACGTGGACCATGTCATGCTGTTCTGTCCCAAACTCACACAGCATCTCGCTGCCGAGGACCCGGCACGGCTCACGGACCAAGTCCTGTTTTATACCTCAATCGCCAACCCCGTATCCCACGCGGCTATTGCGCAGCAGGTCGCGCTTGCAAATGCTTTGATCGATTTCGCTTCGTCTCAGCACAATAAAACACATTCATTTGAAAGTACGGGACTTCGTAAGGTTGCGGTCGTATCGACCAGTCGGCGCCTAGTGTCTGTGGAAGTACGCCCCCATTACTGGATGCATGCGGTACGCCAGCTATTTCACACAGAGCATCACACTTCCTCGGGTTGAAAACGAATGTCTTCCATGGAACGTCCCGGAGTGGCTGCAACAACAAATGCAGAATGCTTGGGATACGTGGCAACTTCACCACGGCGATCCTGATACGGTGCAGACCAAGCACGGACGTGAGAAGCTCGAACAAGATCTTGAGCGCTTCTTCTCAAAATGGGTATGGCAGTGGGACGTAGAGCGCCAGACCGCCTCACCACTGCATGCATCAACACCACCGCCTGCCCGTATCGGCCTCGTGGCCGAGACGGTTGCGTCGTTGGCATCGTGCTTGGATATCCCCGCATCGAACCTAGAGAAGCCGATGGCATGGTTTTCTAAGACGTCAGAAGATTTCACGGATTCGCCAATCGGCACCCTACTGCTACGTGATGACCAGGTACTATGGCCACAGTCACACACGCACTATGCACAACAGAGCGTTTTGGAAGCGGACGACCGTCGAAAAATCGCCATGTATGTCTTGGGCCATTTAGTTCATCTGGATCAGGCACGTACGGATGATGACAAGACATGGGCCCATGCGCGGCAGTTCAAACAAGCGGATTCAGCCCCCTATCGTCCCAGCACTTTGCCAAGCACCAAGAGCATCACCAGCTTCTTCTCAGACAGTTCTTCTTGGTTCGGATTGGACCGCATGTGGTCTGCCGCCAAAAGGACGGCCGCGCATACCAAGGCATCTACGGCGAAAATCGGCTCGACTTCAGACACTGTGCGCCCGACTGCCCCACTTGCGTCAAGCACCGCGCGCGAAGACTTTCGTTCACCGGCGCCTGATGCGGTCGATGCTCCGCCCGGCATGTCAGAGCCACAAGCCCCAGAGCCCAACGACGCTCCTGAAACGGACGAGACTGCTGATCCCGATGCGCCTGAGACAGATATCTCAACTGTGGCCGCTGACGATTTGTCCGCGTCGGTCGACTCGTATCCATCCATGGGCCTCAAGCAGGGACGCACGACACCCGAACTGCAGGAGCATCATATACCCTTTCCCGTGCGCGAACAAAGTGCGATCTTTTCCACTAACGCTCCTTTCCAGACGCTACACGAGCAGCTCAACCAGGCACTCGGCTCAGATGACCAGGATGCGGCGCCTTCCCCAAAATCGGGCGCCGCACTCCAGCATTCCCAGGCACATGCTGCTTATGCTGCGGCGAATCCACTTGCTTCTGTGTCTCTCTCAGCGCCACAGGCACCCCAGGAGAAGCCAGCAGATGCACTGCCACCTCGTTCGAAACTGAAAGAAGCGGTCAACGCCAGAGGCCCTGTGAAGGCCTGTGCAGACAAGCAGTTCCCAGCTCTACCCGCATCGCGCACATCCTGGTACCATGCACCACTTCGCACCCAGACTGCCGATGCATCTTTCCCGCACGACCCAGCCCTCGATGGATGGGGCCAGGAAACGCCACAGGCCTGGCACAACGCGCAACTTTATCTGGGGCATACAGGGCAGCAGCCCGTATACATTACGTATACTACAGTACGTAACACGTACTAACGCAGCGCAAACTCTTAACTGTGATCCATGTATGGCACACCAAGCCACAGGATGCACAGGCGTGGCTAGATGTTTCCTGGGAACTGCTGCGCCGTGTTCAACGCGTCGTGAATGACGCCTTGCTGCGTGTGCCCATCCACTCGGCTGACTATCTGCATATGGATGACCGAGCTGCCCTTACGCTCAATCACCTGGCATTTGTGCGTGACGCACCGGCCGAGATGCGGGCAGGCATCGAGGCTCAGCTGCTCGCTGCCGAAGGGATGCTGCAAAGGTACGTTGTACACCTGTAAACTTACGCAGACACCACGTCAAGGAGACGCTCGCGCGCGAGGAGCACGGACTATACTGGGTTGCTGCGCGTGCCGCGGCAGACCGCGAAAATACCTCGCGCACGTTTCTTGTGCTGCATGGAAACGATCAGCGGCGATATGGTATCGCCGAATGCGACCAGCAGATGCGCCGCTTGGCTGCAAAGCATAGTGCGTTCAACCTGTAGAGATGATTATGGGCGCACGGCGCGTCGTATCAACAGTGCAATCGGCGCCTTTACACGTCTACTCATTCTTCTCCAGGTAAGCACGCAGCGCTTTGAGCCAGTTTTGGCGCAGCTTCATCGGTCCTTCGTGCTTCACAGCAAAACGGTACGTGTCGTTACGCTCGTAAGAGTCGGGCACCAGCTTGGAGTCGGTGAACGCCACGCTTCCGAAAATTGCCTCGGGTGGTGAAATCCGACCAGGCATGGCCATATGACGCGCGTCTGTGTAAGTCAAAATACATACCACAGAGGTGCGCCCATCCATTCTCGCGCATTTCGGCTTCAAAAACTAGGTACTCGTCCGATGTGATCTGTCTCTGCAGTACATGGTGCAGCGCATTCCAAAACTCCTCGTTGATGTTCACTTTGTCAGGGTTCTCCCGAATAAACTCAGAAGGGTTTGTATTGCCCGGCTGGATGTGTCCAATGACCGACAAACTCTTGGGAGATTTCGGAGGACGTTCCAAGAGGCTGATGGCCCAGTTTCCATGTCCCACATCGTGGTAATAGAGACCAGTTTCCGGGTCGACGTCGCGCTTGACCGCTTGGAAAAGTGGTACACCGGTATGCAGGCCGCGCACCGAGATAGTCGGATTCATAATCTGGGAGCGCATGGCACCTGTGCGCAGTGCACGCAAGCCTACCGCAGAACTAAAACCCAGCATGGAAGAAACAGTGGGCCCTGAAACAGATCTAGATTCACGGTGATGGGGTAGGTCCGAGCGCCTTTCGAGATTTTGTGCGTTGTTAGTCAGCTGCGCCAAGCATCATGGAACATAAGACACTGGAGCTGGGCATCATTGGGATGGGCGACATGGGTCGCCTATATGCCAACAAGCTGCACGCTGCAGGATGGGAGCACGTTATCGTGTGTGATCGTCCCGAGAACTACGAGCGACTTGCTTCCGACTTTAAGGGTACGTGCTGCTCTTACAAAAGATTCTGGCATCACCGTCGTCCGGGATGGACACCAAGTCGCGCGCCGCTGCGACTTTGTCATGTACTCAATTGAAGCAGGAAACTTGGACAAGGTCGTTTCACAGTATGGACCCTCGCACAAAGTTGGAGCCATTGTTGCGGGCCAGACCTCCGTTAAGGCACCCGAACAAGAGGCCTTTGAGAAGTATTTGCCCAACGATGTATCGATCATCTCGTGTCATTCGTTACATGGTCCCCAGGTCGACCCCGCGGGACAACCTCTGGTCATCATCAAGCACCGTGGATCGGACGAGCAGCTGCAGCTCGTGGAGCGCATCCTGGGTGCACTCAAATCGCGTTTTGTCCGTATGAGCTACGAAGAGCACGATCTCATTACGGCAAATACCCAGGCGGTGACGCACGCCGCTTTCCTGACCATGGGAACAGCCTGGAGCCAGTCGCAAGAATATCCGTGGGAGACAGGCATGTATCCAGGTGGGATTGAAATGGTGAAAATCTACCTGTGTCTGCGCATCTATGGTGCCAAGTGGCATGTCTACGCGGGACTCGCCCTGCTCAACCCCGCTGCGCGCATCCAAGTGAAACAGTATGCAGCAAGCGCAACGGCGCTATTCAAGTTGATGCTGGAGGGCCATCGAGACGAGCTGGTCCGGCGTGTTTTCGCCGCGCGTCGCAGTGTCTTCGGGTGGGCCGATGACGAGGAAGGCGCCGAAGCTCTGATCAGTGATGCCATGCTTGACCGATTTTATGTGATTGCTCAGCGCGTAAACCACGGCGAAGAGAGCGCAGAAGAGGCTGCCAAGGCTGTCAAGTCGCTGAATCCGCCTCCCAACTCCCACCTATCACTCCTGGCCATTGCCGACTGTTGGCATGTGCTCAGCATTGACCCATATCGCCATCTGGAGCTTGCTGCGACGCCCGTGTTCCGCATGTGGATTGGCGTGACGCAATACTTGTTCCGCAAGCCGGAGCGCCTGCTGGAAGCATGCCGCGCGGCAATGGACATTACCCAGTTCCGTTCAGATGACCTCGAGTTTGTGGTCGCTGCGCGCGGTTGGGCCCAGGCGGTGCAGTTCGGCGACTTTGACGCGTACCGAAAGCGGTTTGAGCTGACGCGTGAATTTTTTGCGCCACGTCTCGCACAGGCCAACAAAGTGGGCGCCGAAATGCTCAAGCAGCTTCGTATTCCGTAGCCTCCTTATCGCTCCAATACCCAATCACGATAGGTGCGTGTGGATCCCCATCGCGAGTCTAGCAGTGTGAAGTCGAGCCATCGCTGTAAGGCCCTTCGTCGCGTCTCGAGGAATGTCGGCATGTATTTATGCCATAGACCCGTGTGGCGAGGCGGCAAGGCAGGCAGGGCTCGTGCATGTTGGGGCGCCTCGGCCTCCAGTCGCTTCCGAAGCTCCATGAAGGATGTGTAACGTTTGAATGACTGTAGCGCAAGGCCCTGCGTAAGTCGGACACATACCGACTTGGTGGTGACAACCACCTCGTAAGCGACCCAGCCTCGAGCGTACGACCCGATTCGCTGCCAGCCGCGGATCCTTACTTTGGTTGCAAAACATTCTTCCGGGACACCTTCGGTCGATGAGGCGGGAGGGAGGTTGTGCGTACGGCTCTCGCGATAAAGAGTAGGTGAGGGCGGCAGCGGCACAAGAGACACCATCGAGCTCGAATCGGGTAACCTGGGCGGGGGTTTCGAAATAGGCATCATGGTATTGGATTGCTCATGCGGAGGGTGGTGCACCGTGACGGTCTCTTCCTGATGAGGTTCGGTGTCGTGGACAGACGTCTCGTCCGGTTGGATGGTGTCTCGTGACTCGTCCAGGACATTGGTTAGTGCATCAGGGAAACTTTCCACAAAAAACGAGGGCGGTTCAGTGATGCATGGTATATCTTGTAGCGGAGGAGATTTGGAGACACACTGGCCGGCGAACAAACGCGACCGTGCAGCCAGTTCCTGTTGAATTGCGTCGTGGAACGCCATGTGCCGCGGACGCCGAGGTGGGGTATCAGCATCGAGCCACGTCCCTGAGCCGAGAGGGAGCGAGCTCCAATCGGGAAGTCGTGACCGTACTTGACTTGAGGACGTATCCGCATTGCTCGCGCCCTGGCTCGCCTTCGTCTCTTCGGCATCGCGCAAAACGATGAGACGCGACGTATCGCTGAAATGGGGATTGCGCTTGGGTCGGCCCGAAGAAGAAGCAGATGGCCCGGCGTTTGGCATTATCTGGTCTGTCAAAGCTTCGCGTGGCCCAGCTGCTGTGTGATCCGCGCACTGTTGTCGACGAGGCCTCGCTGTAGGGAGACAATATTGTTCGCACGTGGCGAAATCTGTGCGCCGATCGTTACGCACGGGCGTCCATGCCCTGGATCAGCTCCGTCGCGTTAGCGACGTTTGTACTTGTCTTCGTATGCTGTACGCTGGCAATATTACGGAAAAGGTGCAATACAAAACCGTGTCCTAAGGCGCCTGTTCGCCTGGCAGCTCTGCTAGGTTCGGGTATGTCTGACGCTCATAATAGGTGGTCACACGTCCGAAATGCTCGCACTGTTGAGCTCCTTACCCGCCGAACAATACGCACCGTTTATCTACATTGTATCTTCTGGGGATATTCACAGTTTTGCAAAAGCATGCGTCTTTGAAGAGCAGTACCGGGGTACATCGAGAGCCCGCGAGAGGCTTTGTATGGCCGTTCCCCGCGCACGGTCGGTAGGGCAGAGTTGGCTCACGACACCCTTCACGGTGGTCTGGAGCTTGGGATTTTGTGTCTGGGCTTTTGGTCTGGTGCCGCTGTATGACCATTGGCGGCACGGCACACGACTTCCCTTTGTTGATGTGATACTGATGAACGGACCGGCAACGTGTGTCCCCATGGCACTGGTTGCCTATGCACCTCGTGTACGTCTTCTTGCTGACTTCAGCTTGTTGGACTGCCCTCACCACGTATGGTGTACGTCGAGTCTTTTGCACGCGTGCGGTCACTGTCACTCACTGCGCGAATTTTGCGCCATGTCGTGGACGAGTTCGTGGTGCAATGGCGTACGGCCGACCCTAGCGCGACGTATTGTGGACTATTAGTGTAGCTCATTACAATATACAAAAGGATTTACATCTGCGCGGCGGGAGCAATGTGCTGCTGCGTCCCAGCGGCAGGCACGTTCATGGGCACGGCTGTGCCAGCGGGTGCTGCCATGGGCGTTGCAGTCGGGTATGCGGCACCAGAGCTAACTGTTGCCTCCTCGTCGTAGAGGCGGCGATTCGCTTCGCGCTCTAGTTCGTGCTGCTTGGCTTCTTGGCGGTAGTCCTCTGTCGGCAACGGCTTGTCGCCGCGCCACCGGTCACCACAGCAGTTGATGCGGTCGCAACACGGGCAGATGTCGCCTCCCCATCGACCTGAGCGTTAGATTCAACAACGTACATGGAAGGGACCACATGAGCACTTCACAGAACGCGTCCGCCATGATGATCGACCTGAGCGAATGCCTCCCCACGATCTCCCACGTGACGTCGGTTGTACTCGATCTGCCCCGCAGGAAACCGTCTGGCCTACAGTACGAACCCATCCTCCGCGTATGCACACATCGTTCGCAACTACACATCCACAACTGCCGAGCGTTACAGCAGGCACGGACATTACATAAAGAAAATATGTGCCCTGCTGGTCTCGACGGCGTTCGAGATCACTTGCTCGACGAGCAATTACCGCCGCCGCAAACTCCACCGACGACAGCGGCAATGATGATACAGATCAGCACGACTGTGTAAGTACTCAAGTGCCCACGTACCCAAGATCCAGAAGCAGATCCAGCGCATCTTACGGCGCTTCTTGGCCGAAATAACTGCCTTGTCCGTCTGCTGACGCCTGTCTGTGAGTAATGCACACATACGCTGCCTGGACCTCTTGCTCGGTGTGTTGTGCGTGGTCCTTGATCACGTTCAGCTGCTCGTCCTGCTGCTCAACGAGGATGGACATCTCCTGGAAAAGCGCAGCAAGCTCGGTAATCGTCTGCTCAATACGCTGGATATCGTTGTGACGCTCCTGCACCTCGCGCAGCGCACCGCGCGCCTCACCCTGGCGGTTCGAGTTGCGCAGAGCCTGTGCAAAGATCTGCTGACCGCCTGACGAGCCGTCTAACGCACCCTGGATCTCTTCCTGCGTCGCGTCCGGCTTCACAATGCGCAGCTGGCGTTCAGTGCGCTGGCGGTATTTGGTGCGGTACGCCTTTTCGACTTCCTGGTAGCGCAAGATTGTCTCCTTGAAGCGGTTCTTCGCGGCGCCGATCTGCGTGAGGCGCACATTGCGGTCAATGCCCTCGGGCGCGGGGCCCGACGCGGGGATCTTGACGGCCTCAGCCTCGAGCGCCTTGATCCGGTTCTTGACCGCGTTCGTCAGGCTGCTCGTCTCCTGCGCAAGCGCGGTGAGCTGCGACTCAGCCTCAAGCTGCGAAGCCTCGCCAACATTGTTGAGCGAGCGCGAGTGCAGTTCAGAGATCCGGTTGATGTTTTGGTCAATTTGACGGATGGCGTCCTGAATGCCACTAATCTCGCTGAAGAACGAGCCGCTGTTGCCGTCGGGCATGTTGATCGCCGTGCTGCCCGCAGCACCCGTGCCATACGACTGGGCAGGCACGGCGCTCGCGTACGTCGCCGGGGCGAGGCCGTCGCCGCTGGTCACCACGTTGGTGTAGCGCGGCTGCATCTCGTACGAGTCCTGCGGCTGTGCCGCGATCGCCGACGCGGGCTCGCTCGGCTGCTGGAAAACACCGTGCGCAGAAGGCGTGTAGGCAGTCGTCTCCGAGTACACACCGACGGGCGTCGCACCGACCGCGTTGCTTGTCTGCGGAAGGCCCGTCGCCCGGTCGTACGGGACACCGTTCGTCTGCTGCGTCGGGAAGAGGTGGTCACCGTAGCCGTTGTTGCTCGGCCCGGTCTCTGCGCCGCCGTATCCGCCGGACCCAGCCGCCTGCTGGGCCCGCATCGCTGCCAAACGATCGCGCGCCATGATGAAGAGAGTCTACTGCAACTGCGCGCACAAAGAGAAGCACCTGACCCAGCCAAGGAGTTCGGGCAACCTACAATATTGCAAATTTCTCCCGCGGACCTAACGTCGCGGCGCGCCAGCTGAGTCAGCCGCATTCGCCGCGGCACGCTCTTGGGCGTCGCGCAAGGCGAGGTAGCCGCGGTTGTTCGGCGACGAATACCACAACAGGTCACGCTTCGACACCGGATCCGCAAAGTGCGGGAGCGGCTTATTCTTGAGGAGCCACTTGTGTGGCTGCAAAAGCGCGCGCAGACTCGTAGCGTTGTAGTAACGGCACACGATTGAACCACCTGCGGCCTCCACTGCCTTGATTGCCGACTGCGACGCGCGCGACACGACAATCTGGATGGGCGTGGTAAGGTGCGATGCACCGTCACCCAGCAGCTTCACTCCGTCGGCCACACGGTGGATGCAGCGCGACTGGTACAGCTCGCGGATCGTGATCGGCTCCGCAGGGTTTAGCCGCCCCTGGTCAATCCAGTACTGCAGACGGTCCACGTTAAGCGGAACAAGCGTCTGTGCATGGCTGCGTCAGTCAGTGCCACGGCACGCACCTATTCACAAAGCCCCGCTTGGGGATGAGTCGCGTCAGCGGCGTCTGGCCGCCCTCGAAGCCTGGTTTCGGCTTTCCGTTGCCAGAACGCGCCTTCTGGCCCTTGTGACCACGCGTTGAGGTTCCACCGCGGCCGGAGCCGTCGCCGCGCCCGAGACGTTTGCGCTATGTGAGTGAGGTCGACGTACATTCTTCTTGGGCTGCGCTGGCGTCAAGTTGCCGACGCGCACCGGTGACACAGTGGCATAGGTAGCCATTGGGATGCGTGGTAGCGCCATTGCCGACGTGCCCGCGCGCACAGTGGGCCGCGCAAGCAGCCGCAGCGGCGCCGCCATCCACGACAGGACACTGGGCATCGTCGAAAAGACGAGGGTGCACGTGACCTCCATGCCACGCTCGGTGTCGGAGCTGTTGGCGCAACAGGGCGGCGCGGCGCCCAAGGTACGTGCGCGCCCCGCTCACCCAGCTGCGGTTCGTCTCGAAAAAGGAGCGCGAGGCGCATCGTGACAAGGAAAAGCAGGCTGAGGCGGCCGCGGAGGCGGAGCGGCTGCAGCGCACCAAGGACGCGCGCCGCGCGTGGGAAGGTCAGGCAGCTGCAACGTCGACGTCCGAGGCGGCGGGCGCGCCGAACAAGCGCGCTGCGACCCCGAGCGAACAGGATACCCCCGAGCCGAGTGACGACGGTGGCAGTGATGCGATCCGCCAGCGCTACCTTGGCGCTCGCCCCGACCGTGCGCGCAAGGTGCGCCGCTCCAACGACCCAGCGAAGCGCTTCCAGTTTGAGTGGGACCAAACCGAAGATACAACCGATCCGCACCAACTAGCGCTCGCCGAGTCGGTTCAGACGCCCGTGCTCGCCGGGCGTGCGGGTCTGGAGGGCTCCGAGCGCCACGGGGGCCGCCGCAGTGTGCTCAAATCAACCCTCGACGAGAAGCACTGGACCGAGAAGCCGCTGAGCGAGATGAAGGAGCGCGACTGGCGCATTTTTCGCGAGGACTACGGCATCGCGGTCAAGGGCGGGGCGATCCCACCACCGCTGCGCTCGTGGCGCGAGTCGTCGATCCCTGCGCCGGTGCTCGACGCGATCGCCGAGATCGGGTACAAGGAACCATCGCCGGTGCAGCGGCAGGCGATTCCCATTGGTCTTGAGCGGCGCGATCTGATTGGTATCGCCGAGACTGGCTCAGGCAAGACGGCATCGTTTGTGATCCCGATGTTGGCGTACGTCGCCGAACTGCCGCGGCTCGACGAGGCGAATGCGCACCTCGGCCCGTACGCGCTGATCTTGTCGCCCACGCGTGAGTTGGCGCAGCAGATCGAGGCGGAAGCACGCAAGCTCGTGACGCGCCTCGGCATTTCGGTGGTATCAGTCGTGGGTGGGCGCGACATTACCGAGCAGGCCTTCCACCTGCAGCGTGGCGCCGAGATCGTCATTGCGACGCCCGGACGTCTCAAAGACTTGCTGGAGCAGCGCATTGTGATGCTCGGACAGTGCCACTACCTCGTGATGGACGAGGCGGACCGTATGGTCGACATGAACTACGAGGCGGAGCTGGACTACATTCTGTCGAACCTGCCCCGCGACGCAACCGAATCGCGCGAGCGGCGCGTCACGATGCTCTACTCGGCGACCATGCCGCCCTACGTCGAAAAGATTGCACGCACCTACTTGACGCGCCCCGCCACCGTGCTTATCGGCAACGCCGGCCAGGCGGTCGGCACCGTCGACCAGCAGGTCGAGTTTGTGGCCGGCGAGGAGAAGCGCAAGGCGCGCCTGCTTGCGGTGCTCGACAGTGGCCTTCCGCCGCCCATGATTGTGTTTGTCAACCAAAAGAGCACCGCGGACCAGATTGGCCGCGAGCTGCGCCGCGCGGGGTGGCGCGTCGCGGTGCTGCACTCGGGGCTGTCACAGACACAGCGCGAGGCGTCCATTGCGTCGTTGCGCGAGGGGCGCAACGAGGTGTTGTGCTGCACGGACATCGGTGCGCGTGGTATCGACCTGCCCGACGTGTCGCTCGTGGTCAACTACCAGTTCCCCACTAACTTCCCGTCGTACATCCACCGCATCGGCCGCACGGGTCGTGCGGGCAAGGCCGGCCGCGCCGTGACGTTTGTGGACGACGACGACGCCGAGCACCTGTTTGCACTGAAGCAAGAGGTGGCCAAGTCGCCCGTGTCCAAGGTGCCGATGGAGCTTGCGCGGCACCCCGCGGCGCAGGCGCCGCCCGCCGCGGCACGCGGCGCGTAAGTGTGTATGTGCATTCCGTAGCCGTAGTCCCTAGGTTGCTTCGCTATGGTCCGGACAGTAGCCGGGCACGCAGACCCTCGTCGAGCTCGGCGATCTCGGCCTGGAGCCGCGCAAGGCGCGCCTCTTTGCTGGCCGCCTCGAGTGCCGCGTCGTGCGTCTCGAGCTGCGTGGTGGCAAAGGCGTCTGTGTCTGCCGCGGTGTATTCGGCGAGCTTGTACAGCATCGCCTGGGTCTCGGCGAGCGACAAGGCGTCGTTGGCCCGCTGCAGCGCGCGCTGCGCACGCACCTCGGCGAGACGGCGGCGCGCACGCCAGTAGAAGTAGGAGCGCGCCTCGGTCCAGGGCACGGCACGGCGCAGCACGCCCGTCGCAAGCATGCGGCCCGCGCGGTCGTGGGCGTCTGCGTATTCGGTTGCAATTGCGGTGAAGAAGGGCGCAATTTGGCGCTCGCGCTCTGCGAGGCGCGCCTTGGCTGCCGCACGCTCCGAGGCGTCGGCGGTGCGCACGGCCTCGGCCAGGGCCGCGTACTGCACGTCGAGGCGCTCCATCGTCGCGCGCTGTTTGTCGGCACGGTACTTAATTTCGACGAGGCCCGCGGCCTCGAGCACGCCGCCGCGCGCCGAGTCCGCATCCGCGCTCATCTCGATCATCCCGTTGGCATTCACCGCCGAGTCGATCACCACCCACGAGCCACCGCGCAGCTCGCCTGCGGGCGGGATGTGGACAAACACGGGCTGCGTGTAGCTCGAGAGTGCGTCGACAATCTTGCTGCCCTGCTTGAGCACCTCGTCGTACATGTCCTGCTGCCCGCCACTGAATCCACGCCAGTTGGCCAGCATCAGGAGCGGCAGACCCTCGCGCTGGAAGTCGAGGATCGCCTGCGCCGTCTTGTACGCCGAGTTGGGGTACCACACCTGACCCGCCTCAAACACGCGCTGCTCGTTCGAGTTCGGGTTCGCGGGGTCCGCGGGCATCACACGCTCGAGCGTGCGCGTCTCGACGGCGATCACGCCAAACGGAATGCCGCCGAGGCGCGCGCGGCCCACCACGACGCTGGTGGCCCAGCCGGCAAGCGTCTCTTGGAAAGAGCCGCGGTCAAACAGGCCGGGCACAAACGTGCCGTCCGCACGCTCCTCGCCAGCAATCAGATGACGGGGGTCGTACGGCGTGGTGCTCGGCGTGAACGCCACGGGGCGCTCGGGCGGGTCGAGCGTCGCGCCGATCGGCGGGGGGAGCCCTGCGCGCGCAGGCACGTACGCGAGCCAGCGCAAGTAGGCAACCATCGCCTCGAGGTCCGACGGCACAGTCAGGTGCGACACACCGTTGCTGTACATGATTTGCGGACCACCCAGCTGCAGGTTGCTGGTGTACACCTCGCGGCCGAGCAGCTTGTTCAGCGCTTGGAAGCCCGTCAGAATCATCGGCGAGCTCTCCACCTGGATGACACGGCCACCCAGGCGCGCGAGGTACGCACCGATACCCACGCTGCGGCCCGTGACGATCGTCGTGGTGAACACGGCGTGGCGCGCGCGGCTCATCTCGCCGGCAATCAGGCCCGATCCCGAAAGACACTCGACACCGAGGCCGTCCGTCGAGGTACCGATGATGTCCGTCAGCACGTGGTGCGTCGTACCGTCAGCGGCACGCACCGCGCGCGTCTTGACCGCACCAGGCGAGCTCGCGTTGAGTTGCGCCATGGCCGCATCGTCGAGGTACAGGTACTCGAAGCCCATCGCGGGATCGCCGTTGGTGAACTGCACCTTGAACAAGTCGATTGGCTCAGTGGCCAAACCGATGCGCGCACCGCTGTTGGACGACACGTACAGCAGCGGCAGGCCCTGCGTGCGCGCCTCGCGCGCCATCGCCGCAAAGAAGGCGTCCTCGGCGGGGCCAAACGAGCCGGCCTGCCACGTGACGTCGTTCGCCACGAGCAGCAGCGTGCGCCCGTTGGGGTACTCGGGCGTGTCGAGCACGAGGCGCCAGCCGACCATGCCGATCGTGTTGGACGCCGGGGCACGCTGCACAGCGCGCAGCGCGCCGTCAACCAGGACAAGTTCCTCGGCGCTGCGCACAGGGTCCGCCGGCACGGCCTGCGTACCGAGCTGCTCCGCGTAGATGCGGCGCAGCGCCTGGCGCAGCGCGTCCACCAAGTCGTATACAAACGTCGTGCCCAGGCGGTACGCCCGTGCGCGGCGCATCTCGAGCATCGGGCGGTTCTGATAGGCGCGGTGCGCGCTCTTGCGGTGCAGCGGCGCACTGTGCGGATCCGGACCGAGGCTCTTGAGCACCGCCGCGCCGTTGGCATCGACCACCTCGTCGTAGACATCGTAGCGCTGCGTGAACGTCGTCTCGGTGGAGACAAACACGCGCACGGGGCGCGGGCCGGTGGGCGTCTGCAGCACAATGCGGATCTCCGCCTCAGTGACTTGCAAGCGCGTCAGGCGCGAGTCGTGGCGCTCGACAAACTCGGTGAGCGTGCGCATCACATCGGGCAGCTCGATCTGCATCGGGTACAGGAACGAGATGAAGATATGCGACGCGTCCGCGTTGTGGAACTCGGGGCGCCCGCGCGACACCTCGAGCATGCTCAGAATGTCGTTTAGGATCCGCTCGCTCTCGGTGGTGAGGTAGAGCGGCACGTCCGTCTGCGGACGCCCGGGCCGGATCAGCGCACGCACAAAGAAGCGCACGTCAGAACGGTTCGTGTGGCCCTGTGCATAGTACAGGTGCACACTCGAGCTGCTCATCGGCACAGGAATCACGTCAAAATTCTTCGTGATGCGGTCCAGCTCGAGCTGGTACGACAACGCAGGCTCCACGTTCTGGATCGCACGCTGTTCGCGCCACTCGCCCGAGTCCATGCGGCGGAGTGTGACGTAAAGCGGGTAGACACCCGCCTGGCACAGCATCACCGTGACGCGACGCAGGCCCGCGGCGTTCAGCTCAGGGCCGTTCTGCATGACCATCTCGGCAATCGCGGGGATCAGCTTGGGGTCCTTGGGCTGGGGCTGGTGCGTGATGGCAATGTACAGCACATTGACGGGATCGGCGGCCTTGGGCGCAAAGTACTTCATCGCGCCGTGCAGCGCCGTGGGTAGCTGCGAAAGGTTGGCGCAGCTCGTCATCGCGCCAAGACGCAGCTTGGGGCGCGTGCGCCGGTTCATGTGCTCGGCCAGGTCCGTGGTGGAGGCCTGGCGCTCCTTGTCCTTGGCGCGGTTCAGCAGCACGTCCTGCGACATCTGGAACTGCCAGGTGATCAGAGCGCGCGTCTCGTCGCTGCTCGTCGACTCACTGGCAAAGTTGAACGAAACAATGTCGTAGGCGCGGTAGGCGCGCATCACGTACGTCACCAGCGCAGCATAGGCCACCGCACGTTGGGGGTGCGCAAAGAAGGTGTTCAGCACGTCAAACACATTGTACGGCGTGTCGCTCAGCTCGCGCAGCACCGCCAGCGATGGAGCGCGCACCTCCTCGCCCGCCGCATCACCCGCAACGCTCGACACAAGAATCTGCTCGAGCTGCGCCTGGCGGTCACGCAGCGAGGGCAGCTCCGCGCTGAGCAGAATCTCACGCGACTTGAGCGCCACGGGCGCCGCCTGCGGACTGCTCAGCTGCGACAGGTTGCGCAAGACATTCACCAGGCGCTGCGTCTGCTCCGTCTTGTTCACCATGCCCGTCGCCTTGACGTGATGGTCGAGCAGCAGCAGCAGCAGATCGTTGCTGCGACGCAGGCCCGCGTGCGCAATCTGCAGCGCCACCACCTGGTTCAGGTCGCCCTCGGCCGCCGCACGCAGACGCAGCAGCGACTCGGGGCCCGTCGCAAACTGCGTCTCCACCGCATAGTAGCGCTCCAGTAGCCGCGCAAGCGTCGTGATCTGGAAGTGGCGCAGCGAGCCAGAGCCGTAGGCATCGAGTAGCGTGTAGAGCGGTGTCACGTTGGTCTCCAGGTTCATGCGCACCGTCGCATCCGCCGTGTTCGCCACCGCCAAGTCGAGCTCAGCACGCAGCTGGTCCGCAGGGAAGGTGCCCTGGCCAGGCGCCACGCTGTCGAGCGTCGCACGCAGCGTGTCCTCCAGGCGGCCGGGCAGGCGCCCATGCAGGCTCGCGAGGATTTGGAGCACCTGGTAGTACGGCAGCTGCGGGTCCGACATGGTCGACATCAGCTCATTGACGCTCTCCAGCACACGCTCTTGCTCGTCGTAGCCATCCAGCACCGACTCAAGAACGCGCAGCGCGGCCTCAAAGCGCTGGTGCGGCTTCGTGCCGTGGATCTCGGGCAGGCCGTAGTCGGGCAGACGCCCATCAAACGGCACCGCACGCTGGATCTTGCTGGCGTCATCCACCGTGAGCACACCGAGCAGGTCACCGGGGTTGAGCGACACGCCAGGCGTCTTGACAAAGGTGATCAGGCCATCTTCTTGCGCGAGAAGCGGCAGGTACATCTTCATCACCTCGATTTCGGCAATCGTCTGGCCTGCCGTAACGTGCTCGCCGCTCTCCACCAACAGGCGGACGAGCTTTCCGGGCGACGGGCTGCAGATTTGCGTCGGGTCGTTCTCCTCCTCGATCACGCACGTGCGTCCATCGATGGTGAGGCGCGTCTGCCCGACCTCGTCGAGCCAGTACGTGGGGTACGACTTGCCGGCCAGGCCGATCAGCAGGCCCCCGTCCGACAGCGGGTGCAGCGATACGCGCGTCACGCCGCCATTCAGCTCAAGCGTCCAGTGGCTCGGGGATGCACGCGTCGCGGTGAAGCGGTACTTGTGGTTCTCGTAAATGAACTCCACCGGGAACGTGATCCGGATCGTATTCCGCGGCGGCACCTGACCACGGTGCAAGATGCGCTTAAACTCTTCGACGCACTCGCTCGCCTGCGAGTGCGCCTTGATCATCGCGCCACAGATCACCGCAAGGTCGCGCGGCGGGCGCTCCGCGGTAACCTGCTCCTGAATCAACCCATCAAGCCAGCCGGTGGTAATGCGATTCTGCGCAAAGGCCTCCATCTCCAGTAGCATGATGAGGTACTCGACCGTGGTCCGGAACTCGCCGCGGATCGAGATCTCTTTCAGGCTGAAGACCATGTGCTTGCGCGCCTCTTCACGGTTCTTACCGTATGCAAAGATGTGGCCAAACTGCGAGTCGGCGTACTCGTGCAACGCACCGCTGGTGCTCACGCTAAAGTAGCCCCACGTCGACGTACTCGAGCGGAAGTTGAGCTCGGACAGGGAACCCACGCCAGGCTTGAAGCCCGTGTCAGGGTTCTCGGCGGTAATACGACACGCAATGACATGCCCATGCGGCTGCGGTTCACGCTGCTCGGCGCTGCGCAGCGCCGGGTTGTTCTCGTCAAAATCGATCGACGACGTGCCGTCCATCTCAAGGCCGTACAGCCGCCGGATCTCCGCAATGCGGTTCAGCGGGATGCCCATGGCAATCTGCAGCTGCGTTGCGGGAATGTTGACATCGGTCACCATCTCCGTGGTGGGGTGCTCGACCTGCAAACGAGGGTTCAGCTCAAGGAATGCAAACTCGTTCGTGTCCGGCGAGTAGAGCCACTCAACCGTACCAGCGGACACATAGCCCACCAGTTTTGCGAGGCGCACAGCAGCCTGCTCCATCTGTTTGCGTGCAAGGGGCGGCGCTACCGTTACAGGTGCTTCCTCGATGATCTTCTGGTGACGGCGCTGCACGGAACAGTCGCGGCCAAACAGGCTAATGGCATTGCCGTACTGGTCGGCAATCAGCTGTACCTCCAAATGCCGAGCCTGGCCAGCAAGCTTCATGATGAAGATCGGCGATCCAGGAACCTCGCCGACGGCGGCATGGTAGAGTTGCGAGAATTGCTCAGGCGCCATACACTTGCGAATACCCTTGCCACCACCACCCTCGCTCGCCTTGATCATCACGGGGAAGCCAATTTTGATGGCGCAGTTGAGACCCTCCTCAGCGGAGTGGACGCACGCACGCTGGTACACTTCGTCGGACACGGTCAGATACCCTTCCTCGCCGATCATCGTCTCCTTGATCCCAGTACCGGACCACTGCAAGCAGGGCACGTCAGCATGCTGCGCGACGATCGTCGACGAGATCTTGTCACCCAGCGACCGCATTGCCGAGCCAGGCGGGCCAATAAAGAGGATGCGCGGCTTAAGACGCGCAAGCTCCTCGGGTAGCCGAGGGTTTTCGGACGCATGGCCCCTGTGGTCAGTATGTGCCGTACGTACCATCCTGCCCACACCGCATGCACACCGGCGCGATCGGCAACATCTACAATCAGCTCGACGTTTGCGTAATTGTTCCCGTTCGGGCCACCAGGCACCTCAACGTAGTTGTCTGCCATACGAATGTATTCTGCATTCACGCGAAGGTCTTCCGGTGTGGCCATCACGGTGAATTGAATGGCCCGATCGTCGCCAAACGTTTCATACGCCCATTTGCGCACCGAACGGATCTCTTTCACGGCTGCAATACCGTTATTGCAAATGAGGATTTTTGTGATGATACTGTGACCACCGTGCGAGCGCACAAAGTCGGTCACCACGCCTGGTGGGGCATCGCGGAGCGTGGTCCCACCATAAAAATGCTCATCGACTTTTGGAAGCTCGGTCATTTTCACAGAAAAGGCACGAGTTGGGGATGCTGGGTGTAGCACCTTGCGCCTCCTCGTGTATTTTCAGCGCGTCTAGACACGGTCCTGCTTCTGCGGATATGATCCACTGCACGACGACACCGCAGCCTAGAAGACGGTAAACCGGCTCGCCTCGACAAAGTTAGGGAAGACCCTATGTTCGTGCGCTCGTGCCGCCTGTCACCGCCGAAAGTAGCTTACGTCAATAATCCGGCGCCAACTGGGGCTTCACGGCCGACAATCCAGCCCTGGCAAATAAGAGTTCCGGATATCGGATGCGCACTACCGCCCCTGTTAAGTGCGGCCAATCAGTGGTGTGGAATCGGCCTCCCCGAACCGGGAGGCACAGCGGGCGCATGCTATGACCATACGCGGTCTCGAAAAAGCCAGTGCATACTACAGGTGTATTCGACATGTCGCGCCTTCGCAGGCACGCAACGTTGGCGTACCCACAGGGACTATCCGACAGGCGCGCGATGCCCAATTGCCCATGAACACGCAGTAGATATTCGTCGATACAAAGCTTTTTAGCCCGACTTAGTGCTTGCCGGCGTTCTTCGGCGGGTCGTACACAATCTTGCGGTTCATGATCGGCGACCACTTGAAACGCTTGGTCCACACGGCCAGAGCGAACAGGCTCGAAAGAAGGATGATGGCACGGAAACCAGCGCGCTTGCGTTGGTCCTGCTCGGGCTCCGAAGCCCAGTGCCTGATCGGTCAGTCGAATGCGGGAAACGTACAGGAAGGTGACGACGTCCTTGGCCATCTGGCTCGTCGTAGCCGGAGTACCGTCGGGGTATTCCACAAGGCCGTCGAACAGGACACGCGCCATGGCAATCTGGGTGCCCGGGAAGAACGGGTTGTAGTTGAGGCCCTGCTGGACGTTGAAGCCCGCAGGCGGGTCGCAGTAGCCGGTCAGCAGCGAGAAGACGTAGTCGGCTCCACCGTGGCGAGCCTTAATGATCAGGCTCAGGTCCGGCGGCAGAGCACCAGCGTTCGCAGAACGCGCGGCCTCCTCGTTGGGGTAGGGGCTCGGCAAATAGTCCGCAAGCTTACCGGGACGCTGGAACATCTCACCGTCATCGTTCGGGCCATCGGTGTATTCCACCTCCGCAGCCATGGCCTTGGCCTCGTCCACGGTGTGCGACACACCAACCAGGTTACGCCAGGCAATGCGCTGCAGCGAGTGACAAGTCGCGCACACCTCCTGGTACACCTGGAAGCCGCGGCGGATCGACATGTGGTCGTAAGTGTCGAACCAGCCAAGCGACGACCAGCGGTACGCAGGCGGATGCAGGCCCTCCTCCGCAGGGCTGCTGGCGCTCAGCGAGTCCACAAAGGGAAGCTCGCCATACACCTGCTGATACCAGACCACCGAGCCGACAGCGACGGCGGTCGCGGCAATCGCCGAGGTGCGCGAAGTAAGCGCCGACTGCAGGATAAGCGTGCGCTTCGCATACGTACCGAAACCTTCGACTCAGCGCGAGTGGAAGCGAAACGAACCTGTGCGGTCAGCATTCCATCCGGCACCCTCGTATCAACGTACAGGCTGCGCGGGAGCCGCCTTGAACAGCGAGCGGGCCGCAACGGCACGGGCAGAAGAAGAGAACAGCTGCGCCATATTACAGTTAAGGTGCACGAGCAAGATACTTGGGGCTGGCGCTCCGCGTAATTGCCTTCACCTCAATGGGTATGGATACAGTAAAACACGGGTCTCGCAAATTTCGGCCATTGCCTCACTCCCACGGCTTCTTCGCCCGACTCGGTTTCGCCAACCAGTCCAGCACGCGCCGATTTCCCATCGGCCGGTACGGCTGGGCCAATCAGAGCGCCAGCATTTCTAGGCGAGTGACGCACCGGAAGCGGCCGGAAAGCAGTGGAGGCCACGTGGAAGTAGTCCTGCCACGAAACGGTGCACCATGCCCAGCGTGCAGGAGCCAGTGCCGAGCGAGGCATTTACAAGCTTGCGGTGCCTGCGCGACGCAGCACCGCCTGTATGCTCGGAAGACGTGCTCTTGCCAGATTTGCTAAGGGGACAAGGCCAAGAGGCCTCAGCCTCGTCGGAGGACGCACGCATTCTACAGCATCCCTTGGCCGCGCACGTCCCACTTTGGATCGCGCACGTCCATCGTCTCGTCCATTCGTCCACGCAGCTTGCCCAGCTCTTCCCAGATGTGTGGGGACAGACAGTGTGGAGTGTTGAGACCATTTTGACATCTGACGCTGTTGCCCAGCTCTGGGACCACGTCCAAGCAATCCAGGGCACTGATACATTACAGCTCCGCGCCAGTCTACGCTTTGCGCAGGACGGCTCGTCTCGTGCCGTCATAGCCACACTTCCCCTCGCAAGTGCAGATCCGGTCCCCGTGCGCCTCGATACCCAGCCGACTTCACTCCAGAGGGCGACCGTCGCACTTAAAACGGACCTCCGCGCAGAATACGACGCCAGTCGGCAGCGCGTGCATGCCGACCTTTCGGGCAAGCTCCCGAGTACATGCTTCGATGCCTTGCTCTGGAAGCAAGGTTCATCGGCGCACAAGCGCTGGCTCACTGAGTCAAGCATTGCTAACATCGTCCTTCATGTGCCGGACCAGGGCTGGTTTACACCGCCGTTTGACGGTCTTTTGCCGGGTCTCCTCGTCCAGGAACTAGTGCGCAGCGGTCGCGTACAGCAGAAACCTCTTGCGGTGGATGCCGTGCGCGCACAGCTCGCATCTGGTGCGCAGCTGTGGCTTGGAAACGCGGTCCGAGGACTGTTTCCGGTGGTATGGGAGTAACTATTGTACATAGGCGTCCGCGCGCAACAGCGTCCCCACCTGCTTGCTCAGCGCCTGACCAATCTTGCGCCGTGCAACGTACACGTCGTCATCAATGACTGCACTAAGAAAGTCGTCCGCAGCGCCGCCCGCTTGTGTCGCGTACGTGTGCCAGGCGCGATGCAGCGCATGCGGCGTCGGCCAGCGCTGCGTGATTTCCTGTGCCTTCTCAGGCGAGACGCGGCGAATGCACAAGAGCATCTTGGTCCAAACGTCCTGTAGCGTGTTGGCTGCGCTGCCTTTGCCGTGCAGAGACTGGAAGGTGTGGTAAGACGTGTGAAAGGGGGTATGTGGCTGTTGTGCGCGCAGATGGCTCTGGAGCGTATCGTAGTGCTCACGGTCAATCACCTCGTCCCGGATCACACAAAGGGGCTGGTGGGTATACATTTCGTGCAAGAGCTGGTGCACGTTGGCAAGAAAATCGGCGGTGCCTTCGTTGTTCGCGGACCGATGCACAAAGAAGCCGTCAATAATTTGGGTGCTGCTCAACGCGGTTTGGATTCGGTCGCCATGGCGTTGCACAAGGTTAGCGACATCCACATCTTCAATCAAGTAAAAAATGCGGCCTAATCCAGATGCACGGAGACGTTGCTGCGTAAGAAGTGCAATGTACCTTTTGATCATGCCAACGCCCATCAAAGATGCTCGATGTCAGGTCGTCCAAACGTTTGCGCTCCACGACGGCGTCCAGGACTACTTCTTGGACCAAATTCCACGGCCGAGCGTCCGACGGCGGCAGGTTCGGTTTGGGACGGGCGACCCAGAGAATGTCGCCTAGCTCCAGTGCACGTAGCTCGCATTCCACACCACGCCGGCGCATCGCCTCCTCAAACGTGACGCGGCGACCGGCGTCGGGGCCATGGTAGGATCTGGAACGTACTTCCCGATGGTCCATGATCATGTGAATGGTATACGAGTCCGGCGGAAGATAAAGGCACCCAAGTGGCGTTCGCACAGACTCCGGAGCCGGGGGCGCCAGTTCAGCGCCGTGCACACTGGGGCTCGAGCTGATCAACGTGATGGACGACTGTCGGTTGGGCAGCGGCGAGTGGACCACCATGGGACTGGAGCGCGTCCGGTCTTGAATAATGGGAGACGAGTCGATGAGGGAGATGCTGATACGAACTGGTTCGGACGGCTGTGCAGACGACACATGTTCGTTCGCAACGTAGACATCATCTTGGGACGATCGCACCAGGTCCACAATGACGTGCTGGGTGGGTTCCAGATCCGGCTCCACCTCGATCCCATCGTCCACCGAGAGACCTGATTGCGTCGACGTGGTGCGTTTCCAACTGCGCCGCTCAGGCTCCTCGAGAAAGTGCTTGCGTGGTGGTAAGTATAGCCGGTCCACCGCCCGCTGCGGCTCTGTGGGCACCTCTGGGACGGTCTGCAAAGCATTTGGTGTCGGAGCAGGCGGGAGCTGTGCGTGTAGGTCCGGCGTATGATCGTGCGAGCGCCGTGGTTGGGACGCCGGATCGCCGCACTGGGCGTCGGACGACGGAGTGGACGTAGTTGCGCTCGTCCTCGTTGGTTCTGCCGAAGGGGCCGTCAGGCCCTCGGCCTCGGCAAGTACACGTGCAACCGCCAAGCCTTGCTCGCTCAGGTAAAACAGGGGAGGATTGCCGGAGCGGTAGACGTACGCCTTGTCGATCAGGGTCTTCATGGCGCTCCATGCCGTGATATATGACCGGCGCGACTGCGTGTATTGGCTTCCAGAGCCGCGGTGTGACAGAGAGGAGGGTGCTGATGTACGCGACCCACCGCCAGGCACGGTATAGTCGCTGTCGCAAAAGGGCTGGGCCCGTGCGATTAGCTCGGCCTTGCCCACCTGTGCGTCATCTAGTTGGTCTTCGAGGACCTTGGTAAAAAGGCCCACAAGGATTCCATGCGCTCCAGAACGCGGCTCCGGGACATATTCCTTGCGCGGCCTTCGCGCCCGCACCGTCTGCGCGGCACGAGGAGGTCGTGCAGTAGCCAGACTAGACCGTGACGTCGATGCTGCATGAGTGGCAGCACATACGTAGTTCTGGGATGGGATGTCCATGTGCGGTGCACCACTGCGCGTACTCCTTTTCAAGTCGCTTGGCAATCGAGTCCCCAATGCCTGTGAGGCGCACCGTTTCACGGGGATGCACAAATGGCTCCGTGATAGCGGCTAAGGAGCGGTGCGCTTTTTGGTAGGCAGAGGCTGCTTTTAACCCCTTCGAACGTGCCTCCTCGGCCCAGGACTGCAAGAACTCAAGCCATATACAATTGGGATGCACGTCGGCGCCCATGTTCGTGCACCGGCATACCCAAAGGAGACCAACGCGCGACGCGTTCCATCACGTGCAGCTCAGCGACATGGCTCGGCAGGTCCAACGACAGACGCCTGCCAGAGGCAGCTACTCAGCCAGGCGGCAATGCTAGAAAGTTGATCGTGTGCAAGGCTTTTATTTTAGATAGCACTGATATCACCAGGACCAAGCCTGGCGTGCTCTCTACCTAGAAAGATATGTGCCAACAAGAGCATAGAGAGTTTTCCGTGTGCATCAGCAGCAGTCTCTGCAAAACACAATTAGTACAGAGGAATGAAGCGGCTCCTGTGGTTAGCACGTCACATCTGATGGGTACATACGCATCCTTGCCCAGGCTACCCTTGCCGTGGCGCGTGGGGATGTAGCTGATGGCCAGCTCACCAAGGTAGTGGCCGGTCATCTCGGGCTTGATCTCAACGGTGGTGAAGACCTGCACGTTAGCAATCACGCTCCGGAATTGCAGTACAAACCTTGCCGTTGTAGATACCAATGACGGAGCCGATCATCTCGGGCACCACAATCATGTTACGCAGGTGCGTGCGGACCACCGCGGGCTTCTCGTTAGGGGGAGTCTCCTTCTTCGCCTTGCGCAGCTTCTTGATCAGAGCCATGGGGCGGCGGGTGAGACCACGCTGGAAGCGCCTGCGGGCGCGAGCGTGGACGAGCTTGACAAAGTCCTCGTTGGGCATGTCCAGCAGCTGGTCGAGCTCCACGCCGCGGTACTGGAATTTCTTAAAGGTCCTCTTGCGCTTCAGCTCAGCGGCAGCGGCAGCGTCGTAGTCATCCCTGTGTATGGTCAGTATACTGTTCACGAGCCGAGGCGCAGGTCGGCCTGCACTCTGGTACGCACATCTTCGGTGAGTCTGTGGATAGGAGGAGACGACTCGCGCGGACCGTACAAAGGGAGGAGTGCTTCCTCACGTGCGTACTATAGTTCTGGATTTTCGCACGTGACTAATCACAGCTTCGCAGACTGCGGCGTGTGAGGCCAAAGTGGGCGCGCGGTGCGACCAGGCTCATCTTTAGACCTCAAGTCTTCCTGTGGGACCAAAGCGTATAACGCGGATTTGTGGTACACCTTCTTCAACAACCTAAAAACCTGTAAACAATGAAGCTCATTGCTGCCTACCTGCTGCTTTCGCTCGCGAACGAGAACCCCTCGGCTGAGGACATCACCAAGCTCCTCAGCACGGTCGGCATCGAGGCCGACTCGGAGCGCCTTGAGAAGCTGATGTCGGAGCTCAACGGCAAGGACATCAGCGCTCTCATTGCCGAGGGTCAGGAGAAGCTGGCCTCGGTCCCCTCGGGTGGTGCCGTGGCTGCTGCGCCCGCTGCTGGTGGCGCCGCTGCCGGCGAGGCTCCCAAGGAGGAGGAGAAGAAGGAGGAGGAGAAGGAGGAGTCCGACGAGGACATGGGCTTCGGTCTCTTCGACTAAACGTGTCGTCCTCTGTGGCGTGTTTGCCCTACGCAAAACGTTCTCCTGATCAAAAATTCGGCGCGCTCATAGTCGATATATCCGATAGTTCGGTCTGCTATGTGTTCGCGACGCACACGTGTGCTACGCCTCCTCGTCGCCGTCGACGAAGATGTCGCGGTACTTGAGTAGGATCGTCTCGATCGCCTTGCACTGGTGGCTCATGTCTTGCAGCTGCACGGGTCCACCGTTGCTTGCACCGGCCTCGGCGGCGGTGCCGTGAGGCGGACTGAGCAGCGTTGGTCCAAACACGATGGCGAGGTTGTGGGCGCTCATCTGATTGATACCTTCCTGGGCACGCACGCGGTCCAGGTGCGCCATGAGGAAACGCAGGGTGGCATAGTTGGCGTCGGGCAGTTCGTTGACCTGCTCATGCAGCCGAATCTGGCGCAAGTAGTCATCTTCCACTTTGGCGGCCTCGATAAAGGCCGGGTATAATGCGTAGGTCAGCAGTGGCTCGGGCAGCTCGCGGAACCAGAGCTTGAGGCAACCCGCGACGATGTTGATGTCGCTCAGCGCTTCGTCGTTCATCAGATCCACCGACGACCAGTCCGCATCAAACTTCGCCTTGAGCTTCTGCACGCGCGATGTGGTGCCAGACAAGCGGTAGATACCCATGTTCTGGATGCCGACACGCTCGATGGCATCCGCACAAATCTCCAGGATGGGCGGTACCTCGACGTTGTCGCGCACCAGCTGCGTTGTAAGATCCACACCAAAGATGGGGTGGCCTCCGCCCGGTGCCCCGTCGTCGCCCGAGTTGGGTGCACTGCCGCGGCCGACGAGTGTGGTCTGGTACATGAGGTTTGTGAGCGTCGTCTCGTCGTATGGGTTGTGCCGGCGGGGGCCGTGGAAGTCGCCTGCGTGCGCCAGTTCGTAACTCTGAAGGAACTCGCGGAAGTCGCCGGTGTTGTCGATGGCGGTCGCGGCGTCACGCAGGCCCATGGTGGACGACTTTTCGTTCAGAGGATTGACGGCCATCCCATCACTCAGCACGGTGCTCTCATAGAGGAACGCGAAGCGGATCAGCTGGAACTGCAGGCCGGTGTCGAGTTCCGAAAGTGTGTCGCGCAGCGAGCGAAGGATGTGGGGCAGGTGTTGCTGGAAGTACTCCTGGCGCAGCGTCTGGGTCCCCTGGGCCTCATTCCGGAGCGCCTCGTGGGCGTTGGTCTTCTTCACCCGGAACTCTTCCTCGTGCCGGAGGATCTGCTGCGGGTTTTTGTTCTTGAAAAGGCCGCCCTTGGTGAAGGACATGCCGAGCGTCCGCTTGTTGGCCGCCGTACCGATAGACATGTCAGCGGCACGCGCAGTGTCACCCTGCTTCACAAGGAACACACGCTCCAGATCCTCCGCGGCAATGTCGAAGCGGATCCGCGCGCGGTCGACGTTTGCCTCGGCGTCGGTGAGGCTCTTTTCCAGGCGGCGGCCCATATCCATGTGCTGCCGACGCGCACGTTCCGCATCACGCACTAGCACGGCAAGGTCGTCGCTGATCGCCGTGAGCTTCGTCGCGAAACGGAAGTGGTTCTCGCTGAGCGCCTCTTGCGCATGGAGCATGCTCTTCCAATTGGTACCATACGTGCCTGAGCGTGCCTCGTGCGACGAGTACTCCGACGCGTACGTTTTGGTAAGCTTGCTGAGCCCGTGTGCATACTCCTCCTCCAGCGCTGCACGCTTCTTGACAAATGCCGAGGCCTCGCGCGCCGACTCGACGCTCTGGCGCAAACGCTCGTCCATCAGCGACAGAGCACACTGGGTGAGTGACGCATACGTACGTCCATTCCGCACAACTGGCGCATCATTGCATCATCAATTACAGAAGAACTAATCAGTCCCGGCACGGCGGTAGTGTTGGGCGCATCGGAGGGCACAATGGTGCGGTCGCCGGCCTCCGCGGTGCCGCCCGCATAGGTCTTGGCACCCGTCTGCAGCGGCGCGACAGAGATATCTCCAGGGGCCTGTGTGAGAATTTGCACATGCGTACGTTGTTCGCCGACATCAGGGAGAGGGTGCGCGTCGCTCAGGGTATCGCTCGAACAGGGCACGGCGCGATCGCCTCGAGTCGCAAGGATAACTCGGGCCCCCCCCCGCGCTGGGCCTAAGTGCCACGTGGAATCAGTGTTGATTATGTGGAGGCGACGCGCACGGAGCGGCGCGCGACCACCCCGGCGCACGGGAGCGGGCGCTGCAGCCCGGGTCGGCAGCTACGTAGGACATCATCACATTCATACATGGCCGGATGAAACGCACTACTTCTTCGCGCGGTGATCGTGTGCCGCACGGATGTGGGGGATGAGCGAGCGAAGACTCGCGGGCTCACGCAAAAAGGGATGCTCGGCGAGCGTTGCCGCGTCCGGACGCTTGTCCGCGTCCACCTCCAGACACACGGAGAGGAAGTCGCGGAAAGTGGGCGAGAGTTTTTCGGGGTTCTGCAGCTTGGGTGTGCCGTTGGTTGCAATCAAGTACAGCGCACGCAACGGGTTCTCGTTCAGGTACGGCGGCTCGCCTTCGACCATCTCGATGCACAGGATACCCAGACTCCAGATGTCGACGCGCGCGCCGTACTCCTTTCGTGTGACCACCTCGGGGGCCATCCAGTACGGCGTCCCGACCATGGTGACGCGCTTGGCGTGTGCCTGTCCAATCTGCGCACAGAAGCCAAAGTCGGCTGGGTCAGTAGCGGGGACGTACTCAGCTTGATGTTCCCGTTCATGCTCATTAGCACATTGTCGCTCTTGATGTCGCGGTGGATCACGCCGTGTGTGTGCAGATGGTGCAGCCCAGTCACACACTCCTTTGTCACCGCGGCGATCTGCGCCTCGGAGAGGATGGAGTTGAGCACCACGTCGGTGAGCGGACCACCCTCCATGTACTCCATCACGACCCACAGCTCGCCATCATTAAGGAACGCATTGAGGAAGTTGACAATATTCGGATGCCGCGACTGTTTCATCACCTCGATCTCGTTTACAATCAAATCCTTCTTGGGCTGCTGCTCCAGCACCATCTGCTTGATCGCCACAAGCTGCTCAGACCCAATGCTCTTCGCCGTAAACACACCGCCGGAGGCGCCTTGCCCAATCTTGACCAGGTCCTTGAACATGCGTGTGGGGTTGCCGGGCATACATACCGCCTGCAGACGCATCATGACCTGCGCATCGCTCACCTTGTTGCGCTGCGTGCGCCGCCGCGGCACAGTGCCGCCCGACCCGAGCGGCGGGCGCACCTCGGCTTCAGCCTTGGTTGCAACGCCCGCTCGCTGGGACTGCGTGCGCACAAGCTGCGCCGCGGACGTCGCCGAGGCATCCGCAGGGCGCTCCGCCGCGGGGTTGTAGGTATGAGACGTGACACCCTCGACGAGCGGCTGCGTCGCCGACGACTTGGCCGGATGCAACAGCTCGGGCGTACGGAACGACGGTGAGATATGCCCTGGTGAAGGCGCTGGCGGTGGTGCTGGCGCTGGCACAGAAGCGGGCACAGAAGCGGGCGCTGGCGCTGGCGCCGGCGCCGGCACAGATGCCGCCGGCGCACCTTGCGCGGCCAGTGGTGTGGGTGTATGCCGAAGATCGGGCACTGCACCAGACGCTGCCATAGGCGGCACCGGTGGGGGTACCGACGGTGCGCCCGGTAGCGGCGCACCTGCATTGCCCACGGCGCCCGGGGCTATTCGCTGCGGCGCATGGCCTGGTACGGGCGGCGCGGGACGGGTCGCGGCAGGCACCGCTGCCACATGCGCCGAGGCGTCCCACTCCGGCTCGTACGGCTGCGACGACCCCGAGTCGTCCGCAACGTTCGCACGGAACTTGGTCCATACGTCGTCGTTCTCGCCGCCGCTCGCGGTGTCGTGGGCATTGTCTTGATAGAACTGAACAATGTCCATCACCGCTTGGGGATGCTGTTCCACTTCTTGGCGCGAGATGCCCGACTGGTGCAAGAGCTGCTGCCACTCGCGCGGGAGCCCCGTAAACTCGCCCGTGTGCGCGTTGAAGCCGACGTGCGTCAGGTGCACGGGATCGTACGGCGTCGAGATCTCAGGCCGCCGCTCCGTGCCGCCAAACACGTCGCTGACCGAGTGCACGAGGCCACCCAGCATGCTCTTCAGCGACGAGCGGCTCCCTTCCCGCGTCCGTACGCGCGTGGGAGTATCAGGCGTCGCCGAGCTCGGCACACTCTTGGGCGATCCTGGGATATCGGAGCGCACCGAGCTCGCGATCGACACATTCGACATCGATGTCGGCAGTGGCGTCGCACGGTCCGCGGCGCGTGGCTTCGGCGGCGTCGGCGGCGGAATGCCCTCCGGTGGTGAGTCCGAATAGGACAGCGTCGCACCTTTGAGGGGATGCGGCGCCGCATAGGGCTGCGCAGCATACGCCTGCGTCGGCAGCACCAGTGACCCCAGACTCTGCGACCGCGTGTGTTGCTGCACAGCCTGCATCGCCTGCATCCGCTGCATCGCATCAACTGAGCCATGCGACGGGCGCCCGACCGCTGCGCCGGGCGCCGTAGGCGCATAGGCGGCCTGCGCGCTGTCGGGCACACTGGGCGCCGCGCGGGGCAGCACCGGTGCCGAGTCATGTCGGTTCCACGGCCGCGACAGAGTCTGCTGTTGTACCACACGCTGCGTCGAAAACAGCGACGCATCAGGAACGTTTACGAGGCCGGGATGCATACTGAGTCCGCCGTCAGCGGCGTAGGTGCCGCCCTCGAAAGTCGGCGCCGTACGCGACGGGTCGGAAGGGAGCGGCCATGCGCTCCCCTCAGCGGCCCGTGCCGCCTGGACACTATTGGATCCGGACGCGTTCTGCCCGGAAAATGGTTCCGGGTCTGGACGCGCATACGCGCTCCCCATATAGTGGGCCATATGCCACGCGCACAGACGACCTCGTGAGAAAGCGGAAAAGAGGCACTGCCGAGTGTTTTGGCCCAACACTAAAGTGGAGGTGCGTGTCCCCGCCTAGAACAAGGGGCGGAACTGTGGGGTCAGCGCCAAGGGGGAGCTCCACCTACCTTTTTGCGTGCACCATCCGGTTGGGTCGGGGGGAGTGCATCGTCCTGTGACGCTCTTGGGGGACTTGGCGATGAAATAAACAACGCCGAGGGATGCTCGTCGCGACTCCCGCCCGCCCCAATGGGCGTCGGCTGCACCAGCAGCTGCGACAGTGGCACCTGTGAGGGTGGATGGTGCGATGCCGCCGGCGTTGCCTCGGCTTTGATGCGCGGTGCACCAAGCAGGTCTTCTTCGTCGCTCGAGTGTGTCCCTTCAACGGCCCGCGCAGGCGGTGAAGCGGCGTGCACCGGCTCGGGCGCTACATCGGGCGAAGCAGCGCGCGGCGGCGCCGGCGCTAAGTCGGGCGATGTAGCGCGTACTTTGGTGGTGGGCGCTGCGCCCTCGAGTGTATCGCCGGTTGTCGCAAGGATGAACTCGGCAGAGAGCGCCTCGGACACGTTCAGCCGCACAAACAGCGGCTCGCCCCCGTACCCAAACGCGAGCGACACCGAAGACCCCAATTGCTCGGCGAGGTGGATCGCGGCGCGAAACTCCCATAGCGAGAACTGGACGGTACATTCATCCGTGACGTCGTATTCAATCATTTCGGTGAGCGGGAGCCGCACCTCGCTCTGGATCGAGTTGCGGACGTGGTCTTTGGGGTCCGGCGGCGCGTTGAGCCGACTGTGCATCGTGCACGCGCGTGGCGTGCAATGCAGCGAGCATTCACCCGTCTTGCCGCTGTTCATAAAGTGCTCCATCCATTCCTTGGCGGTTTCTGGGCGCACACTTAGCGCAAAGGGGGGCTGGGCATCGATCGAGGGGTATAAGCCTGGGCGGTCCTCGTAGGTGAGGCGGTGCCGTTTTTGGACACCTGCATAAGCCAAGCGTACGTACCGTGCTCGCACTCGATGCGGATCTCGAGACGCGCCGGCTCGGCAGATGCATCGAGCACAAAGGTGCACCGGAGCATGGACGCGCGCATGCGCAGCGCGGCAAGGACGGTCTGGGGAGTGAGAAAAGCGACGTACTCGAATATGAATCTGGCACTCGAAGTCCTCGTGGTCGAGGCGGATGCGCTCAAAGAAGCGTTCGTGCAGCACAAACAGGCCGTAAGCAGAGCTCGACGCGTTCACGGCAGAGAGCTGGAGCTGTGTGAGCTGGCGGCACGCACGCGAAGGCGGTCATCGTGTGGCTCGCGCACGCAACTAATCCAGCAGTGGTCTCCGAAGCGGTACAGGCATGCGAGCGCGTAGATGAGCGCTGCGTGAGCCGTGCGCACTTACCGCGCACCTTGTCCCCCCCGATGGTCCACTCCATGTGGAGCGCTGAGTCATGCGCGGTGCGGCGTTCCCTTTCTTCCCACCATGTCGCAGCTGCTCAACGAGACGTTTGCGCGGAAGAATGAGCAGAACCAGGCGGTGTTTGTGACGTTTGTCACCGCTGGATTCCCTGGAAAAGATGACACGCCCGATATTTTGCTCGCGCTCCAGCAGGGCGGCGCGGATGTGATCGAGGTCGGTGTGCCGTTTAGCGACCCGCAGGCGGACGGCCCTGCGATCCAGGACAGCAACAAGATTGCGCTGATGAACGGTGTTGGCTATGCACAGTGTCTGGCGTACGTGCGCGAGGCGCGCGCGCGCGGGCTCAAGGTGCCGGTGATCTTTATGGGCTACTACAACCCCATCATGGCCTACGGCGAGGAGCGTGCCGTGCGAGAGGCACGCGAGGCGGGCGTGAACGGGTTCATTGTGGTGGACCTACCGCCTGAGGAGGCTGGTACGTTCCTTGCGGAGTGCCGCAAGGAGCAGATGGCGTTTGTGCCGCTCATTGCGCCGACCACGGACCTGGACCGCGTGCGGTATTTGTCGACGCTGGCCGACTCGTTCATGTACGTTGTGTCGAAGCTGGGTACGACTGGCGCGTCCGCGAGCGTGTCGTCTTCGCTGAGCGACATGATGTCCAAGATCCGCACGGCGACCAATGCGCCGCTCGCAGTGGGCTTTGGTGTGTCGACGCGCGACCACTTTATCGAGGTCGGTGAGCTCGCCGAAGGTGTTGTGATCGGGAGCAAGCTTGTAGAGCGCATCAAGCATGCGCAGCCTGCGATGACGGCAGGGCGCGCAGAGGCTGCGCGCACCTTCTGTGAGGAGATTACTGGCATCAAGGAGGGTGGTCTTGCGCGGCGGCACCCGCTGCGGCGCGACGAGACCACGACGCCGGCCGACACCAACGGCGTTGTCACCAAAAAGATTGAGGATCGACAGCCCCGTTTCGGCGCGTTTGGCGGGCAGTACATCCCCGAGGCGCTGTTCCAGTGCCACCTGGAGCTGGAGCGTGCGTACGACCAGGCGCGTAACGACCCCAAGTTCTGGGAAGAGTTCCGCAGCTACTACAACTACATTGGGCGCCCCAGTGAACTGTACTATGCCGAGCGCCTAACTGAGATGGCGGGCGGGGCCAAGATCTGGCTCAAGCGCGAAGACCTCAACCACACGGGCAGCCATAAGATCAACAACGCGATCGGCCAGGCGCTACTCGCCAAGCGCCTCGGCAAGACGCGCATCATTGCCGAGACGGGCGCCGGGCAGCACGGCGTGGCGACCGCCACGGCGTGTGCCAAGCTCGGCCTGGAGTGTGTGGTGTACATGGGCGCCGAAGACGTGCGCCGCCAGTCGCTCAACGCGTTCCGCATGAAGATGCTCGGCGCCAAGGTGGTGCCGGTGGAGAGTGGGAGCAAGACACTCAAGGACGCGATCAACGAGGCGAACCGCGACTGGGTGACCAACATTACCAACACGCACTACCTCGTCGGCTCCGCGATCGGTCCGCACCCCTTCCCGTCGCTCGTGCGCGACCTGCAGTCGGTGATCGGCCGCGAGGCCAAGGAGCAGCTGCGTGCCGAAACGGGCCGCCTGCCCGATGCGGTCGTCGCGTGCGTCGGCGGCGGAAGCAACGCGATCGGCCTCTTCCATCCGTTCGTGGAGGATGCGTCGGTGCGCCTCGTCGGCGTTGAGGCCGGTGGCCATGGCGTCGACACCGAACAGCACTCGGCGACGCTCGCGCGCGGGCGACCAGGCGTGCTGCATGGCGTGCGCACCTACCTGCTCCAAGACGCCGACGGGCAGGTCACCGAGACCCACTCGATCAGCGCCGGGCTCGACTACCCCGGCGTGGGCCCCGAGCATGCCTACCTCAAGGACAGTGGGCGCGCCGAGTACGTCGTCGCAACCGATGACCAGGCGCTGCAGGGCTTCCGCTGGCTCACGGAGCGCGAGGGCATCATCCCGGCACTCGAGTCATCGCACGCCATCTACCAGGCGGTGCAGCTCGCCAAGACGCTCCCGAGCGATGCGCAGATCATTGTGTCGCTCAGTGGGCGCGGCGATAAGGACGTGGAACAGATCGCGCGCGGCCTCACCGAGGAGGGCTGGGGCGACCGCATTGGCTGGCACTTGTCCGTGTAAGTACGTAGACTACGAACTCCGCATCCGGTCGAGCATCTCGAGCAGTGCCGCATGGCGCGCCGGCCCGCCGGCCTTGTAGATGAGATAGTCGCGGAGCGGGTCGCGAATCGATGGCTGCTTCTGGACCACCTGCTCGAGCTGTGCGCGCGGCAGCTGCAGCAGCGCGCCGAACGACGTGGGCGCCGTGAGGCTCGCACAGAGCGCAAACCCATCCCACAGGCGCGGCTCGGTCCAGATCTCCTTTTTGGCGAGGCGCGAGAGCAGGCTCGTACTCACGTACGACGCCAGCGAGCGGAACGACTTGATGGCGAGGATCGCCGTGCGCATAAACAGCACCGGGATGCGCTCCTCGTCCACCAGGCGGTTCAGCACGGCCATCATCACCTCGTTCCGGAAGATGTCGGTCATGCCAAAGCACAGCTGGATCGCCACCACCGCCGCCTTGAGCCCGATCGCCTCGCCGTCGACGTGGAGCAGCACGAGCAGGTCGACGGGGGTGAGCACAGCGGTGGCAGGCGGCGCAGGCGCCACAAGCGTGCGGAAAAGCGTGCTGATCGCCGCCCTGTGCTCGTCGCTCGGGTCGCGCAGCACGCCCACGACGCGTGGAAGCGCGCGTAGTGCGTCCTCGCGCGCAAGCTCGGGGAGCAGCGGCAAAAGCAGCTCGATCGGCAGCTCGCGCTCCTCCACCAGGTACAGCACGAGCGATGCCAGCGCACGTGTGTGGCCCTTGTCGATCAGGATGCGCACCATCGCGTGCACCAGTGGGTCGGCGCCGCGCGGCGCATTCCGCAGCACGTCGAGCAGCACCGTGTTGTTCGGCCCCACGGAGCGCGCGACAGGCGTGATGTGCTTGTTCATCGCGGCTTGCACATCGGGCGTGACGCCAGGGTATATCTCGACAACCTCGGTAAAGATGGACGGCTGCTTGACGCTCAGCACAAGCGCCAGCTCCATCAGACGCAGCACGTCCTGCTCGGTCGTCTCGCTCGCCGTGTCGCCAGCGTCGGTGGTGTCGACGGTGGGCGCCTCGTCGAGGCGCGGCGCAAAGGCCGCGCCCGTCTCGTCGCCCTCGCCCCCACCTGTGCCGTCGTTCGGCTCGGCGGCCTCGTCGAGCTGCTGCGCACCGACCTGCTTGAGTAGCTGCAGCGAGTTCTTCGCAAACTCGAGCACGCGCTCGGTCAGCGCGCCACGCTGCAGCACCCACGTGCGCGCCGTGACAATCGCCTTGCCGCGCACGAGCCGCTCGTGGTGCCGCGTGAGCTGCAGTACCTTGTCACACACGGCGACACGCAGTGGTGGGCGCGCCGCGCTTATGTCCCGCAGCAGCGCAAACCCCTCGTTGAGCGTCGCCTTGTCGAGGCACAGCGCATAGAGGCGGTCGAGCACCGCGTCGGGCAGCTCGGGCAGCTCCTCGAGAAAGGTGTGCAGCGCTGCCTCGTCGACGTGCGCACGCACCTGCGCCTCGAGCACACGGTCGAGCCAGGTGTCGTAATAGCGCGCCGTGTCGCCCGCCTTCTGCCGCGCACGGTCGCACGTCCACTCCTCGGCAAGCCACTGCTGCGCGATCGGCCGGTGCGCCGCAAAGTCGCGCGACACAAACTCGAGTAGCAGCGTGCGCACGCGGTGCGCCTGTTCGGCGAGCGCGGGTGGCGCCGTGAGCGGTGCTCCGTCGCGCGTCGATGTGTCAAGCCCGCGCGTCGCCAGCCGCGTGATCAGCGTGATCCACAGCGTCGCGTGGCCCTCAGAGATAGACGCGGCGCCCTGGCGCATGAGCTGGCTGCCCTGGTCGCAGATGCGCGACACCGAGTCGATGATGAGCGCATGTGCCTCACGCTGCTCGAGCGGCACGGGCGCAGGTAGCTCAAAGTGCTCCAGGCTCTGCAGCGGTGCGCGCTCCCCCTCGTCCTCCTCCGCGTCCGCACGCGACTCGGCCGGCGCAAGGCGCGCAAGGTCATCGTCGCCCACGTCCATCTTGAGTGGATCAGCCGGGGCGCGCTCCGCGTCGCTCTGGGCGTAGGCAGCGATCGCCGCCTTGAGCCGCGCCTCGGGCACACTCTGCAGCCCGACGATGATCGCGTCCACAACACGGTCGACGGGCAGGCGCGCAACGTCCTCGGCCGTGGGGCCCGCGGGCGTCGCGCGGCGGGGGTCGCCGCGCGCACGCTTCGCGTCGCCGCCGCGCCCCGCGTCGTCGTCGGCACGCTGCGCCTCGCGCTTGCGCGCAGCGTCGCGCGTGGCACCCTGGAATGCGCGCTGTGCCGCATCCATGCGCCGGCGCTGCGCCTCGAGGGCCTGTTTCAGCTGCGACGCATGCGGTTCTGTGGATCCGTGGTGCAAGAAATGAATCATGGCCAACCGGACCGAGTTTTCTACACTGCGCACATTCACATGCGCGGCGGTCGTTAGCGCAGCGGGCGTCCAGCTCGCATACGCCTCGATCACCACCTTGCCGAGCGCGAGGCGCGCGCGCGCCAGGCGCGTCAGCACACTCACCACCGCCATCACCACGTTGGGGACACTGGAAGTGAAGAGCAGCGTGATGAGCTTGGTGAAGAGTTGGTTCGCCTCTGCCTCGAGCTCGGCAGTGCGAAGGAAGGGGTGCGTCGCGGGGACGCTCGCGATGTTGATCTCGCGGTTCTGTAGCTGCGGCGTGAGTGCATAACGACACCTACCCTGGGATCACTGCTCGCGCGCGTCTGTACGAGAATGATACGCTGCACGGCCTTGATGGCACCGATGCGCGCACCTTGTTTGCCGGTATCAAGCAAATCCTCGATGCGTTGCTTGATCGCAGTGGTGAGCTGCCACAGCGGCTGGTTTCGGTCTTGTGCCCTGGCGGTCAGTCGCACAACCGGCCACGTACACGGCATGAAACACGCGGGGGTACACGCTTGCAAAGCACTCACACGCAAGCTTTGCATACCGCCCACTCGGCTCCGAGAGCAGCAGCATGAGCGCGGCCGGCGCATGCACCGCAACTAACAGGTCAGCTCCTCTGGCCCTCCGTAGATGTACGTACGTCCGTCGCGCACCTCGGCAGACACAATCCGCTTGCTAAAGACAAGGTCCACTACTTCAGCGAGCTTCGACACGCCATCCGGCGCCTTTAGGTCAACATGGTACACGCCGCCCGTCGCCTGCGCGAGCGCCGTACACAGCGCGGGGATCGGGTCCATGGCGCCGAGAGCAAAAAGCGTGCGACGATGCTGACTAAGCGCCGGGCCGCGGCGCCCCCGCCGGGGTTGCTCTGGACAAGCATGGTACGTGGGCAGCGCACGGCGCACGCTAACCATCCAGGTCGCTCAGAAGTCGCAGGGAATCCAGACGCTTCTGGAGGCAGAGAAGGAGGCGTCCAAGATCGTGGAGAAGGCGCGCGCCTGTACGTCTGCTCGACGCACTGACCCAGACCGCACGCAGAGGCTCAAGGACGCGCAGAGCGAGGCAGAAAAGGACATTGCTGCGCTCAAGCAGAAGAACGACGCAGCGATCGCCGAGTTCCAGAAGAAGTTTGAGGGATCGCAATCCAAGGAGCAGGGCACCCTTGACAAGAAGACCCAGCAGCAGCTCGAAGATATCAAGCGCGCCTTTGACGCTAAGACGGACGAGCTGGTCGCCAAGCTGCTCGACCGCGTTGCATCGGTCGACCCTCAGCCCCACCGCAACCTCTCCAAGCCGTCCAAGGCGTAGACGCGCGTCTGCGCGCCGCCGACCTGGCTCCATAGGGTATGCGTTTTGCTGCTATCTACACGCTTGTGCCATAATCGCTGATCCACACCGCACCGCGCACGCTCGCGAGGCACAGTACGCCGCGGGCCTCGTCCACAACGGCCTCGGTAAGCATGTCGAAGCGGCTCGATGGACTCGGTGCCGCCGAACTCGTACTCGTCGACGACGAGAAGCTGTCAACGCGCCCGATCCGCGGCCGCCGCGGCTCTTCGAGACGCACGGGGCGTGCCGCGAGCGTCGGCGAGCGCAGCGGCCACTCCGGCGCCTCGCCGTGCGCCACAGGAAGGTCAATATCGGGCGTCGGGCGCAGCGGCACGAGGCGCTCGTCGTCGGCGCGCGACACACAGTAGCTACGCACGGCGCATTTCGGGAGCACGCCGCCCAAGCTCGACACGAGCACCGCACGCCGCCCCGAAGCACCGACCGATGCACCAATCAGCCGTTCCTGTGGCAGGGTGATGCGTGCAGCAAGTGTCGGCAGCGCGTACGGGAACGGCGCCGCGGCGGGCGGCATGACAAAGTGCGACAGCCCACCCTGGTCCACGGCGACGATCGAGAGCGGCGCACGGTACGCTGCGCCATCGCTAGCAGCCTCAATCGGCGGCATGACACCGGCGACACGCGGGTCCGGCTCGCTGATAGCGACGCTGAGCAGCGCGCGCTGCGCCAGTGCCAACGATGCCGTCGGCATCAGGTGCGCGGTGGTGCCGGCCGGCGGCAGCGCATACACTTCGAGCTGCCCTAAGCGTGTGACGGAGAGGACATGGGAAGGAAACAGCTTGATTGCTGCGATACTACCCCGCTCAGTGCGCTCGAGGATGGTGCGGAGGCCACTGCGGGCATCGAGGATCTGGATGCTGCCGAGGTAGGTGCCAACGGCTGGGTCAGTGACGCGCAACGTACCGACAGTGTCATTCAACAGCGATACGCACTGCGTGCCCGACCACTGCGGCGGGTCGAGCGATGCGCACAGGTCCAGTACATAGGGCCGCGTGCGGAGCCGCAGGTCGTAGAGCAGGCACGACGCCGAACTATAGTACGACCCAACGGCGATGCGTAGCGTGCGTGTTGTGGAATGCAGCTGTGCATCCAGCGAGGTCACGTCGCCGCCCGTGTCGACCTCGGCGACGAGGCACGCCCGCGCGTGCCGGCGGATCTCGTTTGCGGGGTCGTCGGACACAGAGCCGTCGGTGGATACGCGGTGCCGACTTGATACGTCATCGTCCTCGTCATCCGTGGAGAGTGCGGTATGTACGTCATCGGGTTCGTCGAGGAAGTCGTGGGTGATGTCGAGCTCCGCGTCAGCCATCGCCTTGTTCACGTCCCATACGCGCACATAGCCGTCCACGGAGCCGGTCACGAGCCAGTACTCGGTACGCGGCGGCACCAATGGCCCTGGTGCACGCGTCTCACCGACAACGAGCTTGAGCGCGGAGATTCGGTTCACATGGGCACGGATGCGTAGCGCCCTGCGGGGCTGCGCGCCGCGCGTGTCCCAGCGGCGTCCAAGGCGCTCGGCAGACAGCACAACGTGTTCGAGGCCGTGCACGAGCGCCTGTGTATCCTGATCTGTGCCTTTGCTGCTCTTTGTTGGCGTTTCGTGCGGCATGGCTGGCAGCGGCGCGCGTTCCGCGAGCCGTGCGCACAGACGGCGCCAGAGCGAGAGTGAGGTACCTGCATGGTAGAGCGTGCGCGAGGCCTGGCATGAGTAGCACACGTACACTGCGTATGCGCACGATATCTTGGGCGTCGAGGCGGAGCAGGATGCGCTCCCACACCTCCTGCGGCACCTGCGCCGCGGCGCCTTGCCCCGCCAAATCCATCGCGGAGGCAGGCGGCTGAGTCAGCTGCCGCGACGACGCGCCGCGCCGCGCCATGAGTATTGCGCCGCTCGCGCGCACGGACGTACAGCGCATCACGAGCGCGCAGGTGGTTCCCGACCTGCGCGCCGCCGTGAAGGAACTTGTTGAGAATGCGCTAGATGCTGGCGCGCGCAGCATCGAGGTGCGCTTCCGCGAGTACGGCCTCGCGGGCATCGAAGTGCTTGACGACGGCTCGGGGGTCGCGCCAGCGGACTACGCGACGCTCGCGCTCAAACACCACACGTCGAAGCTCTCGTCGTTTGACGATCTGCAAAGCGTCACCACGCTGGGGTTTCGTGGTGAGGCGCTTGCGTCGCTGTGCGGCGTCGCGCGCGTCTCGGTGCTGACCGCGACGCAACGCGAAGTGCCGATGGGCACCGTGCTCGAATTCGACACACACGGCGTGCTCACTTCGAGCAACAAGCGCGTCGCACGCCAGCGCGGTACCACCGTCACCGTCACCGAGCTGCTCCAGCAGTTTCCGGTGCGCCGCAAGGAGCTCGAGCGCAACGTTAAGCGCGAATACAACAAGGCCCACGCCATGCTCCAGGCGTACGCGCTGATCACGCCGGGCGTGCGCTGGGCGTCAAGCGTGACGCTCGCTAACGGGTACGTCGGTGTCTTATCCAGCAAACGCACTACCCAGCTTGCCCTGCGCGCCGCCGACGGCGAGCGCTACCTGCAGGCCAACATGGCAGCCCTGTTTGGCACGCGCGCCATCGAGTCGCTCCTCCCGCTCGCACTCGAAATCGAGGTTGAGGGCGTACCACTGCGCGTCGTGGGGCTCGTATCCAAGCCAGACCTCGGCGCGGGGCGGAGCAGCGGCGACCGACAGTACTTTTACGTGAACCGCCGCCCGTGGGACGCCCGCAAACTCGCCCAAGTATTCAACCAGGTGTACAAGAACTACAACATGGCCCAATACCCGTGTGTCGTCGCCAATCTTGAGGTGGCCACCGATCAGTATGACGTGAATGTCAGTCCAGATAAGCGCACGATCCTCGTGCACCACGAGGCCGCGCTGCTGGAGGCCATTCGGGTACGTCGACGACTGACACAGGACGCGCTCGATGCATTTTTTGCACCCACACGCGGCGTGCTCCAAGTGCATGGACCAGGCGCAGAGGCCCCGAGCAACGAGCCATCGGCAGCAGCGCCGCGCGACATCGCGGTCGACGAGCGCACAGCGTCGCCAACAGACAATGAGGCACCGTACGCGCCAGTAGAGGCGACGCCGGTGGCTCCCGAGCCACCGTCGAACGACCCCGCCTCGCCGCCGCCCGCCTCTCTCTCGTCTGACCAAGCAGATGCCCCCATGTCACCGCCGCCACCCACCCCTCCTCGGGCCCACCAAACACCGTCCAAGCGGCCTGGCTCACCGGTTGCATCAGTCGCCAAGACACCACGCACGACCCTGAGCGTCTCGACGCGCCAGGCGTCGTGGTCGCCCCACCGTGAGCCACGACACGAGGCGTCATCGCCCCCAAAGGCCCCGGCTTCCGAAATCCGCGCACAGTTCCGACGCGCCGTCGAAAAATTTGCGCGGGTACAGGCAGATGCGCCGTTGGTTGGCCATGAGGAGCTCGAGGAAGCGTCAGAGGGACTGGAAGAGGAGCCGGAGTCTGAGGAGAGGTCAGACGAGCTAGAAGAGGAGTCAGACGACGTACTCGAGGATACCCACGAGAAATCGAGCGACCCGGAGAGCAATTCTGAGGCGGCATCGCCCATGCCTCAGCGCACAGGCCCACGGACGCAGGCGCCGGTGCACGACGTGGTTTATGCAGAAAGCGAGGGTGAGGAAGACGAGCTGGTTTCGCAAAGAGCGCCCACCCAAACTCCCGACACGCACAGCGACAGCTCCCCCGCCCCTGCAGTGTCCCTTCAACCAACGGAAACGCCCACGGCAGAAGCGGCCCCCGCTTCCGACGCCTCGGTGTCGGTGCCGCCTCCACTGACCCCCACTTATACTCTCGGTGTGGACGTCGGTGCCCTTGCCGCGCGTATCGCCTCGTCCCACGCCCCGGCACACACCACGCCCATCGTCTCTGATGCACTTGACTCAGCGGGTGTACAGGAGCAGGACATTGAACGTGCGTCCCATGCGTTAGAGCGCGTCATCCGCAAAACCGACTTTGCACAGATGCACATCGTCGGCCAATTCAATCTCGGGTTCATCATCGCACGACGACACGTGGGTGGCTCACGCGGTACACCGGTGATGGACGACCTGTTCATCATCGACCAGCACGCGGCGGACGAAAAGTACAACTTCGAGTGTCTGCAACGCGACACACGCATCCACAGCCAGCGATTGATCCGCCCACAAGTACTGGAGCTCGCACCGAGCGACGAGCTTGTCGCTGCAGAACACGCCGACTGGCTCAAGCAGAACGGCTTTGAGATCGACGTCGACGAGGCGCAGGCGCCGGGGCGGCGTGTACGGCTATGGTCAAAGCCCATGTCCAAGGGCACAGTATTCGATGTACACGACCTCGAGGAGCTGCTCTATGGTCTAAGGGAGGCACCAAGCCATACACGTATCCGTTGCTCCAAGATCCGCGACTTGCTCGCGAGCCGGGCATGCCGCAAGAGCATCATGGTCGGCTCGGCACTGAATGCGCGGCAGATGCGTGATGTGGTGCAGCACATGGGCGAGATTGAGCAGCCATGGAACTGTCCTCATGGTCGCCCAACGATGCGGCACCTCACGAGCCTCGGGCATGCCGCGCACCGCGCCTGGCGTGCCCCGGCCGTCGATTGGTCGCGGCTATCATAGTCGATAGGCCCCGCGTGGAGGCGCGTGTGGAGAAGGGTTTGTTGTCACGATGGCCGCACTGGCCGCGCGCGAGGCGCCCAGCACGGACCAGGCCCAGGCGGGCTGGGAGGCGGTGCTGGGCGCAAGCGATGCGATTGATGCAGTACGCGATGCCTTGTTTGTTGTGGAAGAGATGCGGCAGGAACACGCGGTGATGTGGGAGCGCGCACCGTGCGCTGAGCACCGCGCGAAAACGAGTACCAGCTCGCTGCTCTTGTCGCTCGACGAGGCCAGCGGGCGCCTGATTGCTGCGCAGGGGCTCACTTCTGGACGTATCAGCCAGGCGCACGCGCATACTGAGCCGGGCGTCGACAAGGAATGTGCGCTCGTACAAAGCGAGTGGGATGCATTGCATGCGCGCATTACTTCTACACTCGCCGAGCTCCAGACCGATCGCGTGCTGATCGTGCTGCACGACGTGTGTTCGCAGGCACATCGGCTTATGGACTCACTTGACACCGCGCTGCAGCAGTACACCAGCGCGACAACCGACAACGACGATGCAAAGCACGTGTTTGAGACGCGCCGCGCCCATTACGTTCCCGCATGCCTGCGCGTGCTCGCGGTGCTGCGCACCAATGCGGCTACATATTTGTCTCTGCGACCCAATGTCTCCCAACACATCGATGCTGTCCACGCGCGCTGGCACGCCTTGCAGCCGCGGCTCGAGCCGGCGGCCGACGAGGTAAGTGCGGCGATGCAGACCTTGTCGCTGCACACGCCGCGCTACCCCCGCGAAAAGCGGCGGGCGCGCGATTCGAGTGGAAGCCGTCGCTCCTCGTACAATACACCCAGCAAGCTGCCACGCACGCCGCAGCAGCGCCCTCCAGTGCCACCAACGCCGCTCGGCGTGCAGACCGAGCCACGCTTCTTCGGGCGGCTCGCGGACGTGGCCGGCGCGCGACACGCGCGGCCGAGCCACCTGGATATGTTGTCACCATCCCAGCCCATTTCGAGTCCCAACTCGCCCGTGAGCCCCGGCATATACTACAAGCCGCCTCCCTCTTCGCTGCCTACGCCGTTGTCCGCCGGAAAGGTGCGGCAGAGTGAGTCGATGCTCCCGCGCCTTTCGCATCCGCGGTCGCACGACGACGCATCACCCAGTATGCGCCGAGCATCGCACCAAGTGCTGCGCTCGCCCGCATCGATGCAGACACTGCGGCCGCGCTTCTCCTCGAGCGAGCTGCCTCGGCCCGTGCGCGCTGGGGCCAAGATGTACGTGCCCGACACGCGCGACGCATTGGACGTTGGTGTCGCACGCATCTGCAACGCCCGAAACATCCCTGTCGAGCGCCTGGATACTGGCAGCGCGCTCGACGAATACCACCGATACACACTCCTGTCAAAAACCGTCGCATGTCGACTGCTACATACGGTACGTGGGAGGTGTGGTGTGTGCTTACGCAGCAACGTCCCGAGCAGGCCCACTCGGTTGATCCGCGCCACATTCATGTACGCGTCGGGGGCGGTTGGCGCGAATTGGAACAGTGGATCGATGCACATACCCTCGTTTAGGCACGCCATACGAGAAACGCAAGGGGACCCAAGTCTGTGGTTAGCCGCGCGCGCGAATACTGGATACGCACAAAAGTAGATAAAATACTTGGATTCTGCGTAAGCCTTGATCGACGTACCGTGTGTGACGTAGCTGCCGAAACTCCGCCCGACAATGACGTGCCAGGTGGGCCCAAACTGGTCGTCGACGGCGCGTTTGACGAACGCAGCCATGTCCTTTTCAAGTGAAAACTTCACGACAGCATCTGCGGCAATCTCAACGACCTCTTGCTGCATGCCCGCGTCCATATCGACATTTTTGACGACCGCCTTGGGCACGTCCGACGCGCCGACCGCGCCGGGGGCTGCGTCTCCCATGTCGCGCTGCGGAGGTGTCACGTGAACGTGTGGTCGGCGTGCGGGCGCGCCAACGAGCGCTTTTTCCTCACGACCCAATTCTGCTCGACCGGCTGGAAGCGTGCTTCCCTAGCGCCGAATCGATTCCTGGTAGGGTCGCAGAGCAATATCTGGTAATACAGAGGCGCCGAGCTCGGTGGCCACGGGCGTGGGCTTATGTGCCAGTGCTGTAACAGGCCTGGGTTCTGCATAGGTTTTGCGGGTGCCGTGGACGTGGGCAGAGCGCAACATTTGTGCGATGAACGTAGTTGTTTAGTGGAAAAACATGGCGCCGTGTGCGCAACGTGAACATAGGTGCATAGACCAAGGGCCGACAGGGACCACGACGCACGCCGCCCTGTGGGTGTCTCACGGGAGTGGCCTTCCCTCCCTCCACAATGGCGGATTCGAATCCAGCGCCGCGGCCCGACGGCAAGCCGGACGAAGGTGCCGCGCAAAAGGGCCAAGCTGCCAAGGACAAAAAGGCGGCCAAGGAGCTCAAGCGGGAGCGCCGTGCCGCTGCGCGCGCGCAGCAAGACGCCGCCGCGCCCCCACAGACGGGCGCGGGTAAGCCCGCCGAGGCACGCACCAAATCGCAAGGGAAAAAGTCCCAGAGTGACGCCCCCGCCAAGTCGGGTACGACTTCAGCGGGCGCAGCGCCTTCGCTCGACGAGGACTTGTCGAACGTTGGTGTACTGGGCGACGCGTCGCTCTTTGGTAATGTTACCCTTCCTCGCAGCGCACGATTGAACGCATCCAACTGGAGTACAGCGAGCGCCAAGGCCACTATCCACCCTGCCGTGCTGCAGCTGTGCCACGAATTGTCGACATTTGCGGTGCGTGGTGCGAATCAGCGCGCAATTGCTGTGCTTCGTGCGCTTGGCGCGGTGATCGCCGACTACCGCACGCCGCGCGGTGCGGTACTGAACCGCGATTTGCTCACGCGCGTTTCGCAGCAGGTCGGCCTGATTGTCGAGTCGCGGCCGATGAACACGAGTACCGGGCATGCAGTGCGCTTCCTGAAATACGAGATCAGTGTTGTGGACGCCAACCTGCGTGAGGAGGAGGCCAAGGCGCATCTGCTGGAACGCATCGAGCACTTTATCCGCGACCGGATTATCTATGCGGCCAAGGTGATCCAGTCGCACGCTGCTGGCAAAATCCACCACGGCGACGTGGTGATGACGTACGGCTACTCCTCGGTGATCGAGGGCACCCTGCTCCAGGCGCACCGCCAGGGCACCCGTTTCGAGGTGGTGGTCATCGACTCGCGTCCGCTGTTTGACGGGCGGAAACTGGTGGAGCGCCTGCTGGATGCGGGTATCCCGACGACCTATGGCCTGCTCTCGTCGCTCAGTGCGCTCGTGCCGCGCTGCTCGCTTGTGCTACTCGGTACAGCGTCGCTGCTGTCCAATGGCGCGCCGTACGCCCGGGCTGGAACGGCGATGTGTGCCATGATGGCGCACGGCTACCATATCCCCGTCATCATCTGCTGCGAGACGTACAAGTTCAGCGACCGCATCCAGCTTGACAGTTTCGTGGTAAACGAGGCAGGGAACTGCTCCGATCTGCTCTCCCACGAGGACTCCGACAGCAAGACGGACAGTCGGCTGCTCACGCCCGCCGAATGCAGTGCGCAGTCACGGCTGAAGGCCGTGCGGCTGATGTACGACGTGACGCCACCCAAGTACATCAGCGCGATTGCTAGCGAGGTCGGGCTCAGCGGTACGGAGAGTGTCGGCGTGATTCTGCGAGACTACAAGAGCGTGCTGTTTGGGATCTAGGCTTCGCGTACATAGTTGCTGGGTGAGTTGGCGCGTACGTACCCTGGGAACACGCCTTGCACGCCATTCAGCCGGCCGGTCCACCAGTCCTCGGTGCTCGGGGTGCGCTGTACCACCTCAATTTGGTCACCAGCCTTGAAGGTGAGGTCGCCAGCCGCCTGGGTAAGTAGTGCAGCAACGTACCGTCGCGGTGTAGTCGTACAGTGCCACGACATAGTTGCCCTTCGGCTCGGGGGGCGCTGCCGAGTACGCGGGGGGGGCTGCCAGCGACGTATCCATGGCAGCCGCCGAAGTGCTGGCCGGCGCCGCCGCCGGTGCCGCCGCCTCGGCGGCCTTGAAGGATGGCGCAGTGAAGCCGGACTCGGCACCCGTTGGGTAGCCCCGTTGGGTTGCCATCGGGGTGACGGTCGACAGCTTCTGGCCCGCCTTGGCCATCTGCAAGATACGCGCCGAGGGCGGCACGGGTTTTTGGATCGAGAAGGTCTCGAGCTGGGTGATGACATTCTGCAAGGCGAGTGAGTACTTGTGCTCGTGCGCGATCAGGTTGTTCTCCGACATGTCAAACTTGCCCTGGGCGTACGCCTGCAGCCGCTCCATCGAGCTGTAGAAGATATTGAGCTGCATGTAGTAGAATGAGTAGAATAGCGGCGTGATGAGCTTCGTCGCGAGCTCGAAGAACTTGGGCAACTCAGCCTTGAGCATATTGTTGTGGTGCTCGTAGTCCGCCGCGGCCGCCTCGCATTCGTGCTCGAGCTTGAACATCGACTGGTCCTCCTTGGCGGAGCGGTTCTGCTTGTCCTTGAGCTTGGTGTAGGAGTTGTTATGCCGGTCGAAGTCGATCAGCTTATGGTCGCGCTTTGTGATGGCCTTCGAGATGCTCTTCAGCATCACCTCAAGCTCCTGCACGGGCGCAATGACGCGCGACGAAATGAGCTCCATCTCGGGACGCAGCGCCTCGCGCAGTTCGTCGACGTGCGCAACGTAGCCAGTGAGGTTGACAAGCGTCTGCACCGCCTCGGGGTGGCGCCGCTCGAGGTCGTACTCGGTTCCGAATGGATGGAAGAGCGCACTAAACTCCTGCGCGTACAGCTGGCTCGACGAGAGCATTTCTGGAGTGAGCCGGGGAGACCTACTTTTGGCAGCGTCCAGGTAAGTCTTGGACTCGCGTGCGAGCTGGTGCACCAGGCGCTCCATCGCCTCAAACTTGCGTTTCATATGATCAAACTCCACGTCCGTCGACTTTGCCGCCAAGCCGACCTTGGACGAGACAATGTGCGGCGTCCGCTTCATCACCTTGGCCAGGCCCTTCATGGTGGATCAATCGTTCCGTGCGGGTGGGGCTGAGTCAGCAGCACGTGGCGGCGCACGCTCCCAGGCACCGCACCATGGCGCGCCAGGCGCGCGCGCTGCGACAGAGCACGCTTTGGGGCGCTCCCGAAGTGGTGCAGGTGCAGGTGCGCAAGAGCGCACGGGTCGCTCGTCGGAGTGCCTGTGCCTCGGCGGAACATATGCGCGAACATTCGACGCTCGCGTCGCCGCCACGCAAGCGTACCTGGAGGCCACCCACACCCCCACGTTCGATCTCAGACCACATCGAGCGCAAGCGTGTGCTCTCCGTCACGGACCTCGTTTCACCGTCTTGGTGCGAGTATGCATACTTGTACAACATCCTGGCGCAGTCGCATCTGCCTCTCTTGCAGCGTCCCACATCTATCACCACACCACAAGGGAATGTCTTGACCCCGAGCTGGGCGCAGCTCGTGGCGCGCGACGAAATCCTCGCACAGGGTGTCAAGGTGCACGAGGCGATCGAGCGCGAGGTACAGCCGGTGGAGCTCACGTTCCGTTTCGTTGCGCCAGCCGACCGATGGGCGCTGCTCCTTCTCCAGTTCGCCGCAGGCATCCATGCAGCTCGAACAACAGGGCGCGCGCGCGAGGTACCTGTGCTGGGCTATGTACATGGTCGCCTGGTCCGCGGCATCATCGACGAACTGCGCCGCGAGGGACCTGCCGTGCTCGTATCCGACACCAAGACACGCCGCTCGCTGCGTCTGCCGCCGGAATTGGATCAGTTGCAGGCGCGTCTGCAGGTGATGCTGTACAAGCGGCTCGTCGATAGCCTATATGCCGGCATCACAGGTACGGCTGTGGACACCGACGATGTCTACGATGAGCCCGTGTCGATCCCGGCCGTGTGCGACACACTCCAGCTCGATCTGGAGGCGCCACTCTCCGACGAACTACACGAGGACCTCAAGACAATGGTGCGCACGTCCGCGACGCCATGGACCCTGGACGAGATGACGGGCCTGACGATGCGTGCTGCATTTCATCTAGCACGCAGTGCCCTGACAGAACGCAGCGAGGTGCGTATCTCGCAACAGCTCGAACTCGTCTACGTCCACCGAGATACCCAAGGTGACCCGCTAGGGGTGTCGCACTTTGACATGGACTCCCAGCTGCTACAAAACTACCTCGACCGCGTGTTTCTGCTGCTCGACGGCGACCGTGCGCCAGAGGGCGTTGGTGTGCAGGCGACGCGGCGATGTGAGAGCTGTGCGTGGCGCGATGGATGCGAGTGGCGCGAAACACAGGCCCGGGCAGTGGTGGCCAAGGCCGCCGAACAGTACAAACAAAAGAAGGACACCGCGCACCTCGCAGCGACGGCCGACGACGCGCTGTGGAACGAGTTCGATATACCCGAGCATCATTTGTGTCTATTGGAATGGTAGCTACCGTAACCGTTTTACCGCGTCTTTCTTGGTCTTACGTAGGCTCTGCTGACTCGAGGCAACCGAGGCAAGCTTGCGTCGTCGGTTGCCCTGATCCTGAGCGACTCGCTTGCGCTGGGCCGGTGGTGGGCCCGACGCACTGGGTGGTTTGCGGAACCCTGGCTCTGGAGACGATAGGTCGGATTGTGCAGAGGCATACCGCTCGTCGTCGTCGTCGTCATCGTCGTCGTCGTCGTCGTCGTCACTCGCAAATTCGTCTTCTGATTCAGCGTGCCGCGCTGCTGGCTTATCCCACTTTCCAAACACGCGCCTCCGTGATGTGGGCCTCGTTTCTTTTGTATCTTCCAATGCAGAAGTAAGCCATGCATCCCAGTGCATAGCCTTGGGCGCCGGTGGGCGCGGCGCTACGCGCACGCGTGCACTATCGGGCATGACCCATTTCTCCTGCGTCGCCGGCGCGGACGAAGACGCTTCCTCTGTCTCTGTGCCATAGATATTCTTCGGTGGCTCCTCGGTGTCAACGGGTGCCTGCGCAGCCTTGCGCTGCATAAACTTGAGCCCCTGCAACCGACTCGACAACGGCTTCGACATGGCGCCCACGCAGGAGACCTCCACCCCGATTCAAAAAAAAGCGCACAAGCCACGTGCAGCGTGCCTCGTTCGCCGGCCTGCGCAGCGTGGGGATTGGCACGACCATGGAGGACAAGGCTGCGGTCGCGGCGCCTTCGCCAGCCTTTTGCTCCGTTTATTGGAGGGTATGTGGTAGGAATAACACAGGTTTGCCTCGGGGATTGGCAAGTCCATGCGCCCAAGACATGGGTCACCCAAGCAGCAGCGCAGCGACGTGCATACCGGCACCTCTGTACTAAATTTCAGCGGCGCCTTTGCATTGAGCACGACCAGGTCCCCGTGGATCCCCTGCAAAATTCCAGCAAGGTAGGTGGTATTGCTCACGCAGGATGTATGGCAAGAACAGCAGACAGCACAGCGGAATATGGATCAGATTGAACTGGATGTCCAGCGGCTTGACGAGACCGACGAGCCGGTGCGACGAGCGCTCGTACAGCTGCTCTATGTATGGTCGTGTGTAAATGCGGACATTGGCTACCGTCAAGGCATGCATGAGATCGCAGCTTTCCTGTGGCAGGTACGGACGACTGATGGACATGAAGTGCACCAGGCGTTGGAAGCCGGCGATACCTACCCTCCTGCGCTGAGCCGCGAGCGTGTCCGCGCTGGCTTCCCCGAGGTGCTACTGTTTGACGGTGTCACTCGCCTGTTTGATGTCAGCGAGGTGGAAGCCGATACCTTTTATTTGACCAGCAGCATCTTGTATCGCCTACAGCCCTACTTCACGGCAGGGCGCTCGGCATCGCCAGCGATGCTCAAAGCCATCTTGCACCGTGTGGACCCTGTGATGGCGCAGCATTTTGCCGCCGAGCAGCTTGACTGGCAGCCGATCCTGATGCGGTGGCAGCGTCTGCTGTTTTTGTACGAGTTTACCCACAATGAAACCCTGCGTCTCTGGGACTCATGGCTCGCACAAGACCCGGGCCTCGAGCTAATGCAGTACGTGTCGGCCGTCATCATCCTACGGCTACGCCCCGCGTTGATCGGAAGTGACTATGCCGCGATGATGCAGCTACTCATGCATCGCCTCGATGAGCGCATCACGACTGAGCGCCTCGTCGAACAGGCCGACGAGCTGCGCGCGTCGCCCACATCAGAGATGGCCGCCGCCATCGCGCTGCCCCGTGGCACCTCGCCACCGCCAGATCCGGGCTTAGTGGTCCGGGCGCGCGAGCGTTTGCTGGAGATGACGGGCAGCGGCGCCCAGCGCCTCGCCCAGGAGCTGGCACACCTTACGCCTTTCCAACGCAAGGCACCCGAAACGCCCGTGTGGAGCCCTAAGACCGAGGACCGGCTCCGCACCGATGAGGGCGACAAGGAGCTGCAACGCCGGCGCGCGATGCTCTCGCTCGAAAAGACGTAGATGGCGAGCACACGAGCACGCCAGGCGCTTGCATCTATGTACTATAGCCGATTGTACAATGAGCCCATTAGTGTCCCTCGCTCACGTGTCACGACGCCGTACCTGGTTGGGGCTGCGGGGTGGCGGGCTCGGCAGATGACTCGGGGGGCTGCGGCGTGGCCTCCTCAGTCTTGGCAATCGGAGTACCGGGGTGTGTCGGCGTGCGCGCCGTCGCGTCACCCGACACAGCCCCCGCAGCCTCGCCCTCCACGCCGTGGGCCCGATTAATTTGAGCAAGGGCGTCGCGCGTCGCCGCATCGGGCGCCGGGGGCTGTGTAGGTTCGCGGCGTGCCGCCAGTTGTGCAGCTAGCTCGGCTGGCACGTCGGTACGAATGTGTCCCACGCCCAAAATAGGGCCAACGCCCGGCGCCTGCGCCCAGTCGGGTGTGTCATCCTCGGCCGGCTCCTCGGGCTGTTCTGACTGCCACTGTGCGAGGCGTTCGGCATGTGCCTTTTCCAGGGCCTCGATATCATGCTGGAGCGGCGCAAGTTGGGCCTCAAGCTCCTTGGGCTTCATGTGCTCGTACGCCGAGGGTGGGGGCTGCATCGTGTCTGCGTAAGCGCGTTCCCACCTACCTAACCGTTGCGGCCCAAATACGCGTTCGAGCAGTTCATGGTTCTGCGCATAGCGTGCTGCAGACAGATCCCGCGGTGTCACGACATCGAGCGTGTCTGAGTGAGTGTGTGTGGCAACGCACCCACGAGTGAGTCAGTCACGTCTTCGTCTGGCTCGGTGCCAAAGACGAGGTTATAGTAGGGCCGCTTTACGATGGACGCCTGCTGTCCTCCGCTGCCCGAAGCGCGGGGCATGTTCGCCCGTGCCGCATTGGCCGGGTCCCACGTCGATGGTTGGAGTGGGTTCTTGCGCTTGCGCCCCCGTGTCGAGGGCACATGCGCCCCTGGCTCGCCCGTGCGCATCGCCGTGTCTAGGTGGGTCGCGAAGGGGTGCACGTGCTTTCCACGTGGTTGTGCCACAACAAGCGCGCGCGCGCAGGGCACGAGTTGCCACTTTAGCGATGCCAACCGACTGGTATGCGATCCTAGAATTGGAGCCGAGCGCGACCGCGACCGAGATCCGCAGCGCGTACAAGAAGAAGGTATGTGAGAAGAGATGTGCCAATCTTACCCAGGCGTTGCGCTCGCACCCCGATCGCGCTCCGGCAGGTGAAAAAGAGCAGGCGACGGCACAGTTCAAGATGATTGCCGAGGCTTATGAGGTCCTCGGTGACGACCGTCGGCGCTGGGAGTATGACCGGTTTGAATACCCGTTGGTGAATGGGAGTATGCCCGCGGATGCCTTTGACATGCACGCGTCTACTTCACCAAATGGCCACTCGTTTGTGTGGGAGAGCAGCTTTGACTCGGCACGGCGCGCGCAGCAGGGGCGATACGGCCCCGACGGGTTCCCCCGTGGCGCATTTGACCCCTTTGAGTTGTTCAACTCCATGTTCGCACGCGACTTCCACGAGATGGAAGCTGAATCGTCGTTCAACGGCGCGCAGAGCTCCTTTGTGGACGACCCCTTTGCCTCGATGATGGGCGGTTTGGGGAGTAGCCGCTCGGCATTTGGGCACGACGCATTTGGTGGTGCGTTTGGTAACAGTGCGACTGGGAGTCCGTTTGGCGCGGGGGGCAGTCCCTTCTCGCTGCTGCATGGATTCCCCCCCACACATACCACTAATGCACGCGGCAATTCGTCCTTTTCGTCATCAAGCAACATCTCGATGTTCAACAGCTCTAATGGTATGGGTGGCGAGAGTGAGACACGCCGGACTACGGTCGTGAACGGGCATCGCGAGACGGTGATCACCAAGCGGGACGCACAGGGCAACGAAACGGTGCGGCGCATCACGCCGCAAGGCGAGACGATCTATATTAATGGCCAGCTGCAGCCCGCATTGGAGGCGCCCAAACATCCCGCCGTGGATTCGGTGGCGAATTCAGAGAACGATGCGGCGTCAGACACGTCGCAGCGCTCGGATACGACCTCAACGGGGCGCCGAAAAAAGTGGAAGCTGTTCTGAGCGCGTAGCTGCTTACGTAGTTTCCGCTGTGCTTTGATACCAGCCACGACACGCGTGCGTTCCAATCGGGGGGGCGTTAAGCTGCCTACTAGGCTCCTTGTAACAAGGCCCAAAATTTTTTTTCGGCACGCTAGGACGTATTCTGAACCACCGCGGGCACAGTGATGGACGTGCGTAGCAACGACTGACCGCAGCCCGCCTACGTGCAGGAACTGCACGGCCTGCTGCAGCAGGCCAATGTGCCCGACACATCGACGGTTAAGGCAGCGACCGAGGCGCTGCAGACGCGCTACCTGAAGAATGCGCAGGCGGTGCCGGCGCTCTTCGAGATCATGGCCACCTCGCCGGAACTCGCTGTGCGTCAGCTCGCTGGTGTGGAGCTGCGAAAGAAGCTCGCTAAGAGCACCAAGGTGTGGACCAAGCAGAGCGTCGAGGTACGCGACCAGATCAAGGCGCGCCTCCTCCAGCTCATTGCGCAGGAGGAGAGCAACCTGTTGCGCAACGGCCTGGCGCGCGTCATTGCGGAGATTGCGCGCAAGGAGCTGCCGCACAATGCGTGGCCCGCGCTTCTCCCGTGGCTCTACGAGTCTGCCGAGTCGCCGAGCGCCGCGCAGCGCCAGGCGGCCATTCTCGTGCTGTTCATTGTGCTCGAGACGTTTGTGGACGGTGGCGATGCGCTCAAGTCGCAGCTGCCGCGAATCATGGCGCTGTTCGCCAAGAGTCTACAGGACCCCGAGTCGATCGAGGTGCGCATCACCACGGTGCGTGCGCTAGGCAAGGTCGCCGAGAACCTCGAGCCGGACGACCAGGCGGACCTGGCGGCGATGCAGAGCGCCGTGCCGCAGATGGTCGAAATCCTGCAGCAGTCGCTCGATGCGTCGCACAACGAGGGCGTGCGCCAGATCCTCGACGTGTTTGAGAACCTGTGCATGCTCGAGACGCCCGTGCTCACGACGCACCTCGCGGAACTGATTGCCTTCTTTGTGCGGAACAGTGCGAACCGCGACCACGAGGAGGAGCTGCGCCTGATGTGCCTCAACTCGCTCGTGTGGACGATCCAGTACAAGCGCTCGCGCGTGCAGAGCCTCGGTCTTGCGCGCCCGATGCTCGAGCAGCTCATGCCGATTGCCACGGAGGAGGAGTCGGACGACGTCGAGGAAGACACGCCGGCGCGCCTTGCGCTGCGCGTCATCGACCAACTCGCCACCGAGCTGCCGCCAAGCCACGTGTTCCCGCCGCTGTTGGAGCAGATCCAGGCGTACGCGGCCAACGCCGACCCGATGTACCGCAAGGCGGCGATGATGGCGTTTGGCGTCAGCGTGGAGGGCTGCTCCGAGTACATCCGCCCGCACATGGACGAGCTGTGGCCGTTTGTGGAAAACGGAATGCGCGACCCCGAGCCGGTGGTGCGCAAGGCGTCGTGTATCACGCTCGGCTGCCTATGTGAGATGCTGGACGAGGAGTGCGCCGCGAAGCACGCGACCTTCTTGCCGCTAATCATGGAGCTGATCAACGCCCCGGAGACGCAGCGCGCGGCGTGCACGGCGCTGGATGCGCTGCTCGAGGTGATGGGCAACGACATCGGCCAGTACTTGCCTGCCATCATGGAGCGCCTCACGGGCCTGCTCGAAACAGCGCCGGTTGCGGTCAAGGCGACCATCACCGGCGCGATCGGCAGTGCGGCGCACGCGGCCAAGGCGGGCTTTGTGCCGTACTTTGAGCCGATGATGCAGCGTGTGCAGCCCTTCTTGCACCTCACTGAGGAGGGCGAGGAGATGGACTTGCGTGGCATCGCGACCGACACGGTAGGCACGTTTGCCGAGGCGGTCGGCAAGGACCTCTTCCGTCCCTACCTGCCCGACATGATGAAGCTCACCGTCGAGAGCCTGGCGATGGACCAGCCGCGCATCCGCGAGTGCGCCTTCATCTTCTTTGCGGTGATGTCGCGCGTGTTTGGGGACGAGTTTGGCCCGTACTTGGAGCACGTCGTGCCCAAGATGCTCGCGTCCTTCCAGCAGTCGGAGCACGACTCGGTTCCTGGCGCGTCGGGCAACGGCGTGATTACCGGCATGGGTGTGCCTGGCGACGACGACGGCGACGACGACTTTGTGGACCTCGAGGAGCTCAACGACGCCTTCCTCAACGTGTCCACGGCGGTCGCCGTGGAAAAGGAGGTGGCTGCCGACTCGCTCGGCGAGCTCTTCCAGCACACGCGCTCGGCCTTCCTGCCGTTTGTGCAGGCCGCGACCGAGGAGCTTATCCCGCTCACCTCGCACTTTTACCAGGGCATCCGGAAGAGTGCAATTGCGACGCTGTTCACCTTCATCAACACGCTGTACGACCTGAGCAACCCGCCCGCATGGGTGCCCGGCGTGGCGGTCAAGGTGCCGCTCAACGCGGACGTGAAGAACGTCGTGGACCTTATCATCCCCAACATCATGGAGGCCTGGGAGGCCGAGGACGACCGCACCGCTGCGATCGAGATCTGCCAGTCGCTCGCCACGTGCCTGAACAAGTGCGGCCCGGCGATCATTGCACCCGACTGGCTCGAGGCGACGTGCGCCAACACGCACCTGATCCTCGAGAAGAAGGCACCGCCGCAGGTGGACCCCGAGGCGGTGGACGACGAGGAGTCGGAGGAGGCCAGCGAGTACGAGTCGGTGCTCATCAGCGCTGCGACCGACCTGGTGGGCGCGATGGCCAACGTGCTCGGCAGCGACTTTGCCGGCCCGCTGCGCCAGTTCCTCCCGCAGATCGCCAAGTACTATTCGCCGGGCCGCTCGCAGAGTGACCGTGCGACGGCGGTCGGCTCGCTGGGCGAGATCATCGCGGGGATGAAGAACGCCACCACGCCCTTCACGCAAGACATCCTCGCGATCCTCTCGCGCTCGCTTATGGACGAGGAGGCGTCCGTGCGATCCAACTCGGCGTTTGCCGCCGGGGTGTTGATCGAGAACAGTGAAGTGGATCTGTCGGAGCACTACGCCGCGCTGCTCACCGCGCTGCAGCCCTTCTTTGCGAAGAGCGAGGGTGAGTCGGATGACGTCAAGACGGCGCGCGACAATGCGTGCGGGTGCCTGGCGCGCATGATCATGAAGAAGCCCGACGCGGTGCCGCTCGACCAGGCGCTGCCGATCCTCTTCTCGTCGCTGCCGCTGGACAACGACTATGCGGAGTGGACGCCGGTGCTGCTGTGCCTGGTGCAGCTGATCCAGACGAACAATGCACACGGCCTGCACTACCTCGATACCATCCTGCAGCTCTTCCAACACGTGCTCGGCTCCGAAGAGGACGTGTTGGGCGGCAAGCTGCGCGGGCAGCTCGTCGCCTTCCTCTCGCAGCTGAACACGCAGGCGCCGGACAAGATCGCTGCGTACGGCCTGAATGCGTATTTGGTGTAGAGTGCATAGCCTGCTACGACGCGCGCGTTACGGAACACGCACTGCGGCCAGCCCTGGCCAGATCCAGGGGCCAGCGGACGGACAAGACTAGGTGGAGGAAATCGGTGCCGGGAGCGACGCGCGCGGCAGCAGCGACGTGCCGTTGGCGTCGGTCACGGGCGCGCGCGTGCGGCGCTGCGTGGTAGTAGCGCGTGGAAGCGCCGAGGCCGACGCGCCTGTCGTCGTGCCGATCGCGTGGGTGAACCACGGGTGCTGCAAAGCGGCGTCGGCCGTGATGCGGCGCGCCGGGTCCCATGCGAGACACTGCGCAATGAAGTCGAGGAAGAGCTCGTCGCGCGTGCGCGCGGCGGACGCAAGCGACTTGGTGTTGGGCCGGCGGCGGTGTCCGCGCGAGTTGACCACGGGCCGCGGTGCGCCGGTCGAGTCGAAAAAGAGCTTGCGGCGCGTGCTGCGCTCGAGCAGCGCGCGGTCGGGCATGCCAAGCACCTCCATCATGCAGGCGAGCTGGTCCTGCTCGTTCTCGCCCGGGAAGATGGGGTAGCCGGTGTGCATCTCAACAAGGATGCACCCGAGTGACCACATGTCGATCGCCATGTTATAGTCCATGCCGAGGATCACCTCGGGCGAGCGGTAGAAGCGCGACTGGATGTAGGTGTACACCTTCTCGTTTTCGTAGCAGCTCGAGCCGTAGTCGATCACGCGGATCTCGCTGCGGCGCGGGTGCTTGAGCAGGATGTTCTCCGGCTTGAGGTCACAGTGCACGATGCGCGCGGCGCGCATCAGCACGAGGCACTGCAGCGTCTGTTCCGCAAAGCGGCGCACGAGCTGCAGCGAGAAGCCCTCGAAGCTGTTCGCCTTGATCAGCTCGTACAAGTTGATGCTGAGCAGCTCCATCGTGACGCACAGGTGGCCGCGGAAGGTAAACGAATCGGTCATGTGCACCACGTTGTGGTCCCCGGCCTGGTCCGCCGCGGTGAGCTTCTCCATGATGCGCACCTCCACCAGCGCCTGGTGGTGGAAGCGCTTCTTGTTCCGGATGAGCTTGATGGCCACATGCTCGCCAGTCTTGTGGTCCTTGCACTGCAGCACCTGCCCAAACGACCCGCGCCCGAGCACACGCACAATCTCGTACCGGAAGGCAAGGTGGTCGCGCAGGTTCACCTCGTAGTCGCCACGCTCGTCGTCGTACCCAAAGTTGCGCTCCGGCTTGTCCGGCGTCGCGTAGTGCTTGTGCCGCGCAAAGGAACCAACATAGTAGATCGACTCGTAGTCGTACAGCTCCTGCACCTCGTAAGGGCACAGATGGTTGCCATAAATCACCTCGGCCTGTCGCGGCGACAGCCGCTTGCTCGGCACCACCGCCGTGGGGAACTCGAGCTCCTTGTCGAGGTCCGCCTGCCGCGCACCGGCCGCGAGCTTGCGCTGCTGCACACGCTGAATGTGGCGCTCCATCTCCGCATCGCCCATCCGCTCGTCATCCAGCCGCAGCGCCGACGCATTCAGCGGCGGCGACGGCACACTCGGCACTTGCACCCGCGACGGCAGCCGCGACGCGCCGCTCGCCCCAGCCGTTGAGCGCACCGACGGCGAGCGCGGCAGGCTGCTCGGCGTCGTCGACGCATTCCGCGCGGCCGGACCAGGCGCCCGTCGCGATGCTTGGCGGTGCGGCGTCGCCTCGCCGGCAGCTTTGCGCACGGTGCGATGCGTCGGCGTGCGTGTAGCCGCACTGCGCTCGGCGCTCGTGCTCGTGGCACTCGTGGCCGTTCCACTCGCATTCGTGGCGCTCGCGGCCGTGCGTTCGATTGCAGCGCTCGCGGCCGCCGCACGCCCGGCATTTGCCGCCTCGGCCGCGGCCTTTTGCCGACGCAGCGCGTCCGCAGCCTCGGGGTTGGGACCGCGGCGTAAGGGGCGTACCTTGGTGGGCTTCGCGTCGTCCTTGGTGGGCGATGCCCGCTGTGTCGACGCCTGCGACGGCTGCCGCGCGCGAGGCACCGAGCGCACCGACGACGTGTCCGTGTCCGCCACCGACACACGCCGCGACACCAGTCCTTGCGACACGCTCTTCGCACTCGGCAAGCTGGCGGGCGCCGCGAAAGACGCGTCCGTGGTGCGCACGCTATGCATCGACGTGCTCTGGGGTAGGCGCGACGGCGTCTGCCGCGCGCTGCTGCTCGCCGATGCCGCGGCGCTCGTGTCCTCTGCAGGCTTGCGCGAGAGCAGGCGCCTCACCGACGATGCACGAGGGATGCGGCTGCCCTGTGCCTTGGCGGTGTGGTACGCCGAGGGCTCGGAGCGCATCGGCGGCACCTGGTTTTGGCCCTCGGTGCGCCGCAGCGCCGACTTGGGCGGCAGGTGCGGCGGCGAGCCGACAGGCGCCGTAGCGCCGGCCGGAGCCGCTGTCGGCGGCGCCGCCGGCGGCGCCTCGGGCGCGGGGGCCTCGGGCGCGGGGGCCTCGTCGGTCCGCGCACTGGGCGCGGGTGCCGACGCCTCGGGAGCCGACGCGGTCGGTGTGCTTTGCGTCGTCATACTCTGCCGTCGCCGCCGGAACGACAGGCGCGAGCGCGACTTGAGCTGTGCGGGTGCATCGCCGCTCGCCGCGTCGTCGGTGCGCCGCGGACTCGACTTGAACAGCGAGCCGAGCGCCACGAGCGAGCGCCGCGACAGGCGGCCTGCGAGGCTGCCCTGCGGCTCCTCGTCGTCCCCGGTAGGTACCTGCATCGACGCACGCTGGCTCCGCCGGTTCGTCTGCTTGGGCGTCGCACCGGGCGCCGGCGCCGGCGCTGGCTCCGCGGCCACGGCCGGCGCCGCACTCGGCATCACGCCCAGCTCGCTCGCGGGCAGCAGCACAGGCGCCGCGGGCGCACCGACGGCCGTCAGCGGGACGGCCGAGTCGGGGCGCGTCTCGCTCGCACCGGTCGACGGAGTCAAGGCCGGCGCGGCATACGGCGCATGCCCGTGCGACGCGTCCGACGCCTCGGTGGCCATGTGCTCCATGCCCGAGTGTCCGTCGTGCAGTGTGAGGGTACTCGGCGCACTGGACATGCCCGACATCGGCGGCACCTGCGCGGTCGAGTGTGGTGAGGAGGTCGACGTCGAGGGCATACCATGTGCCGCCGCATCCGAGGCAGGCGGCGGCGTCACTTGCGCACGTGTGGCCGACGTCGTGACCGACGTGGGGGCGATAGGCGTCGAGGCCAGCGACGACGGTGCGTCGAGCGTCGCGATCGACGCACGCGCCGACGGCAGCGTAGCCGACGTGCCGCTGGCGCGCGCTTCACGGCCGAGGAAAAGGTCGGGCGCGGCGTGGCCATTGGGGCGCGGCTCGTGCGATGTGCCAAACAGCATGCGCGCGGGCAGTGACCGCGTGCTCTGGTCTGCCTCTTCCTTGTCGCCGAGCGGCGCACCGCGCGGCGACACACTCAGCCCATCGAGTTTGCGGAGAACGTCGGTGGAACTCAGTCCGAGGAACTTGCGTGAGCCGTGTGCACCGGACGGCGTGGCTGATTGCGTGTGTGTGTGCGACGAGTCGTTGTGCTCGCGCCGCAAAAAGTTTGGCAGAAACGAGGAGGAAGAGATCCGCTGCGAGCGCCGCTGCGGCGTCGCCCCAGAAGACACATTAGGCGAGCGGGCGGGCGGCGAGGCCGCGGGCGATGCGCTGGTCGACGCGCCCGATGCACCCACCGAGCGCTCGGGCGATCCGCGAGTGTAGGACATGCTCGGTGGCGACGCAGGTGTCTCGCTCATGTGCTGCATGGATGCAAACGCCTGAAGCGACGCTCGTGGCTCGCTGCGCGGCGGCAGCGCAGGCGCGACCGAATACGAGATGGCGCGTGCGTGGCGCGCGGCAGCCTGCTGCTGCTGTGTGAGTGGGCTGCTCGACAGCTCGGTGGGTATGTACGATGGGGCGCGGCTCGGCGAGGCAATCGACGTTCCCTGTATACTTGTAGGGAAGCGCTCACCGAGCTGCGCCGACCACCGGGGCGTGGCGAGCTCCCCGATCCCGACCTGGCCGGACCGATCGTAGGTGCGTGGCGAGGCAGGCGAACTGTAGGAGTAGTCGTATGGCGAGGTAGCGGTCAGGCTTGGCATCGCCTGTGTCTGTGTCGCCCGCTGAGGGGTGCCAAGACTGGGTGGACTTTGCGGCGGGGACGCCATCGCAGCCAAGCCGAACCCGTCGGCCCCGATATCGAGGGGGGGCGCAGCGACAGGATCGGCAGCCGCTCGCCAGGGAGGGCCATGCGCGTCCATCGTAGCCGCGTCGCCAAAGTGGGGTGTGGCCGCACCGTCAGCGCTGACACCGCACGATGCGTGGATGCGAGCTGCGCCGCCAACGCGAGCAGGCCCTGCAGGGTGGTGCATACACGTGCATGACATCGGGCCTTTTAGGTCCATGTTCATGCCTCCACATGCACTCTAGCCACACAGTGGCTGGTGCGTTGGGGATCGACGGGAGGGACAGACGACAGGGGACCCACTCCACATTTCGGCCGCTACGGATTCAAGTCCAAATCAAACGCGTCGTCGTCGTCCATCGCATACGAATCGAGCGCCGCTGGCGCGGGCGCAGGCGGCTCGACCTCCATCCCGCCTGCGGCAGTCGCCGCAGCCTCCGGCGGAACTCCGCTCGGCTCGGGCTGGAGCACGCCGCCCGCCGCGTCCGCATACAAAATGCCCTGCCGCATCAACCGGTCCGAAGGGAACGGCAGCTCTTGCGGCATCGTAGGGATCGCAGGGTCGTAGTAGCCAGCAGCACGCGTCGCATCAGGGTTATAGTCAGGCGCAAGGCGCTGTGCGCGGTCGTCGCCCTTGGGCGCCTGAGGGTCAGGCTGCAAACGGTAGCCGGGCGGCGCCGAAGTGTACCGCGCCAAGCGCTGCGCATACGCAAGAACGGCAGCAGGCGACAGAGGGTCTAAAAGTCAGCATCGTGTGGCCCACGTACCGTCTTCGGCGCGCTGCATCTCGTCGCGCTCAGCATCCGCGGCGTCCAAAAGAGCTTGCAGTTCGGAGCGGAGCGATGCAATCTGCGCAATGCTGTTCCGCTGCAGGGTATCGCGCTCTCTTATGCGTTGGAGTAGCGGGTCAAGTCGTGCCTGGTTGGCTTGGTGCGCAGCAGCCAGCCCCAGGGTCTTGGGAAGTGATGCCTCCAACGAGGCGAGCGCCGCGAGGTGCTCGTCAATTGCATCCGTCTCATCAGCACCGTGCTGATCTAGTGCAGCATTGCGCGCAAGCTCGTCAAAGAGCGACTGGGCATGCGTGCGCAATGCCCCCAGCACGCCCCCGAGCTCCGCCTGCAGCGTTTCCATCCGCCGTCGTCGGTGGAGGTGGAAACGCGCCACTCCACATCGACGCACGCCCATGGCCGAGCGCGCGGCGCGCAATGCGTCGTCGCTGTACGCCGGCATCTTTGGCCCAGCAGAGGAGATAAAGCAGGCGAGTGGTGAGGCTCAGTCGCAGCCGCATGCGGCTGCGCCGCACCCCACCGGCGATGAGGTCAATCCCGTTGCCTCCCCGCCAACTCGCCACGACACTGGGCCTGTGCGCGCCCGGGCGGACCCTCCCTCAGCCTGGTCCCCCGCACTCCAATTCGTGCCAAGGAAACGGACAGAACGTGCGCGTACTACCAAAAGCGCCATCCACCTCCTGCCTTCGGTCACGCGCGGGGCAGCAACACAAGAGGCACGCGCGTCCGCATCCACCCACCCCGCCTCCGCGGAGGCGCCCGCCACCCAGGCGGCACAGCAACCGTCCTGTACCCCACCACCGCTGCGTCTTCCCGATTCCGAGCTGGAGAGAGACCGTGCACGTGCACGTGCGGTAGCCGAGGCGTACGGTGAGCTTGATCCCGAGTCGCTGGACACGGACGAGATGGACGAACCCCGCACGCACCATCCACGCAAAGTAGGTCACTTTGCTCATCCAGAAACCACGGAAGGCGCAGTCGACATCGGCCTCGGCTTTGGTGCGCAGTATGAATGCAGACTATGACCCCGCTGTGCCGAACGATTATACCCAGTTCAGGGCGTTCATGAACGAGCGCCGCCATCGTCATGCGGATGCGAATGGGTGGGAAGGCGAAGATGATGATGAAGATCGTGGACAAGCACACCGTTTCCGCAAATTCGCCCCGCCGTCGTCTTATGCCCCCACTGTGCCGGCTCACGCGGCCCAGGAAGCGGTCGATGCGGACCCCGCACACATCGGTTTGAGCACCGGGCAAGCCGTGCGGCACTCCCCTGGGCCCCAGCCTGGGACCCCGCCGGGACCCCCGCCAGGTCCGCCCTCGGTGCGGCCTTGCTTACCGCCTGGGCCCCCACCCCAGCGGCCCCCGGGTCCACTCCCGCGCCCTCCGCCAGGTCGACCACCGGCGCGGCCCAACCAGGACGTACGTGCAGCGTCGACCGAGTCAACGCCCCGCCCGCCTCGTTCCAACAGCACGGTCGAGGAAAAGCGTAGAGAGGTTGCGGCGATTGCGGCCAAGTTTGCCCCCGCGTCGAAGCCAGAGCCCCGCCCTTCGTCGTCCGTCGATCCGTCGCATCGGCCGGACCCTGCGCGGTTTGCGGAGCGCCTCATGGAGCGGTATGGGTACAAGAAGGGCGAAGGGATTGGGGCTGAAGGAAACAAGGGGATGGTGCGCCCTTTGGAGGCGCGTGTGGCCAAGCGTGGTACGGCACGTGGCGTGATTGTGAATCGCGACCGAGACGAGACAGCGATAGCCCGAGAGATGTATGGCGAGCCGAGCGAGATCGTTGCGTTCGACCTTGCTCTGGACAGCGACTCGGGCGCGGCGCAGGGCTTGCAGCAAGATGTTGGTAGGTTGTATGTGCTCACACAGGCGATCTATGCGCTGAGCATGGCTATGTCCACCGTGCGATCCTCCATCCGATGCCTGGCCTCGTACGTGTCCTTGTCGAGTTTACGGGGATGGCCGGTGCTTATCGAAGCGTCCGTGCATTGGATCAGTACGTCACAGGCGTGTGCTCACACAGACATCTACTCCATGGTCAGATCTTACGTGCGCATTACTACCCAAGTGATCTATTCCGAGAAGGAACCTATGGCGCCTCGTAGTCAAAATAGGACCAATTCTGCAATTCTCAGGACGAGCCCGGACCCGATTTCCCCACAAATGCCCAATTTCTGCGTGAGTAAAAAAAAAGCTAGCACCCAAAACAGAATCCAGCCACCGTGATTCGAACACGGGACCTAAGGTGGCCCAAGACCGGTAACCGAATTACAAACCTTCGCTCTTCCAACTGAGCTATGGCTGGTGCGAACGGCAAATGCCTCCACATCGCGCGATATAGCCAGGCAGGAATAAGCCTTCCAGGTTCATTGCGTATGGCCGACGGAAAAAAGTATCCAGCCACCGTGATTCGAACACGGGACCTAAGGTGATCCGAGGATCTGGTAACCTAATTACAAACCTTCGCTCTTCCAACTGAGCTATGGCTGGTTCCGAAGCTGACGTGGTGGGTGCTTTTTGCGTACTTGTTCCTTTGCGGTCCTACAGGCTCCACCCTGACACGCCTCCACGCGCTTCTGTTGCTGGTCATGGCGACGCGTGCCGATCTGGAGCAGGATGCAGCGGCGGAGGGCACAAATCGACCCTGGCTGTCATTAGAAGACCGGATCACGCACGCAGATAGGCGACGCGCGTCGATTCGCCAAGCGCAGCTCCAGGATGACGAGCTGGGTGAAGCCGAGGAAGGGCCACCCGCGCCGCGTTCGTGGTTCAACCGAGCACATTGGTTCGGGCTCAAGTCTCCCGAGGTGCCGTCTGAGGCTGCGCGGGACTTTTGCAGTAGGTGATGTGACTGACGCAGTGCGCGAGCGAACGTACATGGCGTGGTCCAAATTTTATACCTATATGACGATCTTGTCGTGCACCATGTTTCTCGATTTGCGACTCCAGGACGAGGATGACCAGCAGGAAACGCTTGTGAAGGCGATGCGTGCACTGCTTCCGCACGAGCCGCCTGTGCCGCTGCCTTCCCCGATCGCACACCAGGCGCCGTATGTGCTGAGCGCACCGGCCGTGCGGCCTTGGGATGCCCACGACGACAAGATGGGGCACGCGGAGTTGGCGCTTGGCGTGATCTACCTGATTGCGGCCTTTCTTTCATACATTGTGTCTACGCAGGACTACTTTGCGTGCGTGCGGCAGCTCGAAGCCGAGCACACGTACCTCGACGAGTGCGAGGGCCACTCGCACCCCCTCGTCACGATCTTGTCGTGCGTGATTGGTGTGATGATCATGGCAACCGTGCTGCTGATGATCGCTCAACGCGAGAACATATAGAGAGTGCACGCATACGCAGCCTTTGTACAGTCTATGCATAGTAGAAGTGGTCCGACTTTTTCAGCGCCTGGACCTCGAGGATGCCGCCTAGGAAGTGCTCGTGGTCGAGCTCCGTGGCGCCTTCACGCAGGGCAATCATGCCGGCCTCCACACAGACCGCCTTGAGCTGCGCGCCGTTCATCTCGTCGGTAGAGCGCGCAAGCTCCTCAAAGTTGACGTCCGGGCCGACGGCCATCTTGCGCGAGTGGATCTCCATGATTCGCGCGCGCGCCTCTTCGTTCGGCAGCGGGAATTCAATCTTACGGTCGAGACGGCCGGAGCGCAGCAGCGCTGGGTCCAGGATATCGATGCGGTTTGTCGCCGCAATGACCTTGATCCGCTCGTCGCTCGAGAAGCCATCGAGCTGGTTCAGCAGCTCAAGCATGGTGCGCTGCACCTCACGGTCACCCGACTTGTCCGAGTCGAAGCGTTTGGTGCCGATCGCATCCAACTCGTCAATAAAGATGATTGCTGGCGCCTTTTCCTTCGCCAGCTCAAACGCGTCGCGCACGAGTTTGGCGCCATCACCAATGAACATCTGCACCAGCGATGGACCGGCCAGCTTGAGGTAGCACGCATTTGTCTGCGCAGCACAGGCGCGTGCCAGCAGCGTCTTACCGGTGCCGGGCGGGCCGTACATTAGCGCGCCCTTGGGCGGCTTGATCCCGAGGTTCTTGAACTTTTGCTCCTGCTGCATTGGGAGCACGATGGCCTCGACGAGCTCCTCGATCTGCTTGTCGAGCCCGCCAATGTCCGTGTAGGTCTCGGTGGGCCGCTCGTCGACCTCCATGGCCTTGACGCGCGAGTCGTATTCTGCGGGGAGCTTGTCGAGGACGAGGTAGCTGTCCTTGTTGACACCAATCAGGTCGCCCGGACGCAGCTCCTCGCTCGGGACCAGCCCAATGAGCGGCAAAAAGATGGTCTGCCGCGTGGACGTCTTGATGACAGCACACTTGCCGTGGCGCGGGGCGTCGGCGGCGGCGCCCTCCTCGGAGTCCTCGTCGATGTCAGGGTCAATGTCGAGAATTTCAACCACATTGCCGACGAGGTACGGCAGCACCTTGTTCTGCGAGATCTTGTCCGCATTGTCCTTGATGCGCTCCTTCATTACGTTCTGCTCGTGCAGCAGCCGCATATGCTCCGACTTCATCACCTTCAGCTCATTCTCCAGCAGACGTGTCCGCATCTGCACCTCCTGCGTAGGCGCATCGCGGATCTCCTGCGGCAAGCTGTCCAGCGTATCGGCCGCACTCATCGCCGCCACGGTGGATGTCGCCAACGCGGCCGGTGCGTACGCGCCCTCGCACCGATCACTGCACGTGACCTTCGCGTGTCGCTCGTCGCGTGCTCCACACAACACACACGGTCGGCATGGACAGTGCGGCCGCGACGGGCAGTCGCGAGCGGCCCGCGGGCTTTGTACCGCTGCTCGACACGACGCCGGGCACACGTCCTGCGACGCCGCGTGCGCCATTTATGCCGTCGCCGCGCAAACGGGCCAAGGGCACACCGCAGAAACTGCGCGTGCCGCTTCGCGAAACGGCGCTCACCAACGACGGCGCGCGCGCGCGCAATTTGCGCTCCCCTGTGCTATCCAAGCCGGTGGCCGCGATGGAGGAGCAGGAGGATGAGACCGAAGAGGTACATGCGCCACCGGCGCCCCCGCCCTCACGAATGACCCAGGCGCGCGCCGATGCAGCCAGAGCTGCGTCGCGCCGGACCGCCGAGCGCACGCCGTTGGCCGCGACGGCCAAGCCTGGCGAGCACACGCCATTTACGCGCGCAGAAAGCCCAGGCAAATCGATGGCGCCGGGCTATGTGCGGTCCCCCAGCCCCCGCACGCTGAGCGACGACCGCACGACGCTCCTGACGCGCTCCAAGACGCCGGGGCCCACACGGACCGCTGCGACGCCGGGGCCATCAGCGCGCGCCGCAGCAGGAATCGTGCGCATTGCATCACCGCCGCGGCACGAGTCCACGCCGCGCACAGGGGCGCTCGACGTCTTTTCCGGCACGGCGCCGGCCGCGACGCCCTCGTCCTCGGGCACGAGTCCTGCGCGGCGGACCGTGCGGCCTGCAGGGCCACGGCCTGCGACGGCCATGTCGCCGACGCGGTCGGCGCTTGGCACTGCGCCGCCGCGGCCCGGCACGTCGATGGCGACCGTCGCGCGGTCGCCGGTGCGCATTGTGTCGGGCGAGCGCAGTGAAGCGCCGCGGGTGCGCACGGCCTCCCCCGAGCGCAGCGCGCCGCTGTCTGCGGCGCCGCGGCCACTGCGCGCCAAGATCACCGATGGCGTGCCGCGGCGGACCAAGCGAGAGGCGCCGTTTGCTCCGCCGGCCGCTGGCCCCAGCCGTGCGCCGACGGCGCTAGGTACTGTGTCGCCCACGCGCGCGGCACCCGCGGCGGCACTTGCGCCGCGTGCCCTGCCGCAGGCGGCGGAGCGGGTCGATGTGGATGCCGTTGCCGAGGAGCTTGGCGAGTCGTCTTTCCTGCTGGACGACGATGACGTCGACGCGGGCGCCGACGGGAGCGACTCGGTTCTCGTGCACGTACGGTACGTCTACACCCACTAATCCAGTCTACGCCCGACATACGAGGACGAAGCATGTGCGTGGATTACCACGCCCGACACAGCGACAGTCATGCTGGACCCAGCGATCGCCGCGCAAAAGGTGCAGCCGAATGTGGGCGTGCCGTATCAGTTTGACGGCGTGCACACGGGCAGCTCGAATGCGGACGTGTACACGGCGATGGCGCGGCCCCTGGTCAGGAGCGTGCTGCGTGGCTACAATGCCGTGGTGTTTGCCTACGGCCAAACGGCGAGCGGCAAGACATTTACGCTGAGCGGCGGCGAGCACGGCACGGAGCCCGGCATCATCCCGCGCGCTGTCTGTGACGTGTTCCAGGGCATCTGCCAGGGCTCCGCAGAGCGCGAGTACCTTGTGCGCGTGAGCTATTTGGAGATCTGGAACGAGATTGTGCGCGACCTGCTTGACCCCAGCAGCCAGCCGCAGGTGCGCGACGACCGGCGGCGCGGCGCCAACGCCGTGTTTGTTGCGCCGCTCCAGGAAGAGGTGGTCACCTCGCCGAGCCAGGTGTTTGCGCTGCTTGCGCGCGGCGAGGCAAACCGACACGTCGGCGCGACCGACTGGAACGAGCGTTCCTCGCGCAGTCACACGTGTTTCAAGGTGACCGTGGAGTCGTGGGAACGCACGTCGGTGACCGACACCGAGCACGTTGGGCGGCACTACCGCATCAGCGAGCTGTCGCTCATCGACCTCGCGGGCAGCGAGCGGCACACATGGGGTGCAAGCCGGCGCACCGAGGGTGCCAACATCAACAAGAGCCTGCTCTCGCTCGGCAAGGTGATCTATGCGCTGTCCGAACGCAGCGCCGCCGAGCGCCACGAGCGCGCCCCGCGTTCGCACGCGATCCACGTGCCGTTTCGCGACTCCAAGCTCACGCGGATCCTGCAAAACAGCCTGAACGGCAACGCACGCATCGCGGTGGTGTGTACGCTCAACCCCAACCCCGACATGGTCGAAGAGTCGCTCGGCACACTCAACTTTGCGCGCCGTATCAAAAAGGTCGCGGTGCGCGCCGAGCCGAACGAGTTTGACGGCGACCTGTCTCTGCTCGTCGGCACACCGAGCGCCGAGACACAGTCGCTGCTCGTGCGCTATCGCGCCGAGATGGGCGCCCTGCGCGCCAAGGTCGCCGAGCTGCAGCAGCCGACCCCGGCGCCCTCGACGCCCACCGGGCCGGCACGCGCACCAGCGGCACGCGCCCCGAACACCACACGCTCGCCGCCATCGCCGGAGGCGCCGCCTGCGGCCTCCGTCGAGGCGCTCCAGGCGCGTCTGGATGAGCTTGGCGCGTTGATACTGCGGGGTGGCACCGCCGCCGCCACCGAGGAACCCGCGGCACCGCACCCCGTGTCGCCAGCAAAGCAGCGCGGTTTTACCTTTGACGACCCGCTGCCGCTCGTGCAAGAGAAGCTACATGCGGCGCTGTCGAAAATCGCGCGACTCGAGCGCAAGTTGGCGGCGCGCATGTCGCTTCCCGGCGCTCCGTCCGGCGACGCCGCCAAGGACGCGCGCATCGAGGCGCTTTTGCAGCGCGTCCAGGAGCTCGAGACGGTGTGTGCCGCCCAAGCCGCCGAGGCGCCGGTCGCCCTGCGGGAGGACGTCGAGGCCGAATTCCGCGCGGAGCTCGACGCAGCCGCGCAGCGGATCGCCGAGCGCGATGCGTTCCTTGCCGAGGTCACCCACGAGTGCGAACGACTGCGACGTGCCAATGCACAGCTTGTGCGGCTAGCACACCAAGATACCGAAAAGATGGTCGCTTCGCTCACACGGCGACCGGAGCGGCCGGTGATGTCGCTCTTTGCACCGCACCTGCGCCCTGCGACGGTGCTAGGTGGGGTTGCCGCATCACTGCCCACGACGCCGGCGCGCGCATGGGACGCGCCGATCTCGATCGACGGTACAGAAAGCGATACGCTTTCGACGAGCGATTTGGACGATGTAATTGAGTCGCGGGACAGTTTGTAATGGATAGGTCGCGAATGCTACGGAGCGCCCGCGAACACCACGAGTCGGCCACGGCCGACGGGCGGGCGAGGAAGGGGCTGGGTATACGGCCTCGCGGCCCAAGGCGGCACTGCGGCTGGTATCTAGGCGCGATCGGGCGAGACGCTCATCGCACGGTCGGGCGAGATGCTCCCGGCGCGATCGGACGAAATGCTGCGGCGGTCGGGCGAAATGCTGCGACGGTCGGGCGAGATGCTGCGGCGATCGGGCGAGACGCTGCGGCGATCTGGGGAAATGCTGCGGTCGGACCCGGCTGCGCGATCGGGGGAGACGCTGCGATCGGGCGACACGCTGCGCGAGCGCATGTACCGTGCGCGCAAGCGTTCCTCGTCTGACTCGGACTGCTGGGAGTCGAAATCATCTTCATCCTCGTCATCGTCGCTGCGCATACCGCGCGCGTGCGCCTCAATGCGCTTGCGCGCCGCACGCGTCTCGTCGGCCCGCGCGCGTTTTTCGTCGCGCTCGCGACGAAGTCGATCCAGGCTGTCGTCACTGTCGTAGCCGCGCTCGAGGCCTGGCGCATCGCCGAGAACGAGTGCCTCTTCGAGCTTTGAGGTGCGTGGCCGGAGCCCTTCGTTTTCTTCGAGCACAGAACGCTTGGTGAGGCGGGGCATGATGAGGTCACATACGCGCTCCTCGTTCAGCAGCTGATCCACGAATTCGTCCATGTACGAGAGTGAGTACTGTCCTGTGGTATCGCGGTAGCGCAGTTTGTGGTAGTCATTGAGTAGCGGCTCGAGTAACTCGTATACCTCGATCGAAGGGAACGTCATGCGGATGTACATTGCTGCAAGCGCGCGCAGGTACTTGAGGTCGCCGGCGGCCAGGTACTCAAGCACAATTTCACGCTCCGGCTGAATCTGGAGCAGCTTACACACGAGGCACAGGAAGGGACTTGGGCGCAGCATGCCGTAGGTCCCACCGACATATTCCAGCTCGACGGCCTTGTCGATCAGTGTCTCGGCAGTGAGCGCAAAGCATTCGTGCTTCCAGTACATCGAGTCATAGATCCGTGCACGCACCACTCGCTCAATCAAGAACTGCGGATTTGTGCCATGGATCATGTGCGCGCCGCGCACGGTCGTGTTCGCCATGGCGTCGAGCGCTGTGGGAGGAGCGTCGTGTCACGTGGCAGGGAGGGCCACGCCGCACTGCGTGCGGCGTGGAGATTTCACGCTGGGACCCCACGAGGGCGTCGACCGTAGCCAAACAAGCCGCCATGTCACGGTTTGTGTCCGCGGGCGAGGCGGACTACGAGTCGCTCGAGCAGAAACTGCTTGAGCGGCAACCGTTCGAAGAGTCCGGGGACGCGCCCCGTGCGCAGCCCGGTACATTTGATGCGCAGGACGCCGATTTGGAGGCGCAGGCGTCGCCCACGACGTCGTCGCCTGAGTCGGTGCGGAAATCGAGCCGTGCCACACGCATTTCGCGCCCCGCGTCGCACCGGCGCAACTCGGACGTGGACGCGGCGCCACCTGCCCGCGCGCCAGACCACCGCACGGCCGACGGCGGGGGCGATGGGAACCACAGCACGGCGGTCGGACGGCGCGTGTCGGGCATGGCGTCGCACGGTGCCGAGGGTGTTCCGCGCAAGCTCGGCACATGGGACGGTGTGTTTATGCCGGTCACGCTCAATGTGCTGGGCATCATCCTGTTTCTGCGCTTTGGCTTTATTCTGGGCCAGGCGGGCCTACTGGGCTCGCTGCTGCTGCTCGTGTTGAGCTACGGCGTGGACACGCTGACGGTACTGAGTCTGAATGCGATCAGCACCAATGGCCAAGTGCGCGGCGGCGGCGCGTACTATCTGATCTCGCGCTCGCTCGGCCCCGAGTTTGGTGGCTCGATTGGTCTGGTGTTCTTTTTCGGGCAGGCGTTCAATGCGGCGATGAACGTGCTAGGCTGCGTCGAGAGTCTCGTGGGCGCGATTGGCGTGTCGCGTGGCGGCCACGGATTTTTGCCCGAGGGCTCGTGGTACTTGTACCTGTACGGGACGCTGGTGCTGTGGATCAGCACGCTGGTGTGCCTGTTTGGCTCGTCGCTATTCTCGCGCGCGACGCTGATGCTCGCCGTGGTACTAAGCTTGGCGGTGATTAGCATCCCCGTGTCGGCTCTGGTGGTGCCGCCGTTTGAGGACGCGGCGCGCGACGTGTACTACTCGAGCTGGTCCTGGACGACGTTTTCCGAGAACCTGTGGCCGCACTTTACCGCCAATGCCGCGGGCTCCTCCACGGCGCCCGCGCGCGAGTCATGGCGCTCCGTGTTCGGCGTGCTGTTCCCCGCGGTGTGCGGCATCCTTGCGGGGGCGTCCATGTCGGGCGACTTGCGCAAGCCGAGCAAGAGCATCCCCAAGGGCACCAACTGGTCGCTGGTGTTTACCTTTGCGCTGTATGTATTTGCGTTTGTGATCATGGCTGCGACGATCCCGCGCGAGTCGCTCTACCGCAACGTGGGCATCGTCGGCGACGTGGCGCTCTGGCCTGCAGTCGTGGTGTTTGGCGAGCTGGCTTCATGCGCGTTTTCTGCGCTGATGGGCGTCATGGCGTGTGCCAAGGTGCTGCAGGCCATTGCGCGCGATGATCTCTTGCCGTTGTTGACCGTCTTTGCGCAAGGCACCGCGCGCGGCGACGTGCCGGTCGCAGCGTTGTTTGCGACGGCGCTCGTGTGTCAGCTCGTGCTGATGCTCGACTCGATCAATCTGATTGCACAGCTCGTCACGATGACGACGCTGCTCACCTTCGCGGTGCTGTGTGCAGCCACGTTTGCGCTCAAGGCCGGTGGTGCGCCCTCGTTCCGCCCGTCGTTCCGCTACTGGAACATTTGGACGGCGGGCGCGGGCACGGTGGTATCGTTCGGTGCGATGCTATTTGCCGATGCGTACGTCGCGCTGGTGTGCGTCGTGGTGACCGCGCTGCTGTTCATCACGATCCAGGTGTTTTGCCCGCCGAAGCCGTGGGGCGATGTGTCGCACAACGTGACATACCACTTTGTGCGCAAGTACCTCTTGCGCCTCGACGAGCGCAAGGGCCACGTCAAGTACTGGCGCCCACAGATCTTGCTTTTGGCCAACAACCCGCGCCACGAGTGGAACCTGATCATCTTTTGCAACTCGCTCAAAAAAGGCGCACTCTATGTGCTCGGCCACGTGCTCAAGGGCGACTTCCAGCGGTGCCTGCCCGAGCTGCGCCAGCAGCACCTTGCGTGGCTCAAGCTGGTGGATGTGAGTGGCGTCAAGTCGTTTGTTGATGTGGTGATTGCGCGCGACGAGCGCGAGGGCGCGCGCAACCTCATCCTGTCGTGCGGTCTCGGTGGGATGCGCCCCAACATCATCGTGCTCGGCTTCCCTGCAGAGCTGCAGCGCGCGCGCACCGTGCCGCGCACCATGCCAGGCGCGCCCTCTGGGTCGGCTAGCGCCGCGACGCCGCTGCTGTCGGATCTGCGCGCGCTGCCGACCGACACGGCGCGCAAAGAGACGCCCATTCGTCCGGAGACGTTTGTCGGGATCCTCGAGGACGCACTCGCGCTCAACAAGGCGCTTGCCGTGGCGTACGGGTTCGATTCGATGTGCCTCCCTGGCCCTTCCAAGGTCGCGCACTACCGCCATGGCGATGCGGAGCGCTACATCGACCTGTGGCCCATCCAGATCGCGACACATGCAGCGTCGGAGGCGCCGACGTGGGACACGTATACCATGGTGCTGCAGCTCGGCACCATTCTCTCGTTTACCGGCACGTGGAGCCGGCACAAGCTACGCGTGAGCGTGTTTGTAGAGCATGCGGAGGAGGTGGCGTCCGAACGCGGGCGCGTGCGTACGCTGCTCGACAACCTGCGCATACCCGCGGCGCTGCGCGTCTTCTGCCTGTCGTCTGGTGCCGTGCCGCGCTACGATGCGATTGTGCGCGGGAAGCGCGCACTGGACCCTGAGGTCAGCGAGGCGCTCCGCGACGACCCCTGGTGGACACACGTGTGTGCCGCGCGCGCCGCACAGCAGGCGGCCGCACAACGCCGCTCGGAGCCGATCGATCTTGCGCGCCGCGATGCCGGCGAGGCGTCCGGTACACCCGGTGGCTACGGGCGGCCGAGCAAGCGCAGCCAGCGGCTGTTCGGCGTGAGCTTGCCGGAGGAGCACCTCGCGTACCACTACAACAACATCCGCATCGGCCTCGCGCATCCACGCTCGCACAGCACCGCCGAGGACGACGGCGAGAGCGAGTCGGACATCGATGCACCCGAAGACACCTACGACGAGCTCGAGAGCGAGCTGGCGCGCCTCGCGGTCGATTGGGATCCCAAGTACCTGATGCGCGGGCGCCGCCCGCCGCGCGATCGCGGGCAGGGCGAGCTGAGCGGCACGCCGACGTACGGCACACTGAGCTCCTCGCAGCAGACCGTGACACTGTCGCGCGTGCGCTCGTCGCGCTCGACGCCGCCGCCGCCGTCGTCGGCAGGGAGCGACGCGTACGTCGAAAACACCCCGCGGCGCTCGTCGGTGCTGCGCGGCGCGGTGCGCCCGAGCGTCGAGGCGCCGAATGCGGCGCCGCACGACGCGTACAGCAACGCCAGCAGCCCCGTGTCGTCGCGCGCCACGTCGCGGTCTGCATCGCGCTCCGCATCGCGCGGCGCACCGATGGTGACGCCCGCCGCGGTGGCCGCGAGTGGCGATGCGTTCCAGCTGTCGTTCAACGAGCTGCCGAACCTCGCGCAGTATCTCATCCTGAACGAGCTGATCCGCACCAACTCGGACGCGAGTACTTCGGTGCTGCTTACCGCGCTGCCTGCGCCCGAGCCAGGCACCTCGACGAGCCACGAGCAGAGCACGACGTACTTGCAGCAGCTGCAGCGTCTCTACGGTGGGGGCCCGCCCGTGATGGGGGTGCATGCCACGACGCTGACCATGACCATGTCTTTGTAGGGATGTACAGTCCAAAAATGTAACCCAAAGCGCTATGTGGGAGAAGGCCCGCGTGCATTGCCGCCTCACGCGACCTTGCCAGCGAGGTTGCGCAGGAGCGGTACGTTGAGGTACGCCGGGCAGTACGTCTCGATGCCTGTCACCTCGCGCGGCGCCGGCAGTTCGTAGGGGCCCGCCTCGTCGACCTCGGGCGGGAGAAGGAGATGGTCGTTGCGGTCGTTGGGCACGACGCGGCTCGCGACGGCCTTGAGGATCTCGGGGGAGATGGGGTTTTCGTAGTCGGCGACGTGGTAGTGGCTGATGAGCTTCTGGATCTGCGTGGGGGTCAGCATCCAGCAGACATCGTAGATGATATCGATGTCGCTCATCGTCGCCTTTTTGAGCTGCAGCAGCTTGGTCGCCTGCAAGAGGTGCTCGAGCTGCAGCGAGCCTTCGGGCATGTCGTGCGACTTGCACCACTCCTCGAGGCGCGTGATGTTGTACTGGATCTGCATCGCACGCTTCCACGAGCAAAAGTTGCGGCGCATCAGCAAGTCGTTGAACGACGTCACGCCGATCATCTTGAGCAGCTCCGTGATGACCTGCTGTGTGACGCTCGGCTCCACGTAGTAGCTCTTGAGGCACTTCCACGTCTTGTTCAGCAGCGCGAGGATGTCGTCCATCGTGTACGTCGGCGCATGGTTCCCGGCAAGGAGCCGGTTCAGCAGCCGGCCACCCGAGTCGTTCGTGATGAAGCCGGGCAGCGACTGCGACTCGACCAGCGCGGGGACGACCATCTTGTTCAGCAGCTTCTTCGACTGCTGCATCCACGTGTGATAGATGTTGTACTCGAGCGAGTCGAGGTCGTGCTTGACGATCGTCACCAGCCGCTCGTAGTCGCCCCACTCAAAGTCGCGCGCTGAGCCATCGAGCCCCGGGCCTACGCCTTGGAGCATGTCGCTTTCGGCGATGCACACAAACGACAGAATCTCGTGCACGTTGCTCAGCCAAAAGATGCCGGGAATGATGGCGTCGTCCCCGTGGAAGTCCATCACGTGCTGCTGGATCGTCTGCATGACGTTCGCCAGGAAGCGCTCCGACTCGTGCACCAGACCGTACTTCCACATCTCGTTGGTCACCAGCGAGATCAGGTGTGCAGGGAACAACACCTCTTTCATCGACGGCGGGTTCTGCAGCGAGGGCGCCGGCACCTTGAGGTAGCGGATCAGGCCCTCTAGGACGTCCTCGTCGAGCTGTGCCTCGTTTTCGAGTAGCTCGATGATCTCCTCCGCGGGCACCTCGGGCTCATCGCGCACCTCGTCCACGACGTCGGCCGCCGCGGGCATGGCCTCGTCAGGCAGCGGCGGGAGAGGCGCGTCGGTGGCAAGCGGTGTATCACCCAGCCCGCGGGGGCCGCGCGGGCCTTTAGGCGCCTCGCGCGCAACCGCGGATGCGAGCGGCACCGTGCCGCCGTTCTTGGCGTTCATCGCGTTTGCGCGGCTCAGCTGCTCGCGCAGCGTCGCAATCTCCTGGCGCAGCGAGTGCACCATCGAGTCGGCGCCCGGCTCGGGCTCCTCGAGGGCGCGCGCGTTGAGCTGTGTCTGCAGCGCGCTGATCTGCTGCTCGAGCTCGGCAATGCGCCGCTGCGCCTGCTCGAGCTGCGCCACGAGCGAGGCACGCTCCTCACGCATCTGCTCGTGCTGGTCCGCGGGCACCGACGGGCGCTGCACCTCCTCCTGCAGCCCCTTGGCCCGTGCGTCGAGCTCCTCGTGCCGGTTCTGCCACGTGCTCAGCTGGCGCTCGAGGTCCTGCAGGGTGGCGCGCAGCTCGCGGTTCTCGCGCGTGCGGTCGTGCAGGCTCTGCGTGAGGTCCACGACCTTGTTCTCGAGGCGGTACGACACCTCGCGTAGGTGCGTCGCGCTCCGCGCGTCCACACGGCGCTGCTCCAGCGCACGGTACGCCATGCGCCGGCGGTACAGCGATTGCACCACCACAATCTGGCGCCGGCGCCGCGCGACTTCGCGGCGCACGAGCGCACCACGCACCAGGCGCTGCAGACCGACGGCATCACGCGCCTGCTGGGCGGCGACGCGCTGCTTGCGCGCCTGGTACGCGCGGATCTGCGTCTGGAGCGCCACGGCCGCACGACGCTTGGCCAAGAAGCGCTGCCGCTCGCGCGCCGCACGCAGCGCCGTCTGCAGCACGATGGCCGCGCGCGTCTGCCGCGCATGGGCAAAGCGCAAGCGCGCGGCGCGGCCGCGCGCGGCGGCCTGCAGCGCCAACACGCCGACCTGCAGGGCGGCGTAGCGCGACTGGGCGCTGTGCCTACGCCACGCGGTCTGAATCGTGCGCGTGCGCTGGTGCAGCACGTTGCGGCGCATCTGCTCGAACGACGCCAAGACGCCCGCACGGAAAAAGATCTTGGTCAGGCCGATGTGGTACATGGACGGCTCGAGCGTCGTCTGCAAAATGTGCTTCGCCAATTCGGCCACGTGTTCGAGCGAGGACATGTCCCAGTACTTGGAGTGCGTCACGAGGTAGTAGCGTTCAACAAAGTCGGCAAATGTCCAGCGTGACGGGTAGCCTGCGCAGCTGATGCGGATCGTCTCGAGCACGCCACACGCACGCAGCTGGCCAAGGACGTTTTGCGGCTCGACCTCCCACGCCTGCTTGGCGTCGTTCGGCTTGATGCAGCGGATGTAGTGCACCTCGGTGCTGTTGATCGTGTCCATCAGGCTCCCGAGCGACGCCTTGAACTGCGAGCCGAGCGTCGGCTTCTTCGCCGGCGCCGGCTTGCGCCCGGGCGTGGGCGTGGGCGGCGCCGCGGCGGGCGCCTCCTCTGCACGGCTGTCCAGCACCTCCTTCAAGAACGGGTTGGTGGTGGCCGAGAGCAGCGCAAGCGTCTCGTCGGGGACCGTGTCCTTGTTCTTCTCCATAAAGCCCTCGACATTGTACGTGACGTCCAGTGCATAGTGGCGCACCGTGAACGCCGACTCGCTACCGAAGCGAGGCTTGCTCAGGAACGGCTGGAAGTCGGCGCGCGGCAGCAGCTGGTTGTATACCTTTTGCAAAAAGGCCTGGTCCGTGCCCGAGGGCAGGCGCGACTCCTCGTCGAGGAGCGACAGCACACCAAACTTGCTCTGGATCATGTCGATACACGGCTGGTTGTCCGAGAAGGAGATGAACTCCCACGGAATCTGCTCCGCGACGTACTCCTCCTGTTCCAGCTTGAACACATGCCGGTTGAACTCGTGCTGGAGGCGCTCGTTGGCGTAATTGATGCAGAACTGCTCGTAGGAGTTCACATTGAAACACTCGAACCCGTAAATGTCCAGCACGCCAATCATCGACGACGACGCCAGCGCCTCCGCGGGCGCCAGTGACTTGTTCATCTGCGCCACGAGCCAATCAAACAAGCACGTGTACACATACTTGGCCACCGAGTCGCGCACGGCCACCGCCTGCGCCTGCGACAAATTCGACACAATCTTTTCGCCCCGCATCTGGATCTGGCGCTTGAGCGTCCACTTGCGCAGCTCCGCGGCATCCACACCCAGAAACTCGGCAGCGAGCAGCAAGTTCGTATCGTCGGGCGCCACGTTGGCATCGTTGCGCGTCGCGGAAATGACCACATTGCCGAGGTGCAGCAGCGCCGCAAGCACCTGGAAAATGTGCGCCTGCGCCGCCGCATCGATACCCACCTTCTCGAGCGCACGCTGCGTCCCGGCAAACTCGGCCGCGTCATCCACACCGGAAATCGCCAGGTGCGCCTCGCCGCCCTGGTTCAGGTAGTGGTAGGACGCTGCAGGTCCCAACTGCAGCGCCGCCTTGAGCTCCGCCGAGGCGCCCGCACACAGCTGGTAGAAGATGTGGTAGTTGCGCTCCACCTCGGGCTGGTACACCAGGCGGGAGCGCTCCAGCAGGTAGGTGCGCATTTTGGCGCCTGCAATCTCGTACCGCTCGTCAAAGATGATCTCGAGGTACTTGCCAAAGCGCGACGAGTTGTCGTTGCGCGTCGTCTTGGCGTTGCCAAACGCCTCCATGATGGGGTTCGTCGCCAAGATTGCACGCTCCGTCTCACTCATCCCGCCCGCGTCCTTCGCCGCACGCCGCGCCTGGGGACGGTCGGGGTCCTCGACCGTGGCAAAGTAGCGCATGATGTACTTGGCCGACATGGTCTTACCTGCACCGCTCTCACCACTCACCACAATCGTTTGGTTCTTCTTGTCGCGAATCATGCAGCGGTATGCGTCCTCGGCCACTGCGAACAAGTGCGGCTCCAACTCGCCCTTCCGGCGCCCGGCATACGCCTGGATGATCTCAGGACTGTACAGGTTCAGGCTGAAGAAGGGGTTCACCGCAATCAGCACAATGCCCGAGTAGGTGTAGATCGTACGCTGCTGGTAGCGGTTGAGGATCGTGTGCAGCACCGACGCCTCGTTCAGGTGACTCAAGCTCGTCAGGTCGTCGGCCGCCTCCAACAATGGGGGGTTTCGCAGCGGCGGCAGCACACTCGCTTCCTCGGACTTTTCTTGCTGCGCGGCCGTGATACGCACGGTGTGCTCCACGCCAGAGTCGTCCATCACAAAGGTAAGCACGATGTCGCCCGACGCCTCGTCGATCTCGGCATCTTTCGTCTGCGTCGCGCTCACCCAGCCGGCAGTGGCATCGGGGAACCACGCCTTGGTGCCCGAAACGTACGCATCAAGCGGTCTCGAAGTAGGCACTGCCATCTCGGGCAGCTTGTCCGAACAACCCGTGGTCCAGCCCAGGCCCGCCTTGGTGCAAGTCCGAAACACGGACGCGCAGGGACCGTCGTGGGGGTGTCGCCCCTCGCAGATGATGCACGTGATATGCACGTGATAACGCGTCGGCGGTGGAGGGCGGACCTGCGCCCCGCAGGAGGCCACCGCGCCCAGGGCCGCATCACGCTGATGGCGCCCGACACGCCGCACGCAGGGCGCTCGAAACGCCAGGCCCACGCCGAACGGCAGCGTGCACTCCAAATGCTCAGTGCATTTTCTACGCGTCTGCAGTATGCCATGTTCAAAGTCGAAAATGGGTGGACGCGGCAGTCGCTCTCCGAGGTTGAGAACCTTTACTACCGCCGCCAGCTCAACGCGCCCAAGCGCGCACCCGATACCCGCGCACCGCCCACACCAACGCCAAAGAATGGGCCCACACATACAGAAAAGAGGTCACCTGCACCACGCGACAGTCCAGTGGACACGTCGACGTACGCCGACTTTTGGAGTCGCCTGGGAGCCTCGCGCACCAGCCCGGATCCCACCCGCGGGCCGTCCGAGCCCAATGAGGAGACGCGGGAAAAGCGCAAGGCGGACGATGCGCTGCCTACCACGCCGCCACCTGCGCAGCCTTCGCCGTCGCCGCAGCCGGCCACCGCGTCGCACGCTGCGCAGCCAGCCGAAAGCGCACAGATGTATGCGCCTGATACCAGCCCGGCGAGGGCGCTCCACGCCTCAGACGAGGCGCACACTATGAAACGCGCACGGCTCGATGCGCCGTCGTAGCAACCGTAGTGTGCTTCGATACCAACGGCGCCGCCGAACGCGTCGAGGAAATAAGCTGGTCCTTGCGCTCGGATGACCACCAACGCACGGCCTGGGCCCTGGGCGGACGACGCCTTGCGCGCACTGCAGCGCCCCGACCTACTGGGGACACTCCCGAGCGTATGTTGAACCACTGACGCGCAGACTGATGCGCTCCTGAAACTGCTCGCGCGCCACGCGCCTCAATACCCGCATACCCCGAGCGACCAGCAGCCGCCTGCTCCCGACGCACCTGCCGAGGATGTCCACCGCGCCGTGCTTGCGAATCATTGGCGTCATGTTGCACATCAGGCTGCCCACGCCATCGTCACCGAGGTCTCGCCCTCCCTGCAAGCTAGCGACCTCACCCACGTGCTGCAGTGGTGGCATCTGCGTCTCGTGGCGCTCTGGAAACTGCGCCTTTTTGCACAGGCGCACACCGAGCTCACGGACGTGTGGAGCGTACTCGACCGCATCTTGGTCCAGCCAGGGTCTCGACCGCTGCGCACCACGGCCCTCGTACCGTTTGCCTTGCACCTTTTGCGCGCCCAAGACATGCTCATGCATGGCCAGAAACGCGCGGGCATCACGGCACTCTGGCAGCACTTGGCCCATTGTGAGGACCAGGAGCGTACCACAGATGATGCAGTGGTTTGGCGCGCACGGGCACGCCGTATTCGGCTGCTCCTGGCCTCGGCCCTCGTTGAGATGGAGGCGCTCGACGCCGCGGCTGCCGTCGTCGACCCACTGGCGGAAACGCTGCTCCACGGAGGTATGGACGAGGCAGATGCACTGGCTTCCCTTGCACTGGTACGCATTTATGTCGCGATGGGATGCCTCGCGCGTGCTGAGGCACTTGCAGAGGCGGCACGGGCGACGCAGCCGTCGCTAGGGGATGCATACACAACGTTGGTGCGGCTGGTCCGCGATCCGCTCACCGACCCGCCCGCACTTTTTCCCACCGAGCCTTTGGATCAGGTGAAGGCGAACACGGCAGCGGTCGATGCGTTTTACAGGGGCGATTTGGATACGGGGGTACAGCTCCTCGAAGCGCTCTTGCACGAGCAGCCGTCGTGGTTCGCTACGGCGCCCGGCCTTGCAGGCAACCTATTTACGTTGCACACGATGGGGTATGGCGGCGGCGTCGCTGCGCGGCGGCACATTGTCGAGTGCGTTGCCGACGCGGCCGGCGACGACCCCGCATGCATCGATAGTCGCATGGGGTAGGACGTGGGGTAATTTGCATGGGGTGGAGGTCAGGCGCCACACGTCGCCATGCTGTACGCCTACTCGTTGGGGGGGTCCCTGCTGGTACTCGTGTTGGTACTGGGTAGGTCGTGATGCTGATGCAGTGGTGTACTGGAAGCGTGCCTTGCTTCTCTCCCAATTCTCTGAGCCCATGCGGCACCGTATTCAAGCTGTGTTGGGTGCACGGTACAGTCCCCTGTCGCGCTTTGACTGGAACACGGCGGCGGACGTGGGGCTGACTAGCTCCCTATTCGACATCGAGGCCAATATACGGGATGGAGATGCACGCGAAGGCCTAGACGAGCGCGGCACCCAGGAAGTGCACCGATTGATGCAGGAGTACAACCTCGTGCGTATAGGCCCTCACGCTGACCCCAGAGCTTTGACGAAGCCCGACTCCGACGACACCGCGCGATGCTCAGCCGCAACAACGTCGATCCGCTCACAGGGATGCCGCTCGATGCCAAAGCCATTACACGCTTGTAGAGATTGGGTGGTACTACGGAGAATGTATTTCTAGATTACCCGAGACGGAGACCGAGCACCAGACCGGCAATAAACGTGGCGCGCTGCTGGAAATCGGCCGTGAGGAAGTTGACAGCGCGGCGCCAGATACGAACAAGCGGGTACTGGCGCGCACCAGCGCCCTCGGCGGGCCCCGCAAGGCCGTTGACCGACGAGTTGTACACCGACTCGATGCTCGACCAGTTCACCTTGATGAAGCTGCGCGAGGCCAGGTACTGGAGCAGCACGTAGGTACCACCCATCAGGATGGCCACGAGCTTCAAACCCTTCTTGATGAAGATGCCGGCGCACAGACCGCAGATGGTGCCGAACGACAGCTCGTACAGGTTGACGATACTCTTGGCCTCCTCTTTGGAGGTCGGCTGGGGCATCGGCGGGTCCGCCACACGAACCGCCTCACACGCAACGGGCTGCATGCTCCACGTGTACGCGCCTGCGAGCAGCGCCGAGGTGCCAGCCATGAGACCGGCGGACGCCATCAGGCGGCCGCTGGGGGCGGGAACCGCCGCGGCCTGCGTGCGGAAGGCACGCACCGACGGACACACACTCAGGCGGGTCTGAGGAGTGGCAGTGCGGGCCATGCACCGCATCGCAGCGGCGGGGCTCGCGGCCAGGCGGGTGCGAGGGAAAAGCAAAGACATGGTCATGGTTGGGGACGTGGCCCGCGTTGGGTGTCTGTGCGAGGTGACCCACGCCACGTGCCTCCACATCTGCAGCACCATGCCGGCGTCCGACGCAACGCCGTCGCCGGACAAGGCACCGGACGCGGCGCACGGTGCGATCTCTGTCCCCACGACCGCACCAGATGAGACAATCGGACACAAGCGTGCGGAACCGTCGTCTTCATCGTCCGAGGCTCTCGGGTCTGAGGCGCCGTCGAAACGCGCCAAGGCCGCCGTCTCCTTGAGCACGTGGCTGACGTCGTCCGGGGCGAGCGCAGACCCAGAGGGGTTGCCGGAGCCGTATACATGCCCTGCGGCCCGCATAGAGGACCGCAACTCGGTCTTTGTGGGCTACGTGTACCCCTTGTCGACCGTCTCCCCGACGCGGATCCAGGCGCTGCTCGATAACCTGACGTATGTGGTGCATCCTGCGATCCCCCCGTCGCAGCTGCCCCCCCAGTTTCAGCACGCCTCGGCGAAGCACCGAAGGAGCACGCATGATATGTATGCGTACCGCGTCTTGCAGCTCAAGCCGGGGCGTACCGGGCTCCAAGGCCCGAACGACTTCGGCATCGAGCAAGGACTCGAGGACGACGGCGAACACTGGGGCGCCGAAAAAATCATGCGGGTGATCCGCGATCTGGGCGCGAGTGATGTCCTGGTCGTGGTGAGCCGCTGGTACGGTGGCGAGCTGCTGGGCCCCGTGCGCTTTGACCATATTACCAACGTGGCCCGTGCTGCGCTTCTCCATTACCTCGGGCACGAAGCGGTGCAGACGCTGCGCACACAGCTGCAGCAGCTGGACCGCGACATCATACAGGCGCGGCACCCTGACCAGCCGCCACCACCGCCCGATCCGTATGACGATTTGACCGAAGCCCGGGGCAAACGGCTGCTCCTGGCGCGTACGAAAACGCTGGCGATGCTGCGCCGCCGGACCTCATAACACCTCATTTGTCTATTGTACATTGCTACCAAAGGTCAAGGAGCTGCTGCGTATCGAGGTTCTGCTGCTGGGCGTCCATGGAGAAGAAGGGTGCATTCAGTGGCGCGCCGTCCGTGTTTTGCGGCCAGACGGGCATCAGCGTCTCGGGGTTGAATGCGACGTTGGGGGTGATCATGGGCATGCCATACAGCACGTCCGTCGTGCTCTGCGGCGCGACATTGGCGCCATAGGGCAGGTTGAGGGGTGCAAAGGCGCCCGTGTCGCCCTGGCTGGGCAGCGCCTCGCCCTTTCCCGCATCGGGCCACGCAAAGGACGCGTCCGGCGAGCGCTCCATCGCGACGTTGGGCATCGGCGGCTGCTGGCGCCACATGTGGATATCGGTGGGGCTGCGTCCGTGCTGTGTGCACTGCGGCACGAGCTCATCGATGGGTATAGGCGGCACGACGCCGCCGGCGTCCAGCCGCGTGCGCTTGTGCGCCGGCGATCCATCCGGCGAGCCGCTTGACGCGACCGACGGGTGGTCCACGAGAAATTCGTCGGTGCTCGACTTGGCGCGCTCCAGAAACGCGCGTACAATCTGCATCTCCCTCTCCGACTCGTTGTGCCGCACGCCTCGGTGCTGGGCGCGCCATGTGAGAAACTCGTTCATGTACGCGGTGAGCAGCGCCGCGTCCTCCTGCGAGGGCCGCTTGAGAAGGATGAAGCCCGCGACGATCACCGTGTTGAACCAGCGGAAGCCGGCCATCGTGTCGCGGTAGCGCTGGGGGAGCGCCATGTCGACGAGCAGCTCGCGGCGCAGTGCGAGGTTGAGCTTGACGGCCTCGAGGCACGCGTCGTACGACGTGACGTACTTGGTGTGCCGCCGCGGGTTGTAGCGCAGCAAAAATGGGCAGTGCAGTGCAAGCATGAAAAAGTTGAAGTCGAGCCAGAGCTGGTAGCGCTGGATCTTGATAAAGTCGTAGAACGCGTCGCACTGCGTGTTCTGCACGAGCTGGTTGTCCTTGAGGCGCATTTGGAAGTAGAACGGCAGCTCGTCCACGACGCTCCGGTTGAACGCGACGTGGATCTGCAGGATGCGCGAGTAGGACACGCTCTTATGCACGTTTTGCACCTCGAACGCCAGCTCGCCGATGTACACTGCAAGCTTGCTCCGCAGGTTGTTGATCAGCAGCAGATTCGGCGGCGCCGTGTGCGTGAAAAGCGCACGCAGCTCTTCGGGCACCTCGCTCGCATCGCCCTGCAGCTCGGGCGCGCGTGTGTCGCACACCGCGTCGCTGATGATCATCGGCCGGCCATACCCCAACGAAGTGGTGCGCTCGATCGAGTACACCAGCGACCACACGATGCGGCGCAGCTGCGTTGTCTCGGCATCCAAGCCCATTGATTCGCCATCGCGATGCAGCCCGATTCCCAGCGCGACCCGCACGCAGTTCACCGTGCTGTTCCACGAGAGCTCAATTTGGCCGCGCACAAAGAATAGGCGCGACAGGTGTGTGTAGGTGAGCACCGTAAACACGTCCTCGCGGCTCATGTTTTGCGCCATAAAGCACGCGATCTGCGCGGCGTTGCACAGCCGCTTACTTGCGTCCAGCTCGTCGTAGCTTCCGTTCTTGGACAGCTCGGGGACCCACTCGGGGTGCGACACCGGGACGTACAGCGCGCCGATCGAGCACAGCGCCGCAAGCAGGCCAAACTGCGAGATGCGCTCCGCGGTCACGACGCCGCCGTCGCTGTAAAAGGTGTCGAAAAGCGAATAGACGAGGCCCTTGGGGATCGGGTGCCGGTACAGGTTGATCGTCTCGAGGTACACCTCGATCAGCCGGAACGACACCTCTTTGGGGTACATGGACGATTTCAGGCTCTCTTGCATCGCTGGCGAGATGGTATTCATGTCTAGGTCGTCGCGCGGGTCCATGGGACACTGCGAGGGGCCGTGCACCTGCTCGTCCGGCGCAAATTCGCCCGCGGCCGCCATCATCGCCGGCAATGGCTCTTCGCGCAGCTTGACACGCTCTGTCGGTACATTGTCTTCGCTCTCCGACTCACTCCCCCCCGCCTGGTGCAGCGCATGCACCGAGTTCCTCGGACTCCCCGTCCGCCGCATGTGGGGCGCACTGGGCGGCACAGCGGCGCGCTGCACGCGCTCAATCTCGTGCGCGAGCACGTCAATGCGGCGCACCGTCTCGCCCAGGCCGGTCTCAAGGATCGCCTCAAGCCGCGCAAGCCGGGCGCCGACCTCGTTGGCAGGGTCGTGCTGTTGGAACGTACGGCACTGCTCGGGGATCCGGCGCGCAATGCACTGCGTGAGACGCTACCGTACGTACGTGTTGGCACGGTATTTGCCGGTTACACCGTTGTTTCCGCCGGTAGCACTCGGTGCACGCGAGCTGCACACGGTTGCGCCGCAGTGGCGGACGCGATCGACCGGTGTCGGCGCCAGCGTCGGCCGCGGCGCGCTCGGGCGCGTGGCTCACTGGCCCAGGCAGTGCTTCGCGCCCATTCTCTCCATCTGCTTCCTGCATACCGGGCTTCTGCCACGTCCACGAGCGACGAGCACTTGGCGCCTCCGACACGCGTGTGGTCCCGGGTGCGCCGGGGCTTCGCACCCAAGCGAAGCGGCTGACAAAGCACGCGAAGGCGACTGCCGCACGTGGCTCCATCACGGCGGCGTGTGTGCGACCGTTTGCTTCGACGCCACTCTTGACCGCGTTTGCGAGCGCCATGTCCAAGTACGTCGCGCCCCACTCACCCAGACACCACCCAGATATCCTTCTGTGCCGCAAAGTCCCGGGGATTTCGATCGGCCGGTTGTGCGAGCGCTGCGACGGGAAATGTCCGCTGTGCGACTCGTACGTGCGCCCTGCGGCGATCGTGCGCATCTGCGACGAGTGCAACTACGGGTCGTATGGCGGGCGCTGTGTCGTGTGTGGCGCGCCCGGCGTGTCTGATGCGTACTACTGTGCCGAGTGTGTGCGCCTCGAGAAGGACCGCGACGGTTGTCCCAAGACGGTGAATATGGGCATCTCGCGCCTTGACAACATCTTCAACAACCGGCGGCAGCAGACCAGCTTCCAGCGCGGATAGCACGTGTACCATAGTCACCCCGCACCGTGCGGGGCCCGATATCGATACCAAATGCCAGCACTGAAACGTTTCATGGGTATACACCGAACCGAATCTATACACGTGTCCAACCAACACATTCCGGGTCGAAGGGGGGCGGGGATAGGTCGAAGAAGGGCGTCTGGGTGGGAGGGAGCCGGTGACAGCCGTCACGCCCCGAACGGATCGTCGTGACGGTCAGAGGTCATCCGCCACTTGGTCGTGTGGACGGGGGTGCCAGGTTCCGAGTCAAACGACGACGGTGGCGTCCAGTCGTACGTTTGCATCCCGAGGCCTTTGTGCGTGTCCACCGTGCTTTCGCTGCACGGACTGCCTGAACGGGCATGACCTGCGCACTCTTGCTTGGACGCGGGGGACACTGTAACCTGGGACGAGTCCGTCTGGCTTTCGGACCACGAGGTGGCACGCGCGCCACGATCGTGGTCAATGATGGTGCTCTCGCGCTCGAGCGCGTTTTTGAACTCACTCGGCGTGCGGATCATTTCCACCTCGTCGAAGCGGTGGAACGGCTCGGGCATCTTGATCGCAAACGACGCGTCGCGGTATCGCGCGAGCCATGGGTGCGCCAGCGCCTCGCCGGCGCTGATCCGCTTGCTCGGGTCCCAGTGGAGCAGGCGTGCGAGCAAGTCCAGCGCCAGCTCCGGCGCATTGGGCAGCACGGTCTTCCACCGCACCTTGCTGCATGGCGGGAGCGACTGCATGTACTCCTTGGCCTTGGGCGACCCGATGCGCTCAATCACCTGCTCGCTCGGTGCACCCAGCACCTGCCGGATGAGCGCCAGCTGGTCGATGTAGTCCTTGCCGGGGAACAGTGGCTTGCCGTTCAGCAGCTCGGCAAAGATACACCCGACGCTCCACATGTCCATGGGCGGGCCGTAGCCGTTCTGGAAGCACAGCATCACCTCGGGCGCGCGGTACCACCGCGTCGACACATACTCGGTCAGTGGGCCGCCGGGAAACTGGATGGGGCCCGAGGTGTCAATCCGCTTGAGCCCCTCGTCTTCGCCGTTCGCATGCAGCTGAAAGTGCGACGAGTGGGGCCGCGACGAGGCACCACACGGCGACGGCGCACGGCTGCCGCCAATGTCGAGCGCCTCGGGCGAGGAACCACCGCCGCTCTCGGGCACGGCGTCCAGCAGCTCGCTGCTGGGGCGCCCGACGCCTAGGCCGTTCTCGTCCGAGCCACTGCGCTCCAGGGAGACCCTCTTGCGCAGCTCGTTGTGGGCACTGGCCGGGCACGCAAATGCACGCGCCATGCCAAAGTCGCACACGCGCAACGAGCAGTCGGCGTTCACGAGGAGGTTGCCCGGTTTCAAGTCGCGGTGCAAAAGGTGGACACTGTGCATATAGTGAATCGCACGCAACAGCTGCACCATAAAGTACTTGATGTGGGCCTCGGTAAGCGTCTGGTTCGAGCGGATGATCTGCGAGAGATCCGCGTCGCTCGCCTTGAGCACGAGGTAGATTTCCGAAAACTCGATAAAGCTCGTATCGAACTCGAGCAGTTCCGCCACGTTGCGGCAGCCGCGCAGATAGTGCAAACTCGTCACTTCCCGCAGCGCGCGCCGCGTCAGCAGCTCGCGGCCGAAAACGTTGGCCACCTTCTTGATCGCGACGTCCTGGTGCGTCTCGGCATCGTACGCCAGGGCCACGCAGCCATACGCGCCAATGCCCAATTCGCGTTTAAAGGTGTACCGCTTCTTAACGTGGAATGGCACACGGAGGCACTGAAACGTGTGGTAGCCACGCTTGGCGAGGTTCTGCGCCGTAAGTGGGTGGTCGTCAGGCAACGGACGCGACCGGCTCGATGTGGCATGCGAGCCACGCTCGTACGCAGCACGCAGGTGCACGCGCGAGCGCGTACGTGTCCGCGAACGTGTCGCATGGCGCTGCCATAGTGCGCGGGGACCGACAAAATCCTCGTTGCTCGCACGGCACTCTTTGGGACGCGGCGCACCCGCAGGCTGCTGCTGCTGCTGCGACGCTGGTGACGCGGGCTGTGACTGGAAGAAGTTGGCAATCTGTTGCGCTCCTAACAACATTTAGGCGCGCGAAGCGGGGAAGTGGTGTGGGTGTGTCGAAAAATGGAAGCGCCGTGCGGAGTAGGTGCACGAACGCGGTTCACTTACAAAGTCCAAACGAGGAGTACAAGTCTTGCAAACATGGACTGTGGGCGCACCACAGTACGAGCAGACGTCGTGAAGGGGATTGTGGGGATAGGACACGTTTGTTGAGTGCACTGCAAATTCTGACGCCTTGCCACAGCTAGTTCTGGGGGATAGAATTTCCGATGCTGTGTAATCAAGGCGCTGTTACGTCGGAGGAAGCACCGCGTCCCACGCACGGGATTAACTCAAAAAAACGACGAGTGGGTGCTGCTCGGTGTATTCCTCGTCCCTTCCCAACCAATGAAACCCTACATCTGTGATGTCATACTTGCTATGCGTTCCTGAATTTAGTAAACGATCTAGCGAAGTCGTTTGGCTCTTATGAAACGTCGGCCGATACCCCAATCGCTTCTTCCAGTCGAGAACGTGGCATCGGCCTAACGTGGCCATACGTGGAGCGTTGGGACGCCAAGGGGGACCCTCGAATTGTGCGGTGCGTGGCCCTTTTCCTCGCTTTGGCCAGCGAAAAAGGAAAAAGTCGGCCGGCGACCTGCCTAGCGCGCGGTGCAATGCATCGACAACTGCGGTTGATGGGAACATGTAGTCTGTGATCGAGGTAGCGGAAGCCACGCGAGTGTACGCGCCGTATTTGTTCCGTCGCTTGCGCCTTGGTTGCCAAGGCTGTACGCACCGCATTGCCGAGGCTGTACGCACCACAGCGCAGTTCCTCCGTAGCCAGAGGAACTTGCCCCTGTGCGGCACAGTGCATGGGGTCCTAGCGCCACGTGAATCGAGGAGTGCTACTTTCGTGTCTACATCGCATTAGCACGTATTCCAGCGGGTACCAAACCGGCTGGGACGCGTCGCCCCATAGTCAGCCTTGTAGCGCGCCAAGCCACGCGTGTCTTTGTTCTTCCCTCGGGGGCACGCGTGTCCTACGTCACAGCCCGACGTCACGTGAGTGACACGAGCCACGGGCGCCGGGCGCGAGGCGTTCGTGTCACTGGCAAGCAACACCTCAGCAGTATGGTATGTGCGCACATACGGCGTTAAGAACGATGCTAACACCACACTAGGACCGCATTAAGGAGAAACTGAACTCGCTGCGCCAGGAGGCCGACATTGCGCTTGAGCGTGCTGAGGCTGCCGAGCAGAAGAACAAGGAGCTCGAGCAGGACAACCTGTCGAAGGAGCAGGAGATCACCAGTTTGCAGCACAAGCTGTCCGTGCTGGAGTCGGATCTCGAGACGGCTGAGTCGAAGCTCAGTGAGGCCAAGGTCGGCAAGGAGGAGGGTGAGAACCACAAGTCGAACGTGGATATCCTCCAGCGCCGCATCGACATGCTCGAGGAGCAGCTCGACGCCTCGGAGAGGAACCTCAAGGAGACTGTCGAGCAGTACGTTTCTGCTAAGCTTACCCCAGGTTGCGCCAAACGGACGTGCGTGCGGAGCAGCTCGAGCGCCAGATCCAGGGTGTCGAACAGGAGCGCGACCAATGGGAACAAAAGTACGAAGAGGCGCAGGAGAGGTACCAGGCCTCGAAGCGGGAGCTCGACGAGGTCGTTCAACAGATGGAGAGCCTGTAAGCGCGGTATTGCGCGTCCACGCCGGACGGCGTCCATGCACTCATGGACTGCAACGTGTTTTTGTTAGTTGTCACTCGTGTATCCCTGGAAATGTGCGTGTGCGGAAACGATGAGAGGCGCGCCTGAGGCGTCCTTTGGCGAGTTGTGCCGCGGAATCGAGGGTGGCTCGCTTGCTATGCTACAAATGGATCGCTATGCGAGCTGTCCCTGCGCATGCATCTCGCGCGCAATTTGCCGCACGCGGCGCTCGTATGCTGCGCGGTCCTGCTTAAATAGATGGAAGGCGTCTGCCTGCGCGGGATCACCCGGGTTGGGGTCATTCAGCAGGTCCTGTACACCCAACAGGATTTGCTTGATGGTAATGGCCGGCTTCCAGCTTTTTTCCTCGTCTGTGTAAGGCATGGGCGCACGACGTACCTAGGATAGACAGGCACACAGTGCCCGAGGGGAACACGTTGGGGTGGAACAGGGGCGGTGTGAATTTGCCTGTCGGTCAGTCGTGGTGGTGCTGCAGCGTACATTTCGGCGGCTTCGAGGGGTACTCTTCCGGGAAATACATTTTCAGCTTGTACGTGCCACCCTCCCATGGTGTCTGCGGTGAGCATAAATGTGTACGTACGTTGGCCTTGCCGGGGATCCCTACTTCCCACACGAGCAAGTTGAGGGAGCCATCGGCCTCCTTTTCTGGACGTGCATAAAACCCCTGCGGTTAGCGTTCGGCATCGCGGGCACGTACAAAAGGATGGTCGCGGCGCCACTGCTTGCGCTCCTCTTGTAGCCTGCGTGTGAGCGTTGCGTGTGAGCCTACCTGGTGCGGCAGATGCCCGACATGACGCCGATCGTGCGTTCGCAAAGCGCCACCGCACACGCCGTACTGCAATCACGTGGCGCTGGCCTCCACGTCCGGGGCCGGGGTCGTTGCCGTGGTCGCTGTCCCGCTATGTAGAGATACTTAGTAGCTACGCTTGAACGGCGGAACAGGCTTGCACTCGTTTTCGTCGAGCGTAGTGTCAATGACGTGACGGTACTTGAGCTTCACCTCACCGTTCGTCTCGTCGAACCACGACAGGGTGTGCTTCATCCAGTTCTTGTCGTCACGCTCAGGGAAGTCCTCGCGGGCGTGCGCACCACGCGACTCCTTGCGGGCCTCCGCCGAGTGCATCGTCTGGGCAGCACTGCTGAGCAGGTTGCGCAGCTCGAGGGTCTCGGTGAGATCTGTGTTCCAGATCAGGCCGCGGTCCTTGACCGAGACCTTGGGGAACTCGGCGACGACCTTGTCGATCTTCTCGACACCCTCCTCGAGCGTCGACTGCGTGCGGAACACGGCAGCATCGCTCTGCATCACGCGCTGCATTTCCAGACGGATATCGGCGGTGCTGCGCGAGCCATCCGCAGTGCGGATCGCCTCGAGGTCGTTGATGGTCTGCTGGCCGTTGTCGCCCTGCAGCTCCTTGTGCGGCTTGCCGGGCTCGTAGTTCTCGCGAATGTGGTTGGCGCACGCGCGGCCGAACACGACAATGTCCAGCAGCGAGTTGGCACCCAGGCGGTTCGCACCGTGCACCGACACACATGCCGTCTCACCTGCGGCGTACAGGCCGGGGACCACCTTGTCGTTGCCGTTCTCATCGATCGTCAGCACCTCACCAGTGTAGCGCGTGGGGATACCACCCATGGTGTAGTGCACAGTCGGCAGCACAGGGATCGGCTCCTTGGTCACGTCCACACCCGCAAAGATGCTTGCCGTCTCTGAGATACCCGGCAGGCGCTCGTGCAGCACCGAGGCGGGCAGGTGCGAGAGCTGCAGGTAGATGTGGTCCTTCTCGGGACCCACACCACGGCCGTCGCGGATCTCCATGGTCATCGAACGCGACACGACGTCACGCGAGGCCAGGTCCTTGGCCGTGGGCGCGTAGCGCTCCATGAAGCGCTCACCCTCCGAGTTGAGCAGGTAGCCACCCTCACCACGCGAGCCCTCCGTGATCAGGCAGCCGGCACCGTAGATACCGGTCGGGTGGAACTGCACAAACTCGAGGTCCTGCAGCGGGAGGCCGGCACGCGAGACCATCGCGAGACCATCACCCGTGCAGGTGTGCGCACTGGTCGCACTAAAGTATGCCTTGCCGTACCCACCGGTCGCCAGCACCGTGTTGTGGGCGCGGAAGCGGTGCAGGGTACCGTCCTCAAGGTTGAGCGCAATCACACCGACACACGCGCCATCCTCCATGATCAGGTCCAGCGCAAAGAACTCGATAAAGTAGTTGGTATTGTGACGCAGCGACTGGCCGTAGAGCGTGTGAAGCATTGCATGGCCAGTACGGTCGGCCGCGGCGGCGCAACGGTACGCCTGGCCGCCCTTGCCATAGTCGAGCGACTGACCACCAAAGGCACGCTGGTAAATCTTGCCCTCGCTCGTACGCGAGAAGGGAAGCCCATAGTGCTCCAGCTCCAGCACCGTGTGGGGCGCCTCACGGCACATGTAGTGGATCGCGTCCTGGTCACCGAGCCAGTCCGAACCCTTAACGGTGTCGTACATGTGCCAGCGCCAGTCATCGACGGTCATGTTTCCGAGCGCGGCGTTGATACCACCCTGCGCAGCAACCGTGTGCGAGCGCGTAGGGAACAGCTTCGTGATGCACGCCGTCTTAAGACCACCCTCGGCCAGACCGAACGCGGCACGAAGACCGGCACCACCAGCACCCACAACGATCGCATCGTACTCGTGCTCCACGATGGGGTAGCCCTTCGACAGGTCGGGCACACCACCGGGGCGCTCAGCGGCCTTGGCGCTCAGCGGCTGTGTGTTGACCACCCGGCTGGCCTTGGTCGTCGCATGGAACTGCGCACGGAACGAGAGAGGCGTAGAAGGCGCGCTACGTGCCGACGTGCGGGACACGTTGCGCAGAAGCGCACTGCCAGCAATCATGGTAGGTAGCGACCGGAAAAAAGCCGTGGAACCTGACCCAGACGTGTCGTTCCAAGGGTAAAAACCTGGCGGCCGCCTGTGGGCTATGGGATTTGGGAATTTCACTCCGGTTTACGCCGGCCAATCAACGTGTACGCATTAGGATATCACTTGCAACTGTTCCGGAGTCCGCCGGAGCTCCACTTAGGTCCGGCAGCGCGCTGCGCGCCGCGTCACTCGTGGAGGTGCAATCGTTGCGGTGTCATAGGAGAGCAGGAGGAGCACAATCCTGGTCGAGATCGTTGTGTACGACTACATCGTAGGCCATTTTGCAGATGTAGAAAGATAGGGGCAGCAGAAACAGATCACTTCGGTCATTCTGTATTGCTCCGGCAGCAGCAACGGCGGTAGCATGGGCTAGTACCCCGTTACACTATCGATGGTCCCTTCTTTAGAGTTCCTCGCTGCTCCTGATATACTTCATCACCATAAATCCGTAGATCAGAGACACGTGCTTGCTACGCACTGTACCACAACCGCCCTCCTATGGCCGACCAAGTGCGGGCACTTCGTCGCGCACTCAAACGACGATGATGGCCTAGCTATATGGCACCTACGCACGAACTTGGTGCCCAGAGAATGAAGAATTCCTGGGAAACGAAGGGCGCATACAATGTATACCTTGCCCACAACCCCAGTTGCCTAGTCTGCCCGCATCGGTAACAGACTCGACACCCCGTCCTCATGAAACGCTGCCTCGCGCAAGCATCAGCACTCATTTCATGCGCAGACATGCATACACACAATGCTGTTTTTGATTCTTCTGTGCAGACAGATCACTCCGGGCATCGCTGCGTGCATGCAATTGGGAAAAACGAAGGTCCTACTACCGCCATTACTTCCACGCGGCAAAGAGCTCCTTTTCCGCGTCGGCAACGGCCTTGTTAAAGGCATCAACCTCGCGCCAGCAGTCCAGCGTCCGCTTCGTGTCGTTGCTGGAGTCAGAATAGGGTCAACGTACCGGTAGCACTGAATAATATCCTCGCGCGCCTTCTTCAGAGCAGGGAATGAATCGATGCTGCGCTTGTTGAACTTCTCGATTTGCGCCTTGACGCGGTTGAGCTCCTGCTGCAGAAGCTCGCTGCTCTGCCCCTTGTCCTTGCCGAACCACGGCTTGCCCTGACGCTCGATGTTCTCCTTCTCGAGGGCCAGCTCAATTTTCTTCTGCATTTCCTGCTCCTGCTTACGCAGCTTGCTCAACTCGGCATGAATCTTGTCCTGGATCGACGAATCAATCAGCTCCTGGCGCTTCGCATCCGGGGCAGGCGCCGATGCATCGGGAACCACCTCCTTGAGTTTCCGGGCCAGAGCGTTTCCCAGCTGCGGGTTAGCGCGAAGTATATACGTACTTCCATCCTGTCCACGGGCTCCGTCGCAGGCGACGTACTTTCGTGCTTCGAAGGAGTTGCGCCCATACTGGTATCTCAGTAGTCCGACGCGACAAGTCGGTGCCGACGAGCCGCGGACCGTCTCGCCCTGCTCCGTGCGGGTGTGCACGTGACTATGGGCTACCGCTTCTTGGAAGGCTTGCCGGTCTTGCGGCCCTGCGCACGCGCAACACCGGCCGAAATGGCCGCATTCTTGTTCCGCCGCTGGACGTCGGCAGAACTACCAGGCGGGCGGGCTTGAATGAGCATGTCTAGGTCCGGAACCTCGGTGTCCACCTCAGAACACACGGGCTCCAGCGGCGCAGCGCGCTTCTCGATGGGCACGTAGGACATAGGGGGCAAAGTCGACATAGCGCGATGTTGTTCGGCGGCGCGCTCATACAGCGATGCCATTTCAGGATGAAGTTGGCGAAAACCAACATCTTCGTAGTCGTGGACCAGCGCCGAGCCATCTTCTGCGGTTGTTGCCATTTCTGTTGAGGTGGATGGCTCGGGTATTTTTTTTTGGGCCGCTGCAGGCTTCTCCTTGCGACGGGTCACGGTGACTTTGTGTGTCTTCATGTCGAGGTGCAGCACACGGCTGCGTTTCGCCGCCGCGGCGGGCTCGTTCGGTACGGGAGTTCCTTGCAATGTTGGGAACGGCGTCTCGGCATAACGATTGCGGGCGAGTTCGGCTTTCCGTTCGGCCTCTTGTTCTTGCTGCTCCTGCGCGAGCTGCTCACGCTTTTCAAGCAGCTGGTTGAGCAGCTGCGTGCGAGTATGTGGTGGGACAATGGGTTGTGCATTACACGAAGGGCATGTCGAGTAAGGCGATACAGGCACGGGTCGAAGCGCAGCACATAGAATCAGACCGCATGCCATACACAGAGGCATGTGCTCTGCCAACGGGTGTTTGGCGCCTTGGCATAGACATAGCCGTCGAATCGAAGGCGCAAATGCGCTTGCGTCTGCGGATGACGGCTCCATCGAAAGCATCGAGAACGCCATATCCAACTCCTTCATCTCCTGTGTCGGTGGTAAGCTACGCGGCGCCGTTGTCTCGGTTGCGGCGAGCGCTGCCGACACATTACTGGGGGTTAGCCGAACCGGCTTGGCCGCTGCTTTGCGTGGCGACGCAGCATGCGCCGTTTGCGATGATCCAGCATTCGGCTTTTGTGCTTGAGGCTGTTTGGCTGCAGACGAAGTTGACGCGGTGGCCTGCGACGGGAATCGATCGGCGACAAATTGCTCCGTGAGGGTTTTGGCCTTCGGTGATGTTCCGATCAGATCCTGCAGGTAAAGGCGAAGCGCTGTAGGCGTTTGGTGTGTGGCGAGGTACGGAAGCACCTGCTCACTAACGCTCTGCGTGTCTGGCGTTAGCGAATAACATACCCAACCCGAGCAACGCGCCGAGCTCTTCGTCCCATTTCTTGGACGACATCGGTGTGGAGGTAGCCGATCTGCGAACGGTCCATTCATGCACGCGCCCTCAGTGGGGCAAGACGCGAAGGAGGGGGTCACTTCACCTACTCCGTCCTTCGTTTCCAAGAAGGAGACGAGTCCGGTACCAGCAATTGAAGACGAGGAACGGTGCCCAAAATGCACAGTGCATGATGACCTCGACAAGAGCTTGTGGGTCGCGTGCTTCCGGTGCGGGACATGGTTTCACACCGCGTGCTTGGGTCTGGACGATGTTGAGAACTATGCAAAATGGTGCTGTGAAGCCTGTCAAGCGGAAGGATTTTCACACACCATGCGTGCGCCGCGACGGCGATCGGCGCGCGAGCGGCCGTCGACGAATTATGCGGCGATCCACGAAGGTCGTCCGCCAGATCCCCTCGGGCGTTGGGCACAATACATGGAGCACTGCGAATCGCTTCCCAACATTGCAAAGCGCGTTCCAGCAGCTACCTGGACGAGGGATTGGCTTGTATCGGACGAGCATGCGCTGGACACACCGACGTTGGTCCCTGCGTCGGATGACGGAGAAATGAAGATCGAAGGTATGCGTGTGCCGCCGCGCACCATCACGATCCGCGATGTTGCGCGCCTTGTGGGCTACGAAACCAACGTGGAAGTCATTGATGTGCAGACACAAATGTCGTCTTCTGCCTGGACCCTGGAAGACTGGGCGAACTACTTTGAGACGCCAGCTGCTGAGCGCGAAAAGGTGCTCAATGTGATCAGTCTCGAGGTCACCGGCACACCCATGGAGTCCATGGTAGCCGCTCCAGCGATGGTTGTCGAGAGTGACTGGGTCGAGCGCGACTGGCCTGGTGACAAGCGTCCGACGACTGACGACGCGAGCAAATGGCCCAAGGTGCAGCGCTACGTACTGATGGGTGTCCAGGGCGCGTTCACCGATTTCCATATCGACTTTGCGGCAAGCTACGTTTACTATCATGTGGTTTGGGGCCGCAAGGTATTTTTGTTTGCGCCTCCGACGCCAGCCAACCTGGCCGCCTACCGCGCGTGGACGTCGTCGGCGCGGCAAGCATCCGAATGGCTCGGCGATGCGCTGCAGCAGCTCTCGCGCGTCGAAATCCAGACGGGTGAGACCATGCTCATTCCGGCAGGATGGATTCACGCCGTGCATACGCCACAGGATACGTTGGTCATTGGCGGGAATTTCCTGTCGGACTTTAACGTGCAGATGCATTGGCGTTTGGAGGAGATGGAGATTGCGACGCGGGTGCCGCGCAAGTTTCGGTTCCCCCACCTTATACGGCTAGCATGGTACGTTGCGGCGGGCTGGGAGACACGGCTACGCACCGAGAATATCGCGCCGCGTATCCGACAAGGAATTGCCCAGCTCGTCAAGCGGCTCGAACGCGAGCTCAGTACGATGCACGAGTACGATGCCGAGGACCATCTGACCGCAAAGGCGAAGCGTGCGCGCGATGCTGTGCCACACGATCGTGTGCCTGACGCAGACTCACTGCTACAATCCTTGCGGGGTGCCCTGGAGGAAACGCCCCGCAAGCGTTCACGTACATAGCCTACCTAGTCGTCTGACCGCAGCGGCACTGGTGTCGACTCGCGCGACGATTCGCCGCTCGATGGCCCCGCACGCGGCGCCGTCATGAATGTTGCATCCGCATCGACATCGGGCGTCGCACCCGCCGAGCGCTGGTCAAACTCGTCTGCGGTGTGCACCGACGAGGAGTCAGGCACATTGACCTGCATATGTGACGGGTATCCAGCCTCGTCATCCGTTTCGTGCTCTCCATTGATGCCAGGGGATGCGGTCTGCGACGGCGCAGGGTCCATAACAGCCTCGCCATGCATCGGCTCTGCATGCTCGACAGGCGCTTCGTCTTGCGATGCCGGCTGCTCAGCGGCAGTGTCGACTTGCATCTCGGTCTCAGCCTGCTGCTGCTCCTTCTCGGCGCGCTCAGCATTGGCCTGCTCTTCGGCACGCTTCTCTTCGGCACGCTTCTCTTCGGCGCGCTTCTCTTCGGCGCGCTTCTCCTCGGCGCGCTTCTCGGCGCGCGCCTTGGCTTCGTGCTCCTCCTGCGCGCGTTTCTCTTCCTCGAGCCGCTCCTGCTCCTTGGCCTCCGCATCACGCTGCGTCTTGTCCTGCTCCTCGTCGGCCTCGCGCAGCATCGGCGCCTCATAAGCATCGCCCTGCTTCTCGGCCTGGATCGCCTTGAGCAAGCCAGGGATATCGTCAATGCCCTCCATGCACGCCAACAAACGCAGCTGCGACGCATCAATGCTCCGCAGCGCACGCCAGACCAAACTCTGCTGGGTGTTTTGGATGCGCATCAACGTTTCGTCCTGCGCGTCGTCGCCGACCGCAGCGCGGCGTTGCTTGGCGCGCTGCTCCTCCATGTGCATCGATCGACTGAGCGACACAAGCGACGGTGGCACGGGCGGCATCTCGAGGTCCTCAAGTCCGTCGGTTGTAAGTGTCTTGACATTGCCTTCCTCGTCGTGCACTTGCACCTCCGACGGCGCCGTGGGCTGGAAACCGTCCTCCCACAGCCTGTCGAGCGCCGGCGTCCCAAGCGCGTATGGGTACTGCGCCTTGCGCGCCTGAAATGCGGCGTGTTCCTTCTCGGCCGCTGCTTGCGCATTGAGGCGGTCGCTTGGCGCCTTTTCGAGCGTGGGCGCACTTGCCGCCTTCCACTGGATCCAGGTGCTCTCACGGCGCAGCACGGGAAGAAGCAGCGATAGGTACTCGCGCCCATCGCTACCGGTGTCGCGCAGCTGCGTCTGTACATGCCGCCACGCGCGCCGCGTCCACTTTTCGTCCGCCTCGGTGAGCGTGAATGGGGGAATGAGCAGCTTGTTTATCCACGAGGCGGTGCGTTCGCGGCTCGTATGCGAGCAGCCCAGCAAGAACTGGAAGAGGATGAGGAATTGGGTGAGGATATGCCGCCGGAACTGTGCGTCGCTCAGCTCGTAGTTCAGCATCGCCTTGCCACTAAGGTATTTCGGGAAGAAATTCGCGGCGTCTGTATCGATGCGCGCACGTTTCGCAGGGTGTGGATCCGCGCGGTTGTACTTTTGTAGCACGGGCAAGATACAGTCGGCCACCGCCTGGAAGATGCGCATTGGCTTGTCGGTGGCCTCACAGAGACGCATCGCAACGGCCGCCTCCGCACCAGGCACCGCAGCGTGCTCGCCCTCGTCGAAAAGGCGTGCCGGGTTCGAAAAGAAGGACTGTAGGCTCCAAAACAGGGTATAAAAGTGCGGGTCTGCGGCGTGGATCTCTGCTGAGTGGGGCACATCGTCCGACGCGGCATCGGGTGCGTCGATGGCCTCGATAGGCGTCTCGTTCTCGACGTGGAATTCGCCTTTCAGGTTGACACCGCTGCGCTCGTTGATGGGGAAGTGCGTGGAGAGGAAGGTGAGGATTCGCCCGGCGAGCACTGTGTGGGGGCTGTACGATTTGGACAGGCGGCGGAGCAGCTCGTTGCACAAGCGCAACACCACGAGGCCTTTGCCGGCATTTGCGACCATACCCTCCGTCAGCGGCTCAGCGCGCGATTGCATGTAGGCAAACAGCTCGGTGCATACAGGGATGGTCGAGCGCTCCATCCATTCCTCCAGCGCCGCGGCCGGTAGCGATGCGTCCGTGATGCCGAGGCGCTGTAGCGCAAAAGCAACGTCGAGGCGTGCGGCAAAATCCTGCATCGAGCCTTGTAGCGCAAAGCTGAGTACCTTTGCGTGCATGGTCTGTGCCAGTACTTCCTCGTACAAGCTCGCTGCACCGCTGTCTCGCTCCTTCGCGGCGCGGAGTGCGTCGCGAGCCGACTGGACCACGTCGCAGAGCGGCTGCGCTTCGCGCGCGACACACGCAATCGAATCTTCCGGATGTGCGTGCGCCACCGCCAACAGCTGCGGTAGGTGTGTGTCGAGCGCTTGCGGCACGGGCTCGACGGCCGCGCTCGGTGCATCCGTCATGCTGGAACGACGCGGACCACGTGACTTGCACCGTGACGCTTCTAGGCGACGATGAGCGAGCGGGCCGAGCGGTATGCAGGCGATGGCGACGCGGAGATGGATCTCGACGATGGTACGCACATACAGCTCACCTCTTAGATCCTAGTGTGCGGCGGCGCGGACGTGGTTTTGTTCCTGGAGCGTCTGAGGACCTGGATGGGGTGAAATCGGGCACGTTTGAGCGGCTCGACACGTCGGCGGACGACACCGAGGAGCGGGCGGCGCGATGTACGTGTCTTGGCTGACGCAGCCGTTGAGGGCTGGATCGTTATGGTGACGAATGTGCACGAAGAGGCAACCGAGGACGACGTGCTGGACCTGTTTCTAGAATACGGCAAAGTGAAGGACCTGCATCTGAACCTCGACCGGCGCACGGGCTACGTCAAGGGCTATGCACTGCTACAGTACGAGACACAAAACGAGGCGCACAAGGCAATTGAGGCGTGCAAGGCGGGCCTCATGCTGCTGGAGCAGCCGCTGAGCGCGGATTATGCCTTTGTGCAGCCGCCGCGTGGCGCGGCGCCGCACGCGCGCCGTCGCGTCGAGCGCGCCCGCAGCCGCAGCCCGATGCGGTCCTAGACCCGATCCATAATGCACGTGACTTTTTCTTTTTTTCCCACGGCGGCCCATATTAAGTGGGCAAGGGGCGCCACGGCTTGCTTCTTTACTTGCTTGGCCTAGCAGTGCGTAGTGTCCTTGTGGAACTGACCGTGCAGAAGACACCACACGTTTCGTTTGGTTAGCTTCCACCATGCAAGTGTTCGTCAAGACCCTCACGGGTAAGACGATTACCCTCGAGGTCGAGTCGTCGGACACCATCGAGAATGTCAAGGCCAAGATCCAGGACAAGGAGGGTATCCCTCCGGACCAACAGCGCCTGATCTTTGCCGGCAAGCAGCTCGAGGATGGCCGTACGCTCAGCGACTACAACATCCAGAAGGAGTCGACGCTGCACCTTGTGCTCCGCCTGCGTGGTGGTGCTAAGAAGCGCAAGAAGAAGACGTACACCACCCCCAAGAAGATCAAGCACAAGCACAAGAAGGTCAAGATGGCCACGCTCAAGTACTACCGCATCAACGATGACGGTTCGGTCAAGCAGCTTCGCCGCGAGTGCCCTTCGCCCTCGTGCGGTCCGGGTATCTTCATGGCGTGGCACCACAACCGCCAGTACTGTGGCAAGTGCCACCTGACCTACCTCTTCTCGGAGGGCACCGCCAAGCCCGAGTAAGCGCTTTGTCGTAGCTCGATAGCTTGTCGATTGTGCGGTCCAATTTTGTGCATGTCTCGGGTAAATCGAGGCCAACGAAAAAAGCACGGTAGAGTACATGGTATCTATGCTCCTGCCCCCTCGTCCATGACGTGACACATAGTGTGACCGAATCAGGGCGGGATCTCGTGGGGCAGCAAATCAAAATAGGGATGATGCAGTGCCTCTTGCAGGGTGATCCGCTTGTTCGGGTCGAACTCGAGTAACCGGCGGAGCAGCGAGACGAACCGCTGGTTGTGCTTGGCATACGACGCATGCGGCACCACAATGTCTTGCAGTGCCTTCATGTTTTGCACGTAGCGCCGGCTCTGCTTGCTCGTGTCCGGCTTGGGGTAGTCGAGATGCCCATTCCGGAAGTATTCCGGCTTGTACGTCTCGGCCTTGCGCCGGTAGTCGTCCGGGAGTGTGCCGAGCACGCGCTCCATCATGGCGAGGTGCTCAAGGTTATCATGTGTCTGGAACAGGGCATCGCCGGTAAAGAACTCGACGAGGATACACCCGAGCGACCACGCATCGCAGGGATACGACCAGCCCATCCCCAGGATGATTTCCGGCGCGCGGTAGTGCCGTGTCGAGACAACACCCGAGTGATACTCATCGTTAAACGTCGCGCTGCCAAAGTCGATCAGGCGAATGTCGTCGTTGCGGAGCACGCGCTTCTTGCGCGCGTGCGCACTGCGTGACGTCGGCACAACGTCGAACGAGGCATCGACAAGCAGCACATTCTCGGGCTTGAGGTCCGTGTGGATCAGCGTAAGCGAGTGCAAAAACGCCACGCTCTTGAACAGCTGCTTGGCAAAGTGCCAAATGTTGCGGCACGGGAACGGCTCAAAGTGGTTGTCTTTGAGGAAGTCGAACACGCTGCGGTCCAGCAGGTCTGACACGATGCACACGTGGTTGCGGAAATCGAACGTCTCCAGCAGCTGTACGCATTTGAACTCGTTCGTCGGGTCATTTTGCCGCAGACATTGCAGCACGCGGATTTCGATTTGGCTCGCGTCGCGGTACTTTTGCACTGCGCGGATCACCTTGATCGCCACAAAGCGCTGCAGCTTGCGGTCGTAGCAGTTGACCACCTTTCCAAACGTGCCTTGTCCAAGCAATCCGCGGATCTGATAGCGCGGCGTGATTTGGTCGCCCTCGCGCACGAGAAAGTGACCGTCCTTGTCATCCACGGGCTCGGTCGGCGCTGGCTCCGCGGCGTACCATGGCGCGCCCTGCTTCTCGTAGTAGGGCCGCGGACGACTTGCGCTCGGCGCTCCGTATGGCGGCAGGTAGTCTTGCTTCTTGGACGTGCGCGTTATCAGCATCGCATTGTCCAGCGATGGCGCCGTCGTGGGCACGGGGGGCGCCGTCGTGGGCGCCGTCGTGGGCATGGGCGGCGCAGCGTGGTGCACCACGCTGCTGGCGAAATTGTTGGTGTGCGTTGCCGAGGTATTCCCGGGATACAGCGGCGAGTACGGTGTGGGAACGCCATAGTGCGGCGTCGGTGGCAAACCGACGTACCCGTAGTCGGCGTCTGGCGCGGCTGCGGGGGGCGCGGCGCCACGCACGCCCTGCGCATGCAACGTTGCAGCGAGCTGGTCGAGCATCGCGACGTTGGCCTCGTGCCGCTGGCGCTTCTGAGCATTGCGTTCCTCGTCGGCGTATGTGAGCGACGCCTTGCGTTTGCCATTTGCCGGCTGTGCGGCGGCGGCATGCGTCGCGCCTGCGGCACTGTGCAGCGGCTCGGCGGGAGGTGTGTCGTTTTCATCGTCGCTGATCACAAACACCTGGCGCTCCTGCCCGTCAATCACCTCCTGGACGCTGGTCAGGCCGGCGGGGGGCAGCGGCGCTGCGGGGGGGCGCGAGCCGATCGCCAAGCCGTAGCTCGGGTCGGCGCCAATCGCACCGTGCGGCGAGACGCGCCGTTTCTTGGTGCGCGGCACGACTGTTGCCATGATTCGTGGGCGGCGCTCCGATGAGCGATCGCGCGTCTTGGCCGTGCCGTGCGCGGTGCGTCCGCGCGGGGCAGCCCCAGTGGCCACGGCCCATCGGGCTCGCTCACGTGCCCACTTCCACGTGCTTCGCTTCTACGATGCGGAAGGGAGCGATGGCCGTTCGGATCGCCCAGCGCGCCGCGCACGCGTGCGGCTGTGCGTGTTTCGCGCAGCAGCAGGCGGCGCCGCGCGCCGTGTCACTTGCGCGGCGCACGCCTGCGCAAAAGCCGCTGCAGGTGGTGCCGCCGCCGACCACCGAGCGCAGTCTGCACCTCCAGCAGCTCTACGCACAGCACCGCCCGCTCCTCGAGCACGAGCTGCTCCCGGCGCGGCCGCGCCGCCTGCTCAATGCAGACATGCAGCTCGCCGAGTTTGAGCCGGCGCCGGAGCACGGGCACTGGCGCCGCCGCTCGCGCGGCGTCGATAGCGCCACGTTCAACGCCATGCTCGACCGCTTGGCCCAGCTCCAAGTCGCGCCGCGCGCCAAGCGCATGCGCCGCCAGGCGCGCCGTGCCTCGCCGCCGACGTCGCCCGTGGTGTACGCCGAGTCGAAGCGCATCGAGCGCATGGAGCGCGACGCGGACGCCACAGAAGAGGCGATTGCCAACGCCGTCGAGCGCGGCGAAGACGTTGCGCGTGCCGAGCGCCTCGGCGCTGAGGCCGAGCTCGTGGTCCTTGGTGAGCCCAATGGCTCGCAAAAGGAATGGGGGCGCGGCGTCGCGACGCACCTCGGCATCCACACCGAGCCCTACGTCCCGCCGGGCGCGCGGACGTCGCGCCCGGCGTACATTGCGCCGGTGAACGAGGACACGATGCACCAAGATGCGCATCTCTGGCTCACACATGCGCTCGTGCAGAACCGCGTGCACGCCGCACAGGAGTGGGACGCGCTCCTCGAGAAGCTCGGTGACAAGCCCAATGTGCAGATGGACAGTGTGCGCCGCAAGAGGAGGAAGAAGATGAACAAGCACAAGTACAAGAAGCTGCGCAAGGCCCAGCGTGCCGAACGCCAGCGTCTGAAGAAGTAGCGTGCTCCACGTAGACACCACGCGCAAGCATACCAACACGCTTTGAATCGGCGGTCCTACATCGTCTACGACTTGCCCACGCGCTTGCCGTTGCGACGCGGACGCTCGCGCAGCACCATACGGTTGCCACCACGAGTGCCAGGCTTGCGCGTGCGCTGGAACTTCTTGGGGTAGCCGTAAATGCTGCGCGGCACCTTGTTCGACTTGGACTTGCCACGTCCACCACCGTGCGGGTGGTCCACCGGGTTCATCGCCGTACCACGCACCTTGGGGCGCAAACCAAGCCAGCGTGAGCGACCGGCCTTGCCCAAACGGCGGTGCTGGTGGTCCTTGTTGCTTACCACGCCGATTGTGGCACACGAGTTGACCGGCACGAGACGCACCTCGCCACTCGACAGGCGCACCTGCGCATGCGTTGCATCACGCGTCTCACCCTCTTCCAGCGCCTCATCCGGCTGGCGGTAGTTGGAAAAGGCCACGAGCTGTCCCGTGGTGCCGGCGGCACGTACCAGCTTCGCCGGACCCAGCGGCCGCAGCGAAATCGCGTGGATCGTCGTGCCGATAGGGATCAGGCGCAGCGGAAGCACGTTGCCGGGGCGGATGGCATGCGTACGGAAAATACCCAGGTCCAAACTGCTGCTCGACGAGGGGCCCTCGGTCTCGTTCGCCATGGAGCGGTAGCTCTGCACCGTGTCGCCGACCGACAGCTGGTCTGGCGCCAGGATGTAGCTCAGCCGCTTGGTCTCATTGTGCTCGATCAATGCCAGGTGCGCGCTGCGGTTCGGGTCGTATTCAAGACGCACCACGCGCTGCTCGCCGGCCTCCCAGCGGTAAAAGTCGACAAGACGCAGACGGCGGCGGTGCCCACCGCCACGCCCACGCACCGTAATGTGGCCATGGTGGTTGCGACCGCCCGTACTGCGCTTCGCGACGGTCAGCGCACGCACCGGCCGCCCGCGGTGCAGCCCGGTTTGCAGCGGGTGACGCACCCAGCGGATCGACGGGGTGATGGGCTTGAACGTCTTGAACTGGTGATCGGTCCGCACAAGCGGGGCAACCTTTTGCTCCGTCACACCTAGGCGTGCGGCAATCGAATCGGTCTGCTTGCGCCTCTTGGTGGCCTTACGCTGGCGCTTGCGCTCAGCACGGCGTTCGCGGCGGTACGGCCTCACGACTTCGACGACCGGTGCCGGCGCGGTCACCCCAACAGCGACAGACGCTGCCGAGGCAACCGGGCGACCCGTTGCCACCTGCGAGCTGTACGTGCGCGCCACGGACGGCGTGCGCACTGCGTGCAGCGCACGCACCGCACTCCTCCAGCTGGACGCCATGAGGAATCCTCGCCGCGGTTCTTCGTGTCACGTGACAACGCCTCGGCCGCGGTCGGCACGCGCGTTGCCCCAGCGTGTCGCACAGTCATGGTGCTGCTAACGACGTCGGATAACGAGCACTTCACCGTCGACCGTGATGTTGCAGAACGGTCGGTGCTCATCAAGCAGATGATCGAGGACATTGGTGAGACGGATCAGCCGATCCCGCTGCCGAATGTGTCGTCGAGTGTGCTGGCCAAGGTGCTGGAGTACTGCAGCCACCACCGCAACGATCTGCCGACGACGAGCGACGATGCGGATGAGATGCGGCGTCGTGCAACTGACATTTCGGAATGGGATGCCAAGTTTATTCAGGTCGACCAAGAGATGCTGTTCGAGATCATCCTGGCGGCCAATTATCTCGATATTAAAAGCCTACTCGATGTGGGCTGCAAGACGGTGTATGTTCCACAGGAAACTGACCAAAAGTGCGAATATGATCAAGGGAAAGCAGCCTGAAGAGATCCGCAAGCTGTTCAATATCCACAATGACTTTACGCCGGAGGAGGAGGCGCAAATCCGCCGTGAAAACGTACGTTGTACACCCCCCAACTTATGCAGGAATGGGCCGAGGACCGCTAGGTATGATATAGATGATAGGTTTCTCGTTCTCATACATAAAAGACTGCTACAAGCTCTCCGGCATGGCTACAGTGGGGTGGCCACGCGCACGGCCAGGTGGTGGTGTAGCGTATAGTGAGCCATCCCGTGGCGTGTGATGGATGTGTGTATGTCTACCTATATGACTGCACCGAACGCCTCTCTAAAGGCCCAAGGCGACTTGGCGGTGCGACGCATGCGTGGGGGTGGGGGCGAAGGTCTCCCCTACGACGTGGCCCAAGCGCGGGGATTCGGCTCGGCGCGGCCGATAGCGATTTGGGGAATTACGGCGAGTCCCTGCCGGCGATGCGCGTGATATATAAAGTCGCCCATCTTGCAGCCAAAAAATCGCCGCCGTGCGAAGGACGTGTGGGGGACCGTGGGGCAACTTTGTTGCCTTGTCGACGCAACGCAAGACTGGGCACAGCATCACACCTGTGCATTATTGCGTAATCCCATTTACGCGTTTTCCATTTCCTCGCGAGGTAGCGCCCGTGTACCCTCCGGCGGACTCCTAACCACCGCCGATCATGGGCTCTCCTGCCACGCGACTTGACCGGCTCGTGTCGCTGCTGGACATTGGGTCTTCGCAGTCGATCCGGTCGACGGCCGCCGTGCAACTCGGGCAGATCGCGGCGCTGCGCGTGCGCGGCGCAAGCACTACCGAGTCCAATGCACCGGCCTCCTCCGAGGCGCCGACGGCGCCCACCCACGGCGCTGGCGCGCCCACCACAACTTATTGCGGCGTGGAAGGCGAATGGGGCGAAGTCTCGTCGCTTCTGGCGCGTGTCGTGCCGCTGCTCTTATCCAAATCGTGGGAAACCCGCAATGCGGCCGCGCAGGCCATATACCAAATTTCCCTCGCGGCGGGTACGTGGGATCCAAGTGGGACAGAGACCGAAGATGACGGCGATGCGGCAGCAGTGTCGACGCCTGCTGACGCCGCACCTGGTCCTGCGCCTCTCAAGTTTGCCGACTTTTCGCTGAGCACGCTGCTGACCGCCGGTACGAAACTCTTGGCATCGGCCGGGAAGGAGTACGATGTGCCCGAGCTGCTCTCGCGCGAGCGGCTGCAGCACGCCAAGAAGGATTTGCTCGGCAAGCTCGGCCTGGGCTTTGGCAGCGAAGACATTGATGTCGGCGTCGACATGGATTCTGAACTGCAGCTCAAAGGCAAGCCGGCGAAGAAGGAAGAGCCGCCTGCCGAAGTTCCTCGGGCACCCAAGATTGAGGTCGAAGAGGTGCCTGAGCGCCAGCTGAGTGCGCGCGAGCGCAACCAGCTGAAGCGCAAGCGCAAGAACGAGGCGAAGATAAACAGCAATGCGCGTCCCGGCGGCACATCGCCGCTTCCTCTTGTTGGTGGCGCGGCGCCGTCGCCCGGGCGTGGCGATGAAGAGAAGGAGAAGCGCATCAAGCTCGAGGGGGATGCCGAGGCGAAGCCTGCGGCCACAGCGACGGTCTCGCTGCAGGCTGCACCCGGCGAATGGCCGTTCCGTGCGCTGGCCGAGCTGCTGAGCCTCGAGCTGTTCTCGCCGACATGGGAGTCGCGGCATGGCGCAGCGCTGGGCCTCCGCGAGCTGTTCCGCACACAGGGCACCGGCGGTGGGCGGCGTGTGGGCGTGTCGCGCGCGTCCAACGCTGCGCGGCACGCCGTGTGGGCCGAGGATCTGGCCGTGCGCCTGCTGTGCGTCTTTGCGCTGGACCGCCTGGGCGACTTTGTGTTTGACCAGGTGGTGGCGCCCGTGCGTGAGACGGCCTCGCAGACGCTCGCGCAGCTGCTGCCGCACATGACCGGTGCGATTGTGCGGCAGACGCATGCCGTGCTTCTCGAAATGATTCGGCAGGACACGATCAAGGCGCCTGATGCACAGCAAGGCACGCGGCGGACCGAGTACGTGTGGGAGGTGCGGCACGCGGGCCTCCTCGGCCTCAAGTACGAGGTAGCGGTGCGGCATGACCTGCTGCGTCAGCGCGCGGACAAGGAGCGTGACACAACGCTCGGGAGCGACATGCTCACCGACGTGGTGGACGTGGCGATGCTTGGCCTACGTGATGCGGACGACGACGTGCGTGCGGTGGCGGCGGCGACGCTGCTGCCCGTCACCGAGGAGCTCGTCGAGCAGCACCTTGACCGGATCCCTGCGCTGCTCGACCAACTGTGGTCGTGCATTAGCGACATGAAAGACGACCTGTCGAGCAGCACGGGCGGTGTGATGGACCTGCTCGCGAAGCTGTTTGGCTACGCGCGTGTGATGGAGGTGATGCAAACGCGCACGGGCGAGCACGCGCTCGTGGCGCTGATACCCCGGCTGTACACCTTTTTCCGGCACACGATCACGAGTGTGCGGCTGTCGGTGCTGAACGCGATGCACGCGTTCCTCCAGGCGGACACGGCGGAGCATGCGTGGGTGGATGAACGGCTCGTGCGTCTCCTCTTCCAGAACATGATTGTCGAGGAGCGTGTGCCGATCCGCGATGCCACCGTGCGTGTCTGGGAGCAGGTGCTCGGCGTGTTGGCCGCAGACCCGGAGCGCTTTGCGGCGTGCATCTTGCCGTACATTCCGACGCTCTTCCGCATTGTCATGATGCCGATTGGCGAGCCGATCGACTACCAGCTCTTTTACAAGCCCGCGCAGACCACCGCCGGTGCGCGGATCGAGCACGACGTCGACAAGGGCATTTTGTCCCAAGACCTGACGCTCGTCGGGATCGATACCGTGATCCGCGGGCGCCTCGGTGCTGCGACGGCGCTCGGCGAGGTGCTGGCGCGCCTGCCGCCCGCCGAGGAGGAGGCGTGCGAGCTGCTGCAGACCTACCTTGCCTCGATGTCGGCGCTGCAAAAGTGCCTGGCCTCGGTTGTGCTGCAGCGCTGGGCGGAACTGGTGGCGCCGGGATGCGTTGCCTTCCTCGAGACGCACCCGGCCGTCGCCCAGGTGCATCAGACGCTGCTCGCGCTGCTGGATGCGACGATGCCCACGACGTACGCCGAGATGACGGTGATGCTGCAGCGCATGCAGCATGACTGCCAGACCCTGCTCAATCTGTTTGTGCGCGACGGGCGCCTGCCAAAAGCCAAGGTGCCGCCCATGCCTGCCGGGGCCTTTACGCTTGAGGATGCGCGGCGCATTGCGGAGGACACCTTCGCCGAGCTCGAGGCGCAGCTGGGGCCCAAGTCGCGCGAGTCGGCGCGCAGCGTGCTCGAGGACCAGCGGCGCAAGATTTTGACCGGCGTCGAGCGCTACCAGACCACCAAAGAGACCGAAGACATCCTCGTGCTCTCGGCTGTGGCGACCGCGGTGATTGCCTGGGAGGTGCTGCCGCCCAAGCTGAACCCGGTGATCCGGAGCATCATGAACAGCGTCAAGTACGAGGAGAATGTCGATTTGCAGGCGCGCAGTGCCACTGCCGTGGCGCGCTTCCTCGAGCTGTGCAGCCGCCCTGGGGCGCGTGCCAATCCGAGCGCCAAGATCATCAAGAACCTGTGTGCGTTTGTGTGCCAAGACACGTCGCACACGGCCGTCTTCACCGAAGCCAAGGCGCAGACGGACCGCATCTTTACGCTTGCAACGCTCGACACGCCGCGCAAGCCGCCGGCCAAGGGCAAGTACGCCGAGCTTGCAGCGCCCGAGGACACCGGTTTGCAGGTGAGCCGCCTGATCCGCCGCGGCGCCGACCAGGCGCTGCAGCAGATCTGCGTGCAGTTTGGCGCTGCGCTGTGGGAGCGCGTGCCGGCGCTGTGGGAGAGCAGCGCCCAGCCGCTGCTCGACAGCTTTGCCGAGGGCCGCACCGTGGACCTCGTGAGCGACGACGCACTGGGCCAGGCGGTGCTCGATGCGTGCTCGGTGTGCGAGGCGATCGTGCCCCACCTCGATCCTGCGCTGCATGCGTCGCTCATGCCGCTGCTCACGACGCTCGTCAACGTCACACAGAGCAGCGTCGCGGTGGTGCGCGCGGCCGGGGCGCGGTGCTACAGCGTCTTGACGCGCGCGCTCACCGACCCTGCGATGTATGCGCTCGTCGAGCGTGTCGTGCCGCTGTTGGGCGACGCGGCGCATGTCGTGCACCGCCAGGGCGCGATCGAGACACTGTCACACACTGTGCGTGCCCTGGACGACCGTTTGTTGCCCTACGTCATCTTCCTCGTGGTGCCCGTGCTGGGCCGCATGAGCGACAGCGACGAGGACGTGCGCCTGCTCGCCACGAACACGTTTGCCGAGCTCGTCAAGCTCGTGCCGCTTATCCACGGCCTGCCGGACCCGCCCGGATTCCCGCCCGCGCTGCTGGCGCGCCGGCGCGCGGAAGAGGAGTTCTTGACGCAGCTGCTCGACGGCAGCAAGGTGCAGCCGTACACGCTGCCGATCGAGATGAAGGTCGAGCTGCGCAAGTACCAGATGGAGGGCGTGAGCTGGATGGCCTTCTTGGCCAAGTACCAGCTGCACGGGATCCTGTGCGACGACATGGGCCTCGGCAAGACGCTGCAGTCCATCACGCTGCTCTCGTGCAAGCACTTTGAGCGCGACGAGCGGTGGCGCGCGACGCAGGCGCCCGATGCGAAGCCGATCCCGTCGCTGATCGTGTGCCCCCCGACGCTGACCGGACACTGGGTGCACGAGATCCAGCAGTACTCGCCAAACCTGCGCCCGCTGCTGTACGCGGGCCATCCCACGGAGCGCGCTCGCCTCCAGTCCCAGATCGGGTCGTACGATGCGGTGATCATGTCGTACGACGTGGTGCGCAACGACATTGCGGCCCTGGCGCCGCTCGCGTGGTACTACTGCATCCTCGACGAGGGCCATGTGATCTGCAGCGCCAAGACCAAGACGACCAAGGCGGTGAAGCAGATCCGTGCGCAACACCGCCTCATCCTGTCGGGCACCCCGATCCAGAACAACGCGCTGGAGCTGTGGAGCCTGTTTGACTTTTTGATGCCCGGCTTCCTGGGCACGGACCACGCCTTCTACGAGCGCTTCGCCAAGCCCGTGCTGGCGTGCCGCTCGGGCAAGCCGAGCGCCGCGGAGCAGGAGGCAGCGACGCTTGCACTCGAGGCCCTCCACAAGCAGATTGTGCCGTTCCTGCTGCGCCGCCTGAAGGAGGACGTGCTGGACGACCTGCCCCCCAAGATCATCCAGGACGTCGAGTGCGATTTGGGCGAGGTGCAAAAGCAGCTCTACGATGAGTTTGTCAAGTCGCAGGCGCGCAACGAAGTCGAAGACGAGCTGGCCGGCGCATCCGACGCCGAGGCCCCTGCCGAAGAGCCGAAGCAGCACGTCTTCCAGACGCTACAGTACCTGCGCAAGCTCGCCAACCACCCCTCGCTGGTGCTCAACGCCGACGTCCCGGCGCAGCGCCAGCTGCTCGAGCAGGTCGAAAAGCAGCGCGGCACGTTCCAAGGCCTGTCGAACGCGCCCAAGCTCCAAGCGCTGCGCCAGCTCCTGCTGGACTGCGGCATCGGCACCGAGCCAAGTGCGTCGAGCGGCGCGCTGCTCGCCACGGCGTGTACCGAGGGCGCCGCCGTCTCGCAGCACCGCGTGCTCATCTTTTGCCAGATGAAGCAGATGCTCGACGTGATCGAAAACGACCTGCTCAAGCCGCTCATGCCGAGTGTGACCTACCTGCGTCTCGATGGCAGCGTCAGCCACGACAAGCGCCATGGCATCGTGCAGACGTTCAACGCGGACCCCAGCATCGACGTGCTGCTGCTGACGACCTCGGTCGGTGGCCTGGGCCTGACGCTGACGGGCGCCGACACGGTCATCTTCGTGGAGCACGACTGGAACCCGATGAAGGACCTGCAGGCGATGGACCGCGCGCACCGCCTCGGCCAAAAGAAAGTGGTCAACGTGTACCGCCTGATCACGCGCAACACGCTCGAGGCCAAGATCATGGGGTTGCAGGCATTCAAGATGAACGTGGCCAACTCAGTGGTCACGCAGCAGAACAAGGGCATGGAGTTCATGGACACGGACCGCATCCTCGACCTGTTTGGCAATACAGACGCGCCGCCCGGCGCGCCTGCGGCGGCGCCCGACCGTGGCGCCAAGGGCAAGGGCATCAGCCAAAAGGCGCTCCTCGCGAGCCTCGAGCAGATGCCCGAGGTGGAGGAACACGAGTATGCGTCGCTAACAAATTGGGCGCCCTAGTTCGGGAAGAGCTGCGTGGCCACCTCCGGGCTCTGCACTACGTAGAATCCTTGAATGCCCAGGTCGAACTGGTACGTCACATCGCGCTTGCTCCCGCGCTCGGCCGTGTCGCGCCGCAGTGCGCTCAGCGGCGATGCCGCGTTGTCCTGCGCCGGAACCTCTGGCTCCTCGTCGGCCGGCAGCAGCGGCGGCTCCAGCAGCACACTGATGCCGATGCTCTGCACCTTTTCGCGCAGCATCGACACCTGCGACTCTGACACCACGCCGGTGTTGGTCAGCACAAAGTCGTCCAGGGGGATGGTGATGGTCTGCCACGCGTCGCCCTTGGTGTCGTCCAGGAACAGGCGGTGCTGGTACAGATCCGTGTTCACAGGCCCATCTGTCTGCACATTGATGAAAAACAGCGGGCCGGCGCTGCGCGGCGTCGGCACACCGGGGTACGGCAGGCCAAGCGCATGCACCGCGCGCGGCACCGCTGGGCCGGACGGGTCGTGTGCGTGTAGCGCGGCGCGCAGCGACGGATTCGACGTCTGTGCGGGCTGTGGCAGGTTGTTCTTCACGCGGAGCAGCAGGTAAGGGTACAGACTCGTGTCCCACGACTCGCTGCCAAACAGCGTCGGGCGCGACTTGTTGCGGAACGCCGCGTACCCACTACGCTCGAGCGACGAATTGCGCGGGATCTGTGAGGAAACTGTTCCATAGAAGCGCCCATACGCCTTTCCTGCCGCATCCTGCTCGAGGGCGACGTGGCACCGCGAGATGCCGCCAATATCAGTGTCGGAGCCGGTCGCGATCTGTGCGATCTGCTTGGCGTTCGTGAGCTCGTACAGCGGCATCACATCGCGCGCGGTGTCGGCCGCACTCACATCCATGCGGAGAACTGCGATCAGCACTTCCACGTACTCCGCGCCGTCTCGCGCTGCAGTCCGTGCACGGTGCGCCCAAGCGCCTGGCGCCACGCTGCGAGGGCCATGGTGGTGTGGGGTGTGGAGGTCAGCGCGGCGCCACGTGATACTTTCTTCGACTTGCCATGACGAACGCTGTGCCCCTGATCCGCCGTGGCGGCGCACACGCCGTGCGCGCTGCGCCACGGTCGCTGGTGTCGGTGCGCTCGCTGCACGCGACACGTGCGATGCAGGACGTCCCGCGCTCGCCGTTCCAGGTGTTTGTGCAGACACTCCGGGAGGAGCTGCAAAAGTCGCGCGAGATGCAGGACAACATGAAGCAGCTCCAGGGCCACTCGGACAAGATCCAGGACTCGGAGACGATGCGCAAGGCGCGCGAGGCGTACGAGCGTGCCCGCATCATCTCCTCCATTAAGCACAACCCGCGCCTCCAGGCCGCCGCCGAGCAGCTCCGCAAGAGCGGCGGTCAGGTCGGCGGCGCCATTGCCGCCACGCTGAAGCAGATGGAGGAAAGCGAGATCATGCGCTCGCTGTCGGCCATGTCGGACCGTGTGCGCCGCCAGCTCGAGGAGTCGACGGCACCCGTGCGCAACACCGAGGTGTACAAGGCATTTGCGCAGACCATCTCGGAGGCGTTTGACGACGGCAGCGGCGCCATCGATATCCGCGTCGCGGAGGGCACGAGCGAGAGCGAGGCGCGTCGGTTGCGTCGCGAGGCGCGCCTGCGCAAGATCGGGCGCCCGCCGCCCGTGCACGACGTCGAGGCGGCGCCCGCACCGGCGGCCGAGGTCGACCCGATTGTCGCCGCCGCCGCCGCCGCCGGCGAGGCGGCCGGCCGCGAGGGCACCGACGCTGAGGGTGCCGCGCCCGACGCCGAGGCCGCGCCCGAGGCCGCAAAGGAGGCGGCGGCACCCAAGCCCAAGCGGCTGGGCGGCTACGCCGTGGGCCACCGCCGCACCGCCGAAAACGTCAACGCCGGCGCTGATTTGGTCCTGGCGCCTGAGAGTGCGCAGCCGAGCCGTTGGAATCCGTTCGGTGAGGGCAGCGCGGTGCGCCGCCGGCTGAGCGAGTGGAACGAGCAGTACCAGGAGAGCGAGCACCCGTTCGTGGAGCGGCTGCGTGGCGTGACGAACACGGTCGCGTCGTGGTTTGAGGAGAACGAGACGGTACAGGTGGTGCGCGCGATCAAGCAGCTGGATCCCTCGTTTACGCTTGCGCAGTTCAGCACAGATTTGCGCGAGTATGTGATTCCCGAGGTGCTGGACGCCTTCCACGCCGGGCAGCGGCAACTGCTGCGCCAGTGGTGCGGCGACGCGACCTACAACGTGCTGATGGCCACGATTGACCCCTACCTGCAGCGCGGCTATCTTCCGCAGGGCCGCACGCTGGACCTGTCCAACGTCGAGGTGCTGCAGGGCAAGATGCTCGAGACTGGGCCGATGCCCGTGCTGGTGATCAGCTTCCAAACCCAGGAGCTGATGTACTTCACCGACCCGCGCACCGGCGAGGTCAAGGAGGGAAGCATCGAGCAGGCGAACCTGTGTCGCTACGCCATGGTGCTCACGCGCGTCGAGAGCGAGCTCGACAACGAAATTACGGGCGGCTGGAAGATTGTCGAGTTGGCCCGCCGCGGCGAGGCCGCCTTTATGTAGGCACTATAGGTGCGTACACGGATCGCACACAATCACCCCATCGTACTCGGCCATGGGCTGCGTCAGTGGCGTTACGTACATAGCCCCAGCTGTGCAGGAACGCGCGCACCTGCGTCTGGATCTTGCTACTCTTGGTCCGGCTGTGCTTGCCGGCGCCCACACCGAGATAGGCCAGCCCGCGAAAGTGTTCCGCCTCGAGCGCGAGGAGGAACCGCTCGGTGGCCTGCACCGCCTCGCTCGCATACAGCCCATGGAGGTCCAAAAACGCTTCCATGCGCTCCTCGAGGGAGAGGGCGTGCCGTGTGTACGGCGCAATGTTGGCCGCGCGGGCCACGCCCAGGTACAGGCCCAGGCCGCCGCCCGCACGCCGGCCGCGCACGCCTTGGGCGCCACGCTCGTCGCTCGCCTGCGCACTGCTGCCCCATCCACCGGCGTCGCCACCCGCACCGACGAGCAGCTGTTCGCGCAACCGCTGGTGCCGTGCGTGCACCATCGCCTCGATGGCCTCCCACGACGCGTCCGGATACTTGGCACGCAGCTTGCTCATTTCGCTCGCGAGGGCCGTGCCGGTGCTCAGCGTGGGGAGCAACGTAGGAGGCCGCAGCGCCAGGCGCCGCGACACCGTGCGCACTGCGCCGCCCGCCGGCGGCGCGGCGGCGCGTGCGGAACGCGACGCGGCCGCCTGCGCACGCGCTGGCCGCGGCGAAGCCGCTGCGGCGGCCCACCGGGTCTGCGCTGGGTCGAGGCGCTGGCGCACAATGCCGGGCACCACCACCTCGTCGCGCGGCGGTGGGGGCGGCTCGTCGTCGACCGAGAGGCTCGAAGCCAGCACCGAGAGCGCGTCAAAGTCGTGCAAGAAGGAGCACGGGTCATTGAGGCACTGGCCGCGCAGCCAGAAACGGCACAGCGCCTTGTTCAGGTCGTGCGAGAAGCGGCAGTCGGACCGACGGCACTCGCCGGCGAGAAAGTAGCGGCAGACGCGCGCGCCGCCGAGCGCGTCCTGAGCGGGCATCTCGCCCGGCAAGGCGGACGCGATGAGGGGCGTGTTGGTGCGCCGTGCCTCCTGCAGCGTCTGCATCGTCGCCTGCACGTCGTAGTGGTTGCGCTCGAGCGCCGCTTGGATCTGCTGCGGCGCCGTATGCAGTTCGTCGCCAAACAGCTCGGGGTGCTCCGTGAGGAGCATCGTGCAGAACACGTCCAGCGGCGCGAGTGGCACGGCCAGCTCGGCGCCCGGCACAAACACGGGCTCGGGCACGAGGGGGTCGGCCGGTGCCGCCTTCGCACTCGCAAACGGCGAGAACTCATCGTCCTCGTCATCGTCGCCACTTGCCTCGCCGCTCTCGCTCACCTCGTTCACAAAGGTGGGCGGAGGCACGGCGCTGCGCGGCGTAAACGCCGGCGCGGCAGCCGCCGACGGCGTAAACGACGCGGCAGCGACGCTCAAGCGGGGGAACGGATCGGAGGCATCGCGTGCCGGCACACTCGCGGGTGTCGGCGCCGCGACGGCGGGCTGCGCCGTTCCCGCACCCTCGCCTGCCACCGACGAGGCCGGCGGCGCGCGGGCCGCGGCGCGCACCGCCTCGGCGGCTGGCCGTGCGGGGGCCGTGCGGGGACTGGCGGCGGCGCCCACTACCCGCCGGCGCGCAGGCCGCGGGCTGGCGATCTGTGTATCGTCGCGGTGGCGGAGCATCAGTGCGAGCACGGCGGCGTCGAGTTCTGTGTCGTTCTGCGGTAAGTGCGCGAGCGACGGACCATGGTGCGCCTCTGTGCGGAATGGATGGCGTCTCCGAGCGTGGACCGCAGCGTGTCCATCGCGCGCTCGTCCGACTCGGGCGCCTGCTCGAGCTGCTCAAGGATCTGCTTGACCGGCTCCTGCACGCCCGGATCCGCGTGGGAGCGCCCCAACAGCGCACACAGGTACGCCTGCGTCGCGGGACGCGCCGCGGCCATGCTCGATTGACCGTGCGTCGTGAACACGTGACTTGGATCCGACGACCACCCCGACGATGGCGGCGCGTCGGAAGCAGCGGTACGTGCGTCCCACTCACCAGTAGCGACCTCGTGGAGCGCGTGCGGTACCCCAACCCACTTCCAGAGCTGCCGTATGCGCCAAAGCTCGTGCATATCCCGGCACCCCAGCCGAACTACGCGTCGCCTGTGTATGCCCAGCGCATCGCCGAGTCGCAGCAGCTGCCCGTCGTGGTCGACGCCGAGGCGGGCATGCCGCTCGACCTCGCGCGCATGGAGTCATTATGGCTCGCCGATGGGCGCGACGCCGTGACGACCTCGTACCCGCTCGACGAGACGCAGCTGCACGACGACGACGCGTTCCTGCTGTCCGACGACCTGGCGGCGCGCGCGCCGGGCGTGATCGAGGGCGCACAACCCGCGCCCGCACAACCCGCGGACGTGACGTGGCTGCGCCGTACCGAGTACCTCGGCGCCGAGCAGCGCAAGCAGCGCCAGGCCGAGCGCAGCACACGTGCACCGCCGCTCGACACCTCGCGCGACGCGCAGATCGCGCGCATCCAGGAGGGCTTCGCTGCGGCGAATGTGCCGCTCGCCGAGCTGCGGCACCCGAGCAAGCCGGGCGTGCATGCGGTCGATGCGTACGAGCTGCTTCCCGATCCCGAGACGTGGGCGACGCCGATGCACGTCGTGCGCTTCACCACGGCGCTCGGCCGCGCAGATGTCGAGGACGACGTGCGCATGGACACGGCCGTGCTGCGGCCCTACTCGGATGCAACTGGGCAGCGCGTGTCGCTCTACCTCACGAGCGGCGAGACGCTCCCGCCGTACGACGACGGCACAGGCGAGGCGCCCGATCCGCAGGCCGCTGCGGACGCCGACGCCCAGGTGCCCGACGCGGAGCGCGTGCGTCGGCAGGACATTGGTGCGCTGCGCTACCTCAAGCGCCGCCGCCTCGGCGTGTACCCCGAGGGTCCGCATGCCGACACGGCGCCGGTCGATGCGAACGAGGCGGCGACCGCGTTCCGCCACGTGCGCGATCTGGAGCCGCTCGACCAATTGGCCTCGCTCGGGAACCAGCTGGTGCTCGTGCTCGACGACGGGCACCCTGATGCGGCGCCGGAGCTTGCGTCGATCACTACCTCGGGCACGGTCGCGGCGCAGGCGGCGCGGCGTGACGAGGCCGCCGCCGACGACACCGACGCGCTCTTCGATGCCGACGAGGCGCCGGCCCAGACCGAGTCGGACGTCTCGACGACGCTCCCGCCGCAGACCGACGTGGACCGCGTGCGGCAGCGGGCCGTGCCGCCGCTCTCGCTGGGGCGCAAGGTGGCCTACTACCACCCGATTGATATGCGCTACAGTCTGCAGATCCGGCGGCAGCGCAAGGCGGAGATGCACCGCGCCGTGCCGTACGACGACTTTTGGCACCGCGTCGCGCTCGGCAACCGCGCGGCGACGGAGCGCGAGCGCGCGCGGCGCATGCATGCACGTGCGCAGGTGGATCAGCTCGATCTGGACGGCGTCGAGCTGGAGGAGAGCGAGGACGAGGAGGCCGAGGTCGAAGAAGCGCACGAGGCCCAAGACGCCCATGATGTGCCTGCCTCCTTGCGTCACGGCGATGCAAGCGACGAGCGCAATGACGACGAACATGACCAGGGCGCCGTCGAGGAGGACATGGACCATGTAACGAGCCCGGCGGGCGCGCGTCACGACGAGCGCGCGGCAGACCGCGATGCAGACGCCGCGCATGCGGCCGGTGTGCAGGTCGGCTTCGACGCCGTAGCAGCCGGCGATACGCCGATGGCCGCCGCACAAAAAGAGGGCCAGGCGGTGATGAACGCCGCGGCGCAGTCCACGACGACGGCCGGCGCCGACCCCAAGTGGGACGCGCTGCACGGCGACGAGCACGACGAGGAGCGCGGCGCGGCCTCCGACGCGACCGGAGCGTCGGACGCGGCGTCGGATGCCACCGACTCAGACGCGTCCGAGATCGATGCGGACGCCGAGCTGGCAGCACTGCGCGAAGAGGCACAGGGCGCAGGCGACGACGTGCCTGCCGAGGGTGGGCGGCGGTCGCGACGTAGAGACACGGCAGCCTAGCAGCTACAAACCTCGGTACGCACTACGTGGTCGACGACTCGGCGGGGCGCACGGGCGGGCGCCACTGCACGCGCGCGCCGATCTCGTACAGATCCTCGAGCACGTCCTCGAGGCGCGCATCGCGCACAAACGACTCGTAGCAGCGGTACAGCTGGAGCGCGGCCTCGGCGTCCTCGATGGAGTCGTGCCCCTCGTGGGTCTCGTCCGGGACGTGGGCGTCGTTGGCCTTGAGCACGAGGCCGGACTGGATGTCGCGCTTCAGCAAGAACCACGAGAGGAAGCGCAGCGACAGGTTGCGGGGGTGTGCGGGCGAGTGGAAGAGGCACACGGTATCGATCACCTGGCTGGGCGGCACATACAGGTTGATGATGCGGAAGTCCTTCGCGAGGCCGTGCCCAATGAAGCGGCACCCGCGGTCGACGAGCATGCGCAGCTTCTTGTAGGCAACCTTGTGTGGGACGAGCGTCGCGCGGCTCGTGCCCGGGTCCAGGTCGCCGGGCTGGATGCCCGAGTACTGTGTCAGGTAGTCGACCACGCGCTCCGGCACGTGGATGTGGTCGTCGATGAACGGCACGCCTTCCTTGGGACCCTGGCCGCGGATCACCGACACACGCGCGAGCGCGAGGGTGCCTGGCTTGAGCACGGAGCGCGTCCCGTCCGAGCTGATCTCGACCTCCTCCTCGGCGAGCGCGACAAATTCGGCGTCGATCGCGACAAGCGTGCCGGGCTCGGGCAGCTCGTCCGGCGCGAGCAGCGTGTGCCGGATGTGCGCCGTGTCGCGGTGCGCGGCCATATTCACGTCGGCGGTGAGCAGGCGCGTGTCCGGCGAGAGGCGCTCCGCGGCATGCGCGAGGTGCGCCGCGTGTGCCTGTGCCGCGCCGTCGATGCGCTCCCATAGGATCAGCGCTGGAATTTTCCACGTCTCACCAAAGTGCAGCACCTCATCAGCGGACACCGGGCGCACGAGGAAGTCGTTGAACAGCGTCCACGCCTCGCGGTCCTCGTCCGACGCGCCGCGCACGTACGTGCACAAGTGCGGCGCATCGTGTGCGCCCTGCACCTGCACCACGAGCGCACGCAGCGTGTACACCGCCACGTCCTCGCCGGGCGGCACAGTGGTGTGGCTCGTGGCCTGCACGCGCCCGTGCACGACGTGCACGGCAAGGTACGGCGCAAGGAACGCGCCCCCGTGGTCGCGGTCGGGCACCCATTGCGCGAGCTGCGCGGCGGTGTGCACGCTGGCGTTCATGCTGAGCACCGCGGGCAGCGCGTCGGTCGACAGCACCGTGCGGAAGGTCGCGTGTGGCGCGTGCGGCGCCTGGCAGTGCCGACACTTGCCGCGCACCACGGCGTCCCGCGCAAACGACGCGCCCAGCACGCTCGCAACGTCGTGCGCGGGCGGCGCGCCGGGCGGGGGGTATACCAGCGGGAGCACATGCGCGAGGTGCTGCCGGCTGCTGTGGTGGCCGCACACGCCGCACGTGCTGTGCGTCTGCAGCGTGTAGGCGCACGGGTTGGCACAGAGCGCGAGCACCTCGGTGGGCAGCGCCATCGACGCGCCCGTGCGCAGCGCCTCCTGCGATAGCTCGCCCAGCAGAAAGTGGTTGAGGCGCTGCGCGAGCTGCGAGTAAGGCGCTGCGGCGCTCGACGCGTCGTCCAGCAGGCCGAGCGCATGCACCTTGGGCATGTGGCCAAACACGCGCGCAAAGTTGGTCGCCTGGCAGTTGGTGCCGTGCGCCTCGTCGAGCATGTAGAACAGAAAGCCCGCCTCGCACAGCAAGCACTCGTCCAGTGGACACGGCATGCGTGTGTGCCGCTGCGCAAAGACACGCAGGGCGCGCGTGTACTGCAGCGCCTGCAGGTATGCATGGACGTACGTCGCGCCCGGACACGCCGCGTTCGCCTCGAGACCCGAGAAGCGCGTCTTGTTGTAGTAGCCAAAGTCGAAGTCCTCCACGCCGAACCGGCTGTACTGGATCGAGAGCAGGCGGTAGTAGCCGGGCATCCCGGCATGGTCCGCCTCCCACGCCTCGTCCGGCGCGTCGCCGCCCGTCTGCTCGCTGTGGAAGCGCGCAAGGTGCACACGCCGGTCGCCCCGCGCGCCCCGCAGCCGCGCAAGCGCCGTGCGCTTCAGCTTGCCGTGGCGCTCAAAGCGATCAGTCAGGTCGTCGGTGCTGACCAGCTGGTTGCGCTGGCCGCGCAGGTGCTTGGGCAGCGGCGCAAACCCGAGGCTCTGCATGCTCTGCGCATGGTCCAGCACACCGGCATCGATGAGCGCTGGGCGCGTCAGCAGCGGCGTCCCGTGGCTCCAGTATTCGTCTGCGGACAGCGCCGAGAGCAGCCGCGAGTCGTAGTGCGGCATACCGACGCACGACAGCGGCGTGTCCGACTGCCAGTCGATCCGCGGCGGCGGTAGCACAAAGTCGGCCACGGGCGGCGGCTTTGTGGGATACGCGTTAAAGCGCACAGGCAGCGCCGCCTGCGACGCCTTAGCGTCGTTCGTCCAGAGCCGCACGCTCCCGTCTGACTCGCCGAACGCCAGCGCCTCCGCGGACGACGAAAAGGTCATGGACGATAGGTAAGATGCCGAGGGCAGCAAATAAAACTGCGTCTGCCCGGGGTTGTTCGTGTCCACCACCTGAAACTGTGCCTGCGGCGTCGCAACGGCGAGCAGCGACGTGCGCTTCGGGTGGATCGCCAGGAACGCGGGGCCGCCCGGCGCCGTCATGGGGATGGGCACGCGCGCCTGCAGCGTGCGCAGGTCGTGCACCTTGATCATCGGCTCGGGCACGCGGTGACCCTGGCGCAGCGTCCAGCCGATCGAGTAGATCAGGTTGCCCTCGGCCTGCATGTCGATCAGCCCACCGTGGTGTGCCGCGATCTGGTGCTCAATCGCAAGCGTGCGGGGGTCACGCAGCTGGATGTGGCCCTGCTCCGTGCCGGCACACACGTACCGCCCGGACTTAACCAGGTGCGTGATGGCCGCCTCGGCAGGGACGCGGCGCATCACGCGCCCCGAGTTGGCGTGGATCGCAAGCAGCACATCGTTCTCACTCAGCGTGCCAGACACCGCTTGAGGCGTCGCACCGCCCACAATCACGTCGGAGCTCGTGCTGAGCGGCGACAAACACATCCCCGCCAGCTCCAGGCCAGGGGCATGGTCGCTGCGGTCAGTCACGCGCGACGCGAGTAGACCTACTTCACACACACTCTCCACCGTCCGAGTCCGGTGCGCTGCGCAGCACACACAGAGTCGCCACTTGCGCTGATGATCGACTTCTCGTCTGAAACAATCGTGTGCACGGCGCTCCGCCGCGTCGACGAACCGTGCGCAGGATAACTCGAGTACCGCGAATACGTCGGCGGGGTGTTTGTATGCGACGTCACCTGGCCGGACGCATTGCCCGTCCAGAGCATCTCTGCAAACGGGTCAAAGTACAGCGACGTCACGGCGCCGAGCATGCCGGGCACGGCATGATCGGCGAAGAAGTGCGCCTGCTGCGACCATTCCGCCATGGAGTAAGAGCGCACACCTCCACCAGACCGCGTCGCCCCCCACGCGCCGCCCGGCGCCCAGCGCGGGTCCGCAAGCACGCACACGCCAGGCCCTGCTAGCCACGCACACCCGCACCGCGCATCTCTGACGGTCGGCATCCAGGCATACACCTACTATCGACAAACACTCCCTCACTCGTGCCTGGTCAAGTCGTCATAGTATGCATTCACGCGACAAGGCGACGGGCCTCGCATCTACAAAGGACTCGTCGGCTTGAGCTTGTTCTTCGCCGTGAGCTTGTCCTGCCGCCACTCGTCCACGATGCTGTCCATCTTGGCCATATTTTCCTGCACACGCTGCGCACGCTGGCGTGCAGCACGGTCTGCAGCGGCACCCTTGAACATGCGCTTCTCGGCACGGCCCGCATACGGACCGCGGTCGTGCTCCTTGCGCGCGATCCGCTGTGCCTCCCGCTCATCCTGCTCGCGCGACAGGCGCGGGAGCTGCGGCAGGTTGTGCAACGGCAGGGGGAAGAGCACTTCGTGCGTCGCCTGCCGACGCAGCCGTTCCTTCATTTTGGCGTATTTCGGGCTCGCGCGCACCGAAGCAGTGTCATCCATAGCGAATGCAGCACGCACAAGCTGCGCCTGGCGCCGCTGACTGAACGCGGGCGGTGTCCAGCGCTCGGTGGTTGCATTCTTCCAATGCAAAAAGGCGCGCTTGTTCACATCCGACTGGATCGACGGCGAGTCTTTCCGGTGCTGCGCCTTAATTCCCTCTGCCTGGGCATGCTTGCGCCAGCGAGCAAAGCCCTGCATCAGCTCGGCTGGCGCGCCGCGCGCAACGATGCGCGTCGGAGCAAGCGCCATGATGGAAGAAGAAAACGCATACTTCCTCACTACCTCCACACGATGACACCCCGGCTCGCCGACGTGCGCCCGTCGTGTGCCGCCGCCGCAGCTGCATCGCACATCACGATCGACGACGCGGCGATCGACGCATTCCTTGGCGCGCTCGATACACAGCGCTTTGAAGCGCTTAAAAAGGAACACGGCCTCGTGTTTCCCTTGAAATTTTCCACATTCCGGGATGAAATCAACTTTGTGTGTGTGCTGTCGTTGCTCAATGCGCTCTCGGGCTACCGCAAGGTCTTCCACGAGGTTACGGGGCACGGTGCGTATGATAATGTGCGCCATATGCTGCTTGGAATGTACCTCTCCAACGATCATGCGCTCACGGCCAAGGCGCTCCGCGAAGTGACACCGACGCAGCTCGCAACGGTGCTCGGCGTGCCGACGCACTCCGAGTCAAAACACCCTACGCTCCCGTTCGTCACGGTGGGCACCGTCGGTGGGCCACTGCATGCGCCGCTCGAGCTCGTGGCGAATGCTTGCAAGGCCGCCGGGCAATTCCTCGAGGAAGAGGGCAAGGCCGACCTGGGGCAGTATGTGCTTGATGCGTGCGCCGAAGCGCTCGATCAAGAGCAGACCGAGTCGCACCTTCTCGAGGCCATCACATGTGTTCCTGGCTTCGATGACGCCTATACGCTCGACGGTAAGCCGGTGTATCTATACAAAAAGGCCTTTTTCCTGATGAATGCCCTGCGCGAGAGGCTTGTGGGCGGCACGTTGCCATCCGACGCACCGCCGGTGGCCGCCCAGCTGGCCGAGCGCTGGCGCACGGCGTTTCCGGAGGCGCTGCCGATGTTTGTTGACAACGTCATTCCCACGATGCTGCGCCACTACGGCATCCTCCGTACGGAGGAGGCGAGTAGCGATGCGCTGCGGACGTGGGCGGCAACCGAGCAGGGTGTTGCCCTGGGCAAGGAGGACGCATACCGCATCCGCGCTGCCGCACTCGCCGCCGGTGCCCGCATCGTGGAGCGCGCCACCACGAGCATGACAGAGGTGGAGCTCGATGGGTACCTCTGGTCGGTGGCCAAAGACCCCGAGTTGCGTTCGATCCCGCGTATCTCGGAACAGGACACGATGATGTATTAGCTACGATAGATGCAACCCGGCCAAGCTCTCGGCCGCCGAGTGCGACGGTGGCGCGCTGCGCGTGTCCGACGCCGGCTCGTCCTCGGGGTCCGGATGGTGGGCGCGCTGGTACGCCTCCACTTCGGCCCGTGCGCGCTCGAACAGGCGGCGCTTTTCCTCCTCCTGCGGCACGGGGCCCAGATCAGGCGGAGGTGCCGTGTACGCCGCGGCGCTCGACGTGGAAACTGTGGGCGGCGCATACGGTGCCGGTTCCGCCGCGGTGCTCGCGCGCGGCGTGTCATACGCTTCCGCCCGGCTCGGTCCCGCGGCATACCCCGCATCTTGGGGCGCGGCGTGCGCCTGTGCCGCGTATGCCTCGTTCGCCTGCGCGCCCTGTACTGCATACTGCTCCATGCGCTGCGCAATGAGTTCTTCGAACGTGCTGCGCGCGCGCATAAACTTGTCATTCATTGCCCTCAGATCCTGGACCTTGACGCTGTACCGGTCCATCAGGCGGATGATCTTGGGCCGCAGCGCTAGTGAGCGCTGGTACAGCTCCTGCAGTTCGTCGTCATCCACAAAGTTGTCACGCACGGGATCGAGCTGTTGCAGCCGCGCGTGCAGGCGGTGGATGTCGGCGGCATGCGCAAAGACGCTGCGCTCCATCTCGAGATCCTGCTCGATCGCCGCCTGCGCCATTTCGGGCATTGGCTCGACGTAGTTCACCGGGAAAATGCCCACATCCTGCCGCAGCTCGCCGCGCCACCACTGCTCATAGACACTGTCGAGCACACGGATCACGTCCCCTGCCGAGAACGCCAGCTCGCCCGGCTCGTCGGGCTCAAAGTCGTAGAGCGCACGGACGAAGGAGGGACGCGTGGAAGGCACGGATGGCGCCACTGGAGATGCTGCCGGCTGCGCCGCGGGTGGCGCCGCCGGCTGCGCCGCAAGTTGGGCGGCCGGTGGCGCCACCGACGGAGTAGCCATGGCCTCGGCGGGCGCCGCGGACGACGACGAAGTGCTGGTGTTCGGTACGCCCCGCGCGCTGCTGCTGCTTGCAACAGGCTGTGCCGGCTCCGGTGCCACACGACCTCCTTGGTCTTGTACCGACAAAGCGAGAGCGCGCTGCAGCTCCTCTTCCTCGCGGCGCAGGCGCTCGGCGGCATCGGCGTTCGTCGTCGCGACCGTGTCGTCATCTGCCTCAAAATACTCTTCCCTGAGGCTGCGCATCGTGTCCGAGACAAGTGCCAGTGTGTCGTCGTCCTTGTACTCGTTGGCCCATTCGCGGAGGAGGGTCAAGATGCGTTTCTTGACCAGCGCATGCGTCGTGCGCTCCATGACCAGGCGCGAGAGCGTATGCATAAACGCACGCGAGGCAATCTCATGGTGCACCGACGTGCCGCAGTTCTTCGAGAGCATGTCGGTGAGGGTCAGTGCGTAGAGCTGGACGTTGGTGTTGCGGTGCGCCAAGCGCCGCTGGATCGCCGCCAACATGAGCCGTGCATTGCCCTCATTGTTGTCTGATAGCTTATCACATAGATCAAGGTTCAGCTGCCAGTTCTCACTCGTGAGTCCCTCGTCGGTGGCCTTCACAACAAGGTCCTCGTACGGGTTCGGTGCTTTGAACATGCCGCCGCCCACGGTCGTCCTACGCAAGCCACGTGGCGGTGTTGGTTCCTCCGGATGGACGATCTCGCCAACCTGGATTTTGGCGCGTCCGCGCAGCAGCGCGGCGCGCAGGGGGCAGCGAGCTCGTACAACTTTGACGCACTCCTGCGGTCTATGCCGTCGACGCGCTCCGCGTCGCCACACAAGCCCGCGGCAGCCACACCGGCCACCGCACCGAAAAAGGGGCCGGCGGCGTCGGCCGGCGGCACGAGCACCGACGCCTTCTCGTCGCTACTGCCCACCTCGTTTGCTTCGCAGGCACAGCAGCCGATGAATGCGCGTGCATCGACACAGAATTCGACGCTCGCAGCCGCTGCACAGGCACGCACCGGAGAGAAAAAGGCCGGCGCCGCGTCCAGCAACGCTTCACCGTTCGACGGTTTGGACCAGCTCGGCACGGCACGCGCCTCCGCCAAACCCCAAGCGGCGGCAGGCGCATCATCTAAGCCACCGGCGGCGCCGGCGACCAAGGCCGACCCGTTTGACTTCGACACCTGGGACTCCTTCGGCGCCGCATCACAGGCGCCAACTGCCAGCACCGCACAGGCCGCATCGGCGCCCGGCTTCGACTTGCTCGACGAGACACCCGTACCGTTCAAGCCGCATGTGCGCGTCGCCGCCAAGTCTACGGGCCCATCCGAGGCGGATCTCTTGGAAGACTTTTTCGTCCCCAAGACACCGGCGGCGCCAGCGGCCGACGTGGCGGCGCCCGTCGCACCAACCGCACGGACGGAGCATGGCATCGCGCGCGGCACGTCGCCGCCACCGCACGTCGTGGGCCAGCTCGTCGAGATGGGCTTTGCGCCTGACGCAGCGCGCCGCGCCCTGGCGCGGACACCGAGCGGCGTCGACATCGAGGCGGCACTAACGACGCTCACCAACGAACGCGGCACAGCAGCGCCCCCCGTTGAGGAGGAGGAGGATGTATATACACGGGTTGAGCACGATGACGAGTTCACCACGACGCACATCGCCGCGCAGCGGGCCGAGCGAACCCTGCAGGTGCCCGCCTGGGCGCAGCGCGCAGCGACGCCCGACTGGCAAAAACAGGCCGACCAGCTGCGGGCGCAGGCCACCGAGCTGGGCTCAAATATGCTCAAAAACGCCAACGCATTCTGGGGCAATGCCAAGGCACAAGCGCAGCGCGCGCTCGACGAGGTGCGCCAGGACGGCGAGCCATCCGCCGTCGAGATGGCCGCGGGGCTCGGCCGTCATGCGTGGCGGCGGTGGGGCGCCGCGATGCAGGCCAGCGCGAAGAAGCCGATCGACTACAGCGGCAAGCCGCGGTGGATGCAGGATGCCGCGGAACACGAGGCGCGCGTTAGCCGCACCGCCTCGCCCGCGCCCGGAAGTGCTGAGCGCGAGGTGGCGGCGCAGACGTCGGCTGCGCGGGCGTCGAGTGCCGCGCCCGACACCTCCAAGGCACCGCAGTCCGCGCCTGCGCCTGCCGCGGCTCGGCCCGCAGCCGCACCGCGGGCGGCATCTGTGCGCGCCGCGGCGCCGGCCACTAACCCTTCCCTACTGCGCCGCCCCCTCGTGCACGACGACGCGGCGAGCGTCCAGCGCGCCGCGGATCTCAAAGCCGCAGGCAATGCAGCCTTCCAGCGCGGTGCATACGGCGAGGCCGAGGAACACTACACAAAAGCGCTCAGTGCACTGGACCAGGCGTCCATCCACCGCGTGCCGCTGCTGAACAACCGCGCAAATGTCCGTCTGAAGAACGGCGACAGCGACGGCGCTGTGGCCGACTGCACCGCAAACATGGCGTTGATCGTGCTGCCAGGCATGCACATGGGCGACGGTACGCCGGTGTACCGCCCCGAGCGCGAGGCGCCGCTGGATGCCAAGTACGGCATCAACTTGCGCGAGGCGTACGGCAAGAGCGTCAGTCAGCGCGCGCGTGCGTACGAGGCGCGCGAGAAATGGGCGCAGGCACACCAGGACTGGAACGCGTTGCTGGTCTACGAACGCACCGAGGGCAGCGGCGTGCGCACCGGCGACGCCCACCGCCGCGCGGCGACCGACGGCCTGGCGCGCTGCGACAAGATGCTACGCCCTGCACCCAAGGCCGCGCCCCAGGCCGCAGTGCCACGCGCCGCGAATCGGCCGGCGGCGAGCGACGCGGCGGGCGCTGCCGCACAGCGCGCCTCGGACGCTGGTCGCGACCGCGTGCGTGCGCAGCTGCAGGCGCAAGAAGCTGAAGAGGCCGAGCGTCTCGTGCACAAGGACGCGGTCGAGGCGAAGCTTGAAGCGTGGACGAACGGCAAGCGCGGCAACGTGCGCGCGCTGCTGTGCTCGGTCGACGACCCGCAGTATGGCCTGCTGTGGCCGGCGCTGCAGTGGAAAAAGGTGCAGCTGCACGAGCTGGTGACCGACGCGCAGGTGAAGCGTGCGTTTACGCGCGCCATCGCCAAGCTGCACCCCGACAAGCTCAAGCCAAGCACGACGAACGTGGAGCAGCGCATGATCGCTACGGGCGTGTTCCATGCGTTGAATGAGGCGTTCCATGGCTAAATGTCTACAATGCCGTACGCGACAGTTTCTGTAGCGAGTTGAGCAGCACGTCGCCCTCCTTGATGATCCGGCTGTACTGCGCATTCTTCGCGTCCGGCCGCCGGTTCTCGATCACGCCATCGACCTTGTCGATCACCGCGGCAAGGCGACCCGCCGAGATGAAGCGCGACAGCTCGCGGTCAATGTAGTCGGCCGTGACGCCAAACGCGGCGGCCATGTTGTCCAACGCCACACTCCGGTAGCTCTCGAGCAGCTGCGCAAAAGCAATGATGCGCATCTCGCGCACGTAGTATTGTGTGTGCGGTGCCAGGACACGCGAGGGCAGCAGGTACACCTGCTCCACCTCGGCTAGTGCACGGAAAAAGGCGGCATACTCGCTGTTGTACAGCGACGAGGAGTACGTCCCGAGGTGCGGCAGCTGCTCGATCGTCTGGAGCACCTCGGGCGACTCCATCATCTTTTTCAGGTCGCGGCGCGAAAGCGTCACCATGCCCATGAGCACGGTAAGCTTGATAAAGTCTTCGTATTCCATCAGCTCGGTCGCCGTAAAGGTGCTGAGCGCCTCGAGGCACAGCTTCGACGACGTGGCAAAGTCCCGCACAGACGCCGCATACACCGCACGGTACGCCGTCAGTCGATTGCGACGGTCCCAGTCGCCGCCTTTCTCGATGAGCTCCGAGGCCTGCGCAATGCTTTCCAGCGTCAGGTCCGTGTCGCCATAAAACAGGCCCAGCCGGATCTTGAGCAGACACAGGTCAATCTTGGACCCAAGGCCGGTTGCCTTCTCGAGCGCCACCTGGATCGCCGCGAGCGCCGCATCCTTGTCGCCGATCTGCGCCAGATACAACGCGCGCTGCTTCAGCACGGTATGCAGCTCGACTTCGCCCTCGCTTGTCTCCGCCTGGTTCTCGGCATTTTGCAGGCGCGTGAGCTCGGTGTCGTTCTTCTGTTTGATTGACGCAAGCATCTCGTCCTTGCGCGGTACACGCCGCGCGATCGCCTCGTCGGCCAGCAAAAACTCGTAGTAGGGGCCCATCTCTGCACGGTCAGCGGCGCATCTGTGACGTACCCTCCTTCTCGATCTCGGCGAGCAGCACGCCAAGCGCCTTCTCGCGTGTCGCCTCGTCCGACTTCTCCCGCATAACCTCGAACAGGCTCTGCTGTACGCGGGGGTTGGGCACGGGCGCTACCGAATCGTCCTCCATACTCGTGTCTCGAAGCCACGCCAGCGTCGATCGGTGCGCGGGTGCTGACTAAGTAGGTGGAGTGACGCGTCGCTTGCTTCCGGGACTCTGACGACGATGGCGACCGCGACGCACTCAGTGGCCGATGCGAGCGCGGCCATTGAGGCCGGGCGCCCGCAGGAAGGCAAGGCGATCCTGGAAAAGATCCTACATCAGCAGGCCGAGGCGGATGACGAGGAACTGCTTGCCGAGCAGGAGGCGGCCCTCCTCCGGCTCGGCCAGCTGCACCGCGACCAGCACGACGCCCAGGGGCTCGCGGAGACCATGCGTGCCTCGCGCACATTTATGTCGTCGATCGCCAAGGCGAAGACGGCAAAGCTCGTGCGCATCTTGATCGACTACTTCTCCGACATTCCCCACAGCGAGCGCATCCAAATCGACGTCACCAAGGAGAACGCCGAGTGGGCCAAGAGCGAGAAGCGCATCTTCCTCAAGCAGAACCTCGAGACAAAGCTCATTGGTCTTTACTATGAGGCCAAGGCGTACCGTGAGGCACTCCCGCTGATCAACTCGCTGCTCAAGGAGCTCAAGACGCTAGACGACAAAATGATCCTCACTGAGGTGCACCTCCTCGAGAGCAAGGTGAACCACGCCATCTCCAACTTCCCCAAGGCGAAGGCAGCGCTTACTTCGGCTCGCACCGCCGCCAACTCGATCTACTGCCCGCCGGCGATGCAGGCGCAACTCGACATGCAGAGTGGGATCCTGCATGCCGAGGACAAGGACTACAACACCGCCGCGTCCTACTTCTTTGAGACGTTTGAAGCATTCGCCGTCCTGGACGATGCGCGCACACTCCGCGCGCTTAAGTATATGCTCCTGTGCAAGGTTATGCTAAACCAGCCCCAAGAGGTGCACGCCATCCTCGAAGGCAAGACGGCAAGCAAATACACGGGCCGCGAGATCGATGTGATGAAGGCGGTCGCCCAGTCGCAGGCCGACCGATCGCTGCAGGCATTCGAGGCGACGCTCCGGCAGTACAAGGACGAGCTGTCGAGCGATCCGATTGTGCGCAGCCACCTGTCGGCGCTCTATGACTCCCTGCTCGAGCAGAACCTGCTGCGCGTCATCGAGCCCTACTCGCGGATTGAGCTGGCGCACATTGCCGAGCTCGTGCACCAGCCCGTGCGCGAAGTGGAGCAGAAGCTGAGCCAGATGATCCTGGACAAGGTGTTCCAGGGCGTACTCGATCAGGGCGCAGGGTGCCTGGTTGTCTTTGAGCCGTCCGAAGATGATGTATGTCGCACACCCTACTCACACAGCAAACCTACGAAACCGCGCTCGGCACGCTCAAGCAAATCTCCAACGTCGTCGACAGCCTATACCAAAAGGCCAGCGAGCTTACGTAGTCCAATCACGTGCTGTTCTCGAGACTTCCATAGTCGCTGGTGTGTGCGCGTCCGGGGAAGGTACGCCGTCGTCCCTAGCAACGATGTCGACGTGGAACAAGCACTACCACTGGAAGACTAAGGGCTGCACGCCCTGGGCCAAGGAGTGGTTCACCGAGAAACTCGTCGGAAAATCTGCGCCTATTCCGGGTGAGAAGGACACGTCGGTCTCGGTCGAGCGCCTGGCCAACTTTGACGGCGACGTCGAGCTCGGCAACCGCAAGGGCAAGCTGATCACCATCTACGACTGTTCGGTCACACTTAACTGGACAGGTGCATCGCCCGAAGGTGATGAGGTGCGCGGCACCATTACCTTCCCGGAGGTCTCGCACGAAATTGAGGACAACAACGAGAACTACCGCTTCGAAACGGAGCTCAACACTGGCTCGTCGGATGCCGCGCGCACCATGTACCAGACGGTGCGCCAGACGCTCGCTCCAGAGCTTGAAAAGGTGCTGCACAGCTTCCGCACCAACTTGATCGAGACCCACGCCAAGGACCTGGGCCACGACGATACCTCTTCGTCGACGTCGGCCCCGTCGGCTGGTGCGACCGGCGCTGCAGCGGCGCCCGCGGCCTCTTCGGCACCCTCCAAGTCCAAGGACGCGGCGGTGAGCACGAGCAGCACGGCGCTGCGTGCGACCGCGCAGCTGGCCATCAGCCAGGCGGATCTGTGGGACCTGCTCACCAACCCGGCACGGATTCCCATGTGGTCCAAGGCGCCCGCACAGCTCTGGCTGAACCCGGGTGCAAACTTTTCGTTGTTCGGTGGCAACATTACTGGCTCGGTGGTGTCGGTGGATGCGCCCCGGAAACTTGTACAGTCGTGGCGTGTACCGCAGTGGCCCACAAACCACTATGGGACGCTCACCACCGAGCTGACGCAGTCCGAGGACTCGACCAAGCTCGAGCTTGTGCTGAACGGTGTGCCGGTCGGCCAGGAGGACACCACGCAGGCGGGCCTGGAAAACTACTACATCCGTGGCCTCAAGTCGATTGGCCTAGGGACTCTCTTGTAGTTCATGCTATACAGATACCTATAGCTCATCATGTACACCAAGCGATTCGGCCTCATTGGCTGCCGTCGCCGCTGGCGGCTCCGTCTCGACAGGAGCCGCTGTGGCGAAAGAAGGCGTCGCCGCCGGCTTGGTGACCTCGGCGGTCGCCGCGGCCTCTGGCGTCTCCAGCACCGTGGCCGTCGACGCCGACGAGGCGTCCTCGGCGGGCGCGGGCGACGCCTCGGCCTCAGCCGCCGGGGTGTCTGCCGGCTCGCCTGTGAAGCCATGCAGGAGCCGGGCGACGAGCGCCGCGGCGTCCTCCGCGGCCTCAGCGACATGGTCGCCCATCTCATAGTCCTCGTCGACGGCCGGTGTGCCGGTCGCGCCGCTGGACGCCGTGTACGTCGAGGATGCGCTTGTCACATACGTCGATGCCTCGGGCGACGCGGGATCCGACGTCACGTACGACGTCGAAAACGACGTCGCGCTCACTGAGGGTGTGGCCACCGATGCAGTCTCCGCGGCGGTCGGTGCCGGCGTCGCGTCGTCCACAACGTCGTCTACGCCGGGAACAGGCGTCGCCTCGGGGGCGGTCGGCACCGTACCGATGCTCGCAGCCTCGTACATCGCATCCATGTCGGCCACCGAGTCGGGATCAAAGGTCGCCTCGGCGGACGACCAGGTACCCTGGGTGACGGTCTCGGTGGGCATCGCATACGCCTCTGTGCCTTCAATCGCTGGTTCATCCCAGACGGCGCGAAGGAGACCAGACGAGGGCATACGTGGCAAACCGAGCTTTTCGTTGACGTCACCGACGTACTTGCGCAGACGCAGCGCCTCCGTCTTGGCACTGTCCATCGACAGCTTACTCAGGGCGCGACGACTCTCGTAGATGTCGTACAGCAAGTCGGCGACGCCCGTGCGCTCGAGGAGCATCGCGGGGCGCTCCGCGACCTTGGCCGTGAGATTTGCGACGGCCTTTTCAAATTCCCACATGACAACGTTCACGCTGGAGATCGTCTGCTGCCGCTCTTCCTCGAGGTTCGGCAGGACGAGTTGGCCCTCGACGACCGGCTCGCCGTGCGGCGTCAGGCCCTGCAGGAACTCGTGCATGTCTTCGCGGAAGTGGCGCGCGCGACGCTTCATGCCATTGTCCCACCCCTGGTTCTCGTAGAAGGTCAGCTGGAACTCAGCGTTTTCCATCAGGTCGTAAAACTTGCGCAGCGCCTGGCGGATCTGTTGGCGGATCACAGCGACGCTCTGCTGGATCAGCTCTTCGTCCGCCTCCGTGCGGTTCGTAAGCGCGGCGAGCTTCGGCACGAGCGTCTCGCGCGCCGTGGTGTACTGCCACACGAGGTGGTCGGTGAGCCGGTCCGAGATCGCGGCAAACTCGGCACGCCACGCCTCGCTCGGCGACGCGGGGTCATCGAGGGTCTCGGCGTGGCGGCGGAAGGCATCAACGAGCTTGTCAAACACCGACGGGAACACCTCCTTGTTCAGGTACTCGTATGGTGCCGCCAGGTCGTCGGGCAGGCGCACAAACACACGTCGGCGCTGCGTTAGTGAGCCACTTACCGCTTCGACAAGCGCCTCCTTGAGCTTCGCACGCTCCTGCTCCACAACGCGCGTCACGATACTCGCCTCGGCATTGAGCTTCTCGTCGACGTTAGCGAGCTCGGCGTCCAGGCGCTTCTGAAGCTCCTTCTCTTCTTCTTCGTCGTCCCAGTCGCTCGGGATGCCCGACGCCGACTTACTCGGTTCTGGGGTCGACGCGCGCGGCTTCGACGCCGATCCCTTCTCCGACGGGTCGGCGGCTGCCACGGCGCTCACAAAGTGTCCGATATTCTCGCGGACGGTCTCATCCTGATGGTATGTATTAGTTTCCGTCTCAAACAAACAAAAGTAATGGACACTACTCAGGCCGCACAGACGAGGCGCGGTGTACTATAACGCCGTCCTGCCCCGTGCGTCCCGAGAGGCATATGCCTGGTCCCTGCACACAAAGGGCAGTCACGAACTTACGGTTTGACGGTAGGTCTCCTTCACGTTGTTCACCACCGAGTCCAACATGGAGCGGTGACGGATGCCGTACTTGACGAGCAGGTTGTCCACCCCACGCTGCGCGCGGCGGAACAACTTGGAGAGGTGGGGGTGGGCATGGGTGAAGTAGTGCCTGTGCGCCACAGGGTAAGCGGTGTGACGCGTGAACAGGTAGCCCTGGTACAGGTGCGCCTTCAGGCGAGGGTGCACCTCGTGCTCATAAAAGTGCGACGCGGCGTTGTTCGCCTCGTACGCCTTCTGCAGCGCGTATTTCACGTGCGGCTCCACATCGCGGTGGTAAATGTCCTTGTAGGGCTTGGCAGCCTTGTGGAACGCTGTGTGAGTGTGCGCACGTACCGTCCACGTGGGGGTGCAGATGCTTTTTGTAGTGCTTGTGCAGCTTGCGCTGGTGCGGCAGCGACCAGCTGTGCGCCTGCTTCGCAAGCTCCTGGGCGCCCGGACGGACGTGCGAGGTGAAGAAGCTGTGTGCGTGCGCTGCCGTCTGCTTAAACACGGGCTGCACGTAGGCAAAGGCATCTTCCGCCTTGTTGATGTACGTCCCGACATACGGGTCAAGGTGCTTGCGCGTCGAGGCGGCAAACTCAGTCACCGCCGGCGTCACATGCTCCTGCACACTCGCCAGCTCGCGGCAGACGAGCAGCTCGTGGTCGCCACTGTACTGGAACGAGAATGGTTGCGAGGGGCAGCGCCAGAACACGGCTGCGAGCAGGTAAATGATCCCGACGCGCGTGAGCAGCGCCGACAGCAAGCCAAACGTCGAACGAGACTGCGTCAGCCGATGGTCACCTACCCGTGCCTTGGTCGTCGCGTTCACGGGGACCTGCTTGTCTTCCGGCTGCGTAAGTACAAAGACGCATTCTACGCACAGCAAAGCGAATAGGGGGAGTCCCCTGCACCATGGTAGGCTGAGGACGTGCTTGACCGGCCTTGCGAGCCATGGTGGACGGTTCGGTGGAAAAGGCGACGAAACACCCCAACAGCCCGGTCACGTTTCTTACATAACACCGCCGATCACGGGCCCCGATGCCTCATCGGGCCTGGGTCCGGGGAAGCGCCGCAGTGCCATCGTGCACGCCCCTCGCGTACATTCGCACGAGCACGTCCTCGTCGCATCGTATATTGTTTAGATAAGAGGCTAACAGAGAAACGAATACACACTAAAGGAAGAGGGAGCCGGCAATGGCAAGCACCGTAGTTGCGGCCACCATCAGCGACACGGGCGAAAGGAACGTGGGCGCCGTCAGCACGACACCAGCATTTCCCGTGTCCGAGTAAGACGCATTCGACACAGACGAAACAGCGGACGAGGCGCTGCTCTGCGCGCCGGCCACGGCGCTCGACGCGGGGTTGGACGTCACGCCGTTCGACACTTCCGAGCTAGCACTCTGGAGCGCGCTCGACGCGTGCGACTGCGCGGACGACGCGCCACTCGCGTTCGACGAGTTAGCTACACCACCGGCAGCCGCCGAACCCGTCTTCGAGGCGCTGCCGCTGGAATGGGAGCGATGGTGACTCGTGCTGCGTGAGTGGTTTGACGACATACGAGGAGTCGTGGGGGCGCGACATGACACCGCCAATAGATGTCGTATCACCCGAAGACACGGGGATCCGGGCAAAGACAACGCTGACGAGCGCCAGCACCAACAAGAGCAAAGAGGTACGCATGGGGATGGGGAACCTGACGCGGCCCCAGTCAGCTTCTTAAGTGCTACGGCCCTGGGCGCAGTCCACCTTTCGGCCGAGACAGCGTCACGCTGCAGGGGCGGCTATGTCAGGGCGCGCGTCATTTGCGCGCCTTCCGTGCGCGCTTATTGGGGGGTGTCGCAGTCTGCTCGCGCTCAAGGCGTTGGATCATGGCGTCAAAGTCCGACTCCCGTTTGCCCGCCTTGCTCTGCAGTGCTGCCCGGAGTGCATCCAGATCATCGTCCTCCGTGCTCTGAGGCGCGTCCTTCTTCAGTTTGTCCTTCTTGTAGACCGTATCGTAGACGCCGAGCTCTTTCGCGTAAGCCTCGGCCTCGGCGGCCTCGCGCTTGGCGCGGGCCTTGAGCTGTTTGCGTTGCCGCTTGCCCTCGTCGCTCTGCAGCGACGTCCATGCCTTGGTCTTGGGCAGCTCCTTGGCGTCGATGGCCTCCTGGACGATGCGCATGAATCGCGCCTCGTCCTCAAGGATGTTGGAGCAGGGCACCGTCGCAAAAATGCGCTCGAGCCGCCCCTTGGCATCGCGGTACGCCCGTAGAATGTCTTGGCGCTCCTCTTCCGAGCCCTGGTATTTTTTCCGGAACTCTTCGAGTGTCTCGGCGTTCACCTCGCCGTCCCAGAGCGTCTGGAAGTATTCTTCCCAGTTGATGTTGCCGTCCTCAAACACCGAGTCGCTCGTGGACCCGGTCGTGTCGTAGCGTTTCCGTTTCTTCTCATCTGACAGAATGCTGTATGCAAAGCCGACCTGCTGGAAGGTACGCGAGGCCTCCTCGGCCTCGGCCTTGCCCCGCAGTGCGGCTTTGTCCGGGTGGCACTGCAGCGCGCGCTTCCGGTAGGCCTTCTTGATGGCCTCCTGTGACGGCTTGTCGTCCTCCGAGAGGCCCAGTACTGCATAGAGATCCACCTCCTCCCCCTCGGGGAAGAACAGCCGCGCGGGGTCCTCGTCCATCGTGGCGCGTCGCGTCGCCCAGGCGCGTCGACCTCCACTTGGTTCTTCCGCCGGCCCCGCTGTGCCATGTCGGGAAACGGGGCGCCGCCGGTGTCGTCTGCGCCGCTGCCGCCGCTGCTGAATGCAGTTGCACCCTCAGGAATGCCTGCGTGTGTGCCGAGTGAGCCTCGGAAGGCGGCCAAGGTAAGCACGGTAGTCAACACGCGCTATTTTACGCCGGGGCAGTTTGACAAGCTGCTGGCCAAGGCGCGCGCCAACAAAATGCCCTTGGCCAAGTGGGAGCAGCACCGGATGACGGCGTGTGCGTTCATCTCCGCTGTTGGTGCCAAGCTGGGGATACCACAGCGCACGATCGCATCTGCGCAACTGTTGTACCAGCGCTTCCACCTGTTTTACCCCCCCGCGGACTTTGCGGTACACCAAGTGGCCCTCGCGAGCCTGTTTACCGCATCCAAGCTGAACGATACCCAGAAGCGCATCCACGACCTGCTGATGGCTAGTTATTTGCTGCGCAATATAGAGCAGCTGGCGCCGCCCTCGGGTGCCCAGACGAGCGGCGTCGATTGGATTGCCCATGCGCACGTCGCCGACGCAGACCTCGATTTGGGCGCGATGGCGCAGGAGCGTGTGCGTCTGCTCACGCTTGAGCGCATGATGCTGCAGTGCATCTGCTTCCAATTTGAGATGCGTGCGCAAAAGGTGCTGCGTCTCGTCGTTAAAATGGCGCGGCGGTGGGACCTGCCCAAGCTGCTCGGTGCCCTGGCGTGGCGCGTGGCGTGCGACGCCCACCGCACGCCTGCGCCGCTGCTTTACCCGCCGCAGACAGTGGCGGTGGGCAGCGTGTATGCGGCGGTGGTGCTCGCCGAGGAAAACGGCGCGACGGTCGCTGCGCACACGCACTTTGCGCAGCCCGAGGCATGGCCCGCAGAGCTGCGCGCGCACGTCGATGACGCGAAAGAGGTGGTGGTGCACGTCCTCACCTCCTATGCGCAGCACCTGCCGAGCCTGGAGCGCGGCAACGGCGCGGTGCCGCTCTACGTCGTGCATCCCCCGCCGCTCGGTCTGCAGACTTGGCGCGCCGTGCGGCAGGCCCAGCAGCTGCCCGTCGGCGCGTCTGAGCTGGAGCAGGCACTGACGCATGCCAAGATCCGCGTGCGGCAGGACGAGCAGGCGCGCAACGAGCCGGAGGCGGTGCGGCGGCGGCGCGCGGTGGCGCGTGCCAACGATGCGCTGCCGGCGACGCTGTACCGCGCCGATCCGCTGGAACAGCAAATGGTGGCGACGCGGTACTTGCTCGAGTGATTTACAACTATACATCCTCTGCGTCGCCGATGTCCATGTGGTGGTGCATCTGGTGCATCACCGCGGACCAGTCCGTGCGGTGGACGTACCACAGGGCGGCCGCTGCGCCATACACCAACGCGAGGGTCAGGCCCCACCACAGGCCAGCGAGGCCGAGGTGCGGCGGGCCAAACGCGAGCAGCAGGCCAATGGGGATGCCCACGACGTAGTATGCGGTGAGGTTGATGCCGGCGCTGAGTGACTGCCGCCCGCAGCCGCGCAGGATGCCCGCGGCGATGCCACAGATGCAGTCGGCGAGCTGGAACAGCGCGAGGATCGGCAGCACGCTCGCGACCATGCGCACCACGAGCGGGTCGCCGCTGAACAGATAGCCCCACTGGTTCCGTGCGACAAACACCAGCGACGAGTTCACTAGGCCGATCCCGAGTGCGAGCAACAGCGACGCATGCGCCGCGCGCTGCGCCTCGGCGACGCTGCCCATGCCCAGCATATTGCCGACGCGCACCGAGGCAGCGACCGCGGCGCCGTACGGCAGCTGGTACGTCACCGAGGAGGTGATGAGCAGCACGGACTGCGACGCAAGCGCCGTCGTCCCCAGTGCGGCGCTCACCAGCCCCACGATCTCCCACGCCCACCACTCGGTCGCGATACTCAGCAGGCCGGCGAGCCCCAGCGAGAAGCACACACGCAGGCCCGACGCGTCAAACGCCTTGCGCGACCAGCCTACCCAGGTGCGCGGCTCGGCGGCGACGCGGCACTGCAGCAAACACAGCGCGGCCATGAGCCACATGGACAGGGCGCTGGCGGCGGGCGCGCCGAGGAAGCCGAAGCGCACGCCCGGCGGGCCCCATACGAGCAGGTAGTTGGCGAGCGCGTTGAGCGGCGACACGATCAACAGCACGACCGTCGGCGCGTGCATCAGCCCCTGCGCCTGCAGGAAGCGGCGGCACAGCTCGAAGATCGCGTGGCCAGGCAGGCCGAGTGCGAGCACCGACAGGAACTGGCGCGCCTTGTGTGCGATCTCGGGCTCCTGGCCCAGCAGGAGCAGCAGGCGGTCCGCGTAGAACCAGACGGCCATCACGAGCGGCATCACACTGAAGACCATCACCCCGACGCGCTGCGTCCAGAGGCCCATGAGCTGCGGTTGCCGCGTATACGAAGAGGGGAGCAGCGTGTCGAGCGCCGTAACCAGGCCGCTGATCATGCTGTAGCCCGTGACATTCGCCGTCATGCCTGCGAGCGACGCCGCGGCGAGCTCGACGGTGCCGAGGTGTCCAAGGCTGAACACGGACACCATCGACAAGCTCAGCTCAAGGATATGCGTGCCCCAGATCGGGATGGTATAGCGGCTGAGCAGACGCAGCTCGTCACGCAGCTTCTCCTGCTCGCGGCGCGGCGTCAGCGCCTCGGCGCCCCCGGGCGACGGCAGCGGCGAGTGGCCGAGCGTGCCATAGTCGGGCGTGTCGCGCAGTTCGACCGGCGTCGGGGCGATCGGGATGCGTGGGTCGTGCGGCGGCGCAAAGGGCGCATGGGGGTCCGGCGCGAGGATCGGCACCGCGGCCTCGTCGCCCTCGCCGGGCGAGCGCACCGTGCGCTGCGGCCCCAGGAACGACCCGACGAGGAAGTCGGAGAGGCCCGAGCGGTGTGACGCGCCACTCACGGTGTCATGAAAACTGTCTTCATCCTCCGCGTAGCGGTGCGGCGGCACCGGAATCGGGCGGCCATGCGACATGGGCAGCGCAGCGACTCGTCGTGGAGGCGGGCGCGCTCGCCCACGGCGCGCGGCCGGCGCGCGAAGGCAGCCACGTGACCTTTTTTGCGCAGGGCCCACGCGGGGGATGGCCGGCCCGGAAGGTTTCGGCTTTGCATCGCAGCACCATGAGTCCTCCTGTGTCGGGCAAGTACAAGGAATCGGCCACCGCGCGTCTGCTCGGCTCGGGCACGTCGGGTATCGCCGAGCTGATGGTGTTCCACCCCGTGGACACCGTCGCGAAGCGCCTGATGAGCAACAAAGACCGCACGCGGTCGCTGACGCAGATCATCTTCAAGGATAAGGCGAGTGCCGGCCTGGGCACGCGCTTCCTGAGCCTGTTCCCCGGTCTGGGCTATGCGGCCGGCTACAAGGTGCTCCAGCGCATCTACAAGTACGGTGGCCAGCCGTACTTCAACGACTACCTCACCGCGCATCACAAGAAGCAGTTTGAGAGCTGGTTCGGCGAGCGCACGGGCAAGAGCGTGATGGCCGCGACCGCCGGCTCGCTCACGGGTATCGGTGAGGTGGTGCTGCTGCCACTCGACGTGCTCAAGATCAAGCGCCAGACGAACCCCGAGTCGTTCCGCTCGCGCGGCTTCCTCCGGATCCTCGCGGACGAGAATGTGAACCTGTACCGCGGGTGGGGCTGGACCATGGCGCGCAACGCGCCCGGCTCGTTTGCGCTGTTTGGCGGCAGCGCTTTCACGAAGGAGTACATCTTCGGTCTGAAGAACTACTCGGATGCCACCTGGACGCAAAACTTCATCGCATCGATCGGCGGCAGCGTCGCGAGCATCACCGTCGCTGCGCCGCTCGACGTCGTCAAGACGCGCATCCAGAACGCCAACTTTGAGTCGAAGGTCGGCGGCGTGACGATCATCAAGGACATGCTCAAGAACGAGGGCATCACGGCCTTCTTCAAGGGCCTCACGCCCAAGGTGCTCGTCGTCGGGCCCAAGCTCGTCTTCTCCTTCACGCTCGCCCAGTCGCTGATCCCGTGGTTCGGCAAGTATGTGTAGACTATGTACAGCCACCGCACGGATCGGGTATCTGGCAGGTAAGCAAGTCCCAGCGCAGGGTCCCTCAGTAGAAATCATTGCATCACGCTAGGCGCGCCAGGCCTGCAGGCGAGCAGGCCCTTGAGGCACGCCTGCTCAGGCGCAAATTACAAGTACCATCCTTGGGACCCACAAAGACAACGTACCTAGTCGCCCAGCAGCGCGAGCGCCTGTGCCTCTTGCTCGGCGAGCGTCGCAGTGCGTGCACGCTTGGGCTGCGGCGGCGCCGCCTCTTCGTCCGAGGCCTCGTCGTCGCCCGGCAGCACCAGATCCGGCAAATCGTCCACGTCGAGCTCGCCGCCGGCCAGCTCGGCGACGGGCGCGCGCGTGCCGTTTGCCTCGGCGAGCTGCCGCTCGATCTCCTTGGCGCGGCGCTTCTTTTCCTGGCGCTTGCGCTTCGCACGCTCCTTGTCCACGACGTCGGCCTCGGCCATCCGCGCACGTTCCTCGGCCTCGTGCGCGGCGATCTGCGCCGCAACGTCGCCCTGCTGCCGGAAGGCCTCCTCGTTCTGCAGCTCGTACAGCGAGCGCGCATTGCCCTCGTCGTCGAACACGATCTTGTCGGCCTTGCCGCGCTTGCCGGCGGCGGCCATCGCCTTCTTGCTCTGGCCCTGCAAAATCTGGCGCTTGGACAGCTCGTGCGACGCGGGCGCCGACAGCTCCTCGTCGAGCTCGTGGCCCGCGCGCTTCAGCGTAAGCAGCTCGCCGTCGTCGTCGTCCAAGTCAAAGCCCGCGTCGTCCGTGTCGACCATGTTGGCGTAGTGCGCGCTCAGCACGGTGTTGTTCGTGCGGCCAAACAGGCGGTCGTGCTTGGTGCGCACCTTGGGCGCCTGCGCCGCGGGGCGCTCGTCGGTCTCGGAGAGCGACGCGTCGCTCGCCTCGTCGCTCGACGCACTCGACACATCGCTCGACACGTCGCCGCCCGGTGCCGGCGCCCGTGCGGCCTCGGCGCGCTGCGCCTTTTGCGCGTCCTTGACGAGCTTGATCTTGGGCGCCCCGGGCAGGCCGAGCGCCGCGGCAAACTCGGTGAGCGGCAGCTTGGCCACCGAGAACGTCTCCTTGTCTTTGTGTAGGTGGATGGAGCGCACGTAGGACACAAACGCCTTCTGCGCAAGGTGCTTCAGCGAGGCGTCCTGGAACGCAAACGACTGCAGCTGGTTCGCGATGCTCTGCACCTTGGCCTCCTTGGCCTTGATCTCGGTGATGGGCACGTCGACGCCGTGCAGCTGCGCCAGCACACCGTGCTCCTCGCTCGGGAGCAGAAAGAGCAGGCTCTTGCCCTGCGCCTGGTACCGCGCGGTGCGCCCGACGCGGTGAATGTAGGTCGCCGCCGAGTCCGGCGCATCCACCTGCACCACCCAGTCGACCGCGGGAAAGTCGAGGCCGCGCGCGGCAATATCGGTAGCAAACAGCGCCGCGTGCTTGCTGCGCGTGTAGTCCTGGAAGATTTTGAGGCGGCGCGTCTGCTTCTGCTTGCCATGCAGCGCCATCACCGGCAGGCCGGGGCGCAGCTTGCGGAACGCCTCGTCGACATACTGCACCTGGCGGCACGAGCTCAAAAAGACGAGGATCTTGCTCTGCGTGTGTGTGCGCAGGAAGGAGAAGAGCGTGTCGAGCTTGCGGTCCAGCGACACCACCATGTAGAACTGCTCCAGCTGTGCCGGCGTGCTGTGCGCATTCGCCTCGGCGTCGTGCACCGCGACGTACTCGGGGTCGTCCAGGCTCAAGCGCGCCAAGTCCTTCACACGGCGCGTCTGCGTCGCGGAAAAGAGGAGCGTCTGCCGCCCCGTCGGCAGATGCTCGAGGATGGCGTTCAGCGTGTTCGCAAAGCCCATGTCCAGGATGCGGTCCGCCTCGTCCAGCACAAGCACCTGCAAATCCGAGCAGTCGAAGCCCACCGTCTGGTCCAGATGTTGCAGCAGGCGCCCGGGCGTCGCGACCAGGATGTTCATCCGGCGCAGCCGGTCCTGCTCGTGCTTGAGGTCCTTGCCGCCAATCACCAGGCCCGCCGAGAAGGTGTGCATCGCACCGATCTGGCGCAGCACCTCGAAGATCTGCATCGCGAGCTCGCGCGTCGGCGATACGATGAGCGCCCCGAGCCCGTCCGCGTTGGACCACCGCCGGCGGTACAGGATCTCGAGCACCGGGATGAGGAACGCGAGTGTCTTGCCGGAGCCGGTGCGCGCCGCGCCGAGTACATCGCGCCCACGCAGCGCGTACGGCACGGCCTGCGCCTGGATGTCGGTGAGGTCGAGGAAGCCCGCGCGCTTCAGCCCCTGGCGTGTCTTGCTCGACAGCGGCAGCTCGGCAAACGTCTTGGCGCTGCCTGGCTCCGCCGCCGCACTCGCACGGTCGAGCTCAGCAATCTCCTGTGCATCGTTCTTGCGCTTGAGCGCACGCGACGCACGCGTACGCGCATTGTGCGCCTTGCCGCCCCGCGCAGCGCCCGGCATTCGAAGGCACCCGCCAACCCGCGCGGCGCTGCCGCCCTGAAAAAAAAGTGCGCTCGGCCGACATCTTCCTTCATGCTCGTGCGGCTGCCGCGGGCGCCATGGCGCGGCGGGCAGCGCAGCCGCGGCGCCGTGGGGCGCCGGCGGCTCGCGTGCACCGTGGCGCCGCCCGCGTGGGCCCCGCTTGCACACACACTCACCGCGGCCGCGCAGCAGCGCCTCAGCGCGCACCACGCACAGACGCTCTGCGCGTCCGTCGTCCAGGATACCCTCTTGCACCGCGAGCGTGCGCACGCCGGCGCGACGCTCGCACACGATAGCGCACACGCGCGCCTCCTGCACGCGGTGCTCATGATGAAAACGGGCAGCGTGCACCGCGACGTGCTCCTCTCCGAGCTGCTCGGCGCCATGTGGACCGCCGACGCGCAGCTCCCAGACGAGCTGCTCGCGCACGTCGCGGCGCGCGCGGGCGTACACGGCCTGCAGCGCACACGCGCGCGTCTGCACCGCTACCTCGTCGCGCAGACGAAGCCGCACGACTCGACGCGCGTCTGGCGCGCCCTGCTGGACGCCCACGCGCTTCGACACGACTGGGCGCGCGTCGCCCACGGCCTGGCGGTGTGTGCGGCGCGGACACCGCCCGTGCCGGTAGATGCGTACCGCTACGCGTTCCTGCGGCTGCAGCACGAGTCGCCGCACAAGCTGCCCGCGGCAATGCACCGCGTCCTGCAGCAGATGCAGCGCGACGAGCGCATGCTCGACGACACGCTGCTCGCCGAGCTCGTGTACGCGCTCGGGGCGCCCGTGCGCCACGCGCAGGCGTCTGGTGTGCGCGGCGCGGCGCTCGTGCGCACCGCTGCCTCGGTGCACACAATGCTCGACGGGCTGTTCGACTGGCTGTGTGCCGCCGGCGAGGCGCACTGCGCCCAGTACCGCATGTCGCTCAGCACGCTGCTCCACGTACAGCTGGACACCATCGAGGCTCTATACCACGCGCAGACGCACCGCGCGCGCGCACTGCACGTCCCTGCACGGCACACGGGCGCCATGCGGCGGCGTGTGCAGGCGGTGCGCTCGGCGCTGCGCGGCGACGACGGGCTGCTCGACAGCCTCGAGATCCGCCTGGATGGCATATGCGGCGAGATGGACACGGCGCTCGCGCACCTCACTGCGTGGCTCGCGGCCTCGACGCCGTCCGCGGCCCTCGCCCGGCGGCAGCGGCGCACGGTGCTGGCGCTGTTTGCGACCGCCAGCCGGCGCCCACGCGCCGAGCGTCTCATGGCGCTGTTGCAGCTGCTGCGCATCGCTACCGTGTACGGCAGCGCGGCGCGGCTGTGGCACGGCGTCGCGGGGCGCACGCTGCCGAGGCTCTGGGCGCGGCTGCTGGCGCTCTGGGCGCAGGACAAACAGCCGCGCACCGCCGCGCCCGACGCCGCACACACCGGCGCGGGCTGGCCATTCCTCGTGCTGGCGCTCCCGGTGCTCGCCGAGGCCATGCAGCGCACGCCGCACCTCCCGCACCGCACGTGGGCCGCCGTGGTCGACGACCCACACCGGTGCCGCGCAATGGTGTGGGCCGCGTGCAGCGCACTGCCGCGCGAGGCCGCACCCGCACGCATGCGCGAGCTGACCGACTACTTTACGCGCCTACACGCCCCCGCCCGCGTCCACCGGTGGGCGTGTGCGACCGAGCACGACGCGACGGCGCGCCTCCTGCAGCGCCCATAGAAGATACCCACCTCCACACGTCCACGTGCTGCCGTGGACGTCGACGCGCACACTAGCCACGGCATGGGGGGCGCACGCGGCGCGCATACAGCGGCGCCGCACACACACCTGCACTCGACGGCGTCGACGGTGCTGCTGGTTGGGCTGTGCCTGCTGTGGTACCTGTCGTCGGCGCTCTCGTCCAACACCAGCAAAGGGCTCCTGTCGAAGCACAAGCTGTCGACGGGCGAGCGCAGCCCCGCGCTGTTCCCGTATCCGGTCACGTTGACGCTCATACAGTTTGTGTTTGTGAACGCGTACTGCTACCTGGGCACGCGCCGCCACCTGCTCGGCGAATATACCTTGTCGCGCCGGCTCGTGCGCATGACGCCGCAGCAGCTCCGTGAGGTGGGGCAGATCAGCGTGTTCAACGTCGTGGGGCACGCACTCAGCTCGCTGGCGATCAGCCGCGTGCCGGTGAGCATGGTTCACACAATCAAGGCGCTCTCGCCGCTGTTCACGGTGCTCTCGTACGCCTACCTCTTCCATGTGTCCTACTCGCTGCGGACCTACGTCTCGCTCATCCCGCTGATGGTGGGCGTGGTGCTCGCGTGCAGCTCGCTTTCGAGCAGCGCCGACGACCTCGTTGGCTTCGCAGCGGCGCTCGGCAGCACGTTTATTTTTGTCGCGCAAAATATCTACTCCAAAAAGCTGCTCAAGCCGACGTCGAGCGTGTCGACCGCCGCGCCGGAAAAACTCGACAAGATCAACATCCTGTTCTACTCGAGCGTGTGCTCGGTGGTGCTCATGCTGCCGATGTGCATCTACTACGACGTGCCGCGCATGATGCAGTCGGACGCGCCGCGCATCGGCGGGCGGGCACTGTATCTGCTCTGGGCGAATGGCGGCGTGCACTTTGCGCAGAACCTGCTCGCATTCCAGGTGCTGGCTCACGTATCGCCCGTGACGTACAGCATCGCAAACCTGTTCAAGCGCGTGTTTGTGATCCTGCTGGCGATCGTACGTGGCTCGGCTTACCCAGGTCTGGTTCGGACAGCATGTGACCTACGTGCAGTGGACCGGCATCTTTCTTACGTTTCTCGGGCTGTACGTGCTGCCTGTACTGATACAGCTACCTGTACAACCAGAGCAAAAACGACGCACAGACGCAGCGCAGCGCGCCGGGCCACGAGACCGAGGCGCTGCCGATGCACCACCGCAGCCCGCTGCGGCCCGCGACGAAACCAACGCCACCGGGGCCCCGCGCACGTCCGCGGCCAGCCAACCTGTCGCACGCTGTCGCCACGCCGCTCTTTTCGCTGCCCCCGCAGTAGCGGCGCCCAGGGTGCGCGTGGAGGGGCGCGCTGCTCCGCCACGTGGGGACCCGTGCGGCCCACGCCGATCGGGCGGTCTGTAACGAACGTCCATAATGTCTTGGTTCTCGAATCAGTGGAACCGCTGGAATAATAACAGTGCGCACGGCTGGTCCGATGTAGAATGGGTCGAGGTGGTGTACGAGCGGCAGCTGTAGGTGCGCGCGCGCTGATCCAGATACCAGGTCTCGCTCTCGCGGGTACAGGGCGGCATCCTTCTCCGCGATCTGCGACAGGAACTCGCGCAGGTCTTTTCGCTGCCCTTGCAGCAGGTCAAGATTCTCTACCGCGGCATGGTGCTGAAAGACGATCGTGTGCCACTGTACGAGTACGGCCTGCGGTCCGGCTCGCGCGTCGTGCTCGCGGTCCATGACGCAGAACACAAGCGTCGCCAGGCGCAGGGCGCCGCGGCGGCGCAGTCCGTGCCCGCACAGCAGGCGCCGCCCCAGATGAACCATGCGCAGGGTGTGCCGCATACGCAGGGCGCACAGCCGCCGCTACAGAGCATGCCGCCGGGCACGGCGCCCGTGCCAGGGGCGCCAGGCGCCGCGCCGGCCCAGCCGGGCGCGCCTCACACGATGGCCACAGGGGGGGCGGCACCCAACGCGGAGAGTGCAGCACAGCCTGCGCCGCCGCCCGAGCCGCAGCTTTCTCCGGAAGAAAAGCATCTGCAGCAGATTGCGTCGGTCGAAAAGACGGTGCGCGACACGCTGCTGCCCGAGCTCGTGCAGTTTGAGCAGAGCGTCGCGTCGCTGCCCAATGCCGCCAAGGGTGCACAGTCGGTCACGAACGAGGGCAACGAGCTGGTGCCGACCAAGCGGATTCCCATCACGCAGCGCAAGCTGTCCGAGTATCTCTTGCGCGAGCTCATGAAGCTCGATGGCGTGCCCGTCGATTCGGACGAGGTGCGCGCCGCGCGGAAGAGCACCGTCAAAGAGATCCAGAGCTATCTGGACCGCGTCGATACCGCGTGGAAACTCGCGTCGGACGCCAAGGGCGTGGTCAACGATATTTAGTGCATAGTGTGCGCACCCCGCCTTTTGTGGAGGCCTCCATGACACCCGACGCGCCGCACGCTCCGTGCGCGGCGGCGTGGAGCACGACGCTGCAGAGCGGCAGCCCAGTGGGCCCTGCGGTGTGCCTTGCGTGGTCAGACGAGGGTCAGGTGCTCGTCGCGAACGCCGACACACTGCACATCCTCACGCCCGGCATCGGCTATACGGACCCCCCGCTCGGTGCGGGCGCGCACTGGACGAGCGTGCTGAGTGCGGCCAAGGAACTCGAGCGCTTTCCGCTGCCCGACGCACTCGACGAGGAGTGTGCAACGCTCACGCCGCCCGTGCAGCGCACCGACACGTGGATCGCCGCCGCCTGGTCGCCCCCTGGCCTGGGACCGCACGCAAGGTGGGTCGGCGCACTGACGCAGCTGCGTGCTCGCCTGTCTCTTGTCGCGTGGCCCGATCGGCCTCTACGTCGCACACGATGACGCACTTCGAGGGCCATGGACCAGGGTACGTCGCGCGCTCACACAGTCCGTCGACCTCGACGCACCCCATGCCCAGGGCCGCTCGCCGGCAGCCGCACGCCTCGCGACGATGTACACGACGCTCGCGTGGATGACCGCTACACACGACACCCTTCTTGTTGCAGGCACGCGCGGCGGTGACGTCGTCGTCTGGCGCGCGCCTAGGGATGCACGCGACGCGTGGGCCTATGCGGCGTCGTACCGGTGCGACGCCGCCGTGGCGCGCGTCGCATGCGAGGCGCGCCACGTCGCCGTACACACGACCCGCGCACTCGTCATACTCACGTGGGACGACGGCGCGCTGCATCTCGAGCGCCAGGTCGCATGGCCGCGCGCCGTGAGCTGCCTCGTGTGGGACGACGCGGGGCTGCACGTTGCGTCGCCTGGCGTGCTCGCGACGTGGGCCCCCGGCGCCGCTGCGCCGCACATGGTGCGTGTGCCGTGTGCGTATGTGGCCGGCACCCTGTCCCACGCCGTCGTGCTCGACACAGGCCGCGTCGTGACGTGGGACGGCGCGACAGCCGATGCGCCGCCGCCTTGGTCAACCGACGCCCAGCCGGTGTGGGGCGCCGCAGCGCACGACGGTCTCGTTGCGACGCTTGCAAGGTACGTGTCCAACTAATGTAGCGCGGACGAGAATGCATCGTGGCGCTACCGCGTCGCGCGGCGCACGGCCTATACCCTCTGGACGCCGTTCGCCGCCGGCTGGGGCATCGACGACGCCGACACGCGCGCGCGGCTCGCGGCGTGCCTCCCGCGAGGCGACGGCGTGCCGATCCCTGCGTGGCGTGCCGCGCTGCTCGCCGCACAGCAGTGTGCGCAGCCTGCACGCGCAGTTGCACACGTCGCCGCCTGTGTACGCACGCAGCGGTGGGCGCCGCTCGTCGCGACGTGTGCCACGCTCGTCGCCAAGGATGAGGCGCACTTCGCAGCATGGGATGCGCCGCTGCGTTCCGTGCAGTCGGTGCGGTGGTGCGCCGCATGGCTCGCGCGCACGCAGCCCGACGACGACATCCGAGCGCTGGCGGACGAGACGGCGCACGTCGGCGACGTTGTGGCGGCCCTCGCCGCGGCGGTCGCGGCCAGCGAGGCGCAGCAGGGCGGCGCCTATGCCGCGCGCCTCGCTGCGCGCCTCGTCCTTCTGTCGCGCACCCCGCCGGCGGCGCTGCACGGCGTAGAGCAGGTGCTCCAGCGCCGGGCGCGGGCGCTGCATGCCGGGTCCTCCGCGTGGGAGGGCGAGCGGTGCACGCTGGGCGAGAAGTGCGTCGCGTGTGGTGCGCCCGTCGCCTTTACGCTCGCGCCGTACGCGCAGTGCGACGCGGGGCACGTGTTTGGTACGTGTTGGCACACTGACCCAGAACGGTGCGTGGCGACCTTTGCGCTGCTGGACACGCCCGCAACGCAGACGTGCGTGGGCTGCGACAGCCAAGCGAGCGTCGCGACGCTAAACGAAGTGCGGGGCGCCTTTCCGAGCGCCGCAGCGTGCAGTCGCTGTGGAAACCGGTGGCGGTCTGGCTAGATTACTCCCATCACTGTCTACAACCGAACCGGTTCCGCCTAGGTGCTCGCCTTGCGCGTGCCCTTGTGCAAGAACCCGAAGCGCGACTCGCGCTCCTTCTTCTTTTTCTTCTTCTCAGCGGCCTGCGCGACCAGCCGCTCAAGCTCGCGCCGCTCGTCGTCTGTCTCGTCGGGCTCCACCTGCTGGTAAATGGCACCGAGGAAGGCGATGGCGCGTGCGCGCTGCACCAGCACCTTGTCGCTGACGCCCTTTTCGTTGAGCACGTTGTCGACGACCTGCCGCAGCACGCCGTTGACCTCCCAGCGCGTGCCGCGCCACGTCGCGAGCAGCATCTTGCCCTGCATGTCCTGCTCGAGCTTTTGCATCTCCTCCTCGCTCAGGTCGCCCTTGTCCTGTGCGCGCGTCAGCTCGTCCATGCTCATCTGCACGTTCATGGCGCTGCCCATAACGCCCCACATCTCCTTGATGGTGCCGCCGCGTTCCTTCATGCGGCTCCAAAAGCCGGGCATCCCCAGAAAGTTGCCGCGCTTCGTCTTGAGCCACGTGTTGCTCTTGGTAAGATACACGTTGCCGATCGTGTGCAGCAGCTCGACGCCGAACGACTCGAGCTTGAGGTCTTCCGCCTCTTCCTTCATGCGCTTGGTAAACTGCTGGGTCGCCGAGTCGTCGGGGTCGCCGGGGTTCTTGGCCTCAACAAACGGACGAATGCGGTCCTTGAGCTTCTGCGTGAGGTCCTCAATCCGCTTCTTCTCCTTCTCGGCCTTCTCCTTCTCAAAGGCCTCCAGCTTCTCTTTCTGCTCGGGCGTCATCTTGTGCTTGCCCTTGTCCTTCTCTTTGCCGGCCACGGTCGCCGCAGCGCTCTCCGCCTCCTTGCCGGCGGACGCCTCTGCATCCGCGGCAGTGCCCTCGCCATGGATGGTATCGGTGGGCTTGTTGTGCTCACGCATTTGGCGTTCCAACTCCTCACGCTCCTCGTCGGACATCATGATCTCGGACGCCTTGCTAAAGTCGCGGATCAGGCTAATCTCGCCAATCAGGTCATTAAAGCGCTCGCCACCAAACAGGTTGCCAAACTGGGGTCAGTGGGGGGGGTTGCGTACCATTTCGGTGGCCTCCTTGAGGCCGACCTCGTCCGTAGGTTTCCTGGCGTCAGTGCTCGCGGACCTACTTTTTCCCATAGCGGTCGTAATCTGCGCGCAAATTCGAGTCACTCAGCACACGGTATGCCTCGCCAATCATCTTGAACGTCTCTTCGTCGCCACCCTTGTCGGGGTGGTTCCGAATCGCCGCCTTGCGGTACGCCTTCTTCAGGTCGAGTTCGGTGGCGTCGCCACGCACACCGAGCAGCTCGTAGTACTCCATATCCTGGTACGTCAGCACCAGCCACCGTGCGGACTACGTACCACAATCTTCTCGCCATCGCGGCTGATATTGGCCGCCTGCGTCGCGCTCGCCGCCTCGCTCATCGTGGGCCTGGACAAATAGGGGTGGGCCACGTGGCCGTTCGCCCACGACGGCACGCGCCACCACGCCACAGCGTCCCTGGCGCGGGTCCTACACACTGGAGCAAGCCGTTTTGGTGGACTAAGGACACATACACTAGTCCGGCGCCGCGACCAGCACCCACACAATGGGGGCGGTACACGACACTATAGGCGCATGCGCAAACATGCAGTCATGGGTAAAGCAGAGACACTCTCGCGTGCCATCGAAACAGAGAAGCCGTCACGCGCAGACGCCACTTAGGCGCTCTCGCGCTGCTTCCTCCTCTGGTCGCGCTCCTCGGAGATCGTGAGCTTGACACCACCACCGCGAGGCATCGAGATCCAGCGCTTCTCGCTGTCGCCAATGACGAACACGTTGCTGAGACGCGTCGAGAACTCACGGCCAGCGGGGTCACGGATGTGGACAATGTCGAAACCACCGTGGTGGCGCTCACGGTGCAGGATCACACCAGCACGGCCAATGTTACGGCCACCCGTGATCATGACCTGCGCACCCGTGTCGAACTTGATGAAGTCGACCATCTTCTGCGTGTTCACGTCAAACTTCACCGTGTCGTTCACACGCACAAGCGGGTCGGGGTAGCGCAGCGTGCGGCCGTCGTGGGTGACAATGTGCGGCACACCCTTGGCGCCGAGCTCGACACGCTTGACCTTGAGGAGCTTGTACGAGGCCTCCTCGGGCGTGATGCGGTGCACCACAAAGCGGCCCTTGACGTCGTACAGGATGCGGAAGTGCTCACCCGAGCGCTCGATCGACACCACATCCATGAAGCCGGTGGGGTAGGTCGGGTCGGTGCGGACCTTGTTGTCGACCTTGATGATGCGCTGCATGGTAATGAGCATCACCTCGCGACCGGTGAGCGCGTACTTCAGGCGGTTGCGGAGCAGGACCTGGCGGTTAGTAGCTGTTCACCAAATTGCCCCGCTTGCACACCACGGCCCCGTCCGACTCGTCAGACGCGATTCGTAAAAAAGTATCCGCACGCCGTTGCCGGCATAGGAAAGCCATGCATGATCGTGGAAAAGTCATCGTCCAAGCAAGCACGAGGCAGTGTATGTAGCCAAGCGGGGCACCCATCGCGGGCGCAGTGTACGTACCACCAGGGGGAGCGACTCACGGAGCTTGTGAGGACCGGTGCTGGGGCGCGGCGCATAGGTGCCGGACAGCTAGAGACGCGTTAGTATCCGCTCTTTCTTGCACAACAAGTGTCGCACGTACCTTGTCCAGCAGCCACGAGTGAGGGGCAGCAAGGTGCTTCAGGTGGTGACGCGGGCCGCGAACCATTTCTGTAGACTAGTCGGGAAGGAGACTGGTTGCGAGGCAAACGCTGGCGGTCCACACCGAAGAAAACGACGCAGCACGCTATGTCGGCCGAAACGTACAAGAATGCAGTTTTGGAGGTCTATTGCACGTGACTACGTCGCAGGGTCGTCCAGCGCGCGCGTCCAGTCGAATGGCTCCCACGTGGCACGGAAGCGCGCGAGGTGCGCCTGGATGCCTTGAATGTGCCGCGGCCGACGCCACTGGTGCGGGTCGAGGTCGAGCAGGCTCCCGAGAATTTCTTGCGCGAAATATCTGCGTTAGTCCATAGGCACATACTTGGGGAACCCAGCACCACCGACGTGGTCTCCATCCGCATACGTCGGCTCCTCGTTATCAGGGCCCGCTTTCTTGATGCCGTGCTCGTCGTCGCGCGACTCGATAACGTGCCCGTAGCCACGCTGGCCTTTGTAGTCCCACTGCACCATAAAGTAGGGCAATCGTGATACCATGCTCCGCTGGAATGGCCGTGCCTCGGAAAAGTAGATGATCTTGGCATGATCCGCCCACTCGCTCTCCACGTCCGACAGCGCCGTCTTGAAGTAGGCCGGCACTTCAGCAAACGCATCGTTGGGCACCGGCACGGCCTCAATGTAGGTGTGCTTTTGCTGGCGCAGCGACAGCACCGTCTCGAAAAAGACCATGGACTGGTTGCGGCTCGCCGCCATGCGGATAAGGCACTTCATAAAGTTGCGGATCTCGGTCCAGCCGTTCTCGTCGACGTCCAGTGAACTGACGTGGTGCTGCATCGGCACAATCCAGCAGTGCCCGTCAACCAGCGGTTCGCGGTCGGGCAGTGCAAGGTAGGTGCACGTCCCACTCGACACAATGTTGGCGCGCGGCGCCATGCGTCCTTCGTCTTGCCAGCAAAACGTGCACTCATCGAGCGCGCGCTTGGTCCGCGCAAAGTCTTGAATCGCAAACTGGCGCTTCATCGCATCGTCGCGCATCTTTTTCCGCGCAAACCGCTGCGCTTCGCTGTCGATATAGTCCAGGTCGTTTTCAAAGCCATGGTCGGTCGCAATTTGCTGCGCAAGCGCCGCGTCCATGTTTTTCTGGTCCATGCGGCCAGCACCGAGGCGTTCCTCATGCACAAGTTCGGTAAGGGTGGCGTCTTCGGGTTCGTCCATGCCTTGCTTGCGGCGCTTGCGCGACAGCGCACTCGGATCGACAGCCTCGGCAGATCGACCCGACCCAACGTCGTACATACGCCCGTACCCATCGATCACCGGGACGACCTCGACTGTCTCGCGCGGTTCCGCACCCTCGAAAGCATGCCGGGCCTTTTCGAGCTCGGCACGCAGCGCCAGTGCATCCGGCTGGTTCATCATCTCGGCCCGCAACGCTTTGGCCTCCAAGCGGTTCAGCTCCGAGAGGCTCGGTGCAGCGACCGCCTCAGTCCTAGGTACAGGCGCTTGCGGGAGTACCGTAGGGATGCGTACAGACGTGCTCTCGGGCGTGTCGGTGCGGCTTGCGCCCGACGCCGCCGAAGAAGCCACGCCGGGTCGCCGGAAGACGTGGCTGCCCGACCGCGGCGTGCTCGCGCCCGACGACGGCGCGTCTTTGAACGACCGGCCCGTATCCTCAAGGTACTGCCGCTCGCGACGCGCCTCATCAAAGGCGTCCATCGACCCGTAGCGTTCGATAGCCACCTGCTCGACCGGCACGCCAGACTGCTCGGCAATCTCGTACGTACGACGCAACTTCATCATGCGCCACTTGTGCCCTGGTGCACCATACGACGTGCTCTGATGGACTTGTGTCTCGGAATGCGGAGTGGCGGCAGCGTTCGGGTTCAGTACGGGGTTCAGTTCGCGCGCATGCACTTGCAGGGCTTCGGGGTCCGGCTTGTTTGCCGCAGGCTCGGTGGCTTTTGTCTCGCCGATCGCGCTGAAGAAGTCGTGTGATCCCCCCGCCTCGGGATCACCGAGCGTCATCCAGTCGTCCCGCTTGAGCCCCGAACCGGTGGGCGCCGGTGCGGGCGCCTCGGCTTCGGGACTTGGGCGGTCGTCGCGATGCGAACGCCGGCGGTGCTCGCGGTCTCCATGGCGTTCATGATGGGATCGGTGCTCGCGATGGCTATGCCGGTGTTTGTCCGAGCTTCGATGTGTGTCGTCGTAATCGCGGTGCCGACGGCGTTCGCGGTGCTCTCGATGCCGGCGGTCGCGATCGGCGTCGCGGTGTCGGTGGTGCGAGCGGTCGCGATCGTCGCGGTCTCGCGAATCGTACGCGTGCTCCGATCGATGGGATCCAGAGGGATACGACGAAGAGGACGACACGTGCTCGTCGGTGGCACCGGCGTCGTACGACGCCGAATGGTCCGAGCGCGGTTTCTTCGGCACGCGATCGTCCATGGCGAACGGCAAGGCCCTCCACGGCCGATGCGTCACGTGGTCGACAGTGGCAGGGACCAACCCAAAACGGCCGCGGCCGCGGTCGACTGGGTCGTGTGTCGCTGTGGGGTGCACACTGCACGATTTAGCTCTACCGCATAAGCTACCTACATGGCCTCGCGATGAGCGCTCGATGGGCCGCTCCACCCACTGTGTCCCTCACGCATCCCTTCGGCATCTCCCACGCTTCGCTGGTGAGGACCGCACAGGTTATCTGGTCGCAGAAATTGTGCTTTGGCCAATCATATTTGACCTTTTTGGGAAAATGAATCTGAGCTCATCTAGCGGTGAGCCATGCGGTAGAAACCTATGTGGAGGAGCTGCACCGCGACGGAAATTCTGCGTTCCAAATTTTTTTTGGTGAGAACCGCCTCGGACTCGTGCGCTCCCCCCTGGCAACGCCAAGTCACCGTTTCCTTTTTTAACCGGTGATTTGCACCTACTTGCTGCCTAGCCAAGTGATATATTAGGCTGTCTTCTGCTGCTTTGATCTTTATCCCATTCCATTCAAGTCTAGGAAAGTATGGCAGACGAAGAGGCTGTTTGTGTGGGCGCCAAGGGCGAGGTGGATAACATGGGTGTGCGCATTGGCGCCATCTTTATCATCTTTGCTAGCTCTGCGTTCTTTACCCTACTGCCGATTGTCACGCGGCGCATTCCCAAGCTGTCGGTCCCAGGCTCTGCCTACGACTTTTGCAAGTACTTTGGTAGCGGTGTGATTATTGCAACCGGCTTTATCCACCTGCTCGAACCTGCCAGCGATGAGCTGTCGCAGCCCTGTTTGGCTCCGGCGTTTTCGGAGAACTACCCCATGGCCTATGCGTTTGCCCTGATTTCCATGATGCTCGTCTTTATCTGCGAGTTTTTCGCCTATCGTTTGGGCTCGCGTATGCTGAGCAAGCGGCTCGGCAGCATTGTGCACCACCATGCCTCGGGGCACATGGATGCGCATGAAGAGGACCACCACCAACACGAGCAAGAAGCCCTGCGGCATGCCGAGACCGAAGAGGCGCTGGCGCCCGTCGACGGCAAAAAGGACATGGACCTCGAGGTCGGCTCGCACCTGGATGAGGGCATCCACTCGGACACGTCGGAGCTGATTGGCGTTTTTGTGCTCGAGTTTGGTGTGATTTTCCACTCGGTCATTATTGGCCTGACGCTTGCGACCACCGATTGGGACCCGGAGGACGGCGACAAGTTTGTGGTGCTGTTTCCCGTGATTGTTTTCCACCAGCTCTTTGAGGGTATTGGTCTTGGCTCGCGTCTTTCGCTCTTGCCCGAAGAGCTCGGCAAGTGGATGCCGATTATTCTCGGGTTGGCGTACTCGATTGTGACGCCGGTTGGCATGGCGATTGGCCTTGGTCTGCGCCACACCTACACCTCGGACACGCCCACGGGGTACTACGTGACGGGCATTTTTGATGCCTTTTCGGCGGGTATTTTGATCTACACGGGCCTGGTTGAGCTGCTCGCGCACGACTTTGTGTTTAACAGTGAGATGCAAAAGGCGCCGCTCTGGAAGGTGGCCATCAATATGTTTGAGGTGTGCCTCGGCGCTGGGATTATGGCGCTCTTGGGACGCTGGGCATGAGATAGACGTGGGTAATGTTGTAATTGTACACGGTCCGTTCCGTCTGGGGCGACGCTGGTGCGTGGGCAAAATTTTCCCCGCACGCGGCGCGGTGTGTGGATGAGTCAGACACGCTTCCAATCGCGATGATGTGCCGGCGCGGTGCAGGCACCCTGGCATGGGTGCACACGAGTCGCCTCGTGCAGCGTATGTATGGCTGCCGGATGCACACGACGCAGAGCAAGGCGGAGCGCTTTGTGCAGAGGATTGACCCCGCAACGCTGCCGCGCGGCTATCTGGTCGCGAGCACGTACGCTGGCGTGAAGAAGGCCATCAGCCCGGCACCCACAAATGGTGCCGCTACGCCTTCGCCCTCGCCCGTGGCGCCCAAGCCGGACGTGTCGCTGATTGTGTCGAGCACGCCGGCGTCCGTTGCCGGCGTCTTCACGAGCAACGTCTTCCGTGCGGCGCCAGTCGTGCACGCGACCGAGGCGCTGTGCGCAAGTCGCACGGCATTTGGCGAGCAAGCGGGCCCACGCACGCTGGCGGTGCTGGCGAATAGCGGGTGTGCAAATGCCGTGACGGGGTCCGAGGGCGTAGAAGACACGCAGCAGCTCGTGGACCTTGTGCGCAGGGAGCTGACCCCCGCGCTCAAGCGCCGTACCGCGGCGCCGTCGGACGTGCTGATGCTTTCGACGGGCGTGATTGGCGTACGCCTGCCGAAGCGCGCAATCGAGCGTGCGGTGCAGCATCTGGTGCATGGGCAGGTGCTGCAGAGCAACGCGGACGCTTGGCTCGAGGTCGCGCGCGCGTACATGACCACCGACACCTTCCCCAAACTGCGTACGCGCACGTTTACGCTCGGCAACCGTGAGTGCCACCTTGCCGGGATTGACAAGGGCGCGGGAATGATCCACCCGCACATGACCTCGCCCGAAGGACTGCACGCGACGCTGCTGGGCGTGCTGGTGACCGATGCGCCGATTGCGCCGGCGGCACTCCAGGCGTGCCTGGACGAGGCGGTGCGTGTTTCGTTCAACTGCATCAGCGTCGACGGCGACATGAGCACGAATGACACCATCCTTGCGCTCGCCAACGGCCAGGCGCCCGAAGTCGCCAACGGCCAAACGCCCATTCTGCCTGGCACCGAAATCACCGCCGAGTCGCACCCCGATGAGCTTGCCGTCTTCCGCACGGAGCTCACGGCGCTCTGCCTCGAGCTTGCGCACCTCATCGTGCGCGACGGCGAGGGTGCTGAAAAGTTTGTGCAGGTGCGCGTGCGCAACGCGGCGGACTATGCGCAGGCGCACGCAATTGCCTCGTCGATCAGCACCTCGGCGCTCGTCAAGTGCGCGATGCACGGCGAGGACGCCAACTGGGGCCGCATCCTGTGTGCAGCCGGTTATGCGCCGCGCCCGCCGTCTGCGTGGGGCATCGACCCGCACAAGGTCAATGTGTCGTTTGTGCCGCCGCCGGGGGCGCATCACGTTGCGCCCGTGCACACGCTGATCAACGGTACGCCGCAGGTGGTCGACGAGGCCAAGGCGGGGGCGCTGCTCGCGCTCGAGGACATCTGCATCGACGTTGACCTGCAGGGCGGGACGTGGGACGCAGCACAGGCTACTGCTGAGGCTGTGTACTGGACGTGCGACTTTAGCAAGGAATACATCGCGGTACGTTGCGCTACTAACCCAAGATCAACGGCGACTACCGTACGTAAGGCACCTAGGTGAACCGTGCCACCAGGCTCGGCACCGACGCCTGCTCGCCGACCAGCAGGCGTACCACGAGGTAGATGAGCGCAGCGACAATCATGGCCACCGTCCAGGGCACCGTGTACATGGCGTCCACCAGGTTGATCGACGGCGATGGTTCGCCCCGCAGCCAGATGTCCATGGTCTTTTCCAAGCGCATGGGCCGCAAGCGCGACTGCCGCACGTTGGTATCGAGAAACTTGCGCGTGGGCAGGTGGTACACAGCGAGCGTCGGCGTCATAAGCACGTCGAGCTTGTCGGCCATGTAGACGCGGCTGAAGGGGCGAACGTAGGACGTGCCCGACGCGTCAGCAGCGACTACGCTCTCGTCCAGATCGTCGTCACCCGCGAGCAGGAACGACTCGGTGGGCGACGGCGGTGCATCGTCGCCCGTCTGGTCTTCCTCGGGCTCCGAGGACCCATCGGCCCAGGCCATCGCCAGCCATGGGCGGTTGGCCGTCGCATCCTTGAAGTGTTTCTCGTGCGTGTCGACGCTCACATACACCGTTTTGAGTTCATGCGGGTATGCGCGGCTTACGTCCGTGACGAGCTGTGTGAGAGGGCCACCCACGTACCGCACCACAGCCCTTACTGAATTGGGCGTTCCACTGGCTGCCAAAGTAGAAGAGAAGCAGCTTGGTCTCGCGCAGCTCCTGCTTCAGATTCACCGGGTTGCCCTTGGCGTCCACGAGACGCAGTCGACGCACAAGGGGGTCGGGGTGCTGGTAGTGCCCCGCGGGGGGCAGCGGCGCCTGGCGCCCTGGCTTCAGTGCCGATTTCTTGGGCGACCCGGTCTCCGACGAGGGGCGCGACGCAGACGCCGCGGGCAAAGGCGCATCCTCGGGAGCATCCGCAAGCTGAATGTAGTCCTGTGTTGGGCTGAACGACACGTTGCGCGCACGCAGCGCGCTGGCCCCGTCGCTCGTCATGGCGTCCACCGCCGCCAGCCGCGGCTGCGCGTTGTACCCACGTGGCACGTGTCGGCCTAGTAGGACCGTACTCCCGCGTGCCGATGCCGAGAGCGGCGCCACGCGCGAAATCGCGCTTTCCTTGCAGTCATCGATGTCGGCGAAGGACTACTACAATAACACTGGCACGGGCAACACGTACGCTCCGCCTTCGGGTCCTCCTCCGTCCATGGCTGGTGGCGACAACCGCGGCTTTGGCGGATACGGCCAGCAGCAGCAGGGGTACGGCCAGATGCAGGGTGGCTACTACGTACGTCGTGTGGCATGCTAACGCGCTAGCCTTCGCAACCTCAGCAGGCGTATGGGAGCCAGCCGTACGGCGGCATGCAGGGCGGCATGCAGGGCGGCTATTACCCGCAGCCGCAGGCCCAGCCGGTCTACGTGCAGCGCCCGCAGGGCGGCGGTATGGACAGCGGCGCCGGCGCCGGCTGCTGTGCCTGTTTGGCGGGTATGCTGGCATGCTGCTGTCTCGAGGAGCTTTGCATGGGTACGTAGGCCGCGCGAGGAACTAACATCACAGCATTCTAAGTTTCTACACCGCATCCGGTCGGTTTTTGTAGGTTAAATAGAACGCGAAAGTGCCGCGTGGTCCTATCGAGATCCCCAAGGGACGACGCGTCCCCATGCACCGCGAGGAACGCGTCGTGGGCCTGATCGGCCGTCGCAAGGAACGCGCCGCGCGGCGCAGGTGTCGGACCCCGGGCGCCGCGCCTGGGCGCAGGACTTCGCCATCACGCGCCACCGCCCATGCCCTGCGCCGGTCGCCGGTCATACGATTGCTGCGCAAGCTCGCCAGTCAACAGTTTGCAACACAACTTTGGAAAGACTTTGGAAAAGAAAAAAGTTCATCGAAATACTGACTATATGAACAATAACCCAAAACGACCCAACATCAGCCTTACAGGCGCAATGCTAGAGCGTCTGCGCACAAGCGCCACCAGGGCGCAACCAAACTTGCAATGCGCGTTTAGTTGTTGCCTTGGCCGGCACCCTTGCCCTTGCCGCTGTAGTTGTTGATGTTGGTCGTGTCGCCACCGTTCTTGGTCTCGTTCTTCGACGAGGACTCGGTGCTCGTGTTGCCGCTGCTAGCCTTGCCAGTCTTGCGGACAATCTTCGAGGCAGGCGAGTCGTTACCACCCTCACCAGGAGTAATGGTCGTCGACTTCATACCCGACGGGTGGATAATGCCCACCTTGTTGGGGTTCTGGTGGTTGGCGAGCTTGGCACGGTAGATGCTGTCCTTAGGACCAATCTCCTTGCCGAGCAGGTCGAGCGTAATCTGGAGAATCTCCGTGAAGCGCTCGCCAAGAACCGATGTGTCGAAGAGCGGGTACTCCGACATCGCGTCGAACTGGCAGCCACCGTTGTAGTAGCTCTTGCCGTCGAAGCGGTCGCGCATGTACTCCATAATGTAGGGCAGGTTGAGCAGGTAGGTCACAACGTGGTTGAGCGCAGGGTTCGTCTCCGTCAGGAAGCGGATGTTGGCACCCTGCTGGCACCACGCCACAGCCGTGTTGTTAGCCTGGTACCAGACAATCTCCTCGTCGTAGGCGGCGTGGAACATGAAGACGGGCTGACGGGGCACGAACTTGGGGTTGCGGCCCATAATGAGCTTGTTCGTGATCTGGGTGATCTGAGGGTAGTCCGTCAGGTTCTTGCCACCCTTGATGTACTTGGGCGACTGGATGACCTGGTTCATGAACAGGAACACCATCTCGTACACACACGCGTGGTGAGCAGTCCACACGGCGCGCTTGCCCTCGTCGGTCCAGATCTGGTTGTTGAACAGGTCGTACAGCTCATCGCGGTAGCCGTCCACAAGACCCACAGCACCAATCAGCGAAAGGGCAGCAGTGGCCGAACCGTCAAGGAAGTTGAGCGTCATCATGGGGTCCGAGGCAGTACCACCAAGCGACCAGCCGACAATGTTGAGCTCAGGCGCGTACGACGACTGGAGACCAGCAGCCCAGCCGTTGGGGATCGAACCACCCGAGTAACCGTGGCCAATGAGCTTGGCGTCGCTGTCCATGCCAATCTCCTTCGAGTTCATAACCGCACGCATGGAGTCCAGCACCATGTGACCGCCCGAGATACCAGCAGCGTTGGCACTGTTCGGGCCCTCGTGGTCAGGGGCGTTGACGACCCAGCCCTCCTCGAGGTAGAGCATGTAAAGCGTCTGCTCCCAGCGAGGCTCGAAGTTGGTCAGCTCGAGCACACCCGAGTAACGGAAAGCGTACGACGGAGCGCAGCGAATCCAGTTCGAGTTCTCGGGCGACGAGACAGTGACCAGGCGCTTCTTGTTGGCATTGTGAGGCACCAGCACCGTCGTAACCGTGTACGAGGGCATGTGCTTGTTGTTCGCGTTCGAGCGATACAGAAGCTGCCATGCGTTCAGGTTGAACTTCAGCACACCCACACTGGCGGCCTGGATCTTGCGCGAGCGCAGGATGTCACCAGGCTGCTTGTTCTGCCAGCCGTTGGGGGGGTAGTAGAAGGGGTCCTGATCGGGGTAAGGCACAAGGCCGAGGGCAGACACCAGCGGCAGCACAGCCACCACGGCGAGCACCAGCCAGCGAACGAGGCCAGTGGAATACATTGTGATTGAAATGAAGGAATGCACAGACGACTCGCGCCTTGACCGTTGAGGGGGTGAAGAGGAGGTGAAGCGACAGGGTGGGCCGGCCAACCGGTTTTAAATGCGCCGAGGAATTGCGCGCGGAAGCGCCGTATCCACCCAATTCTTCGCGCAAACTCTACTAAACTACCTACATGGGGCGGACCCCCCCGACGCGCCAATCCGAGCCCTTCTCGCTGTGCCGGGTTGGCATGTGCGCGCAATTCGTTCCAATCATGTAGGGTTCACTCAACCCACTATGCATGCCAATCGAAATTCTGTCGGGGAGGATGCCTGCCAGTCCATGCATGCTTATGCGAGGCACATGCGTAGGGAAAAGATTACGTAGGGTGTGACGTCAATCGCCGCTAGGCGGATTCACTCGAGCATTCCATTGGTCCGTTGAGGAACGCCACATCTGTCAAAGGTACATTCTGTGGGAAGATGGTAATTTCTAAACGCCGTAGAAGCCCAGGGCGCAAAGGACCGCAAGGGATTGGTCCCCCAAGTCGGCCGTTTGACAGCTGCTCAGTCGATGCACAGGAGGTCCGTGGAGAGCTAAAGAGTCGCGCGGAAAGGCACGCGCCTAGTACAGGGAACCCCGCTCGACAGGTCAATTGGCATGCGTCTAAAAAGGGGTACGGATGGGCCCTTCCGACGCAGCCAAATCTGAAACGTAACGCGTGCCTAATCCCTCAGGTCTCGCAAGAGTCGCGCCGCGGCTGAACGCGGATGTACCTTACGCGTAAATGCACGCGCGCTCTAAATTAGGCATAGCGCGTCCGTTTTGCCCTGAGTCGCGTCGCGTTGCATTGCTGCGATCCAACGCACTTGTGCCCATCGTGTCGCATCAGGCTCGTAGGGGGGAGGAATGTAGCACGCGCAGGCAGTATGCTCCGGCTGTTACGGTAGTGGTGGACGCCGGTGCCGGCGCCGGCACCGGCACCGCGGCCGCCGAAGTCCTGTCGCGTCAGTCTGTCTTGGTGCCATCCCAGCCATCCCACAGGGAGAGTCGCATAGTCATGTATAGAGCCTATTGATGCGCGACGCATGGTGATTGAAGGTTTTGGTCTCTTGTCTTGCTTCTGTTTCTTGTCTATCGGTGGATTCCGGCCATGAGAGCGAGTGTGTTTTGATGCCTTAGCCATCGCCCCTTGGGCGGGATGGGCAGACTAGGCTTTGCGGAATTCGCTGGCGTGCTCGTGAATATACCTCTCATCGAGGCTTCCTTTGGACCTTGGTCTGCATATACCAAGCCAGTCGTGTCCCCATAGCACAGCTGTAAATACCAAGTCATTCAACGGGACTTGGCCCCTGCGGCACGACGCAGCCGCCTGCCAGCCCGATTGGGCGAAATTGGGCCAAATCCTTATGTGGAGTCGGTACCAGTGCGAGGCCGCTTCGGCAGCCGTCCGTTTCTGTTATTAGGAAAAGAAAGGCGATGCCGCCAGGCACCAAACGTAACAAGTTGCAGCTAAATACACATAAATCTCTACCAAACTTCATAGATGCTTCGTTGCCCGGAACGCGAAAGAAGAAGAAAAAGGAAAGAGGAATGGTACGAAGATGGCAATTTTCATAGAGACGTACAAGCACGGTAAGTGCATAACAGTCTGTCCTCACGCGGAGGACGAAGGACGCCAGCAGTCCGGAGTGGCAAGTCCTAGGAGCGGCATGTCCATTTTACGACAATCCCAAGGCTGAGCGCCGTCGCTCAGATGCGCAAGGTCGTCGTGAGGCGGGTGAGGGGTACTGGATGGGACTTGGCAATAGGATGGCATGGTGGTCGCAAGCTGGTGCTGGAGCATGGATTGCACCGACACCGGAGCCTGCTCCTGCACTGACCAGCTTGAAGGGTGCGTCGAGGTGGGGGATACCGGCGGCAGAAGACAGCTGGGCACCATGTCACGCAGCCCAAACAGTTCTGTATCGTGGCTGGCGGTTGGGCCTGCATCCAGCGAGAAAGCCTCGAACGTCTGCTCCATGCACGCAGATTCCACCTCAATGCTGGGCTGCGTCGCGGGCTCGTCCTGCGGCGGCACCGAGGGCTGCGGCGGCAAGCCCTGGAAGGGCGAGTTGACTAGTGCAGAGGGGTCCAGCGCATACGGCGAGGACGGCTGCGAAACTAGAGGCGTGTCCAAGACCCAGTCCAGGGCATCACCAGCCATGTGACCCTCGCCCAACGTAAAGCCCTGGCCAACCTCGGCATCGTGCGCCAGTTGCAGGCCGGTACTCTCTGCCGGCGGGGCCGAGGAGGAGCGGCGCAGCATCTTCCCGGGGCGCACGTCGAAAGTGTCAGGTTGCAAGAACGACGAAGCATCATACCGTGCCTCCTGCGCCGCCTGGCGGTTGGAGGGCGTAGGAGGGAGCACCAGTCCATTGCTACTGATGCTTCGTCGCAGCGAAGGGCGCCGGGGTATCAGCGGATCTGGCCCCACAGTCAGGTCCGATGGCTGCAGACGGCGAATCTGGCCTGTACTGCTCCGTCTTCGCTTTACGCCCGATCTCCCACACGCCTTGAGGATCACGTCGGCGATGTGCTCACACTCGCGCTCGGTGCTTGACAGCTTACGCACGTTGCGGCGACTGATGTTGGTACGCCGAGAGCCCGGGCGGTACTTGTAGTCCGGGTGTTCGCGACGGTGCCGCTCTTTTTCGACCTGTGCCTGCGCCTCCCACATCGCGCGCTCCTCCTTACCTAGACTACGCCACATGTGGGAGATGATTCGGCTGATGTTGCGATGGTCGCGCTCGACTTCCTTCGGCACCAGGTTGGTCGCAACTGCATGCGAACGGAAAAGGATGAATGCATTGCGCGGCCGCTTGATGTGACCCGGGGCCATTTTGCGGGTATGTGACGTGCTCCGTGGGGTCGACGGGCACGACAAGTCCTGGACTGCAGGGGGCGGCGCATCCTGGCCCACTTGGATGGGCTGGGGGCCAGCTCCACAGGGCGCCGGCAGAAAGAGATCCTGACCAATGGGCCATGAATCGGGTGCGTCCTGCACCGGAAGGGGCAGCGCTCCTCCCACGGCCGACGATGTGACAAAGGGCGCAGTCGGCGACGCTGCAAAAGGTAGCTGCGACGTGTTTGATGCGATGTCCGTGGTCGAGCCCAGGTCGTTCTTCCAGAGCGACATGTTGGAAGTGGGGAACACTTGACCGGGTGCATTCATGATGGCTTGCAGTCTTTGCAACAGGGCTGGCGGAGCCTTTTGGGAGCGAGCAGAGAGGAGGCAGAGGAAACGAAGGTGCAAACGATAGTCACCATGGCGACATTTTTTTTTCGCTCTGTCTTTATACACCCGGACCTGCGTCGCATGTCAACGTGTTCTGCACGGCCCCGATACAACCAGAAGATGTCGATCGAAGCTCGGTGGGCCAGTGCCCCGCACAATTTTGCACACGACAAAGGAGCATCTGCAGAAGAAGTTTGTCCTTTCTTTTGATGTGCATGCACCCACCCTATCAAAAAGTAGCCGCACCAATGAAGGTCCGGCGATGAAGGGCAGGTGGAGCAACAAAGTAGATGCGCGCTTGGCACTCCCTGTGAAAGAACCGCACACGTTATGTCGTGTGCCAATCAATGCATTATCGGGGGGTGGACCTGTCTCTTATGGTAGTGCCACCTGCGGAGCGCTTATGGTAATTGAAATGATCGTCGCCCGTTCACACCGGGTTGTGCATGAAGGGAGACGAGTACATGCAACTGCTCGTGTGAGCACACGTGCGAGCCAATGAAAATGCGGCGTTTGGCACCAAAAAATGTGCGAGACAGGCCCCGATACCTGCGCTTCATTTTATTGCAGGCACATTGAAAATCACCGACACTCCCATCAGAAAAAAAGGTCCAGTCACACCGAGCCGTGCACCGACCCGCGAAAGTGGCGTGAGGCGCACACGGACTTGGTCTGAAAATAGGAGCACAGGTTCATCTACGGGGTATCATGTACATGTACGCCTGCCTGCACCTGGCAAGTCCGTTGACCTAAGTAGGCGTCTCTGCGTCGCTGCCCGTGCGGTCGGCTGGCGGCAGGGGCCGTGCGACGTGCTGCGCTGCTGAGCGGTCGCTGGCATACGCGAGCAGCTGGTCGCCATATTGCTGAATCTCCGAAACGGGGATCATGAGCCGGAAGTCGGTGAGCAGCAGGAAATGCAGCTCGAGCTGGTTCAGTTCGTGCACGGCCAACCCGCCGACTTTCGCGTAGCGCGCGTTGGTATAAAACACGTCGCTAAAAAATTTGCTCGCGACCGTGATCCCGGCAATGACAAGGCGGTGTACGTTGTAGCTGTCGATCGCAAAGCCCCGTATGCCCGGAAAGGTCGGCTCTTCGGACTCCTCGTCCATCTCGTCGCTGGCCTCCGTCTTGGCCCATGAGCCCACCGGGGGCTCGCCCGGGAAGCTGCCCGTGACGCCCACGCGGCTCATGCGATCAAAGTACACGAGGAGACTTAGAAATACATCGTTGGTGGTCGGGCAGTACTTGAGGATGCGCAAGAGGTACGCCTCGATGCTGATGCTGGGAATATGTCGCGCGTGGAAACACAGTGTGCTGCTGGGCGCGTTCAGTGTCGATAGCGCCGCCGTCGTGATATTCGACCGGCGTGGATCATTGAGCAGGATGCGCCCGTGGCTCGCAGACGCGTGCGTCTGGTTCGGCAACGGACCTGCGCTCGCCGACTCTTGCACCCGGCCGCCGTTCATGGACCGCAGCTGGTCATTAGAGGTGGCGATGTGCTGCAACAGCGCCGCAAGCATCTTGAGCAGGTCAGCAGTGGGATAGTTGGCAATGTCTAGGTGCACATGGCCGTCGGTGGCCGGTTCGGCGTCGCGCGCCTGGGCCAATTCGTCGGCGGCCATGTCGGGGATCGCGTGCGTGCGTCGTGAGCTGGATGCATAATCCTGGTGTGCCGTAAAGACGCTCTCGGATGAGGAGTAGGAAGGCGCATCGCGAGACCCTCCTGCTGGAGGAGTGGCCTGCCTTTCGCGGCCAGGAGGGAACGAAAAGCGCGTGTCAGAGGCAGCGGAGCGTGTCGTCATGGCAGGCCCGTGGTCGGGAGCCATGGTCGCAGTCATGATTGGCGGAGCAGCGTGCTCGGTGGTGGTATCGTCCATGGATCCCAACGGGTACAGTCAAGAATTACGTCGGTGCGCGTGGGGGGCATATACAGAGGAAACAGAGCAGGTAGCTGCACGTCTCGAGCACACGGAGCGCGCGTACGTCTGTTTCGCTGAAAAAAAAAAAAAAAACCGTGCAAGAAAAACGGGTCGGCCAGGCACGGTCAGGAGCGGCACGCGTGGGGCGGCGCTGCAGTCCGGTCGGTCGACGGCCGTCACCAAAAAATACCGCGGATGGGGACAAGTACACGGATCAAGCGCAGGACTCGGACGAGACCGACACAGATGTACTGCCAATTCGCTTTGTCCGCGTCGACTCGAGGCGACTCCGAAGGCTACTCGGGGATTGCAAACCCAAGAGGCGGCAGACGCACAACGAGGCGTGACGATGGACGAGCGCCTAATTGCCGTTGCCGTTCTGTGCACGTGCGGCGAGGGCCTCGCCCGGGAATGTGGAGATTGCACCACTCGGCTTGCGCGGGGCCTGCGGCCTGCGCGAACGTTCCCACGTGGCAGGACGCGCTTACCCCGGATGCGGCACAGTGGTTGCCGCGCGTGTTTGCAATGGATCTAGAATCTGTTGTATGTCTACATAACGCAATTACTGCTCGTTGACAATCAGGGCAGCCATACCCATACCGGTACCAATGCACATCGACGTCACGATAAGCTTCTGGCCGTTGCGCTTCGCCTCGGCCAGCGCCGTCGCAATCTGGCGCGAGCCCGTAGCGCCCAGCGGATGGCCCATCGCAATCGCACCACCCACCGGGTTCACCTTGGCGAGGTCCAGACCGAGGTGCTCGATCGAGAAGAGCGCCTGCGACGCGAACGCCTCGTTGATTTCGTAGAGGTCGACGTCGGTCGTTTGGAGCTTGGCCTTCTCAAGCAGCTTGGGGATGGCGTACGCGGGGCCCACACCCATAATGTTGGGGGGCACACCCACCACCACACCACCGACGTACTTGGCAATGATCGGCAGGTTGTGCTTCTTGGCAAAGCTGCGGCGCGCAAGCAGCACCGCAGCGGCACCGTCGCTGACCTGCGACGCGTTGCCGGCGTGCGTGCAGCCGTCAGCGGCAAACGCAGGCTTGAGCTTCGCGAGGCTCTCCTTGGTGACACCACCGCGGATACCGTCGTCCTCGACGACGCTGCGCTCGTTGCCGTCGTCGTCAACGTACTTGATCGGCACAATCTCGCTCTTGAACTTGCCGGCCTTCTGAGCCTCGTGCGCACGGCGGAACGACTCGGCAGCAAAGGCATCCTGCTTTTCACGCGTGACGTTGTACTTCTTCGCGACGTTCTCCGAGGTGATGCCCATGGGGAGCATGCAGTCGGCCGCCTCCTCGTTCTCCATCACCGCGTCCGACACCTTCGTAGGCATGACACCGGCGCCGTAGTTGAGGGTCATCGACTCAACACCACCACCGATACCAATGTCGATCTGGTGCGTAAGGATCTCGTTGGCGATCTGGTTCACCGTGGCGAGACCCGAGGAGCACTGACGGTTCACCGTGTTGACGGCGGCCGTGTCAGGGATGCCGGCCCACAGCGCAGCCTGGCGCGCCGAGGTGGCACCACCACCGGGGGGCAGCACGTTGCCGATTGCCACGTCCTCGATCAGCTTGGGGTCCACGCCGCTCTGCTTGATCACGGCCTTGAGCACGTTGCCGAGGATCTCCTCCGGCGCGGCCTGCGAGAGACCGCCCTTGCGGGCCTTGGTCACCGCAGAGCGGAGCGCGGAAACGATCACGACATCGTCGTCGTGCTTCTGGAGAATGTTCTGCTTGCCAGTCTGAGTTGCGAAGCTCATCGTTGGAAAAGAAGGGTGGTGAAGCCAACCTTCGATAGAATCTGGGGCATTTTAATCCCCGCGGGGGGCTCCTTCGGCCGGAGGCGCATGCGTAGCCGGTTCGTGGGCCGGTGTGCTCGGCCGAGATTGGGTAGGTGTTCCCGGTTGAAAGCCGTGCACAGGCCAGACCCGCGTGGCACCTGCGGCCGGCGGTCGGCGCGTGGTGCGACGCGCGGCGTCGTGCGCGTTGGATTCGTTCGCTGCTATCCCAAGACGTTCTGCGGTGTTACATTCTAGAGATGGCATTGCAGGAATATAATAGTACAGACGAGGATTGTGGATACAGATACTGCTATACCACTTACGCACCAAAACCGTAGAGGGTGCGGCCCTGGCGCTTGAGCGCGTAGATAACGTCGAGGGAAGTGACGGTCTTGCGCTTGGCGTGCTCGGTGTAGGTGACCGCGTCGCGGATAACACCCTCGAGGAAGAGCTTGAGGACGCCACGAGTCTCGTCGTAGATCAGACCGGAGATACGCTTAACACCACCACGGCGAGCGAGACGGCGGATAGCGGGCTTGGTAATGCCCTGAATGTTGTCGCGCAAGATCTTGCGGTGGCGCTTAGCACCACCCTTGCCGAGACCCTTGCCACCCTTTCCACGACCGGACATTGTTGAAGATAAGTGTTAAGCTTGAATAGAGGTTAAGCCTGAGAGAAGTGACCGCCCAGTACCGGGGTATTTGTACGATTGGCACTGCGATCCGCGCGCAGGGCCATGTGCGATCCGGCGGCGTGGGACGCGCGCCCAACGCGTGATCTTGTCCAGAAGATCACGCTCCGTGCGATCTTGTGGAGGATCGGGGTGATTTGGGTGCGTGTATGTGCATCGGGCGTGATGCACTTGTCCTTTAGTCAGAAATGGGGCGCGATGCAGCGCGTCGGATCACGCTTGCGCGTGTGATGCGCGACGCGAGTGTGATCTTGCGGACCCTGCATACGATGTGATCCGCCGCGCACGGCATGCCGCGACGCGGCAGAACCCATTAAAAAGCAGCATGCCTTTCGCACTCGTTCTGCTAACACCCATCCCACTTAGTTGTCATGGCGCGTACCAAGCAGACTGCCCGCAAGTCCACCGGTGGCAAGGCCCCCCGTAAGCAGCTCGCCACCAAGGCCGCCCGCAAGTCGGCCCCCTCGGCCGGCGGTGTGAAGAAGCCTCACCGTTACCGCCCGGGTACCGTTGCCCTTCGTGAGATTCGTCGCTACCAGAAGTCGACGGAGCTGCTTATTCGCAAGCTGCCCTTCCAGCGTCTCGTCCGTGAGATTGCTCAGGACTTCAAGACCGACCTGCGCTTCCAGTCGTCGGCCGTCCTTGCTCTTCAGGAGGCTGCTGAGGCCTACCTTGTGGGTCTTTTCGAGGACACCAACCTGTGCGCCATCCACGGCAAGCGTGTCACCATCCAGCCCAAGGACATGGCGCTGGCCCGTCGTCTCCGTGGCGAGCGCAGCTAAACAACCCTTGGTTGGACCGGCTGTCCACATAGAGGTAGCCCTCTTTCTTTAGCACTTGTATTATTATCCTGAATGGCTATTCCCATGGGTCTCGAATCCGTCCGACTGGCGTCGCGGAGGGTGGGGTGGCTGTCACGTGGTCTTGTCAGTGCGCCCGGCCGGCGCTCCCCCGCTTTCTGCCTCCGCGTGTGTGCAAGATGGGAGAGTTGTACCTTCCGGAGGTGGACGTCGCCCGTCCGGGGCAGATAGTGGAGGAAAAGCTGAACCTGCGCAATGAGGGTGTACAGCAATACTTCTTGATGCACTGGCTGCCGACCGAGGACGGCCAGCCCGGCTCGGCGCTCGTCCAGCCCAAGGCTGCGGTGGTATTTGTGCACGGGTTCGGCGAGCACGTCGGGCGCTACCGTAACATCTTCAAGATGTTCCCCGATCGTGGCTACCAGGTGTCGGGCTTTGACCAGCGGGGATACGGGCGTACGTGGTACGAGAACCCTGACCCTGACCTGACGCATGGCTGGACGACGTGGGAAGAGCAGATGAAGGACATCTCGCTCATGATTGAGCTTACGCGTAAGCGCCTCGATGAGCGGTGGGGCAAGAATACCGTGCCGATCTACCTGATGGGGCACAGCATGGGCGGCGGCCTGACCGCCGGCTTCTTTACGCGCCCGTCTGGCGTCGGCCCTACCGAAGAGGTCAAGGCGCTGGTCTCTGGTGCGATGCTTTCTGCGCCATGGCTCGACATTCATTTCCCGATCCCGCCTCGGCTTGGTGCAGTGTTGATGCGCCTGGTACTGGCGGTCGTCCCGCGCGTCCGTCTGCCGCTCGGACCGCCGTCCAACGACTTGAGTCGCGACCCGAAGGTGTGCGAGGCGGTGCGCAAGGACCCACTGTGTGACACGTACGTGTACACGCGTGGTCTGTATGACCCCTTGACGGAGGGCCCCAAAGTCGTCACGCAAGGCTACAAACGGTGGCCCAAGGAACTGCCGATCATTATCTCGCATGGCACGGGTGATGCAGTGACGAAGTGGTCATCGTCGTGGGAATTTTACGAGAACCTCAAGAGCCGCGGGTGCGATGCGACGTTCAAGTCCTACGACGGCTACTACCACGAGGCCCTGCATGAGCCGGGCGACCTGAAAAAGGACTTTGCCAACGGCTACCTGGCGTACGTACCCCGATTGCTGACCTCAGCTGGCTCGATGAGCAGGTGGAGAAGCGGGCCCCGGTGGCGGCAGCTGCGCGTGCATAGTCGGGTGATAGGGTCCGTTGGCAAAAAAGATGCACATTTCCGCATTTCGGGGGATTTTCGGCGCGTCGAGGCGATCTGACCGCCGATGCATGAGGGGAGCGAGCCGGGGAGATCCCGCGGGAGCCCCACACCGAATGGCATGTCACGACAAAAGAACGCGTGCTGGGCCACGTTGTTCACCGATGCACGATACCTGCCCTGCCTTGCCGTATTCGTGGACAGCCTGGCGCGCCACGGATCTCGATACCCCCTCGTGGTGATGGTCACGGAGCAGGTCGATTCGGCGACGCGGGCCCTGCTCGCCAGACTCGGCTGTACCGTACACAACATCCAGCGGTGGGAGATGGACATCGGCGATGTACGTGGATACGTGGCTCATGCAGGACGCCATGGCGTTTGCGCGCTTCACCAACGTCTGGACCAAGCTGCGCGCATTTGAGCTGACCGAGTACGAGCGCGTCGTTCTGGTCGACTCGGACATGCTCGTCTGCCGGAACATGGACGAGCTGATGGACATGCCACTCGGCACCCCCGAGCACCCCGCAATTGCTGCGGGATTTGCATGTACCTGCAACCCAAACCGCATTCCGACATACCCCACCGACTGGTGCGTACGCAGCCCGCAACTGACGCGGCAGGATCCCGGCGAACTGTGCCTTCACGCCGCAGGTCGCCCCCCCGTGTCATACCCACCCCCTTACCCTCACACGCGACTCGCCGCGCACGCACCATCTGCTCAACGGCGGCCTGGTCGTCCTCGAGCCGACGCAGGCACAGGCCGAGGCGCTTGCGGCGTTTGTCGCGACGCACCGCGCCAAGCTCATGACGTACCGCTTCCCTGACCAGGACCTGCTGGCAGACTTATACCTCGGCCGGCTCTTGCCGCTCCCGTGGAAGTACAACGCGCTCAAAACGCTCCCGCGGTGCCACCCGGGCCTCTGGAGCGACGACGTGGTATGCAACGTGCACTATATTCTCGATAAGCCATGGGCCACCGGGTGGCCCGGACCGCCAGACCGCGATGTGGATGCGCGCCTACATGGCTGGTGGTGGGCCGCGTACCATGCGCTGCAACGCGACCCGGCGCGTGTCGGCCTCACCGCCGAGGAGTGGGCCACGCATATTGCCGTGCACGTGAACGATGCTCCGCGCAGGGAGCTGTAGCCACAGAAACGAGACCGAGCACGGCGGGGTATCACTATGGTGACTACGGACGTGAGTCGCGCATTCACTTACCGTACGGTCGACGTCTCATGGAGCAACCTTGGGCCGCTTTGCATCGTCGCCCGGCGCCTCGGCGTCCGTGCTGGGCCGCTTGGCGCGCGACGATTCCGCAGAAGCCTCGTCGTAGTCCTGCTCATCCTCGTACGCCGCATAGGGGTTCGGCGACTCGGCACCTACGCCTGTGCCTGTGTGCAGCGAGTCGGTCGGCTCGTAGTCCGCCTCGGGGTCGTCGGCGGCCGTGCGAGGGCCGTGCGAGGGCGCGGCCTGTGCCACGTGGCCCAAGGAGGCCGCCGCGGGAGGATCGACGGGGTCATTGTAGGCTTCGTAGGGGTCGGTGGCTTCGGTGTTGTCAACTTCCGTGGACTCGGTGGCGGTGGTGGCGGCGTCTGTGTCGTTGGCACGAGGGGGATGATCGGCCTGCTCGGCTTGACGGGCCTCTTTTGGACCGTTTTCGGTATCCGCGCTGTTGGCTGCATCCGCATCGGCCTCTTCCGACGTGTCGGCTGCATCCGCGTCGCCCTCTTCCGCCTCGTCGGCAACCTCCTCCGCAGCCTCTGCCTCGGCATCTTCTGCCTCGGCACCCTCTTCCTCGGCACCCTCTTCCTCGGCACCCTCTTCCTCGGCACCCTCTTCCTCGGCACCCTCTTCCTCGGCACCCTCTTCCTCGGCACCCTCTTCCTCGGCACCCTCTTCCTCGGCACCCTCTTCCTCGGCATCCTCTTCCTCGGCATCTTCCTTCTCGGCCTCTGCCTCGGCATCCTCTTCCCCGGCCTCTGCCTCGGCATCTTCCGCCTCGGCATCTTCCGCCCCGTCAACTTCTGCCCCATGACCTTTTGCCTCATGGCCTTCAGCCTCATGGGCCTCAGCCTCGGTGCCCTCTGCCTCATTGGCCTCTTCCGCTTCGCTCGCCTCTGCCTCAATGGCTTCCTCTTCCTCTGCCTCTTCCTCCGCATCCATTTCGTCGGCCTCTTCGGCGTCTTCGGCCTCGCCGGCCTCGTCAGCTTCCCCATCGGCCTCGGCCTCTTTTGCATGCTCAGCATCGCTCAGTGCGGCCTCTTCGGCCTCGTCGACATCTTCCGCCGCACTTTCCTCGGCCGTGTCGTCCTCGGCCGCGTCGTCCTCGGCCGCATCGCCCTCGTCGCCCTCCGCCGCGTCGGCCGCACGCGCATCGCTCGGCACCTCGTCAGCCGCGTCGGTATCATCCTCGATCTCGGCACCGCTATGTGCCTCCCAACTCGCCTCGTCGGCGTCGTTCATCATCGTCGCCAATTCGTTGTAGCGCGAAATAAAACGCGGGACCTGCGTGACGACGACCTGCACACTCGCCTGGATCCCGAACCCGAGCGCGAGAAGGCACACGTCATGCAGCGAGATCTCGCGCGTGTACATATCGTCTTCCTGGACACTCAAATCCAGGTCGGGGAAAGTGAGGGACAGCGCCGTGTCGGTGTCGAGGAACTCGCCGAGCGCCTCGGGCACCCGCAGCGCGGCGAAAAACGACTCAAGTGGGTCCCAGTACGCGTCCTCTGGCACGACCAGCTCCGGTGCGGCGACTCGCTTGGGCTCTTCGGCGTCTGGACGCGCCACGAGAAAGACCGGTCCATGGTCGTTGCGCGCCGGAAAGACGGCGAAATCTTGCTCGTGAAACGTCAGGCGCAGGGTGCTCGGTGTGTCGTCCGATGCCTCGCCGATGTCTACATCGCTGCTGCGCTTTGCATCGCTCGGCGCGGTGGCCGGCTCGGGGGCCGCCTGCGTCGCGGCTGCCTGCGCCCCGCCGTGCATCGTCGTCCAAGCGCACGTGACGCGGCGGCGGGGCGAGGGGACGCGGACCGGTGCGGCTGCGCGTGTGCGTCGGGGGTCGTGTGCCTACCGTGGCTACAGAGCCGGCGCCTCGTCGTCGCTCGAGTCCGAGTCGTCGCTTGGCGGGAGCGGCGTGTCGCCCAGATACGACGACGGTGCATCGAGGGCGGGCGCGGGCGGCGGCGGTGCGGACGATCCGCCCGCGGCGATATGTGCGCGCGTCTTTTCGCTCGACTTGCCGCCGATCTCCCGCGCTGTGCGGCGGCGGTAGAAGAGGAGGTAGGCCGCGCTGCTCTTCACCGTCTCGGGGTCGCTGACCGGGCGCACGCTCGAGTCGTCGTAGTTGTACCACCGGCCGTCCTCGGGGTTTTTGGCGAACGCGGTGTAGTGGCCGCCGCCGAGCCCGCCAAAGTGGTTGTCCACCGCGTAGAGATCGTAGATGGGCTGGTCTGCGGCGACCACGTCGTCGTGTGCATCGTGCGCGACGCGGAACTTGTCGCCCTGCGTGACGTCGGGCGGCGCGTCGAGCTGCAGCTCGTGCACCAGCTGCGTCCCGACGACACGGTCGCTCAGATCGAGGCCGGTGATGGGGAAGTCGATGAAGTTGTCGAGCTTGTCGCGTGCCATGCGACCCGCGCTGAACCGCTTGAGGTGCACGACGAGGATGTCGGGCACCTTCCAGAGGTCAAACTTCTTCATCGCCTGGCGGAACTCTTTGCACTGCGGGCAGTACCACAGGTCGTGCTCGCCGAGCTGCTCGGCGCGGGTGAACTCGTCGAGGCAGACCTCCAGCTGCAGCCTGGGCGTCCGCCGCCGGCCGTCGGCGAGCTGCGCCGTGCTCTTTTCAAACTCGGGGTCCTGCACCTCGCGCACTTCGCCCCACGCATGGCTCGGCGGCGCGGCGTCAAAGAGTGCGTGCGCCGCGGCGGCGTCCCAAAGGCAAAAGAGGGCGCCGCCGTTGTACAGCGGCGGCCACCCCGCAGGGTCGGTGAGCCGCGCCATGCGGGCGTCAAGCGGCTCGGTGGTGGGCTCGGAGGCCTCGTCGCCGCGGTGCATCGTCTCGTCGCTGGGCGGCGCGGCAAAGCGCACCTCGCACACGGGCGTGTCCGGCGCGGCGCCCTCGGAGCGCGGCGCGGACGCCATGCGCTCGCGGAAGGCCGCGACGGAGTCGTCCGGGTGCTTGCTGAAGCGGATGTACTGCCGCACCATGGCGTCAACGACCGCGTCGGCGTTCCGCGCATCGGCCTGTGCGACGGTCACAAAGAAGGGCAGGCCAAAGCCCTCGCCGAGCGTCCGGCGGAAGGAGCCGAAGCGGCTCGCACCCGAGGCCTCGGGCGCCAGGCACGAGTACACGGGCAGCGTCACGCTCTCGGACGCGGCGGGCGGCGCAAAGCTCGCCTCGAGGTCGGCAATCGCGCGCGTGGCGCCCTTGAGGAAGCTGAGCCGCCCGCCGGGCTTGCGCGCGGCGGGCATCGCAAACGGCGCGGGCTGCTCCCAGAGATAGATGTAGTCGCCCGCGCTGATGTCGCGCACCGGCTCGTAGTCGGCGAGCCAGCGGTAGACGTGGTGCGACCACACCTCGCCGACCACGAGCGCCGCCGCGTCCAGGCCAAGCACGGCCGCCGCCTTTTCGCGGAGCTGCGCGACGGTCGCCGTGGCCGGCAGCTGCACGTCGAGCTGCGTCACCGCCGGCGCCGTCGCGCGGCCTACGACGTACACGCGTCCGCGCCACTTGCGCGTGTTGGGAATCGGCAGCGTGAGGTACATGAACGGGTCAAACTTGATCGACACCTTGTCGCACACCGGGCACACGAGCGTGCTGCGGTACTGCCCCTGGAACAGGTCGACGATGATCGAGTCGTTGCGCGCCTTGTAGATGTCCCACTGCTGCTGCGCAAAGCGCACCATGTCGGCGTCGCTGCCGCCCGGCCAGTCCGGTGCCTCGATGTACGGCTTTTTGAGGATGCGGTTCAGGTCCTCGTGCAGCCCGTCGAGCAGGAACGCGAGCAGCTCCTGGCTGTCCTGCTGCGCGTAGCCGGTAAACTGCGGCGCAAAGCGCGCGAGCGCCGTCTTGAACTCGCGCGGCACGACCGCACCGCCGTGCTGCGCGCTCCACAGCTGCTGCATCAGCCGTCCAAACGCGCTGGCGATCGCGCCGCCCATCCCGAGCGGGTTGTCCGTGTTGATCTCGTCGTAGTGCACCTCGTGCAGAAAGTAGCGCTGCAGCTCCGGCGTGTTGCTGAGGCACTGCAGCGCGCTGTTCATAAAACACGTGTTGCCCAGGTTCGCCAGGCCGCGCAGGCCACGCACCGCGCCCGACGCGCCGCGCGCGCTGCGCGTCAGCCGCATCGGCGCCAGGTGCACCTGCCAGTGCCCGTCGGTGCGCACGTCCACCGCGAGCACACTCTGCGGCGCATCGAGCTGCAGCGCACCAAGCGTCGCGCTCTCGGCGCCCTCGACAACCTCAGCAAGCGGCACGGCGGTGCGCACGTCGACCTCGGCCACAACGCCGCCCTGCGCCTCGGCGCGCGTGCGCAGCGACGCCGGCACACGCACAAAGCGCAGGTCCGCGTCGTCCACACGCAGCGCCAGCACCGCGCGCGTCTGTGCCTTGAGCTTGCCGAGCGTCGATGCGGCCGACAGCGTGAGGCTCGGCACGCTCGCCGGCGCCGCGCCGGGCGTGCCGATCCGCACGAGGTCCAGCGTGGGGGGGAACAGCTCGACGCGCGGCGCATGCGTCGCGTGCGCGCCAGCAATCACGGCACACGGAAGCGCAGGGCCGCGCTGCCCGTACCGCGCCACGAGCTTGTCCCATGCCGCGCGGGGCACCAGCTCAAAGTCGACACCCTCCATCGTGCCCATGCGCAGGCGCTGCGTCCCAGGGACGTGCAGCGCGGTCGTGTCGATCTCCGTCGCCCCAGCAGGGTCGGCGGCAAAGGTCTTGTACCAGCGGGCGGGCACCACGTACCACGTCTCGCCGAGGCGTGGGCGCGCGGCCGCCAAGGCCGCGACGTCGCGCACCAAGGGGTCGGCCGATCGCGCATCGTGCAGCTGCAGTTCGGGGTCCTGCAGCAGCGAGTCGACGGCCTCGTCGTGCTTGTGTGTCATATCCTCCTCGTCGTCCGCGGCCAGCGAGTGCGCGGCAGCGGGGGGGCGTGCGTAGGCGATCCGTTCCGACGTATCCGCGTCGGTGCTCGAGCAGTCCGTATCGGGGCTCGTAGTGCGTGCGCGTTTGAAGCGGTCCAGCACCGTCTCTCGCGCTTCTGGTCGTGTACAAGCCTCGTCTGTCCCACTCGCAGCGGGGTGAGGCATCGACTCGCGCACGCGTCCAGCACGAAGACGACCCGGGGCAGGTAGGGGTCGTGCGTAGGTTATTCGGCAACGTGGGTGCCCCACGTGGAGTCAAGTGCCGAAGGCCGGAAAAAAAAACCCTGGACACTTGTCTGCCGCAGCCATCGTTGCGCGCGGCGCAGGGCACCCAGTCGGCGCCCGTCTGCGAAAGGCGGGCACCGGCGTGTGCAAGACGGCGCGCGTGCGTGTGTGTGTTTGTGTGCTGCACGCGCATCGCACGCTGGCTCGCTGGAGGTAGCACACAGCATGCAAGCATACGCACGAGACGTACGGTGGGTGGGCGTGCGCGGGCGCTGCCTCGCTGGGGCACGCCCGCCCGGTCAGGAGCGCGCACGATGGTGCGCATGTCAGCACCCGTCTAACACTCTGTTGCCAACCGGCTACGGCCCTCTATGGTTGCCATCAATTTTCGACGACGGGAAGAAGAATGGCCTGCGCAGACACCGAACCGCTAGCCATGCAAGGAGCGGCGCGGTCATTCCGTTCAGGCGACACCTGTAGCACCGTAGACGCACCGCGTCCGCGCGTCCAGCGCGCGAACCGATCGCCGCCCCGACCCATTGTGTCGGGGATTTATGCGCCGGCCGGGCGGCGGCGCGGCGTTGGCGGCTTTTTTGGCCACGACGCAGCCGACGTGCGTGGTTGATCGTGACGCTGTGCCGAGTTTCGCGCGAGATCCCCTTGTACTATGCCGACCTCGAATGAACGACACGCGAACGTCGTGGCGATCACGTCGCCCGAGATGTTCACGAACCTGATGCAGCAGGATCTGGAGCGCGTCACCCTGCTCAACTTCTGGGCGCCGTGGGCGCAGCCGTGCGAGCAGATGAACCAGGCGGTGATCGAGTTTGCCGCGCGCTACCCCAAGGTGCTGTTTATGAATGTCGAGGCCGAGGAGCAGCCGGACGTGGCGGAGTCCTTCGACGTGGAGGCCGTGCCGACCGTGGTGCTCCTGCGGGGACACACGCTGCTGGCCAAGACGAGTGGGTGCAATGTGGCGGCGGTGGCCGAGGCGCTCGCGCTGCACGCGCGCGATGGCAGCGTGCGTGGTGCCGAGGGCCTTGCGCACACGAACGCGGCGCCGCAGCCCGCGCCGAACAGCTATGCGGCGAGCGGTGCGGCGGTGCCGGCGGCGGACGACACGCGGCTGCACGAGCTGCCTGCGGGCCTGAACGTGGACGGCGAGTCGCCGCAGGACACCGAGCGCCGGTGCCGCGAGCTGATGAACCGGTCCAAGGTGATGCTGTTCATGAAGGGCCACCCCGGCATGCCGCGGTGTGGCTTTAGCCAGAAGACGGTGGCCTTGCTACGGGACCAGGGTGTGGAGTTTGACCACTACGATATCCTTTCGGACGAGAATGTGCGGCAGACGCTCAAGCGGATCAACGACTGGCCGACGTTCCCCCAGATCATCGTGAACGGCGAGCTGATCGGCGGCTTGGACATCCTCAAGGTGCGTGCCTCCGCGCTGACCACAGGAACAAATCGCCACCGGCGAGCTGGCCGACCTCCTCCGCAGTGCATAGATCACGTGAGTAACGCGCCGCGCGGGTGTGTTGGTGTGACGATGCCGCCGATGGGCACGCCCGGCGCGGGGCCGATCGACCAGACGTACACGTCGTTCCCGGCCGTGAAGACCGAGGAGCTGCTCAGCGTCTTGCAGGAGATGGGGCTCGCGGTGAGTGCCGAGGACGTCGCCAAGCCACAGAGCGCGATGGTGCAGCGCGTCTACATGGCGTTCCTCGACACGCTCGCGGGCACACTGCCGGACATGCTGGACGCGCGCCGCGACGAGGCGTGTGCACGCATGGAGCACAGCGTACGTGGGCGTCGCTCACGCAGGAAATCTTTGAGGACGGCATTGCGTGGCTCCTGTTTTACCGCGAAGTGTACGTGCCTCCCCCCCTGACCCAGGCGCGCGATGATGGACGCCGCGACCGTGCACGACTTCCACCTGCAGGACCTTACGCGCCCGCACCCGAAGCGCTTCAAGCGGCACATGTCGGCGCTCGTCAACTTTTTCCGCTTCCGCTCTGACCGCCTCGCCGAGTTTGACGAGCTGGTGCTCGACACCGAAGAGCTCGAGAACCGGCGCCTGGACCTCGAGGAGGGCAGCGAGCAGGTGCGCTCGGCGCTCGATGCGCTTGCGGCGCAGCGACGTGACGAGGAGCCGCAGGTGCATGCGCTGCGCGAGCGCAACCTTGCGCTGTCCGACCAGCTGCTCCGCCTCAAGAAGGAGCAGGGCAAGCTGCTTGGCGAGGTCGATGCGCTCAAGGGCGAGAAGGCGCAACTCGCGCAGCACCAGAGCGACGTGCAGCATGAGCTGCACACGGTGCACACCGAGCTGCACAAGCTCCAGGCGCGCCTTGCCGCGCGGCCCGACGACGTGCGTAGACAGATTGCCGACCTGCACACGCAGGCGGCGCAGGAGCGTGCGGGCGTGCGCGACGCCGAGGCCAAGGCCGCGGCGCTGGCAGACAAGCTGCAGGTGCTTGCGCAGCTCGACACGGACGTTGCACACGCGCACGCGGCGCTCGAGCAGATCGCCGGCGCGCTGGAGCGCATCGCACGCGAGACGCGCATCCTCGACGAGGCGCAGCACGCGCTTGCGGCGCACGAAGAGGAGCGCGCGGCGCTCGAGGCGCGGCACGCGGAGCTCGCGCGCGAGACGGAACACGCGACGCACGCGCTCGCCGCGCGGCGGGACGAGCTCGAGGCGCAGCGTAGCGCGAGCCAAGCGCGGCTCGATGCGCTCACTGCGCGCCTCGGTGAGGTGTCGCGCACGCGCAAGGAGCGGCACGCGCTCGCCGAGCTGCGCACGAACGAGGCGCAGGCGGTGGAGCAGGAGATCGAGTCGGTGCTGCAGGCGCACGAGGCACACTATGCCAAGATGCAGCGCGACAAGGACGCGCTGTGCCGCACCGCGGCGGCATACATGGACGCGCTCACGCGCGCGCTCGCGCATGCATAGGTTTTCTACAGGTGTACACTAGTTCTGCTCGACGGTCGCGCCCTGCTCGATCACGTCGAGGAATTGCACGTCGCAGGTGATCGACTCCTTGGCGAACTCGGCGCAGATCGTCTGCGCGATGTGCTCGAGGTTGTCGGTGGCGAGCGCGAGGATCGTGGGGCCCGCACCGGACAGGCAGATGCCGAGCAGGCCGGGGTGCGTCGTGGGCGTCACCGAGGCAAGGATGCGCGGCAGGCCGGGGATGAGGTGCTTGCGGTACGGCTGGTGCACGCGGTCCTGCATCGCCTGGAAGATCAGGTGGACGTCGGGCGGCGAGCGCGCGAGCGACGTGGTGAGCACCGCGAGGCGCTGCAAATTGAACACCACGTCGTGCTTCGCGTAGGCGTCGGGCAAAACGCGCCGCGCCTCGGCGGTGAGCACCTCAAAGTGCGGCACGATGGCAATCACCTTGATCTCGGGCGCCCACCCGAAGCGGATGTAGTGCCCGATGTTGTGCGGCGGCGTCGGCGGGTCGCGCCCCCAGCTCGCGCCGGCGTCCGGCGGGTATTCGGGGAGCACCTCGCTGAGCGGCACCTTGGTGGTCTCGGCGTCCTGGCCGCTCAGCTCGAGCAGGTACGACCCGACGAACCCGCCGATGAGCGCCGCCGTGACGTTGTCGGGGTGCCGCTCAATCATCAGCGCATAGTCCAGCAGGCGGTCGCGGGGTATGTGCAGCTCGCCGAGCTCGTTGCCGAGCAGCAGGCCGGCGACGACCGCCGCGCCGGAGCTGCCGAGCCCACGGCCAAAGGGGATGTCGTTCACGACGTGGATCGAGACGCCCACAGGGAACTGCGTCGCGCCGTTCACACGCAGGACGTACAGTGCAACGCGCGTGATCAGATTCCGGTACGGATCGAGCGGCGCATCTTCCGCGCCCTGGCCGGAGTAGCGCAGCTGCGGCACACGCAGCTCGGTGCGGCTCGCGTCCACCTCGACGTACAGCTTGAGGTACATGGACAGCGACAGACCCAGCACATCAAAGCCCGGGCCGATGTTCGACGACGTGCACGGCACACGCACCACAAACGAGCGCTGCGCCATGGTGCGAAGAAGGAAGGACCGACAGCCCACGTGGCACGACCATGGCCAGCGGAGGCGACTGGCCGCCGTCGCTGCGGTACGTCGCATGCCTCACCCAGCGAGTTTGCCAGCCGCGCGTTTGCGCAGGCCACCGACGCGAATCGACAGCAGGTCAGCGACGAGCTCAAGCGGCTCATCTTTGCCGCGTTCCAGGACGGATCGCTGCACACGCGGGACTGGCGCCAGGTGCGCCTCGCGAGCTTGACGCCCGCAGGGACGAAGCGACCCGCCGACGCGATGCACGCGCCGTCGTACGCGCGCGCCGCGGGCGCGACACCTGCCGCGCGCCCGCCGGGGCCGCCGCCGGGGCCGCCGCCGGGGCCGCCGCCGGGGCCGCCGCCGGGGCCGCCGCCGCCCCGGCCTTGGCCCCGCGCCGCGCCGCCGGCCACGCCGACTGCGCCGCCGGCCGCGCCGCCGGCTGTGACGCCTGCGACGCCCGCGCGCGGCAAGAAAAAGGCGCGCAAGACCGCGGCGTCGTTCGAGGACCCGAGCCGCAAGGCGATGCGGCTCCGCCGCTTCGAGGAGGAGCAGGCGGCGTTTGAACGCGCCCAGGCGGAGGATATGCACGCGGCGCTTGCCACGACGGCGCTGGGCGGGCGCCTGGGCGCGACGTCCGCTCCCTCCGCCGCGGATCCCAACGTGATCGACTGGGACGAGTACACGGTGGTGGGCACCTCGACGAAGCTCGAGAAGCCTTACCTACGGCTCACCTCGGCGCCGGACCCCAAGACGGTGCGCCCGCTCGCGACGCTGGAGCGGACGCTGGCGCTGCTCACGTCCAAGTGGGAGGCGGAGAAGAATTATGCGTATACGTGTGACCAGTTCAAGAGCATGCGGCAGGATTTGACGGTGCAGCGGATCAAGAACGAGTTTACTGTGCGTGTCTACGAGACGCACGCGCGCATCGCGCTCGAGATGGGCGACCTGGGCGAGTACAACCAGTGCCAGACGCAGCTGCGCGGCCTGTATGCGTACGGCCTGGCGGGCCACCCCGTCGAGTTCCTCGCGTACCGCATCCTGTACCTCTTGCACACGCGCAACCAGCGCGACGTCCACGCGCTCATGGCCGAGCTTACGCCTGCGGTGCAGGCCGAGGCGCCCGTCGCGCATGCGCTGGCGGTGCGCACGGCGATGCGCACGGGCAACTACCATGCGTTCTTTGTGCTGTACCGCGACGCGCCCAACATGAACGCGTACATCATGGACCACTTTGTCGAGCGCGAGCGTGTGCAGGCGCTGCTCGTGCTCGCCAAGAGCGTGCGCCCGAGCATCCCGCTCGCGTTCGTCGCCGGCGAGCTGGGGTGGGCGTCGGCGGACGCCGCGCATGCGTTCCTCGCGAAGCTCGACGCGGCGCTGTATACCCCGTCCGCCGACGCGCCTGCGCGCACCCACTGGGACACCAAGCGCGCCGTCGAGCCGCTCGCGGCCGCCGCCGCGCGCTGCCGCAAGGTAGACATCAAAGGGCAGCTCTCGTAGGCCGGCCTCGTCCCGATCTCCGCCCGATCCCTCATGCTCCAGCTCGTCGTGCTGTGCGGGGTGGTGGGCAGCGGCAAGTCGACGTGTACGTGGGCGGCTGACGCAGTGGCGCGCGCCATCGAAGACGCGGACCCAGAGCACTGGGTGCGGTGCAACCAGGACGAGCTGCGCCGCCGCGCGGCGGTGCTCGCGCGCGCGCGGCAGGCCCTCGAGGATGGCAAGCACGTCGTGATCGACCGCACCAACATCGACTACCGGCAGCGCGCCGAGTGGCTGCGCCTCGCGGCCGACTTCCGCGCGGCGCACCCCGACGGGCCCGCGGTGCACACGTGCCTCGTGGTGCTCGACACGCCGTTCGAGGTACGCCGCCGCCGCTCACGCAGGAATGCCGCGCGCGCCTCGCGCAGCGCACCGGGCACCCGTCCATCCGGCGGCCTGAGGACGCGATGCGCATCCTCGGCATGTTTGCCCGCGCATTCGTGCGTCCGGCCGCGGACAAGCCCGAGGGATTCGATGGGATGCTCACGCTACGGAGCACGGCCATGCCGCGCGACGGTGCGGCGCTGCGCGCCTATGCAGAGCGGGTCGTGCGCCAGGCCGCCGCGGCGCCGCGCCTGCGCCGCGCCGGCGAGGTGGTGTACGGCGACACGCCGTTCACCCCGCTGCGCGGGCGCCGCGCCGCTACGCCACGGCCGCGAGCACCTGCTCCAGCGCGGTCCACTCCGCGTCCCCCCGCGGGGCCACCTGCGTCTCGGGCGCCTCGTACAGATGCACACGCCCATCCATAGCGCCGACGGCGAGGCGCGTCGCGGGCTCGCCGCGCTCCCACGCGACGCGGTTCACGCCGCGCGCGCCGGGCGTCGTCGTGGCGAGCGTCGCGCGCTCGCAGCTCGCATTCAGGTTGTACAGCTCGACGCGCCCCGCCGCGTCGCCCTGCGCAAAGACGGCGGGGTGGTGGGGGTGCCAGCACACGTCCATCACGTAGTCGAGCTGGTTCTCGAAGCGGCACACGGGCGCCACGGCCGTCCACGGCGCGTGTGCGCCGGCCGCCCCGCGGAACGCGAGCGGATTCGTGCGCGTGCTCGTGGCGATGCGCGCGTTCGCGTGGGGGTAGTGGTACGGCGCGGCGGGCGGCGCGCGCGGCGCGCGGTCCGCGGCGCGCCACAGCGCCGTCGACCAGTCCATGCTCGCGGTGAGGAACAGCGCGGAAAAGTCGACGGGCGCGCGCCGCCCACGGGGGTTCGGGTGGCACGCGAGGCGCGTCACGGGCGCCGCGTGCCCTACATACACCCGCGTCGTGTCGAGCCCCGCGGCGGCGCCCGCGCGGTCGTAGCGCGCGGCGCCAAACACGTTGCCCTCCTCGGTGCCGAGCAGGAAGCGCGTCGCATCGTCGGCAGGCACATCGAGCGACGTGACGCCCACCTCGGCGCTGCGGGGGTGCAGCGGGTTGGTCAGCAGCAGCGACTCCTGCGGGCGCGCCAGCATGTCCATCGCCCACGTACACACCAGCCCGTCGGTCGACGCACTGACCAGCTGGTGCGCCGCACTCGTGCCGACCATGCGCAGCGAGTACACCGGCGCACAGTGCCCGTTGCCCGCACCCGGCGAGAAGGCAAGCGGCGTGCGCTGCACCGGCAGCGCGCGCTGCCGCGTGTCCCACAGCAGGATCTGCCCGCTGTACGTCCCGCCGACCAGCAGCGTGGGGTGGAACGGCGACGCCAGCACCGCCGTGACGTCCGTCTGCGTTAGGGGAGGCACGTACCGGCGCTTGGAAGGTGAATTCAGGGCGCTCGCGCAGGTGCACATTCCACATCGCCACGAGACCGTCGGCGTCGCTCGCCGGCGCACGGCTCCGGTTGTACGCTGCGACAAGCAGCTCGGGGTGCTGCGTCGACCAGTCGACGTCCATCACCGCGCGCGTCTCGAGCGCGGCATCGAAGAAGGTATGCACATGCCGCAGCGCTTCCGTTCCGCTCACGTCGGCGTCGGCAGGCACGCGGGTATAGTCGGTGAGCACGTCGTAGTCCTCGTCCAGCACACGCTCGATCACCGCCGACTTGGCGTGCACAAACGCGGCAAAGTCGGCCCCGAGCTCGTCTGCGGGCGGCGGAGAGGCACGCAGCGGCTCGTCGGCCGCCTCGGCCGCCGCCTCGGCCGCCAGAGACCCCGGCGAGGACGCGCGGGCGGAAGCGGGGGGGGAGGCCGGGGGGGAGGCCCGCGGAGACGTCTGGACCTCTTTCGAGTAGAAGATTTTGGGCGCAGGCGCCGGGGCGGGCGCAGGTGCCGGGGCCGGGGCCGGGGCCGGGGCCGGAGCAGGCGTAGGCGTGGGCGCGGCGGGCGCGCCCGCCGCCGTATCGGTCCCTCGGTGCACGCGCGGCGCCCCCGCACGGCCCGATGGCGCGGCACGGCTCGGTGCGCCCCCCGCGACGGGGGCCTTGGTGTCTTGCGTGGGCTGCGCCTCGTCCGCGGTGTGCGCCTCGTCCGCTGCGCGCGCCGCGTCCGCTGCGCGCGCCTCGTGGGCGCTGGCCGCGCGCGCCGTCGTCCCCTCGGGCGCAATCAGGGAGGCCACGAGCGCGTCGAGATCCTCGCGGGGCGGTGCGCTGCGCGGCAGCGCATCGTCGACCGGCTCGTGTGTGCGCCGCGCGCGCTCCTCGCGCGCGCGCCGCAGCTCTGCGAGCTTGGCGCGCTTCGCCTCGATTTCCGCGCGCCGCGCCGACATGGTAAGCCACGTGGAGGTCGTGGCGCCTTCTTCCGACGATGGCGTTTGCGGTGCCTGTGACGCCCGAGACCGTGCGGCGTGCGACGCTGGAGCGCAACACGAACGAGACCAAGATCAAGGTGTCGCTTGCGCTTGATGTGCACCCTGAGTATGCGCCCCAGCGCATCCATGTGCAGACTGGCATCGGCTTTTTGGACCATGTGCGTAGACGGCGGCGAGGAGGCTGACGCAGATGCTGCATGCCCTCGCGAAGCACGGCGGCATGTCGCTTGAGCTGACGTGCGAGGGCGACACGTGGATCGACGACCACCACACCGCCGAGGACTGCGCGATTGCGCTGGGCCTCGCGTACAAGCAGGCGCTCGGTCCGATCAAGGGCGTGAAGCGCTACGGGACGGGCCATGCGCCGCTGGACGAGTCGCTGGCGCGTGCGGTGGTGGACTTGTCTTCGCGGCCGTACTGCCACGTCGACATCCCGTTCCGGCGCGAAAAGATCGGCGACCTGAGCACCGAGATGATCGAGCACGTCTTCTACAGCTTTGCGACCGAGTCGCGCATCACGCTGCACGTCGACCTGCTGCACGGCACGAACGACCACCACAAGGCCGAGTCGGCGTTCAAGGCGACCGCGCTCGCGCTCAAGGAGGCAGCGACGCGCACGGGCACGGACGATGTGCCGAGTACCAAAGGTTCGTTGCTTCGTGACTAACAACAGGCGTGCTCTAAACCTTGCGTGGGGCGCCGCCGACAATCTGGCTGCCGTGGCCATAGTGCGGGGGCTCGTAGACCGGCGCAGCCGCCTCGGTGGCCGCGCCGTGTGCAGAGGAGGCTGCCTCGTCCGCGGCGCTGGGGGCGCACAGGCCGCCCAGGAAGAAGCCGGTGAGCACCACCGCGCCGAGCACCAGCAGGCCCTGCTTCTCGTCGTCGTTGAGCGCGCGGCGCGCCGACGGGCGCGCCTTGGACGGCGCCGGCTGCGCCGACTTGGTCTGCGGCACGGACTGCTGCAGCTCGGAGAGCACGGTGCGCAGCGCGCCGTCCGTCGAGGCGCGCAGCTGCTCTACGCCGCTCTGCAGCGAGCGGTGCAGCCAGCGCGGCAGCACGTCCTGCGCCACCGACGCGAGCATGCTGGGCGGCGCGAGCGTCGGCTCGCCCTCGCCGGGGAGCGTCGCGTTGTGCGACACGTTCTGCCCGGCGGCCACCCCGCCGCCGACCGTGTGGACGCGCGGGGCGTGCGCAATGTGCCACGCATCCCGGTAGGAGTCGCTATAGTCGTGGTCCGCCGTGTCGACGTACGCCTTGATGAGCGGGATGTACTGCTCGACGGGCGGCGGGGTGTACTCGGTGGGCACCTTGACGTTGAAGTGCTCGCCAATCGGCTCCGCCTTTTGCGCGGGGCGGCCGGGCGGCGACGTCGGCTTGTGCGGCGCCGTGTCACTGAGCGGCGGCGACGACTTGCCGAGCGAGCCGTCGGGCATCGCCGCGGCCGAGCTCACCGAGCCGGGCTCGAGCGGTGCGGCGGGCATCTCCTGCGCGGCGCGCTCGGCGGCCTCCTTGCCCTTGGGCGCCCGCGCCGCCTTGCGCCCGGACACCTTGCCGAGCGACGGGTCGGCGGGCGCGGCGGTCGCGAGCGTCGAGCCGGCGCGCTGCACGTCGCTCTGCTTCAGGCGCGAGATCAGCTCGGCCTTGCGCCCGTGCGTCGCGAGGGCGCGCTCGCGCAGCAGGGCGCGCAGCTCGGTCACGGGCTTCTTCTCGTAGGTCTCGGCGGTGAGCAGCACCGTCGACACGAGCGAGCGCGCGGGCACCGCCGCGGCGGGCGCAGACTGTCCCGCGGGGGCGGCGGCGGCACGCAGACTCGCGATCGACGGCGCGTGCTTCACACGCACTTGGCTTGCACTCAGCGGAACGCGGCGGAGCATCATCGGGGCCAGGAGCGAGCGCCGGCCGTAAACAGGCGCTCCACCGCCCCGGCGCAGGCTTAGTCAGCACTCCTCGCCCCGCCAGGACCATGCCGCCGCGCGCCAGGGCCGCGAAGCAGGTGCTCCCGCCGAACGCGCCCGCGGACCGCACGCGCGACCTGCCGCTCGCGTACACCACGTTCCATGCGCCGTCGTTTGTGAATGCCAAAAGTAGGTCGTCCCGCTCACGCAGACGTCTCGTCGTCCTACCTCAAGACCGAGGCCCAGACCTGGATGTCGCGCAAGCGCAAGGCCGACGACGAGGACGACGCCGCACACTGCCTCGTCATCCACCTCGGCTCAGAGCATGTGCGCGTCGGGCGCGCGTCGGACCTGTACCCCACGACCGTGCCGTGCGCGCTCGCGCGCCGCCTGCGCGTGCGCAGCGACGCGGCGCAGGCGCCGCCCGCGCCGTTCCCGCGCGCCGACACGCCCGCCGAGGCGCACGCCGACGACGCCCTCGGCACGCCCGAGGCCGAGGCCGAGGCCGCGACGCACGCCGACCCGGTCGCGCGGCACGCCGAGCGCCTGCGCGCCGAGCTGCGCGCCATCATGCGGCAGTACAAGCTGCGCCCGGTGAGCAACGGGTGGCAGTCGGCCAACAGCTACAACGCCTCGGTCACACCCGAGCGCGTGCTCGAGCACAACGACGTCTACCACCTCGGGTGGGTCGACACCGCCGCGGACGGGCGCGCCGACACGCCGCGCGGGCCGACCGACGTGCTCGTTGGCCAGGAGGCGCTGCGCCTCGCGGCCCTCTCGCCTGCGGACGGCGCGGCGGGCACGGCGCCCGACGCGCCCGGCTGGGAGCTCTTCCGCCCGTGGCGCCGTGGCATGCTCGACGTCGCGCGCTACCACGCGGCGTACGGCGCGTCGGCCGGCGTGCATGCCCTGCTCAACGACCTGCAGCACATCCTGACGCACGCGCTGTGTGCGCCGCCCGCCGACGACGCCGGCGACGACACGCTCGCGAGCCCCGGCCTGGGCATCCCCGCCGCGGAGCTGCGGCGCTACTCGGTGCTGCTGCTCGTCCCTGACGCGTTCTCGCGCGCGGACCTCCGCGCGCTCGGCACGCTGCTGCTCACGCAGATGGGCTTTGCGGCGCTCAACGTGCAGACCGAGGGGCTGTGTGCCATGTTCGGTGCGGGCCTGTCTGCGGCGTGCATCGTGGACCTCGGCGCGACGAGCATTGGCGTGTCGTGCGTCGAAGAGGGCCTTGTCCTGCCCGAGACGCGCGTCGCCCTTGCGTACGGCGGGCAGGACGTCTCGCTGTTCTTTGGCGAGGTGCTCCGCCGCTCGCACTTCCCGTACCACGCGCTGGACGCCTCGGCGCGCCTCGCGGACCGCGCGCTGCTCGACTCGCTCAAGGAGCGCTTCGCGACGCTCCTGCCGAACCAGGTGGGCCTCAACCTGTACGACTTTGTCGTGCGCCTGCCGCACACCCCCGCGACCAAGTACGCCCTGCGCGTGTACGACGAGCCGATCCTCGCTGGCCTCCTGCTGTTCCACCCCGAGGCGATGGTGCGCGCCTCGCTCGCCTTCCCCCGGCGCGCGGCTGGTGCCGCAGCGCTGCCCACGCGCTCCGCCGAGGAGCTCGAGAGCGTGACCAACCCGGTGAACACGAACGCGTCGCTCGGCGGCGACGAGGCCGTCGAGCTGCAGACCGACACGCCGTCGGACGTCACGCCGACGCTCGCCATGTTTGGCACGCTGCCGCACCTCCCGCCGGCGGCCGCCGCCGTGCTCGGCACCGCCAAGGCGCCTGCGCCCGCCACCGAGAGCCCCGCGCCGAAGCCCGCGGCGACCGAGAGCCCGGCGCCGGGCGCGGACGCCGATGCGCCGCCGAAGGACGCGCCGAAGCCGACCCCTGCCGCGCCGGTGTACTCGTCGCAGGCGCAGCGGTGTGCGGCGGCGGCGGCGGTCGCCGCGCAGGACGGCGTGGACGTCGTGGGCGACGCGAGCCGCACGCCGCTCGACTACGCCGTGTTCCGCTCGCTGCTCGCCTCCACCGGCACGCTGCAGGGCCAGCTGAGCGGCGCGGGCAACGAGGAGCGCCTGCGCAAGCTCGCCAACAACATCATGTGCATCGGCGGCACCGCGCGGCTCGCGGGGCTCGGCGAGGCGCTCGAGGCGCGCGTCTCGATGCTGCTCGCGGAGCACTACACGCCGTCGGACCCAACGCGCACGCCGGCCGTGAGCGTCGGGCCCAACTTTGCGGCGCCGCAGGCGACCGTCATCCCCCCGCCGCGCAACATGGAGCCCGAGCACCTCGCGTGGAAGGGACTGGCCGTGCTGGCGCACCTCGACGCCATGCAGGAGCTGTGGGTGTGCGCCGCCGACTGGGACACGTTTGGGTACCGTGCGCTGAAGGAAAAATCGCTCTTTTTGTAGCTAGGGAAAGAGTTGAATCTAGTGTACAGCGCAGCGCCGTTGAGGGTATGTGCTGCGGCCGAGGGCCGGGCGGCGTCCGAGGGCCCGCGCGGCGTCGGGACACAGGGCGCGCAGGCACGCGCGCCGCGCCTAGGCGGCCGGCGCCGCCGCCTTCCCGTGCGGGGCCTCGCCCACCTGCAGCCGCTCGATGGCCGGCAGGTCGGTGGTGAGGAACGGCTCAAAGATCGCATGGTCCTGCTTAAAGTCGTTGTGCACGACGTTCACGAGGAAGTAGGTATCGAACACGTCGTGGAGCAGCGCGCGCGTCTTGCTCTCGGGCGGGTACAGATTTGCCCAGTTGCGCCCGATCTCGTACGCCTCGTCCTTCCACGCCAGGAACGAGATGCTCTCGACGATGGTCGGCTGCACGATCTCGCAGTGCGGGAAGCAGCCCCACGTCACGGCGTTGGGCGCGTCCGACGTGGTGTTGGTGCGCATGTCGCCCTGGGCGTTGACGGCGTGGTAGGTGATCTGGGGGTGCTTTTCGATGCGCACGAGCAGCTCGTCGAGCTGCTCCGGCGAGACAAAGAACTCGAGGTACGCCTTTTGGTACACGTAGCCGTTCTTGGGGCCCCAGCCGTGCACGGGGTCGTCGCTGCGCGCGCCGTCGACGGGCGGCTGCGAGTTGATCGTGAGGAAGCCGCGCTGGTTGAGCTGCACGAGCAGCTGGTCGATCACCTTGGTCTCCTTCGCGACCGGCGCGTCGCTCCACGGCAGCGACGCCAGCTCCCCGGCACAGAAGCGCGCAAACAGCTGGCGCACGTCGTCGATCGTCTCCGGCGTGCCCCACAGCGCGAGCGCATCGTCCGGCGTGAAGCGCAGCTGCGCGCCGTGCGTGTCGACGTCGCCGTACGCCGGGCTGCGCGCATCGCCCCAGCGCCCGTTGGGGAACTCGTCCCAGTTCTCCGTGCGGTTCACGTACGACTTGGCGCGGTTCGCCCAAAAGATCGGGCGGATGCCCTCGTCGCGGCGCTTCGGCGTCAGCGACGGCTTCCACGGCAGCGGCGGGTTCGCCGTCGGCGTCAGCCCGAGGTACTCGAGCAGCATGCGCGAGCCACGCTCGAGGTTCATCGTGTAGATGTGCAGGCCGTGGATATCCAGCTCGGGCGTGTCGAGGATCTTGCGGCACATGTCGCCCACGAGGCGCGTGCCGACGGCGCGCACCGCCTCGTCGTCCTCCTTCACCGGGTCAAGCGCGTCGTGGAAGTACTGCGGCACACGCGTGCGGAAGCGCGCAATCGCCCGCGTGAACCCGCCGTAGTTCTGCACGGGCATCACGCCGGGCACGATCGGCACCGTAATGCCCGCACGGCGCACGCGGCGCACCCAGTCGGCAAAGATGTCAAAGTCGTAGAACATCTGCGTAAAGATAAAGTCGGCGCCCGCCTCGACCTTGGCCTTGAGCCGCTGCAGCTCGACCTCGTCGCCGTCGACCTCCTCGGGGTGGCCCTCGGGGAAGCCGGCGACGGCGATCGTGAAGTAGTCGCCGTAGTGCGCGCGGATGTACTGCACCAGCTCGTACGCGTGCGAGAAGCCCGCGGCGGTCGGCTCCCACACCGAGCCGTTCGCGGGCGGGTCGCCGCGCAGCGCAAGCAGGTTGCGGCACCCGTACGCCTTCGCCTCGCGCAGCGCGTCGTCGATCTTGTAGCGCGGCATGTTGGTGCAGGTGATGTGCATGCACGTCTCGAGGCCAAAGTACGCATGCACGGTGCGCACAAGCGACACCGTCATGTCCGACGTACGCCCACCGGCGTTCCAGGTGATGTCGACAAACTCGGGGCCGAGCTGCGCCATGCGCTCGATGCGGTCGTACAGGTTCTGCATGCCCTGCGGCGTGCGCGGCGGGAAGTACTCAAAGCTCCACCAGGTGCGCCCCTCGGCCTTGGCCCGCTCGAGCTTCGTGGTGACTGCGTCAGCGCGCGCGACCTACTCTTGCTGCTCACGTCCGCCATGGCCGTCGTCGGATGCCGGCCGCCGCGCCGCGCTCGCCGCCGCATCTTCGCACGCCCACGTGTCCTGCGCGTCTCGGCCGACGCACCGTCGCGCGCGCGCGGCCATGGTGGTGCGCGCGGCGTTGGTGCAGGCGCTGCTCGCGCGGCGCGTCGTGCCGTTCCGCGACGCCGCGGCGCTGCACGCCCGGCTCGCGGCGGCGTGCGGCGAGCCAGACGACCTAGACGCCACCCTCGCGGCGCTCCACACGGACCTTGCGCGCCTCGGCCTCGAGGTACGCACCTGCCACGACCAGCGCACCGGCGACGCCTCGCTCGTGCTCGTCAACACCAAGGCGGACGCGCTCGCGGAGCTCGCGACTCCGTACACCGCCATCGAGCTCGCATACATTAAGTCGGTGGTACGTGCGCCGCTCACACAGATCGCCGCGCTCCTCCGCACCGCCCCGCGCTTTGCGCTGCCCTCCACCGCCGCGCTCCAACTCGCGGCGCCCGCACAACTGACGAAGCGCGCCGCCGCGGATCTGCTGACGAACCTCGAGGAGCGCGGCTGGATGCACCTCTCGCGCACCACGGGCTCGTACACGCTGACGCTGCGCGCCCTCCACGAACTCGACACCTACCTGCGGCACGAGGCCGAAGACGAGGTGCTCGAGTGCGTCGCGTGCCATGCGCTCGTCACGCTCGGCGAGCAGTGCGCCTCGGCGGGGTGCCGCGCGGCGCTGCACACCGCGTGCCGCGCGTGGCGCACCGCCGAAGCGGGGCGCGCATGCCCACAGTGCGGCGCACCCTGGCAGGGGACCCCGGTTGGCGACTAACGATCTACAGCTTCGCATCGCGCACCACGCGGTCGATCCACGAGGCGACGTAGTCGACGTTGCTGGGGTTCAGGCCCGACAGGCTGATCCGCGACGTCTTGACCAGGTAGATGTGCCCCTCCTCGGTGAGGCGGCTGCACTGCTCCTGGTTCAGGCCCAGGAACGAGAACATGCCGATCTGCGACAGGATGTGGTCCCACGAGCCCGGCGTCTTGTACTTTTGCGTGAGCGCCTCGTACAGCGCCTTGCGCATGTCCATGATGCGGTGCGACATCGTCTGGATGTCGGCGAGCCACTGCGCGTGCAGCTTCGGCTCGGTAAGCACCTTGGCCACGACGCGCGCACCGAACGCAGGGCACGTGCTGATCTCGCTGCGCTGCTGCGCATTCACCTGGCTCTGCACCTTGCTCACCTCGTCGGGCGACGGCACCACAATGTGCAGCGCACCGATGCGCTCGCCGTACAGACCCGTGTTCTTCGCAAAGCTCTGGCAGACGAGCATCGGGATGCGGTTCGCCTCAAACAGGCGCACGCTGTACGCGTCCTTGTCGGGGTCGCCCGACGCAAAGCCCTGGTAGGCGCAGTCAAAGAAGGCAAAGTGGCCCTTCTCCCGGAAGATGCCCAGGAGCTCCTCCCACTGCGCCTGGCTCGGGTCGACGCCGCTGGGGTTGTGCGCGCACGCGTGCATCAGCACCACGCTGCCGTTCGGCATCTCACGCAGCGCCTTCTTGTAGCCCTCGATGTTCAGCGAAAAGGTCGCAGGGTCGTAGTAGGTGTACTCTTCCGTCTCGAGGCCCACGGCGTGCATCATCGCAAAGTGGTTCGGCCACGTCGGCTTCGACACGTAGATCTTCTTCTTGCCCTCGGGGAAGTCGTAGTAGCGCGCGAGCATCTCGCCGCCGACGTGCAGCGCACCCGATCCGCTGAGCATCTGGTTGCTGACGATGCGCTTCTCCTTGAGCGCGGCGCTGTCCTTGCCAAACAGCAGCAGCGCACTCGCCTCGAGGAAGTCGGGAAGACCGGTCATCGTCAGGTACTCGTGCTCCCACTCGGGGTCGTCGTTCAGCTGCTGGATCGCGCCCTTGACCGCCGGCAGCACCCACGGCTTGCCGTGGTCGTCGCGGTAGGCACCCACACCGAGGTTCACCTTCTTCGGGTGCGGGTCGCTCTTAAAGTCAGCAACAAGCTGCAGGATCCTGGCATGAGTCACACACTACACACATGTCCGGCGGCGCCAGCGGCACATTCTTCCACGGGTCCATCATGGCGGGCAGACGGGCGTTGCAAATGGCGCGCACTGATACGGCCTCCCGCTCCAGGACCCATCACGTGACATGTGTTTGTGCAGGGACCGGACCTGGGGCCGGACATGGCGCAGGGGGCAGGTGGAGACATGTGCGTGCAACGTATGGACAAAGGAGCTACGGCGCACCCGCGCCACCGCGGGCGCGGGCAGTGGGGGCGGGGCTGGGGGATGGGGTATGGGTATGGAATTAATGTGCAAGGCCCCGGCTCCCCGTCGTCCGCTCGTTCTCCAGCTTTTGCTTGTTGGCCGCAAACGCCGCGTTGCGCACCTGCTCTTGCTGCGCACACTTGTGCGTCTCGGGCAGGCGGTGCTTGCCGCAAAAGTTGAGGCCGCAGTGCGGGCACTGCCCGACAATCTGGATCGCGGCGTCGCGGCACTGCTGGTCGGTGCCAGCACCGTTCTGGCAGCGCTTCTTCGCACCGCCGCGCAGGCGCAAAACGAGGTGCAGCGTCGACTCCTTCTGGATGTTGTAGTCGCTCAGCGTGCGCCCGTCCTCGAGCTGCTTGCCCGCAAAGATGAGACGCTGCTGATCAGGCGGGATGCCCTCCTTGTCTTGGATCTTGGCTTTCACTGCACGTCAGCATGCGCACAACCACGTACCATTCTCAATCGTATCGCTGCTCTCCACCTCGAGGGTGATCGTCTTTCCCGTGAGCGTCTTCACAAACACCTGCATCGCGGTGGGTCGTGGGGCAAGTGGCGGCGCCCACTGCGAGGGTCGCCTTTATGCGGGCGAACACCCATGTGGAGGCATTATCTTCGCGCCGAGGCCGCGCAAGCGAGTGATCGGGGATTAGTCATCTACGGACCAGGCCCCCGCCGCGGCGCTCGGCGCGGTGGCAGCAGGCGGCGCAAGGTGCGCCGACGGCATCCCGCCGAACGCCTCGGCCGGGGTGCGGTCGAGCTCGGCACACGCACGCTGCCACGCCGCGACGTTGTCGCGGCACAAGTCGCGCTGCGTGCGCGCCGCGTCCAGCAGCAGCTGGCGCACGTCGGCGACCTTGAGCCGCTGAAAGCGGTCGAGCGACGCCTGGATCGTGTCGGTGGCCTCCTGCAGATCGCGCTCGGCGAGCTGCACGCCCTCGCTGAGCAGCATCACGTCCTCCCGTAGCCGCGAGATCGTATTCTGCCGCGTCTTGTCCGGGTCAACATCCATCATGTTCTGCAGCGCCTGCGACAGCGACCCCAGCATGCCCTTGCGCCGCGGCGGTGGCAGCGCGCGCGCCGCAGGCAGCACGGGCGCAGACGCGGCACGCGGCGACGCACCGCCCTCGGCCTCCTCGGCCGCACGGCCGTACACCGACGCGTGCGTTGGCGGCGGGGCCGCCGGCGCCGTCGGCCGCCGCGCGTCCAGGCCGCCGCCGCCGATCTCCATCGCGCTGCTGAGCCGCGCATACTCTGCCTCGACGTGCTCTAGGTCTGCGAGCTGCTGCCGCTTGGCCGCGAGGTCGTCGTGCGCCAGCTCCAGTTGCTGGTGCTTGAGGTGCCGCCACTGGAGCGTCGCTTGGAGGATCTTGGCGTACTGGGTATATTCGTGCAGCGGCTCGGAGACTTGGCGCTCCCAGCGCGCGAGCATGTCTTGGTACGCCATGTATGTCGCGTCGGCGGCCTGCCCCACGCGCTCCACCGCCGGGGCCAACAGCGGCGACTCGGCGAGGCTCTGTGCGTTGAACAGCGCGCCGAGCTCGGCGTAGTCTGCGCCGACGTCGTGCCAGCGGCGCACGAGGCGGCGCTCGGCGGGCTCGATGCGTCCCGCCATCTGCGCCTCGAAGCGCGTGGTGAACGCCTCGGACTCGGCGAAGCGCTCGTTCGGCTCGCGCAGCTTGCGCACGGTGGTGGGCGTGGGCAGCGCGCGGTAGCTCAGCGGCGCCTTGGGGTCTGCGGGGCACCGCGGCGGCGCGTTCAGGTTCGACTTGGGCAGCTGGCTCAGCGGCGGCGACGTTTGGATCTCGTGCCAGGAGAAGCGGGGGTCGAGGAAGCGGACCCAGACGGGGTCCTCGCGCAGCACGGGGTGCGCGTCGCACCGGTTCAAGAAGCGCTCCAGCGTGCGCTTGCGGTGCGCAATGATCGCGGGGTCGTCCTTGGCCTTGGTCTGCTTCAGCGCATAGTCGCTCAGCGAGTGCTTTGACGGGATCGGCGGGACGATCAGCGTGGGGTGCAGCGCCACGAGCGCGTTGCGCAGCGCCTCAAACTCCGAGTAGCGCCGCTTGACCTGCGCGTCGGGCGTGTCGATGACGTACGCAATGTAGCCCACGGCCGCGCGCTCGGTCGACACCACGGCGTCGGTGATGTGGATGCGGGCAGGCGCCGCGGCATCGGCGCGCGCCTGCGGGGCGGGTGGTGGGCTGCTGCCGCTGCTGCGCTCCGTCGCGTCGTGCGTGTCGTGCGCACGCGGCGCCGCATCGTTCCATGCACTGTGCGCGGCGTCGTCCCAGTCGTACGTCGTCGTCATGGCCGCGTCGAAGCCGGGGGCCTCCACATACCGCCCTGGCTGGGTCTACGTGGCCTGCGACAGCTCTACGGCGCCCTTGACCGCCCCGAGCAGTGCGGCGAGCTGGATGCGCTCCGACGCGCTCGTGCTCAGGCGGTACTCGATCTGGGCCATCTGGTCGAGCAGGAATGCGCGCGCGGGCGGCGGCAGCTCGAGGTGCAGCACGAGGTCGTGCATGCCGTTCAGCAGATCGGCGAGCGCCGTGCCGCGCTCGACCTTGAGCGTCTGGATGGCTGTGTGAGCGGGGCACGTACTCTGGTATGCCGTCGTGAACTCCTGCTGGAGCATGGCCTGGAACGCGGTCTCGATGTCGCGCGGGTGGGGATGGCCCGTGCAGTTGTACACGGCGTCCTCGTCGATCACACCGCCCGCCGCATGGCACGCCTGGAGGATGTTGAGCGCGCGGCGCATATCGCCCTTGGCGAGCGTGAGGATGGCGTCGCGCGCCGCGGGCTCCACCTTGCAGTGCTCGGCGTCGATCACGTAGTCGACGCGGCGCGCGACCTGCGCCGTGTCGAGCGGCGAGAAGCGGAAGCGCGTGCACCGGCTCTGGATCGCGGGGATGATCTTGTTGACGTAGTTGCAGATGAGGCAGAAGCGCACGTTCTTGGTGTACTGCTCAATCACCCGCCGGAGCGCCGCCTGGGCCGCCTGCGTCATGGCATCCGCCTCGTCCAGCACAATCAGCTTGAACGTGTCCTGCTGGGTGCTGAACACGTTGCGCGTGCTCGCGAACGACTTGATCTGCCCGCGCACGACGTCGATGCCGCGGTCGTCGGACGCGTTCATCTCGAGCACGTGGTTCTTGAACTGCTTGCCGTACAGCCGGCGCGCAAGCGCCATGATTGTCGACGTCTTGCCCGTGCCCGGCGGGCCGTAGAAGAGCAGGTGCGGCAGCTGGTCCGCCTGCACAAACTTTTCGACTGCGTCAGCGGCACCACGTACGGGTCGCGACAATGTGCGCGTGCGACAGGATATCGTCGAGCGAGTCGGGGCGGTACTTTTCCACCCTGCACGTTAGTCGCCATCACGCACCAGGGGAGGACGTCGTGCCCCGGCGTGTCCTCGGGGGCGTCTGCCGCGCGCGCCTTGCCCTTCGCGTCGGCCATGGTCGTTCGCGCGCGCCCGATCGCACAGGCCCGATCGAGTTCCCTCCATGGCCGACGCGGCGTGGGTCGAGGCGGTGGACGCGGCGCCGGACGCGGCGCACCGCGTGCGCGCGCTCGAGGCGCTCGATGCGCACTGGCAAGCACACGGCGTGCACGATATTGACGTCGGCGCGGTGTCGTTGGCCTACCATCTACATAGCGCCACGCCCGCCGTGTCGCTCGCCGCGTGCGCCGCCCTCGAGACGCTCGTCGCCGCGGCACACACGACGCGCACGACACTCACGCTCGTGCGCAGCGTTGCGCCCGCGGCCCTCGAGCGCACCGGCGATGCCCACGAGCGCGTGCGCGCACACACCGAGCAGCTCCTTGCGCACATCGCCGACCAGGCCTATGCAATCGAGGACCACGGCGTGCGCGAGAGCGACGCACCGCACACGGTGTGGGAGCGCCTCGTCCGTGACGTGGGCCTCACGGCGCCCGCGCCGCGCATCCGCATTGCCGTGCTCCGCCTGCTGCCCGTGCTCAAGGCGCGGCATGCGCGCATGCACCTGCATCCGCTGCTCCCTGCGCTCGTCGACCAAGTGCAGGCGGGCGACGCGGGCGTGCGCGCTGCGGCGCGCGACGCCATCGTCGCGATGTTTGCCGCGGCACCGCCCACCGCGCACACCGACCTGCGCGAGGCGCTGCACGACGCGGGCGTGCGGGTCGCGACGCAGGAGGCCCTGCTCGAGGCGGTCCTCCGCGGCGCCGAGGCGGCGTCCGCGGCGCCCGCGTCGCCCACACCCACGGCGCCCGCATCGCCCGGGGCGCCGCCGCTCCCTGCGGCGCTCACCGACGTGCCGCTCGACGACGTGCGCGCCGTTCCCCTCTATGGCCGCCACGACCTCGATACCCTCTTCTCGCCCGCGCCGTTTGACGGCAAAGAGACCGAGCTGAACTGGCAGCCGCGCGAGCGCGCGGTGCTGGCGCTGCGCGGCGCACTCAAGAACGGCATCCCCCCGGAGCTGCACGCGCCGTGGGTCGCGCATGTGCGACCGTTCCAGGAGCCGGTGCTCAAGGCGCTCGGCTCGCTGCGGACGACGCTGGCGATGCATGCGATCCACCTCGTGCGCCAGCTGGTGCTGGCGTTCCGCGCGGAGCTGGAGCCGACGCTCGATGCGTGGTTCGTCGCGCTGGTCCGCATGGCGGGCATGACGAAGAAGATCGTGGCGTCGGCGAGCCAGGTGGCCGTGGCCACCATCCTTGCGGTGGTGCCGCTACGTGGCCTGCACTGGCACCAGCTGCAGCTCGGCATGGGCGACAAGAACAGCGCGACGCGCGTGCACATGTGCCGGCACCTGCACACCGTGCTGCAGACGCAGCGGCGCGCGGCCCTCGAGGCGCACGGCGGCGTCGAGGCGATGGTGCACTGCTTCGACAAGGTGCTCGCCGACCCGAGCGCCGAGGTGCGTACCGTCGCGCGCGAGACGTTTGTCCTCTTCCACCGCCTGTGGCCGGCGCACGCCGCGCGCGTGCTGGACGCACTGCCGCCGCCCGCGCGGAAGCAGGCCGCGGCGCTGCTCGACAAGCCGGCGCCCAAGCGCGCGGCACGCACGGGGCCCTCGTCCACGGTGCTCGCCGCGAAGCACGCGGCGATCCAGGCGCAGTCGCCGCGGCGCGACGTCGAGGCCCGTGCGCCGCGCCCGTCGGTGTGGCACCCGAGCCTCGTGGAGGGCGGGGCGCCGGGCAGCGCAGACGCCTCGGGCGACTGGCTGCATGCCACGAGTCCGTGGCGCGCTGGCGCCCGTAGCGTGCCGCACACGCCGCAGCGCGCCGCGCCGCAGTTTGCGTTTGCGCCGGGCGGCGCGACGTTTTCGCCGTCGACCGAGCCCATTTCTGCCGAGGCACGCCGCGCCGCGCAGGACGCCACGGCCTCTGCGACGCAGCTCTCGGGGATGATGGCGCAGCTACGGGTTGGGGTACAGGAGCGGGGCGAGGCCGCGGGCGGCACCGCTCCGGCGTCCGCGCCCCCGGCGGCTGCAGTGGAGGCGGCACGGCCCGCGCAGGCCGATGGCGCGCACGAGAGGCGGGGTGGGCCCCCGGGCGATGCTGCCGAGGTGCCGGCCGAGCCGGGTGTGGGCGCGGCGCACGATGGGGCGGGCAATGCCGAGCCCGAGCAAGCCGCCCCGCAGCCCGAGCCCCCCGAGGCCGGGGTGGAGGCCCCCCAGGCGGAGCCCCCCGAGGCGGAGCCCCAAGCCGAGCTCCCTGAGGCGGAGTCGCCCGTGGTGCCCCAGACCGAGCTCCCCGAGGCGGAGCCCAAGGCCGAGCCCCCCGAGGCAGAGTCGCCCGTGGTGCCCAAGGCCGAGCCCCCCGAGGCGGAGCCCCCCGCGGCAGAGCCCAAGGCCGAGCCCCCCGAGGTAGAGCACAAGGCCCCCCAGGCGGAGGCCAAAGTCCCCGAGGTGGAGCCCAAGGCCCCCCAGGCGGAGGCCAAACTCCCCGAGGCCGAATCCAAGGCCCCCGCGGCGGACCCCCCGGCGGCCGATCCTCCGGCGGCCGATCCTCCGGCGGCCGATCCTCCGACGGCCGATCCTCCGGCGGCCGATCCTCTGGCGGCGGATCCCGCCGCGTCCGGCACCGGGGCTGGCGGCCTTCCTCCCGCGACGCGCTACTTCCTCTCGCGCGTGGCACGCGAGGACGCCGTCGCGGGCACACGCACCTTTTCCGCATGCACCGAGGCGATTGCCGTGCACGCGGCGGACGCCGCGACGCTGCGGGACTGGTCGCGGCGGCTGGCCGAGGGCGCGGCCCAGGCGCCTGGCGCGTGGACGGCGGCGCCCGGTGCGGTGCTCGAGCGTCTGCATGCCTATGTGGATGCGCCCGTGCACGACGACGTGTGGGCGCTTGCGCTGATTGCCGTGTACCGCCTGGGGGCGTGTGCGTACGGTGTGCTGCACACGCACGGCCTTGAGCTGGCGTGGCTTGCGCTCGTGCTGCACGTCGAGCAAGAGACGCATGCCGGCTCGGCGCTTGCGCACGGCGCGAGCCGCACGATGCTTGCGACGTGGGCGCGTGTGGCGGACCCGGTGCTTGCGTGTGATGCGCTGCGGACGGCGGTGCGCGTTGCGGCGCCCGACGGTGCGCGCGGCGCGGCGCGGGCGGCGGTGCAGGCCGCGGGGCTGCACACGCTGGGGGCGCTGTGGCTGCGCATGCCTGCGGCGGTGCGCATGGACGAGGTGGGCCGCGCGCGCGCGTGGCTGGACGAGGTATGTGGGCGACTGACGCAGGCGCTGGGCGACATGCACCCGTCGGTGCGGCGTGCGGCGATCGGGGCGCTCGTGGCGGCGACGCCGCGCGCCGCGGACGTCGCGCGCGTCGCGCACGTGTGTGCGCTGACGCGCACGCAGACGCACCTGCTCGAGGTACGTGATGCGCTCCTGACGCAGCACTATGTCGCGCGCGCGCAGCGCCCGTAGGCGGCCGTGCGGCCGACGTAGCTTAGTCATCTTACGTGAGCCACGCTGGCGCCGGTGCAGTGGAGCGGCGGCGGAGGGGCCGCCGGGTTGGTTCTGGACGCCACCGGTGGAGCTGGTCGCGACGTGCTGCGCTTGCTCACGGTCGTGCACTTTGGGACGTCGCGTTCACGGCTGCAGCGACAGTCGCTTGGATGGACCCGCGTGCCCCGCACCGCCGGAGCCAGCCTTCCCCCCCCACGGACGCCCACGCGCAGCCGACGTCCCCTGCCCCTGCCCCTGCCCCGCCGGCGGCCGCTGACCGCCGCTCGCCCCCCCGCGCCGCCTGTCCGGCGCGCAGTGATTCTCGGCGCCCCCGCGAGCTCGCGAGCGGGCGCAAACGCAAGCGATCGGCGCGCGCGATGCCGTCGCCGAAACCCACCCCCACGTCGTCGTCGCCGCCGGCCGCGCGCACGCACAAGCACGCGCGCCGCGCCGAGCGGCGTGACGTGCGCGCGGCCGCGCCCGCCTCGGGCGGCAGCGGCGCGGCGTCGTCGCAGGAGCTCGACGACGATGCGCTGTGGTACGACGAAGAGGACGACGAGGGCCTCGACGACGACGACGAGGCCGACGCGCTCGAGGCGATGCTCCCGCGTGGCGCGGGCGGCCTCGGCTTCGACTTGCACAGCCTGTCCGGCCTGCTGTCCGGCACCTCGGGGCGCTTCCGTGCGCTGCTGCAGGCGCTGCAGCAGAGCGCCGGCGATCCCTCGGCGCGGCTGCTGGCGCTGCAGGAGCTGTCCGAGGCGCTGAGCATGGCCACAGAGGACACACTGCTCGGCCACCTCCCCACGAACGCGATTGTCGCGGAGCTTGTGGCGTCGCTCGGCGGCGCGGCGCCCGCGCGCCCCGCGTCGGCGCTCGACGAGGACGCAGCGCTCGCGGCGGCGCTCGCGGCGTCGGGCGGCGACGGCGCGGGCGAGGTCGAGCTGTATGCGTGCCGGTGCCTCGCGCACCTGCTCGAGGCGCTGCCTGCCGCGGCCGCGAGCGTCGTGCGCCACGGCGCGGTGCCGCTGCTGGTCGCGAAGCTGCACGAGATCACGTTTATTGATTTGGCCGAGCAGGTGCTCCAGACGCTCGAGAAGCTCTCTACGACGCACGCCGAGGCGATCGTGCGCGCGGGCGGCCTGCATGCGATGCTGCAGTACGTCGACTTCTTCTCGCTGTACGTGCAGCGCACCGCGCTCGCCACCGCCGCGAACTGCTGTGCCCACGTGACGCCGGCGCTGGCGGCGCGCGTCGCGGACGTGATGCCGATGCTGCGCAGCGTGCTTGGGTACGCCGACGCGCGCCTCGTGGGCTCGGCGGCGCGCGCGGTGTGCAGCGTGGTCGAGGCGTACACCGCGCACCCCGCGCTGCTCGAGGAGCTGTTGCTGCACACCGAGACGGTGGCGCCGCTGCTCGACCTGCTGTGGCGCATCACCGGCACGGCGAGCGGCCCGGCGCTCGGCGACGCGGCCTATGCCGCGCTGCTGCACGCGCTCGCGCTCGCGGCGCGCGCGTCGGTTGCCGTCGCCGAGGCGCTCGTCGCGCACGACGCCCTCGAGCTGCTCTTCTACCTGTTCACCGGCGCGGCGGCCGACGCGGCGCCGAGCGCGACCGACGTGCTGCTCACGCTCGCGCAGCGCCCGCCCGCGCAGGTGCGCGAGGCGCTCTTCCTCGCCGCCGAGCTGCTGCCCGCGCTGCCGCCCGACGGCGTGTTTGACGCACGTGCCTACACCGAAAAGGCGTTCCGCGCGTACGAGCGGCACGCCGACGACGACGCGCCCGCGCGCCGGCTGAGTGCCACGGCGCAGCGCGAGGCGCGCGCGACGGCCGCGCGCGCCGCGGCGCAGGCCGCCTGGCCGTCGTTCTATGCGCGCTGCACGCGGCTGCTCCTCCCGACGCTCCTGCACGTGCACGCGGCGAGCGCGGCACCCGACGTGCGCGACACGCTCTTCGACGCGCTGCTGCGCCTCCTGGTGTACTGCGACGCGCCGACGCTCGAGGCGCACATGGCCGACGTGCCCCTCGCGCGCTTCCTGGCCGGCGTGCTCGCCGCGCGCGGCGCGGGCGCACAGGTCACGTGTGCCCTCCAGGCGGTGGAGCTGCTCGTGGCGCAGCTGCCGCACCGCTACGCGCCGCTGCTCGTGCGCGAGGGCGCGCTCGACGAGATCGCGCGGCTCGGCGAGGTGCCGGGCGATGCGCAGTGGCGCGCGCGCCTCGTGCACGCGCGCCTCACGGCACGCCTCGCGGACGCGCCCGACGCGCGCGCGGGCCTCGCCGCGGCCGCGGCCGCCGCCACGCGCCTCCGCGCGGCGCGCGGCGCCGCCGAGACGCGTACGGCGCTCGACGCCGTCGCCGGCCTGCTGGACGCGCCCGCGCCCGCGACGAGCTACGAGCTGGTGCGCTCCGAGCTCGTCGATGCCCTGTACGAGCTTGCGACCGCCGACGAGGCCGCCGCGCTGCCCGCCGCCGAGCGCCGCGCGCTGCTCGCGCAGACGCTCGCGCAGACGCGCGGCAGCGCCGCGGAGAGTGTCGGCGCGCGCCTCGTGCGCCGCCTGCACCACCACCTGAGCCGGTGCGAGGACCTGTGCGTGGCGACGCCGCGCATCGACGGCGCGTCGGCGCTCACGCAGCAGGTGCGTCTGTGTCTCGAGGCGGACGAAGAGACGGCTGCGTCGCTCCCGCGCGCGTTCCGCTCGCTCATGGTGTCGATCCACGGCGTCGCCACCGTGCAGGCGCTGCACGACTTTGTGCGGCCCAAGGTCGAGGCGGCCACCGCGCGCCGGCCCGCGTCGGGGCTCGCCGACGTGCTTGCGGCGCTTGCCGGCGAGGACAGCGCCGCGTCGTCGCACCTGCTCGAGCGCCTGTGGCCCGGCGAGGGCGAGGCGGGCGAGGCGGGCGAGGGCGAGGCGGGCGAGGCGGGCGAGGGCGAGGCGGGTGCATCCGCCTCCACTCCGGACGCCACCGACGCGGCCGACGCCACCGACGCCACCGACGCCACCGGCACGGCGGCCGCCACCGACGCAGCGCCACGCGCGTCGTACGCGTCCGCGGCGCAATCCGCCGAGTCCACGTGGCACCTCGCCTTGACGCTCGAAGGCGAGCCGATGCCGCTCGACGCGACGCTGTACGCGTGCATCCACCGCGCGCTGGAGCGCCGCGACGCGCATGCGCCGCCACACGCCGTGTACACGGTGCGCTACCGGCGCGTGCGCGGCGCGCCGCCACGTCCGGCGCCGCCCGCGCCGCTGCCCGCGCCCGCCGCGGGCTGGGCGGTGGCGCTGCCGCCGAGTGTGCCGGCCGACGCGCCGTACGCGCGTGCGCTGCAGCTGCTGGGCGCGCTGCATGCGCTCGCGGACGAGGGTGCGCTGGGCGACGGGCCGTTTGTGCTGGACGACGCCGTGTTCCTGAACAATCGGCTCACCGCGAAACTCGCGCAGCAGCTCGGCGAGCCGCTGCTGGTCGCGAGTCGGTGCCTGCCGGCGTGGGCGCACGAGCTGCCGCACGCGTTCCCGTTCGTGTTCTCGTTTACGACGCGCCTCGCGTACTTCCAGGCGACGGCGTTTGGGCATGCGCGCCTGCTGCACGCGTACCTCAAGCGCGACGGCGCGGCGTCCGACGACGTTTTGCCACTGCTCGCCCAGGTGCCGCGGCAAAAGGTGCGCATCGCGCGCGACGCGCTGCTCCCGTCTGCGGTCAAGGTGCTCGAGCTCTACGCGGCGGGGCCACACGTGCTCGAGGTGGAGTACCGCGACGAGGTCGGCTCGGGCCTCGGCCCCACGCTCGAGTTCTACGCGCTGGTGTCGCAGGCGCTTGCGCGCGCGGACCTCGGCCTGTGGCGCGGCGCGGCGCCGGACGCGGCGCACGCCGACGCGCGGCACGGGCTGTACCCGCTGCCGGACGCGCAGCGCTCGGCGCGCGCCACCGCGCTGTTTGCCACGCTCGGGCAGCTCGTGGCCAAGGCGCTGCTCGACGCGCGCCTGGTCGATGTGCCGCTGCACCCTGTGTTCTGGCGGCAGGTGCTTGGCCAGCGCATCGGCCGCGACACGGCGGCGCTCGCGCAGATCGACCCTGCGCTCGCGCGCTCGCTGGCGTCGCTGCCGGCGCTGCCGCCCGCGGAGCTCGACGCGCTGGAGCTGGCGTACACGCTGCCTGGCAGCGACGCGCCGCTGCGCGCCGACACGCCGCTCGTGACGCACGCCAACGTGCACGCGTACGTGCGCGACGTGGCGCACGCGGCGCTCGCCACCGACGCCGCGGCCGCCGCCTTCCGCACGGGCTTTGCGCACGTGATGCCCCTCGCGCACCTCGGCGTGTTTGCCGCGCCGGAGCTTGCGCAGCTCGTCGCGCACCGCGAGGAGGACTGGAGCGAGGCGGCGCTGCGCCGCGCGCTCGTGCCCGACCACGGGTTCAGCAGCGAGAGCCGCGAGTTTGGCGACCTCGTCGCGATCCTCGCGGCCTACTCCGACGCGGAGCGCCGCGCGTTTGTGCAGTGGCTCACCGGCGCACCGCGCCTGCCGATCGGCGGGTTCGCTGCGCTGCAGCCGCCGCTCACGGTCGTGCGCCGCGACCACGAGCCGCCGCTGTCGCCGGACGACTACCTGCCGAGCGTGATGACGTGCGTCAACTACCTCAAGCTGCCGCGCTACTCGAGCCGCGACACGATGCGCGCGCGCCTCGCCACCGCCGTGCGCGAGGGGCTCACCTCCTTCCATCTTTCGTAGCTACGTAGCCGCGGGCACCGCCACCAGCCGCGCCCCCACGGCCACCAGCAGCACCTCGACGCCGCCCACGCGCTGCGGCAGCCACGCCAGGCCGCCCACGCCCTCCGCCACCGCACGCACCGCACCGCGCACGCCGCGCGCGCGCACGTCCACCGCCGCGGGCACGCGCGCCGTCTGCGCATGCACGGCGACCGTCCGCGGGCTCTGTGGGAAGGCCGTGTCGATCAGCTGCACGCCGCCCTCGGCGCACGGCGCGCGCGCGCCGACCGCCAGCAGCCGCGCATTCGTCGGCGCCCACGCCACCCACGCGCCCGCGGGCGCCGCGCCGCCGGGCACCGCGCCCTGCAGCACCACCCGCGCCGCGCCGCCGCGCGGCACCTGCCACACGCGCCAGTGCGCGCCGAGCGCCGCACACACCACCTCGGCGTCCTGCGCATGCCACGCCGCGTGCCCACGCGCCGCGGCGCCCTGCGCGGCGTGCCGCGCGACCGCCGGCGCGTCCGCAAACGACGCGTGCGTCGGCACGGCGTGCGCCTCGCGCGCGTCCAGCGCCGCCGGCCAGTCGACCAGGCGCCCGACGCCGCTCGCGTCCACCGCGAGCAGCAGCTTCGGGACGTGCGCGTGGAAGGCCACCGACACCACCGGCGCGCCAAGGCGCAGCACGCGGCGCACCGCGGCGTGCGCGCCGTCCGCCGGCTCGAGGTCCCACAGCTGCACGCCGTCGGCGCAGCCCACCGCGACGTACCGCTCGTAGCCCGGCGCGGCGCACCACGCCACGTCGTCGATGCGCACGCCCGCCGTGCCCAGCACGGCGTTCGACGTCGCGTCGTGCGTCGCGGTCAGCAGACGGAGCTCGTCGCCGACGGCCGCGAGCAACCTGCGTCAGCGCCGACACGTACTCGATGCGGACCACGCCGTCCTCCTGACCATACTGCGCGCCCGGGCTCCACGCCAGCGCCGCCGCGCGCGCGCCCACCAAGAAGGAGGCGACGCGGTGCAGCGCCAGGCGCGCCCCGTCGGTGTGCGTCGCGTACACAAACACGCTGTGCTCCGTCGCTGGCGTCAGTCGCGCCACCTACCCACGGCCACGAGCGTCTTGGCGAGCGGCGCCACACTGCACTGCACCACACCCACGCGCTCGGGCAGCTCGAGCACGGGCTGCCACGGCCCCTGGCCGTGCCCTGCCCACGACATGCCGGTCCAACGCCAAGCCGCCTACGGCCTCCACCCTATCGAAATCCTATGCGCCGGCCGCCCCGCTTGGGCGCCAGGCCGGGCACCGCAATGCCGTGCCGCATGCCGCCGGGGTGCGCATTCGTCTTGCGCTTCTTGGCCTGCTCCTCCTCCTCGGCACGCTGCCGGTCGCGCGCAAACTGCGCCTCGAGCTCGACGACGTGCCCCAGCTCCGTGTCGCGCCCACGGCGCCCCGTCGTGCCGAGCGCATGCCGCTCGCGGATCGAGTAGAACGCGCTGCCGAGCTCCGCGAGCCAGTACGGGTCCACCGCGGTGACCGTGCCCATGTACTCCTTCGAGGTGAGCGTCAGCTCGTGGTACACGACATAGTCGGGCGTGTAGCCCAGGCCGTACAGCGCACTCGTCGGGTGCAGGTTCATCGGAATGCCCGTGCGGCAGTGCACGTACTCGCCGATGCCCTTGACGCGCGCGGCCTGGTGGAAGTAGCCCGAGGTGATGCACTTGCGCACAATGTCCCAGTCCGTGCCGCACGACTTGAGCGGCAGGCGCTGCGCACGCAGAATGTCGCTCAGCTGCGCCCGCACTTCGCGCGCCTTGCGCAGCAGCTTGCCGTGCAAAAAGTGCTGGTTGCACCACGCGTCCCGGTACCCGTGGTTCTTCCACTGCGCATACACGTGCAGCAGCGTCAGGTGGTCGCTCTCCGCCACGTAAAACTTCTCGCGCGCCGCGTCGCTCTCCTCCTGACGCTCCTTGGGGCGGTAAAAGACGCTCGGCACACTCAGCATGCTCACGATCGTGAGCAGCTCCTCGGAGCACCCGTACTCGACACTCATGATCAAAATCTTGGCCAGACTCGGCTCCATGGGGAACTCGCTCATGCGCTTCCCGAGCGGCGTCAGGTTGCCCAGGTTGTCCAGCGCACCCAGCACCCACAGCTGGTACATGCTGTTCAGGATGTTGTCCTGCGGCGGCGGGTCCATAAAGTCAAAGTCGAGCAGGTCCTTCACCCCGAGCGACTTGAGCAGCAGCACCGTGTTCGCCAGGTTGGTCCGCTGGATCTCGGGGATCGTCGCCGGGAACATCTCGTTGTGGAAGGCGTTCTCGGTGTACAGGCGGTACGCCGTGCCGCTCCCGGTGCGCCCGGCACGCCCCGAGCGCTGCGACGCATTCGCCTGGCTGATCGGCGTGATCTGCAGCGAGTCCATACCCACACGGGGGTTGTACAGCTTGAGCTTGCTGTACCCCGCATCCACGACAAACATGATGCCGTCGACGGTCAGCGACGTCTCCGCAATGTTGGTCGCCACGATGCACTTGCGCTCGCCGTGCTCCGACGGCAAAAAGATACGCGCCTGCAAATCCGCGGGCATCTGCGAGTAGATCGGCAGCATCAGCAGCGGCGGCGCATCGTCGATCTGCTTGAGCCGCTCCTGCGCCACCTCGCACGTCACCTCAATGTCCTCCTGGCCGGTCATGAACGCGAGAATGTCGCCACCCGAGCCCTGGCCGAGGTGGATCGAGAGGATCTGCCGCACGGTGCTGTCCACATAGTCCTCACACGGCGTCTTGCTGAACAGCACATCCACCGGAAAGGTACGCCCGGGAATCGTAAAGATGGGCGCCCCGCCAAAGAACCGCGAAAAGCCCTCGGCGTTCATCGTGGCCGAAGTCACAATCAGCTTCAGGTCACGCCGCCGCCCCAGCACCTTCTTCAGCAAACCCATCAGCACGTCCGTATTCAGCGACCGCTCGTGGGCCTCGTCGAGGATGATCGCCGAGTAGCGGTCCAGGTCGCGCTCGGTCAGCGACTCGCGCAGCATCACACCGTCGGTCATGTACTTGATCTTGGTATCCTTGCTCGTGCAGTCCTCGAAACGGATCGAGTAGCCCACCGTGCCGCCGAGCTCACACTCCATCTCCTCGCTCACGCGCTTTGCAACACTCATCGCCGCCACACGCCGCGGCTGCGTACACCCAATCAGCCCATACTCGGTATAGCCGTCCTCGTGCAGAAACTGGCACAGCTGCGTCGTCTTGCCACTGCCCGTCTCGCCGATCACCACCACCACCTGGTTCTCACGGACGGTGCGCATCAGATCGTCCCGGCTCGCAAACGCCGGCAGGTACTGCCGCTGCTCCCGCAGCGACTTGCTCCGGCTGAACTTGGACAGGCCGCGCTGCTTCTGTGCAAGGTGCGCCGCATACCGCGACTCGCCTTTCCCCTCGTCCTCCGCAGGGTCGATCCGGCTCTGGACGCCCGTCTCCTCGTCGTCCTCCTTCACGCCCATAATCTTGCCGAGCTGCGTGCCTTTGAGCGACGCAACGCGGCCCGCCGCCTTCGCACGCTCGGCACGCTCGCGGTGCTCCTTGACGAGCCGGCTGCCTTTCAGCGCAAACACTGCCATGTCCGCCGTCGGGTCCCGCACCGGGTTGACTGGCGCAATCTGCTTCGTATACACCGTCTTGCCGTCCAAAAAGGGAGGGCGCAAATTGTGCACCATCAGATGCACACGGTCGTCCCCGTGCTCATCCGGGTCATCGTCCAGCACACGGGGGCCCCCGACACCGCCGGTCTGCATCCGGTTCGTCTCCCAGGCGTCGGCGTCCGCTCGGTAGGCAGCCTGGCGCGCCGTGATGCGCTCGTGCCGCTTGGCAATCGAGCGCGACACCTCACCAGGCATGTCCTCAAACTGCGCAAACGGGTTGTGGTCCACATCGCCCGCCACGCCCCCATCGTCGTCCCGAAGGTACCAGTCGCGCTCGACGTCCGCTTCGTCGTCCTCCTCCTCCCAGTGACGGTCGCCCAGGCGCGGCGTGTCGTCTTCTTCGCCATGCGGACGACGACGCACCGACTCATCACCATAGCCCAGGAACGGCGTCGGCGCCAAATACTGCGCCGCCGCATTGCGCGCGGCGGCGCGACGTGCTTCGCGCGAACGACTCATGGACGCTCCTAGCCACGCCACGTGCGGTCGCCGCTCGTCCAGTGGAGGCTGACGCACAGGCCGCGTCAGCTCGACGCGACGCGTTCGGCTGCCCACGATGCTCACCGTCGTAGACGCACAGCAGAACACGTATGCTTTCGACGTAGACGCGTCGATCGAGGTCGAAAATTTCAAGGCCGTCGTCGAGGCGGACACCGACATCCCTGCGGCGCACCAGCAGCTCCTCTTCCAAAATGCGCCCCTCACCGACGCGCAGAAATCACTGGCTGCGTACGGCGTACAGGACGGCGACTTGCTCGTCCTCCGGGACACACGCCAGCGCACCCAGACCAACCCTCCAGACACGGACGCCGCCATAGCAGAGGCCGTGCGTGCCCAAATCCGCGGCTCCGTCGCGCTCCAGAACCAAATGCGAGCGGTACGTTGCGCCTTGCTGACCGCAGAGCAACCCCGCCTTGCTCGAGGCCGCCATGGAGTCCCAAGAGGCCTTTGCACGTACCCTCGCGCTCCAGCGCGAGCAGCTCAATCAGGTACAGTCGCTGCAGCAGCTGGCCAACTCGGACCCATTTGATGTTGAGGCTCAAAAACGCATCGAAGAGGCTATTCGACAGGAACAAATCGCCGAGAACATGGAGCACGCCATGGAGTATACGCCAGAGGCCTTCGGCAACGTCACCATGCTCTATGTCGATCTCAAGGTGAATGGCCACCCCGTCAAGGCGTTTGTGGACAGCGGCGCACAGGCCACCATCATTAGCCCCGAGTGTGCCGAGCGGTGTGGCATTATGCGCCTGCTTGATAAACGCTTCTCGGGCGTGGCCAAGGGCGTAGGCACGGCCAAGATTCTGGGTCGCGTACACAGCACCCAGATCCAACTGGGCGGAGACCTCTTCCTGCCTTGCGCCTTTACAGTACTCGAGGTAGGTACTTCGGGTGGCTCTGGCCAGCAGGTCGTACTAACCTACACAGGGATCCAGTGTCGATATGCTTTTCGGGCTGGACATGCTCAAGCGCTACCAGGCGAACATCGATCTCCGCAAGAATGCACTGATCATTCACGACAAAGCGATTCCGTTCCTAGCCGAGCACGAACTACCCAAGAACCATCTCACGGACCCAGAACACACATCCAACAGCGAGTCCAAGAAAGCTGAAGAGCCATCATCGAGTGGGGGAGGTCGCTCGCAACAACAGCCTAATGCCACATCTGGAACCCAAACCCAAAAGCCCCAGCCCACCAAGACAAACACGTGGTCAGACGAGGCCATCACCACCCTGACCAACTTGGGCATTGACCGAAATCTTGCAATTCAATTATTAAATGCAAGTGACGGAAATACCGATATTGCTGCAAGTATTTATTTCCAAAATATGTAGTCCGAAACAAAGCCAATTTAATCGCAAAAGACAAACAGAAAAATTAATAATATATTTATTTATTTAAGATAAATAATAATTAGAACTTAAATATATAAGGAATAATTAAATTATTTAGTTTAGAACATAAAAGAATATTACAAGAATAAAAACATTATAAATTTATTTTTATTTATTAACAATAATAAATATACATAATATTTTACAGACTCCAAATCACTTTTGTATATTACTGAATCTATTGTTTACGAATTAAGAAAATATAAAATGATTTTTAATGTCAGAATTTAATTTTTTACAAAAGAAAATAATTATGGAATTTCATAATAAAGATACTTGGAAATGAAGTAGAATTGCATTATTGTAATGGTTTTTATTATTCCATTTATTTATGCTAGCTCACAAATAATTGAGCGTTTGGTTCCGGCGCTTATTGTTTCTCGAATGCGCACCTGAAGAATCTCTCCACGTGGAGGTGCTGGCGTCTTTGGGTCCCAAATGCAGTCCACTGGGTAACCCCCTAGCGTTTGGAGATTGACACGGATACGTGCCTGTAGTGTGTCATAGGTAAAACGAACATCTGGAACACCGACAAATGCCGGAATGATTCCGAGTATGTGTTTGTCCATGTCTGAGAAGAGGCCGGCCTCTGCCGTCTTAGGTGGCCCATACTGTTTGACTTTAGCAAGGAGTCGGTCAACGTAGGTCCACATCCAGTATCGATGAGAAGCGCGTTCAATCTGTTTCACCCATGACTCCATTCTCTCAAAGCGAGGGAATTGGAAGACCAGATCCCCACGCGATAATGTCTTTTTCCCAAACATGAACGCCTTCATTTGATAATGTGACAGTAGGTCCGCATACCGGCGGAGCGGACTGGTTACTCTCACATAGCCCCCGGCCTTCAGCACGTCTGGATCCGTGTTAGAGATGTTTTTCACGCCAATCCCCAACCCATAGTGCTTCCCAGGCTGGGACGAGAAATAGGCGGGTGACAAGAAGATGTCGCGCTTTTGGAGCTCCACCACCGGCATGGCACCCGTGATGGGGTGTTTTAGTTGCTCGATGGTGGCCACCTGGTTGGCCTCTGGTGCATCTTGGCAGCGATAGGGCATAGGAAGTTGGTGTTCATCGCAGAAACTCGCCGCAACGCGTCCGGCCAGTAGCATCATTTCACTGACCATGTTTTCCGAAGAAATGCCACCAGGCAGGCCATCGAAGGTACCCGGCCTCAGCGGCGAGCTTGGATCAGTCAAGGTCATATGAATGTCGGGGAACCCTGCAAAGAATTCTGGGCCATCCGGAAACGTTGCAGCCAGCGAAGGAAGCGGTAAAGGTGATAGGGTGACTTCCGAGGATTGGTTGCTCGCATTGACTCCTTTTCCGATGGTGATCCTTCTCGAGTTCAGCTTGGACGCCAGCCGCGCCAATAGCTGCAAGTTACGCTGTGTCGACTCCAAATGCAGCGCCGACTCAGGGTTACTGGGTCCCTTCTTGGTGAGGAAGAACTGGTTCACATCCTCGTAGCTCAGGGTCCGCACATTGCGTACCGTGCACGGCCGCACGTCCAAGTCACAAATTTCACCGTGGTCGTTTACGAGTGCACTGAATGTCAAGACCTGCTGCTCTGGGCCAGTTTCAGTCGTATTTCCTTTCAAGCTCATTCCGTTGTAGGTAGCATCGTTTGGGAACAGCGGCCACTGGGCCTGTGGGAAGTAGATGCTGGAGTACTTTTGCCTCGCCTCGACTGCCAAGGGATGATTGCGCGGAATACGGGCCGTGGGATCAGCAATGTGGACATGGATCCAATGGACCCCCTCACTTGCTGGTTCCACTGAAATCCCATCGTCCAGCTCGTGCGCATTCGCCGAATCGATCACATAGACGGGCAGGTCCTCAAAACGCGTCCTTCGTGCTTCCTCCTCCTGGTTCAGCTGAAGTGTACGGCGGTGCTTGTCATCATGCATGGCGGTTTCGTAGGCGTTTTCCTCAATGTTTCTCAGGTAGGTGTCCAAGACGTTCGGGTCCTCCCAGGGAGTCAAGGCACCCAGGCGGATCAGGAAGTTGAACACCAGCGCATGCTGAAGGTCTGTTCCTGCCGAGTACACGCTGGTACTTGTGTCGCTCAGTGGTGGCTGCTCGACTGTGGTAGACAGGACCGATTTAGGGAGCGGCACCTGGTCCATGTCGGGGTGGACGATGGGTTTGAGGTGAATGTGTGCTCCGACACGTTTGATGATAGACATCGCGACACTACCCGTCGGATCTTCTTGCAGTTCACGACGGTTTCCGACACTGATCTTGAGGAACTCGATAATGTCCTTGTCTGTCGCAGTCCACCGAATCGGTTCACCTTCGGCAGTGGTCGGCTGGCCCAACGTCTGAATCTGGTCGGTATCCGCCGGTGCCTGTGCTTCGTGCCAGCGGATAGCCGCCCTGGCACGCTCGCAGAAACCGTCCAGAATCTTGACCGCCTCCATAAGCTCCACGTCGTCCTTGACGGAGGCATCCTCCATCCCCCCGGGCCCTTGGGCTGTCATACTCGCACGGACCCATGCAGAGACGCGTGAGAGGATTTGTTGCTCTCGCAGCGAGCGGTAGGTGAACATCTGACTGTGCCGGTGCGTCGTCGAGTCCACGAGAAACTGTTTCGGGTGGTTCATAAAGAGCGTGTGCATTGCAAACACCGTTTCGCCGCGGAAGCGGTGCTTGACGCCGGCTTTTTCTTGGTGCAGGAAGGCAAGGTACTGTGTGAGGAGCTGTGTCGCCTCGATCGTCGTAAAGCTGCCGCGGTGCAGGAGCTTGAGTCCCTTGCGCAGAAAGGCGTGCTCAGGTGCCTGTTCGTGCTCCTTCCAGTCAAATTCGACATGGGTCTCGGTCTGTTCCTGGAGGAACAAGGCACGGAAGGCCGGGTATATCTTTTGGATCTCGTTGTCCGTCTTGCGCTGGAGCTGGCGAATTTTCCGGCAAATCCATGCACGCTTCTCGAAGCGGGGTAAATCGAGCGGCTCCTGCTCCATGTAGGAATTGTCGCGACTGGCGCTCTGGCGCAGCGCGAGCATATCCTCGTGCGACACAGCGTACTCGTCCGGGAGCGCTACGGGCGCCGCCGAGACGCGTGCCGTAGATGCAGCAATGTAGTCGCGTTTGAGCGGCGCAGCGTCCGCAGCGAGTTGCTGATCGACAAACGCCGGGAAGCGAAGCATGACGTCGGTTGAACGTACGAGCTCGAGCACGCCGGAGATGACGACGACTGCGAGTGACGCACCGGCGCCCGACCCTGAGCGGTCGTGCTCGTCCGGTATGGGAAGCACGACGCCGGAGAACGTCCGGCCCGTGCGGCGCACCTCGACAAAGTCGCCTGGCTGGATTTCCTCCATCTTGGACGCGGACGCGCCGATCGTGACGTTGTAGTCGAGCTGCTCGTCAATCTTTTCGTCTTCTGCCTCTTCCTGGACGAGGTCTTCCGGGGCGAGGGTGAGCGGGGGCCGCCCGTTGGGCCGCTGTGGGGTGCGTCGCGGCTCTTTCGGCGCGTTGTGGACGCGTGCCGGCGTGCGCGGCCGGCCACGCGCCGTGTGCTGGCGCAATATGCATGCGGTGGTGCCAACGGCACGTATGTGTGCTGCCGTAGGGGCGACACACAGGCGGGCGGACACGCTGCCCCACAGTCGCGCGCTCATGGTCCGACGCGCTGCCCTCTTTCGCGCCTCCACCGCGTTCTTCTGCGCGCCACGTGATGCATACGGTTGAACGTCGTGGAGCTATGAAACTATGCCAGGTTGAGTGAGCATATTAGGGTGCGTTTACTGCGGCTTCTTGATCACGCTCGTGTCCGGCACACCGGGGAGCGGGAACTTGGTCGCAAAGTCGTGCACCTCCTTGCCGAGCTGGAGGAGCTGCTTGCGGCCCTCGCCGTCGCCCTCGGTGGCCTTGGCCATGAAGTCCTTGAGCAGCTTCGAGCCGGCCTCCTTCTGGAGCACGCCGGCGATCTGCACGACGCGGTGGAGGAACTCGGCGACGGTCTCCATGTCCTTCTCGTTCATGCTGCGCGAGGTGAGCGCGTTCGAGCCGATGCGGACACCGCCCGGCACCACCGCCGAGGTGTCACCGGCGACGGCGTTCTTGTTCAGCGTGATGTGCACCAGGTCGCACAGCTTCTCGACCTTGGAGCCGGTCAGGCCGACCGGGCGCAGGTCCCACAGGATCAGGTGGTTGTCCGAGCCGTCGGTCTGCAGGCGGTAGCCGTACGAGAAGAGCTTCTCGGCGAGCGCCTTGGTGTTGGCACGCACCGCCTGGGCGTACTGCTTGAACGCGGGGTCGGCGGCCTGCTTGAGCGCCACGGCGATACCAGCGATCGTGTTGTTGTGGGGGCCGCCCTGGCACGCGGGGAAGACGGCGGCGTTGACGCGCGCCTCGAGATCCGCCTCGCGGTCCTTGCGGAAGAAGATCATACCCGCGCGCGGGCCACGCAGCGTCTTGTGCGTGGTGGTGGTGACCACATCGCAGTACTCAAACGGATTGTTCTGCTCCTTGGCCGCGACGAGACCCGAGATGTGGGCCATGTCCGACAGGAGGTAGGCGCCCTGCGACTTGGCGACCTCCGCGAGGAACTTGTAGTCCCAGTCGCGGGGGTAGGCGGAGCCACCGCAGACGAGCAGGCGCGGCTTGTACAGCTCGGCGTTCGCCTTGAGCTTCTCGTAGTCAATCAGACCGTTCTCGCGGCTGACCTGGTACGGGAACGACTGGAAGTAGATCGACGACGCGGTGATCTTCTTCTTGGCCGTGTAGTAGCCGTGCGTCAGGTGGCCACCGTCGGGCAGACCAAGACCCATGACGCGGTCCTGCGGCTGGATCAGCGCGGTGAAGGCCGCAAAGTTGGCCGTCGAGCCCGAGTAGGGCTGCACGTTGACGCCCCACACCTTCGGGTCGAGGTCGAAGGCCTCGAGTGCACGCTTCTGCGTGAGGGTCTCGAGCTCGTCGATGTACTCGTTACCGCCGTAGTAGCGCGCGCCGGGCAGACCCTCCGAGTACTTGTTGGTGAGGATCGAGCCGTTGGCCTGCATCGTCGCGAGCGACGTGAGGTTCTCCGAGGCGATCAGCTCGAGACCGGTGAACTGGCGGTAGGTCTCGTTGTCGATGATGCGCTGCACCTCGGGGTCGGCCTCGGCCAGAGGCTTGTACAGCATGGCGTTCTGCGGTCAGCGGCCAGGGACCTACAAAGTCGTTGGGCACAGGAATGGAGCTCATGGTACGCAAAGACGTCGAAAAGGGGCGGGCGGGGCGAACCTGATATGCCAGCGGCTTGATTAGCAACGGAACTCGCGACGCCCGAAGGAAGGCCGACATACTGATAGACCGGAGAGAGGTGCGTCCAGCGAGAAAACCTGCTGGCGCGCCGCGCCGGCCCCTCCTCCCTGTATGACTCGGCCGATACCTCTTATGGTAGGCTGCGCAGCCTCCACCCTGCGCGCCACCACCCAACAGAAATGGGGAAAGCGGAGGCCGGCACGCCGTACGTCGCGCACTGACCCAGGAAGGCGATCAGCAATGCGATGAAGGCGCGGGGGCTCACCCGCCTCCGGTGGTACTGCCAGGTGTGCCAGAAGGCGTGTCGAGACGCCAACGGCTACAAAATGCACATCGAGTCGGAGTCGCACGCGCGCCAACTCGCAGCGGTCGCCGGCGAGGGCGGCCAGCGCGCAGGCAAGGTCGTGCACGACTACAGCGCCCAGTTCCAGCGCGAGTTTGTCCTCCTCCTCAGCCGCCGGTTCGGCACACGCCGCGTGCTTGCGAACCAAGTATACCAGGAATACATCCAGGACCGACACCACGTGCATATGAACGCGACGCGGTGGGTGTCGCTGTCCGAGTTTGTCAAATACCTTGGACGCGCGGGCATCGCGCGTGTCGAGGACAGCGAGCTTGGCTGGTACATCTCGTGGATCGACAACTCGCCGTCGGCCCTCGCGCGGCAGGACGCGCTACAGAAGATGAACCGGCAAAAGGCGGACGACGAGCAGCGCACGCGCAAGCTGCTTGAGGAGCAGATTCGGCACGCCAAGAAGGACACACGCGCGGACGAGATCGAGGAGCGCCGCGAGCAGGGCATCCAGCGGCCGACGGGTGCGCCTCTGAAGCTGTCGCTGTCTACGGGGAAGAGCGAGGGGGGCGCAACGCCGAGTGAGGCGCCGGCGCCCGCTGCGGCGCCGGCGCCGGCGGCGGGTGGTCCATTTGCGGTGCGCATCAACCCGCTCAAGGCGGCGAACGCGAACGCTGCGCGGTCAAATCCTCTCAAGGCGGCGCCGAAAGAGGAGGCGAAGCGGCGGCCGCCCCCGACGCACCTGGGTGCGGCGGAGCGCATCATGCTTGAGGAGCAGAGCCGCAAGCGCAAGGACGACGCGCCGCGCGCCGCGCCCGGTCCGGTGCGCGACGCGAGCGTCAAGCGGAGCCGATTCTAGCTGGCCGTGCGCCGATCGGGCTGCAGTGTTTGTAATCGGGTGTAGAGCATTTGTCGGGCAGCGTGGGTGTCACGTGCGAGTCATGACCGGGACAACACGGAAAGTGCGTGCGCGAGCGGCCGAGACGCCCGAGTGGGGCCTAGTAGGGTGCGGCGGCACGCTGGCGCTTCTTCGGTGCAGAGAGCCCGGGTTGCGATTCGTTCTCTCTCTTAGACGAGCGCCGGAGCCGACTGCTATCTTGCTCCATGTCTGTGCCTAGGTCTTCGACTCGTGTCCTGCGTTCCGTGCCCGCCCAGCTGCGCACGGCGGGCGCCTCGCGCTCGCTGTCCACGTCGCGTGCGGCGGCGATCCCCTACGTTGCGCTGGTACGTTTTTTCCTGCCTGACCCCAGCATGAGACCGCGCCCGTCGTCTCGCTGACGGTCGCCGCGCGCGCCGGCCCGCGCTACGAGCCCGCTGAGGGCGTCGCGCACGCGCTCAAGAACTTTGCCTTCCGCTCGACGAACGAGCGCTCGGCCCTGCGCATTGTGCGTGAGGCCGAGCTGAACGGCGGTGCGCTGTCTGCCGCGCTCAACAAGGAGCACCTCCTGCTCACCGCCGAGTTCCTCAAGGGCGACGAGGAGCACTTTGCCGCGCTCCTCGCCGAGGTCGTGCGCTCGACCAAGTACAACCAGTTCGAGTTCAAGGAGGATGTCCTCCCCTCGCTCGCCGAGGACCTTGCGCAGGCCTCGCAGGACCCCGTCGTGTACGGTCTGGAGGCGCTGCAGGCGACGGCGTACCGCTACCAGGGCGTCGGCAGCACGCTCTTTGCGAACCCCGCCGTGCCGGTCCAGCTGGCGGATGTCAAGGCGTTTGCCGGCCAGGCATTCACGCAGGCCAACCTCGCGCTGGTGTCGAGCGGCCTGAGCGGCGCGCAGGTGGAGCAGCTGGCGAAGCACTTTGACGGCGTGCCCGCCGGCGAGGCGCTCCTGCCGCCCCCGGCGAAGTACTACGGTGGCGACTTCCGCGCGCCGATCGCCGACGCGCATGGCCACCCGCTGCCCCAGGACCACTTCTTCCTGGCATTTGAGAGCGGCGCCCAGACGAACCGCGCCGAGGTCGCCGTGCTCGAGGCGCTGCTCGGCGGCACCTCCTCGGTCAAGTGGTCGCACGGCCAGACGCCCCTCGCCCGCATCCAGCAGCAGGTCGAGGGCGCCGAGGTGCGCGCCTTCAACACCGTCTCGCAGGGCACCGGCCTGTTTGGCCTGCACGTCGCCGCGCCGCAGGGCAAGGTCGCCGACGCCGCCAAGCTCGCCGTGCAGGCGCTGCAGCGCATCGCCTCCGGCGCCCCCTCCGCCGAGGAGCTCGCGCGGGCGGTCGCCAACGCCAAGTTTGGCGCCGCGATGCGGTTTGAGGGCACGCGCCAGCTCGCGCACGAGTCGGTCGCCGCGGCGCTGCTCAACGACGGCACGCCGTCGCTGAGCGAGCGGCTCGCCAAGATCGACGCCGTGGACGCGGCGGCGGTCTCGTCGCTCGCCGAGTCGCTGCTCAAGAGCAAGCCGACGACCACCGCGCTGGGTGCGCTCAAGCAGCTGCCCTACGCCGAGGAGCTCCTCTAAATAGATTGGCCCCGATAGGTCCTGCCTATTAGTAACCATGTCCAGCGCCCCGCGCGTCGTCCAGTGCACCGCGGTGCCGAGCGCCTACCTGCAGGAAGCGCACGACCGCGGCGACGTGCGCCTGACCGTCTGGACGCCCCGCGAGGACGAGGCGCACCTCACCACCGCGCCGCGCGACTGGCTCCTCGAGCATGCGCCGGGCGCCAGTGCGCTGCTCGTCGTGCTCCAGAACCGCGTCGACGCCGACGTGCTCGACCGCGCCGGCGACTCGCTGCGTGTCGTCTCGACGATGAGCGTCGGCTACGACCACATCGACCTCGACGCGTGCAAGCAGCGCAACGTGCGCGTCGGCTACAGTACGTCTGCCTACTCACCCAGCGCCCGGCGTCCTCAACGAGGCGGTCGCCGACACCGCCGTGCTCCTCGCGCTGATGGGCACTCGCCATGCGCTCCCCGCGAGCCGCCTCGTCACCGACGGCCGCTGGCCCAAGACGCCCATGCGCCCGCTCACCCTCACCGGGCCCAGCCTCGAGGGCAAGACGATCGGGTTCGTGGGCTTTGGCGCCATTGCGCAGAGCACCGTGCGCCGCCTCGCGTCCTTCCGCCCGCGGCGCGTGGTGTACGCCGCGTCGAAGCCCAAGCCGTTTGACGTGCACAGCGCGGCGTTCGCGCCGCTCCTCGACGACGTCCTCGGCACCTACGTCCGTGCGCACGGTCGCCTGCCGTTCGACGTCGAAAACGTCCAGGACGTCGGCCAGGTGGCCGCCGAGGCCGACGTCCTGATCGTACTCGCCAACTACGTGCCGTCGACGCACCATATCGTCAACGCGGACGTCCTCCAGCGCATGAAGAAGACCGCGACCATCGTCAACGTCGCGCGCGGCCCGCTCGTCGACACCGACGCGCTCGTTGACGCGCTCCACCGCGACGCCATCGCCGGCGTCGCGCTCGACGTGATCGAGGGCGAGCCGCAGATCACGCCCGAGCACCCGCTGCTCGCGCCGGCGCTCGCCGACAAGGTCGTCCTCCTGCCGCACGTCGGCAGCGCCACGACCGAGGCGCGGCAGAGCATGGCCAACTACGCCACGCTCAACGTGCTTGCCGCCCTGGGCCTGCGCCCGGGCAGCGAGAAGGACACGTTCTGTGCAGAGCTGGACCTGTCCAAATAGTCTACTCGTCGTCGCTATCACTCGCATAGGCCGACAACCCCTGCAGCGTCGTGGGCGCGGGCGCAGCCGGCGCCTTGTGCCGCAGCGCCGCCAGCGAGCGCACCGCCTCGTCGCTGAGCAGTCCGCGCGCCTCGCTCTTGGGCGCGGGCGCCTCCTTCGGCTGCGCCTGGGCCGCCTGGGCGCGCTCCGCATCGTAGGCCTTCCAGCCCCGCGCGTTCTCTGCGTCGAGGCGCGCGGCCTCCTCCTCCGACAGCGCGAGGCGCTGCCGCTTTGCGCGCGCATACTCGCCCCAGTCGATCGTCGGGTCGTCCTTCCGCGCCTCGTACGCCGCGTCCTGCTCGGCGCGGGCGGCGTCGATGGCCGCGATCTGGCGCTCGCCCTGCTTGCGCAGCACCTCCTCCTCCTTCGGCACAAAGTCGTTCTTGGGGTCATCGGTCGACCAACGCACGTTGAGCACCTCGTTGTGGTCGAGTGACTGGTGCATCATGGCCTCCTTGGCGAACTGCGCATTGGCCTCGTACTTGTACGTCACGAACGCAATCCCGCGGCCGACCATTGCGCGCACGCGCTCGATCTCGCCCCACTCGCTAAAGTGCCGCCGCACGATCTTGGCCATGGTGCTCTTCTCGCCGTCGGGGTCGTCGCCCTCCTTGGCATTGCCCGTGCGCCGGAAACTGAGCGAGGTATCTTCGTTGATGCGTCCGACGTACAGCGTGCGGTTCACGCGGTGCATCGACCCGACGCCGCCCATGTCGTCGCGGTACGACCCGTGCTTCTCGCGCCCAAAGATGTCGACGCCCTGCTCGGCAATCTCGTGCGAGCGCGGCAGGCGGTGCAGGTAGGTGCAGTTGGCGCCGTGGGGGCAGCAGCCCCGCGCAAAAAAGAGGCAGCAGTACGCGGCATCGGTCAGGATACCGCCGCCCGCCGCCTGCCGCATGCGCAGGTCCGCGCGCGTGTAGCCCGCGTCGCGCGCGAGGTCGCAGCGCGTCTCGGAGTGCGTCTTGTTGCCGGGGCCGCTCTTGTCGTTGTCGCCGTGGGACATGGCATTGTACCAGATATTGTACACCATGCCCGACGTCGTCGTGCGCTCCGCACACGTCCGGATCACATCGAGCTCCTCAAACGAGATCTGCGGCCGCGCGGGGCGCCCCAGCTCGCCCTCGCGTGCCGTCGTCATCGCGAAAACCAAGCCCGATCGGCCCGATTGCGCTTCGCATGCCCCGCACGGCGTACACGGCGCTCGTGGTGCTCCTGCTGCGCCCGGCCGGCGCCGCGGACGCACAGCGCCTGCAGCAGCTGCAGCGCATCCGCCACACGTACGATGCCGCGTACACGCGCTGGCTGCCGCACATCACGCTTGTTCCCCCGTTCGCGGTGCCGCCGCCAGACGCCGCGGCGGAGGGCGACGCAGACGCCGGCGCGGCCGGCGCTCCGCCGTGGCTCGTGCGCGTGCTCGATGCGCTCAGCAACGACACGGCGCGCGCGTGTGCGCGGCATGCGCGCCACCGCCTCGCGCTCACCGACGTCGGCGTCTTCCGACTGCGCCGCTACGAAAATGTGCACCTGCGGCCGAGCGCGGCGAGTGCGGCGCCGCTGCTCGCGCTGCAGCGCGACCTGCAGCGCGCCGCCGCGCCGCACCTGCCCGCGCGCGGGCGCCGGCGCGAGCGGTTCGTGCCGCACGCCTCGCTCGGCCAGGCCTACACGCTCGAGGACCGCGCTGCGATCGAGCTCGAGGCCGAGCGCGACTGCCGCCTGCACGACGGCGGCATCGCCGTCGCCGTCGACCACGTCCAGGTGATGTACAAGCCGTCGGGCGCGCGCGGGCCGTACACGCTGTACCGCGAGGCCGCGCTCGCGCCCAGCTACGAACCATAGTACCGATCCCAGAGCCACACGTCCAGTGGGAAGCCGACCGCATGCGCCAGCGCACGCACCTCGGCGTACGGCACGTTCACGCGGTACTGCATCGCGCCGAGCTTGCCTGCCGGTGCCATGCGCACGAGGCGGCGCTGCACGACGAGCGCGTTGATCTGCGCGAGCGCCGTGGCCGACCGGCTCCAAAACTCGCCCGCCACGTGCTCGAGGTGCTGCGTGTAGCGGTCGTGCGCGCGCGCCGCGCGCTCGTTGGCGGCGAGCAGCGCGTCCTCGTTTAGGTCGAGCGCAAAGTCGGCGAGTAGCGCGTGGTAGATGGCCAGCAGGCGCTCGAGCGGGAAGGGGCGCGGGCCCCAGAACTGCGTGCGGTCCCAAATCTCGCGCTCGCCCTCGAGGTCGAGCAGCGCGGCGTCCGCGGCGCTCTGCCCCTTGCCGCGCCGCCGCTTGCGCGAGTTGCCGAGCTCGCGCACAAAGTAGCGCACATCGGTCTTGGGCGGGTTGTACGACGCGAGGAACGCCGCGATCAGCAGGAACGCGGGCATCGCCGCGACGCCCGTGCGCCCCGGCCACGACACGGGCGGCGCGGCGGGCGGCGCGGCACGCCCCGCGGCGTGCTCCCGCACCCACTGCGCGGCGCCGAGCGTGCGTGGCACGAGGCGCTGCAGCGCGTCGCGGATCAGCTCCGAGAGCACCGGCATGAGCCGCGCGGCGCTGCTGCCGTGCGCCGCGACGCTCGGCAGCAGCGCATGCCACACGGCCGCAAGCACGACACGCACCTCGTGCTCGTCGCGCACACGCGCCTTGACCGAGTCGTACACGAGCGCCGCGACGTGCGCGTGCAGCGCATGCAGCGCACGCGCCTCGGGCAGCGCCACGTCGCCGGCGCGCGCCGCATACGCCGCCGTGGTCGGCGCCGCGTCGTGCGCGAGCAGCGCGAGCATGTCGGCGCGCGCGAGGCGGGGCAGGCGCACGGCAATCGGCGCGGCGGACACGGCGCGCCCGCCCACGTCGCGGAACGCGGACCAGGGGAGCGCCGACACGAGGACGACGGCGAGGCGGCCTTGGAGGCCGCCCATCTCGGCGAGGAGCGGCAGCGCGGTCCAGAGCGACTCGGGCCACAGGTCGCGCACGCGCTCGGCGTCGTGCACGACGAGCACGAGGCGCGCGGCGCGTGCGAGGCGCGCGAGCGCCTGGAGGAAGGTGTGCAGGTCCGTGCCGGGCTCGCCGCCGCCGAGCTGCCGCACGGCATGCGCAAACGCGAGGCGCGGCGTGCATGCGGTCAGCGGCGAGACGTGTGCGACGCGCACCCCGGCGTGCGTCGGTACGTGGGTGCGCACGAGGCGCGCGGCCGTCGTCGGGCTGTGGGGCGCATGGACCAGCACGGCGGGCGGCAGGGGCGCCGAGGCGCCGAGCAGTGCGGCGAGGGCGTGCATCGGCGCCGCCCACGCCGCGAGGTCCGGCAGCGTGTCGGGCACGCCGAGCGGCGCCGGCGCCGGCGCCATGGTGGGGGCGAAGGACGTATGTGGAGGAGCTACGGGCCTAGTCGCGGAACACCTTGAGGCCGCGCAGGAAGTGCAGCAAGGAAATGTCCGGCGCGGTGCGCTCGCCGTACGCGGTGCGGTGCAGCTGCGCCGAGTGCCACAGCGAGCCCCACCCCGCGCCCACGAGCGGGATCTTGGGCATGCAGGCGGGCGGCGGCGGCACCTTCCAGTCTGGCGCCGAGGCGCGCTCGTCCTCGTCGGGGATCTGCGCGTCGAGCACCTGGACGGGCAGCGCGGGGTTGAGCGCCGCGGGGCGCCCGAGGCCGATGCCGTCGATCGCGTCGTCGCGCACCGCCTGGGCCATGCCGGCACGCGAGCGGAAGCCGCCCGTGACGATGATGCGCATCTTGCTGCCGGCCGGCAGCACTTGGTGCACGCGCTTCGCAAAGCTCGCAAAGAAGCCCTCGCGGCGGTGCGAGCGCGCGCTCTGCTTCGGCGCGTCCGCCTCGGCAAACATCGCGGGCTTCTCGTAGGTGCCGCCGCTCACCTCGACAAAGTCGACCTGGCCGCTCTCGGCGAGCCAGCGCACGTTCTGCAGCGCATCCTCCTCGGTCAGGCCGCCCTGGACGTAGTCGCTCGAGTTGAGCTTGACGCCGATCGCGAACGACTTCGGGACGCGCTCGCGCGTCTGCTCGACGATCTCGCGGACGATCCGGAAGCGGTTCTCTGCGCTGCCGCCGTACGCATCCGTGCGCTGGTTCGTCAGCGGGCTCAAAAACGACGACAGGAGGTAGCCGTGCGCGGCGTGCAGCTCGATGCCGTCAAAGCCCGTCTCGGCGCAGAACACGGCACCGCGCACGAAGCGCGCAATCACGTCGTGCACCTCGTCCGTGGTGAGCGCCTTGGGCGTGCCAAACAGCAGCTTGTCGGACAGCGTCTGCTTGCCGTCCGTCCGCATCGGCACGGCCGACGGCGCGACCGCCGGCACCCACGGCGGGCGCCCGGCGCCGCGCGTCGACTGCCGCCCGCAGTGCACGATCTGCACAATCGCCAGCGGGCGCGTGCCCGCCGACGCAGGCACAGCCTCCGTCGCGTCGTCCGCCGCCTGGCCCTTGCACACGCGCGCCCAGCGCACAAACGCCTCGCGGTACGCGGCCTGCTGCGCGGCCTTCCCGGGGTCCGGGAACACAATGTCGAACATCAGGCCGATGTACCGCCGGTCCACGCCGACGTTGCCCGTGATGATCATGCCCCAGCGCGCCGCGGCCCACGCCGCGTACAGGCGCAGCAGCTCGGCGTTCGGCTTGCCGCCCAGGAACTTGCCGAGCACCTGCTCCATCGGCGCCTTGACCAGGCGGTTGGGCATCACCGCGCCACACGGCAGCTCCAGCGGCTCGCTCAGTACCTGCACACTCGTCATCGTGTCGTCCGGCTCCGTGCCGCCGCGCGCCGCGCCCTACCTCCGCCGTGCCACGTGCGCTATGTCCTATCGCCGAGACGCCCAGATCACGCGCCGCGCCACCCCCGCTCCGCGCGGGGGGGGAAGTAGCCCAGGCTCGGGCCGGGCGGCAGGAAGCGCCGCACGGGCGGCACGCCGTCCGCGTACGCGTCGGGGCGCCCCGGCGCATACTCGGCGCGCGCCTCCGGCGGCACGTCGGCCCGCCGCTCCGCGTACCGCCCGTCAGGCGCATACGCAGGCGCATACGCACGCTCGTCGCGGTACGGCGCCGCATACTCGTGCCGGTAGCGATCAGGGTAGGCATACATCGCATAGCGCTCGTACCCCTCGCGGTACGCCATCGGGCGCGACGGCGGCACATACGCATAGCCCCACGCCTCGGGTGCCGCGCGCGCCACCGGCGCCGCCGGCGCGGGCGCGGGACCCGGCGCCGCAAGGCCCGGCGCAGGCCCCGGCTCCGGCGCAGGCGGGCCGCTCCCGAGCCGCGCAGCGTATGCGGCCGGCGCGGGCGCGGCCGGCGCGGGCGCGGCGGGCTCGGCGGCCTCCTCGTCGGTCTCGTCGTCGTCGCGCGCCGGCGGGGCGACCGGCGCCTCGGCAAACGACGCGGGGTCCGCGGGCCACCCCTCGACCGACGCCTGCACGTCCTCGGGGAGCGACGCGTACCACTCGTTCACAAACGCCACCGCGGCGGCGCTCCGCTCCGCATACGGCCGCGCGGCGTTCTCGAGGGCGAGCGCGGCGGCCGCCTGAAAGTGGCTGCTCTCGCTTGCGTGCCGCGCAAAAAAGTTGCGCGTCTGCGCCGCCGTCTTGGCGGGGAACGCGGTCGCCAGCGCCGCCCAGTCCTTGCCGTGCAGCGCCAGGAGCCGCAGGAACTCGGCACGCTCGGTCATCGACCAGTGCGGCCCGCGCGACCGGCTGCGTGGCTCGCCGTCCTCGTCGCGCTTCGGCCGCCGCGGCGCCTTTTTCTTCGGCGCGGGCGGCGCGAGGCCCGCGAGCGCCTCGAGCGCCTCAGCGGCCGCAAGGTCGCGCGCGCGCTCCGCGTCGGCCTGCGCGTCTACGGGCGCGTCGTCCGCGCCGGGCGGCGACGCCTTCTTGGGCGGCCGCGGCCGCTTGGCGGCCTTGCCCGGCCGGTCGTCCTCGGTGCGCGGCTTGGCCTCCTCGGCGTCGTCCGCGTCGGGCTCCTTGCCCGAGCCCGCGGCGATGTCGGCCATCAGCGCGCTGCCCTTGGCCTTCTTGGGCCGCCGCGCCTTGCGCTTGCGCTCGCGGCTCTTGGTGCTGAGTGCCTTGAAGTCGTAGCCGGGCAGGTGCTTGTGCAGGTAGTAGTACACGACACACTGCTGCATCGTCTTGTGCGGCAGCCCGCGCGCGATGCGCCCAAACTGCTTCGGGTACAGCGCATAGCGCTTCGTAAACGTCGCCCGCTCCTCGGCACTCCACACGTCGGGGTCAAACGAGGAAAAGTAGAAGCGCCCAAAGTCCGCCACAAACCCATTGTCGCCGTCGACCAGCGCGGGGTCACCCACCACACGCACATCCATGTCGGGCACGCTCGCCGCCGTGCGCGCCGCACGCGCCACCGGGTCCTGCATCTCGGCGCTCTCGAGCGACGCCAGGATCTCGAGGAACTCGGCCTCGGACCGCACCGCATCGCCAAAGCCCCCCGCGCCGCGCCGCGTGCGCGACGGCAGCGGCGTCGCAAGCGCCGCAGGCGCCGACGCCCCGTCGTCGTCGTGCGCACCCGCCGTCGGCGCACGCCGCTGCTGCTCTCGCCGCTCGTACACCCGGTCCAGGTGCGCACAGTACGCCACCCACGCCGTGTGGAGGCGGCGGTATTCCGCCCGCAGCGCCGCCGTCTTGGCCTGCCGCGCCGCGTGCCGCTCGCGCGCATCGCGCTCAAGCACCGCGGGCGCAGCGGCCGGCGCCTCTGCCGCCTCCCGCGTGAATGCCAGCACGGCCGGCGCGGTGAGCGAGCGCGCCGTGCGCCGGTTCGCCTCAAGCAGGCGCGCGACGTGCGCGTCCGTCAGGGGGTGCGCCGCCACCAGCTGCTTCGCCACCGCCAACACCGTCTGCGCCGTCGCCTCGACGTCCTCAGGCTCCTTGGCCGCGGCGCGCGCCTGCTCCACGGGCCGCGGCGCATCAGGCGCCGTCGCAGCGCTCGCGACCGGCGTCGTCGGCGTCGGCGGCGCCCGCACCTCCGGGGGGGTCTGCACCGCGTCGGCCGCGCGCTCTACGGCATGCAGCGTGCGCTCGGTCGCAAGGATCGCACGCTCCATCATCTCCTCATCAAGCATGCCGACCGGGCGCAGCGAGCGGCCCAGCGACACGGGTGGTGCCGGTGCCTCGGCCGGCGCACCCTCCTCGGCGGCGGGCATCGCCTCGTCGCTCTCGGGAGGCGGCGCCTTGCCGTCTTCTGCGTCCTCGGCAACAGGCATCGCCTCGTCGCTCTCGAGAGCCGTCGGGGGCGTAGGCGGCGCCTGGCTGTTCTCCGCATCGTCGGCGCCCGCCTCCCTGGCGTCCTCTTGCGGCGTCGGCGGCGCATCCGCACGTACGGGCGCCTCGGGACGCTTTGCCTCCGTAGGCTCGGCGGAAGGAGCGGGCCGCTCCTCTGCAGGCTCGGCGCGCTCGGCCGGCGCGGCGGGCGCCGCACGCTCCGTGGGCGCACGCTCCGTGGGCGCACGCTCCGTGGGCGCACGCTCCACGCCCCTCGGCGCCGCGGTCTCAATGTCCATGGCCTCGGCCTCTTCCTGCTTGACGGCGGCACGCGGTGCGGGCGGCGGCGGCGGCGGCCCTGGCGCATCGGCCGGCCCGACGTCCCACCGCGAGCGCATGCGCGGTTTGCGTTCCTGGCTCTCGGTGTCGCCGTACGGCAGGTGCGGGCGTGTAGCTTGCGGTACGGCGTCTTCGGGCGCGCCGTACGGCGGCACAAACGCCGCGTCGCGCTCGTACGGCGGCACAAACGCCGGCGCGGCCGCGGGGCCGGGCGGCGCGTCCGTGCGGTCGTAGTCAAAGTACCGGCGGTCGTCCCGCGCATGCTTGCGCTGTGCACGGCGGTCCTTGCGCGACCATCCCGCGTCGGGGCGCGGCCGATCGCGGCCACGGCCGCCCCACGCGCGCCAGCGGGTGTTTTCTGGGGCGCCGGGCGGCCGCTCCCACGGCGCGCGCACGCCAGCGAACGCGGGCGCCCAGCCCGGCGCGTGTGTGCCACTCGATCCCGCGGCGCTCGCGTCCGCGCTCGGCGGCGCGGGCGCACGCGGCGCGTCTCGCTCGCCTTCGCGGGCGACCATCGCGTCGGTGGAGAAGCGGCGGCGTTCGGCCGAGAGTGCCACGCAGCACCGCAAGAGGGACGCGGCCGTGGCGGTCCCTTTGCTCTGTACCTGCACCCGCGGCACGGCTTATAGCACCATGGCGATGAAACGTATTAGCAAGGTGCGTGCCTGCCCGTGCTCACCCACAGGAATTGGCAGACCTCGGCCGCGACCCGCCGTCGTCGTGCAGCGCCGGGCCGACGGGCGACAACATGTTCCAGGTACGTGCGCAAGGCGCTGACCACAGTGGCAAGCGACCATCATGGGCCCCGTACGTGCACACACACTCACGCAGAGCGACTCGCCGTACTCGGGCGGTGTCTTTTTCCTGTCGATCACCTTCCCCACGGACTACCCGTTCAAGCCCCCCAAGGTCTCGTTCCAGACCAAGATCTACCACCCGAACATCAACGCGAACGGCAGCATCTGCCTGGACATCCTCCGTGACCAGTGGAGCCCCGCGCTGACCATCTCGAAGGGTACGCCGCCCCCACTGACGCAGTCTTGCTCTCGATCTGCTCGATGCTGACGGGTACGCAGCCCCCGCGCGCAGCACTTACCCAGACCCCAACCCCGACGACCCGCTCGTGCCGGACATTGCGCACCTGTACAAGACGGACCGCGCGAGCTACGAAAACACGGCTCGCGAGTGGACGCGGAAGTACGCGATGTAACTCGGCCAACGGGCCGCGCGCGGCAGCACCCCCCGCCGCGGGGATGCACAGCGCGCCGGGGCCGCCGATGCGCCGACGGACGTGGCCGCATCGTAGGCGGCGCCGTGTTCATAGACCGGTAGCTGCATCGGCTGCTCTCCCCACGCGCGCGGTGCGCCGAATCACGCAGGCCGCACGCGGCCCGCCGCGCCGCGCGCCCTGCGCGGCGCCGCCGCGCCGCTGCGCTTCCACTCGGATCCCATAGCTCGCGGTCCATCGGCTCTATGGCTCTACGCATCGCAGCCTGCCCCCGCCCAGACGGACAGGGGGGCGGCCGTTGTCCCCCTTTTTTCGCGCAGCCGATCGGCGCGAAGGGGAAATATGCACTGTGCTGACGGTGTCGCGGTTCGTGATTGGTCACATGCTCCGCTTCGACACGCGCGGCAGGCACGCGGAGCGGTCGACGCTCAGTTGGTCTTCTTGGCAGGCGCGGCCGCCTTGGGCTTCTTGTAGGTCGTCTTGAAGAAGCCAATGAACAGCAGCAGGTAGCTGGACAGGATGCTGATGCCGGTCCACGCGGCAAACGTCTCGCCGTAGCAGTAGCGGTAGTAGGGCAGCCAGGGGAAGTAGAGATACACGTAGTGGTTCCACGTGCCCCAGTAGCAGATGTACAAGTCGAGCACAAACTGCGTGATCTGGAAGATGGTGATGAACTTCTTCCACGGGCAGCGGATGCCAATCGACGTCAGCGCGTAGTACGCGTACATCACGATGTGCACCGCGAGGTTCAGCGAGATGATCGACCACGCCATGGGCGTCTTGCCGACGATCTGCGTGTAGCACAGCGCGGCGGTCGCCATGTGGTGGTAGACGTGCAGGAACAGCAGCTTCTTCTTCTTGAGCACGAGGAAGACGGTGTCAAGCAGCTCCCAGTACTTGAAGTAGTAGTTGATGATGTAGAACAGCTGCATGCGCTCCGTCGTCACCTCCAGCTGGCAGATACTGTCGTGCGGGCCGTGGGCCCACATGAACGGCAGCACATCCTCGAGCATGAGCGCCAGCAGCAGACCGCTGCCAAACGACAGCAGCACATTGTGCACCAAAAAGGGAATCTTGAGGTACTTGTTCGGCACAGGGTTGCGGTTGCGCATCAGCTCCTGGCCGCCAAGCACGACCGTGAGATACAGCACACTCATGCCGAGCACGACGGGCCAGGTCGACAGCGGCGTCACACCCGGCTGCCACGACTGCATCGGGCGCGTAAAGCGCTGCACTGATTCAGGCACGCAGGCCTTCACCGCGGCGTACAAGGACATGCTGTTCGGAGAAGAAAGGAGGATCTCACCGGCCCGGAATTTGCCCACGCGCGCCCCCTACCCCCCCCCCCCGAAACGTGCTCTTACGTCATCATCCAGATGCGCGGCGCGTTGTGGACGCTGGGCCGTTGGCCGGCCGCGAAGGAGGCCTGGACGCTGCAGCGCACGCCAGTGCAGGCACACGCCGTCGCCGCGTCCGTGTCCCACAGTCTCGTGGCGTGTGCGGACCACGTCCTCGCCACCGGCCAGGCGGCCGGCGGCGCCCTCGGCACGGCGCCCGACGCACAGACCTGGACGCAGCACATCCTGCCAGGGCGCGCGACGCTCCTCGCGGCGGGCGCGCACACGTCGTGGTTCGGCACCCGCGACGCACTGTACGGGTGCGGCGTGGGCGCGCGTGGCCAGCTCGCGGGCGCACACCACACGGTGCCGCCCGCCCGCCTCGCGACGCCGCCGGCCGACGAAGTGCACGCGGGCCTCGACCATGTCGTGCTGCGCGCCGGGCGCGACGTGTACACATGTGGACGTACGTGTGCCCGCTGACCCAGTCAACACCGATGGCCAGCTTGGCCGCGCCGATGCGGGGCGCTTCGACCGCCAGCTGCGCCGCGTCGCACTGCCCCCCGTCGAGTGGGTGCGGGCGGGCGGAGATACCTCGCTGGCACGCACCGCCGACGGCGTGTACGTCTGGGGCAACACCGAGTACGGCCAGGCGTGCCTGCCTGGCGACCAGCTGCGCCTACCGCAGGCGATGCCGCTCGACCTCGACGTCGCCGACGCGCGCCTCGGCGGGAGCTTTGCCTTGTTCCGTACGGGTACGTATGCGCCTGTGAGGATGCACGCAGTAGGGACCAACGGACGCCGTGTGCGCGGGACCGAAACGACGCTGCGCGCCGCGCGGGTGCACGCACGCCGCGCGGCCCTCGCTGAGCAGGCGTGTGCCGAACTGACACAGACGCGGGCGATGTCTATAGTGTTGGCTACGGCGCGACGGGGCACGGCGCCGCAGACGCACAGCGCGTGCAGCCGGTGCGCCGCGTCGCACTGCCCGCGCCCGCGACGTGCATCGGCGCGGGCCTCGAGCTCGCGGCGGCCGCGACGCGCGACGGCGTGTACGTGTGGGGCGTCTGGCGCACGGCGCACGGCGCGCGCCGCCTCGCGGAGCCGACACACGTGCCCGGCAGCGAGGCGGTGGGCGCGGTCGCGGCGCTCGCGGCGACGCGCGATGCGTTGCTGGTGCTGGCCACATAGTCTACTGGTATATACTTTCGTGCGGAGGCCCCCGCGCGTGCGGCATCTTGTCGAACAGCGGCTCGAACGCCGCCTTGAGCTGCCGCCGGCGCGCGAGCGTCGTGGGCAGCGTGTCGGGCAGCTGCGGCTTGCTCGGCCCCGCATCCTCGGGCGCGCCGCGGCGCTTCTTGCCCATGCTCGCCTTGATCTGCCGCTGGCGCTTGGTCCACGCGGTCTCGATCTCGCGGTCGAGCGCCGCGAGGCACGCCTGGTAGTCCTGCCACGCCATGCGGTCCTGCGCGACGCGGAAGAGGCGCGCCTTGCGCGCCTCGTTCGCACGCATCTGCGTGCGCAGCCGCGCCTGCGCGCGGCGCAGCGCGCTCGCGATCGGGCCGTCGGCATGCTCCTGCCACTGCGCGGCGACGTTGGTGTCCAGCAGGCCGATCGCCTCGCACTCCTGGCGCGCCTCGCCCTCGATGTCGCTCAGCGGCTTGTGCACGTCGGGCGGCGGCGTGAGCCGCGGCGGCGGCGCACCGTCCGGCGCAGGCGCCGCGCTGCACGCGTGCCGCGGGACGAGCAGCGCGGCGGCGAGGCGCTCGACCAGCGCGCCGCCGCGCACGCCGCGCGTGTACAGGTGCGCGTCGCGCAGCTCGTGCAGCGACAGCGCGCGCGGCGGCTCGGCGGCGCTGGCGGCGCCCGTGTCGTCCGCACGCGGCGGGGGGCGCCACGCAGAGGCACCGTCGCTATGGAGCAGGCCCAGCAGCTCGTGGTCCTCCTTCTCCCACACCTTGCGGTAGTGCGGGCCGAGCTCGGGGAAGTGGAAGGGGTACGGGTCGTCGTTCTTGCTCGAGAGCCACGCGAGATCGTCCTCGGTGATCGGCTTGAAGAAGCTCTCGGCGTAGTTGAAAAAGGTGGTCGCCGGCACCTGCGACGTCTCCTTCGCCTGGCGCCCGCGCCCGGCGTCCCGGTTGGGCGCGTCGCGCTCGCGCCAGTCCTTGTTCGCAAAGTCCTCGTGCACGTCCAGCGGGTGCACGGGGTACGGCGCCGGGAGGTGCACCGGCTCACACTGCGGCAGCACCGCATCGGCGTCCGCGGGCACCTCCCACGAAAACGTCGTGTCGTCCACAAACGTCTCGCCGTCGAGCGCGAGTGCGGCGTGTGCCGGCGCGGCCTCCGGCGCCCGCCGCGGGTCGGGCGCGTGCATCTTCAGGCGGAAGCCAAGCGCGCCGCGCTTCGGCGCGCGCGGCGCATCGCCCGCGGCGTCGCTGTCGCTGCCGCTGCCGCTGCCGCCGCGCGCGTGCGTGCGCCGCGCGCGCGCGTACGTGTGCGCCGCGGGGCGCGCGTCCCACGCCGCGTCGTCCTCGCGCTTGATCGGCGTCGCGGCCGTGTTGGGCGCCTTGCCGCGCTCGGCGAGCAGCGCCGCGAGCCGCGCGTCGGCGTCGCGCGCAAGCGCCGCAAGCTCGGTGTGCAGCGCCCCGAGCTCCTCGACGCTCGGCAGCGCGCTCGTCGGCGCGGCATACCGCCCAAACGTCGGCGCCGCCGCGCGCAGCGCGGCCAGGGCGTCGCGGCTGCCGTGCGCCATGGCGTCGAAAGCCACGTGGCGTGGGCGGTCCACGTGCCGTCCCGCCACGATGCTCGCGCCGTCCCAGGCAAACGCGCTGATCTACGCAACGCTGTGTGGCTTCATGGTGATCGGTCTGTGGGCCGGCTACCACACGAAGAACAAGCGCGAGTTTATCAGCGGCGTCCGCACACAGTCGGGTACGTCGCCGCACTCACCCAGCGCTGCCGCTCGCCCTCAACTGGATCTCGTCAAGTGCGTGTGTGGGGCCTGGGCGACCCGGTCGGCCCATCCGGTAAGGCCGCACTCCCAAGCTCTTCGCCGTTTCGTCGTGTCCTGCACATCAGGCAGGTAGGGTCAGCAGCCACGGGTGTCTGCGCTTCTTGGGCCTGCGCATCGCTTGCGTACGCGGGCCATGGGCGTGGGCTGAGATTATACCGTCACGTCCTTGGACGTAACCTGAACGAGATCACGCTCGCGAAGGGAGTGCTGCTTACGCCGCGGGGCGTTGGACCTAGCGCTAAGGCCTGGTGCGTAGGACTAACCACAGACATGTCGTCGTCGCTGCTGGAGGCCTACCCGCAGCTGGCGCTCATCCCCAACGCAGGTATTCTCGGCCTGGTCGCGTACTCGTTTGCGACCATTGCGCCCGTGTGGGCATTCGGCCTGTTCGGCCCCATGATCCGCCGCATGTGCCCCGACGGCTTCACGCTGAGCGAGTTCATCCGGCGCCGCTTCGGCTGGCCGATCGGGGTATTTAGTGCGCTGGTGTTTATCGGCTTCATGTTCTGCTTCATGATCGTCGAGCTGAACACGTACGGCTCCGTGCTGTACACACTGCAGCCGAACCTCGGCTCGTCCGTGCAGTGGGTCGGGCCGATGGTCATCGCCATCACCACGACGCTCTACACCGCGTACGGCGGCTTCAAAGCCTCGCTGTGGACAGACAACTTCAACGCGGTGTGCGTCATCGTAATGATCATCATCACCGGCGTCATGATCGGCACGCGCCTCGACATCCCGCACGACGCCGTCGAGGCGAGCGGCCTTCTCCGCCCGCAAAAGCTCGGCGGCGAGCTGTGGTACATCCTGCCCGTGTCGATCACCTTTGCCCAGATGTTCAACCAGGGCTTCTGGCAGCGCGCCTTTGCCTCGAAGAACAACACGAGCCTGTACCTCTCGGTGGTGCTGGCGAGCGTGCCGCTCTTTGCCATCTGCTTCGTCGTCGGCATGGCGGGGCCGGTGGCGCAGTGGGCCGGCCTCCAAGCGCCGCCGAACGATGAGGACGACGGGTCGTACGCTTTGTTCAACATCCTCGCCGTGATGCCCAACTGGGTCACGGGCATCGTCCTGGTGCTCACCGGCGTGCTCTCGTCGAGCGCCTACGACACGTTCCAGTCCGCCCAGATCAGCGTCATCGAAAGCGACTTCTTCCTGGGGCGCGTCAACATCTGGTGGTGCCGTCTGATCCTCATCGCGCTGAACGTGCCGTGCGTCGTCCTGGCTGCGATCAACATCGACATCCTGCAGGTGTTCATCGTCGCCGACCTCGCGTCGCTCGCCATCGTGCCCGCCGTGTTCCTCGGCCTGATCCCAGCGCTCTACTTCTACAAGGGCATCGACGTGTTTGTCGGCGGGTGTGGCGGCTTCCTCACCGTGTTCATCTTCGGCACCATCTTCTACGGCGATGCAAAGCAGGGCGGCGCGCTCATCGGCATGCCCGATGGCCTCTACGTCGACGACTACAGCGTGCTCGGCGCCTTCTTCGCCGCGCCGCTCGGCGGCCTCGGATTTGCGCTGGGGTCGTGTGCGCTGCGCATCGCGGCTTGCTACGTGTACGCGCGCGCGACTGGCACGCCGTTCACCGCACTCGACAAGCCCGCGTACAGCCTCGGCGACTGCGTCCTCCCCGAGGACCGCCCCGCCTCCTTCTTCGGCCTCCACGGCTCCGGCAACCCCGAGGACGGCCGGCACCTGGAGCCGTCGACGCTCTCGGCCGACGAGGCGATCTTCCACTCCAAGTTGCACTCCACGGCCGACCCCGCGTGGATGCGCTGGTGGCCGTTGGGGCGCCGCACCTCGCACGCATCGCGCGGTGCACCGGACGACCAGCCAGACACCCACAAGGACATGGTGCTCGCCGACGCCGCCGACGCCGCAGACGACGCCGCATCGGTGGAGTCCATGGCCCCCAAACAGGCCACACACACATCATAGGGTATCGCTAGCGCCCTCACTACGTACACGCTTCGCCCCAGGCCCCGCGTCTGGCCCCGCGTCGGGCACCGACGTCGCGGCGCTGAGCGGCTCCACGTGGTCGGCAAGGCCGCCGTGCGTCTCGGGCGCCTCGGCGGTGTCGAGCTCGTCGACACGCCCGTCCGGCACACGGTATACGGCCTCGGCATCGCCCAGCGCCGCCAGACCCGCGGGGCGCTGCGTCGGCGCCGCATCTGGCTCGGCGGGCGCCGCGTCCGACTCGTGCAGGAAGGGGATCGGTGAAAAGATCGGCTCCGCCTCGGCGCTCGCCGCACGGCTGGACGCCCACGGCGGATCGAGCGCCGCATCCGATCCGTCGCCCTCGCCCTCGCTGTCCGCTGCGTCGTACGCATGCAGCGTGCCCGAGACCCGCACGACACGCTCGAGCGCCGCAAGGTACTTGGACCGCGTCGTGTACGTCGGGCGCAGCACCAGTTCCGCAAGCCGCTGCAAGGTCGCGGGTGGCGCCGCATCAAACTCGTCCAGCGCCTCACACACCGAGCGCTCCGCCTGCGCCAGCGCCTCGCCTTCCAGCCGCACGTCCCACGTGCCGCTCGGCGGCGGCGACGTCCGCGCCGCGTAAAAGTCATGCAAGTCCGCGGCAGTCACACCGTGCTCGTCCATGAGCAGCTCGCGCGCAGCCACCGACGGCGACGCATCGCCCGCTGCATCCTCGCGCAGGAGATGCGCGAGCGGCGCAGCGCGGTGCAGCATCGGCGCTGCATCCACCGGCAGCGCCCGTGTGTTCTGCGTGAGCGGCGCGACGTACCTCGACGATCTGCGCGGTGATCGCCGCGCGCACCTCCGGCCACTGCGCGACGCTCGCATCGTCCGGCGCGCCGGACGCGTACTGCTCCACGACCGCGCGCTCCTCGTCCCGCAGGGGGCGCGCGTCGACGTACATGGTGGGGAAGTTTGGGGAATTATGCTACGGTGGGCGCGCCCAAGGCGGGGCGCCGGCGCTCCTCCTCGACCGCCGCGCGCCCGGCGTCGGTGAGCTGCGGCCGCCCGGAAGAGAGATCGGGCTCAAAGTAGCGCGGGACGAATGTGATGCCCTGCTGCTTGCGCTGCGCGGCCAGGTCGCGCTGGTGCTGCTCGACCTCGTGCTTGGCCTTGGTCGCCTTGGCGTACTGCTGGCTCAGGATCGCCTCGGTGACGTCATGCCAGATGCGCCGCGACTCGTTGGGCTCCTGTGCCTCCAGCGGGCGCACGTCGCGCGCACACGGCGCGAGATCCGCCAAGTTCACCAGCGGGTGCGCCGTCTTGTCGCCCTTGCGCGTCCAGGTGATCAGCCCGCGCCAGTTGCCCTGCAGTTGCACCACGACGCGATTCGCGGGCACCTCTTTGAGCGCCGTGTAGGAGGCACTCGGCGTGCCCGGCTCGTAGGTATACACACACCCCTCGATCGCGTACTTGGGCCGCGAGAGCCACCCCTCCTCCTTGTACTCAATGATCGCCCGGTAATATACATCGCTCCCAGCACCCGGCGTGCACGTAATCGTCGCGACATCGGTCACCGCCGGCCAGAAACTGCCCTTGAACAGGCCAAAGATCGCCCCTGCGGGATGCGTGATGCGGTACGTCTCGCCTGCAGCGCCCTCGCCCCGCACGCGCTCGTCCAGCGTGATAAACATACCCTGGTTGAACTCGCCGGGGTAGATGCGTACCGCCGTGCCGGTGAACTTGGCGCTCACCTGGTCGACGCCGGCCATGGTCATTCCCGCCTCGGGGCAGTCGTAGTAGTACGACGAGATCGGCGGGTGGTGCGACACCTGCTCAGTGAGGTACACAACACGCCGCGGGCCCGTGCCAATCTCCGACGTGCTGCCAGGCAGGCGCAGCACGCTGGGACTGTCCGACTTGAGCGCCGCCGTCGGCACATGCTCGCCCTGGGCATTCATCGCGACCGGCTCCACATCCCAGCGGCACCGGAAGTGCTCACCGAGCGTCGAGTTGTACGGCTTGCACACGCGCCCGTGCTGCGTCAGGAGGACACATACCACAAACTTGAGCTCCTTGGTGACAGCGTACCGGATCGTCGCCAGCATGCGATCGAGTGGGTCGTTGTAGTCGCCGATGCTCACGAAAAAGTCGGCACGGTCCTGGTAGTTCCAGTACTCGAGATTCGGCTGCGTCAGTCGCTCGGTGGCGTACCATCGGCTCGAGCAGGTGCGCGGGAAGCGACAGGCGCCTGGCGTTAGCACACGACATACAAGGAGGCCAAATCCTTTACACCAACCGTCCGCTTCAGGATCGAGAGCAGCGTCTTGAGCTTGCTCGAGTCGGACGCCTGTGCACCATCGGCCAGCGACGGCTCCTCTTCAAGCCGCGGCGTGGGCTCCGCTCCTCCTGACATGGGCGCTGGACAAACCTTCGCTGCTGCCCGGCGACCCCACCACCGCCAATTTGCTGCAAGCTGACTAACCTAGGGTGGGATCGGGCCCAACACCCTAGCCCGATCGCCCTCGCTCGCCGCGGCACCATGAGCGACACGCTGAGCCAGGACAAATGGATCGGGCTGATGCTCGCTATCAGCTCGAGCGCCGCGATCGGCACCAGCTTCATCATCACCAAGAAGGGGCTCATCGATGCGTCGGAACACAGTGCAGGGTCCGCGTCCGAACAGCTCAGCTACCTCCAAAACCCCATCTGGTGGGCCGGCATGGCGACCATGGTCGTCGGCGAAGTCGCCAACTTTATCGCCTACACCTTTGCGCCGCCCATCCTCGTCACGCCGCTTGGAGCACTCAGCGTGCTGATCGGCGCCTTGCTCGCTTCGTTCGTCCTCAAGGAACGCCTCGGCCAGCTTGGCAAGATCGGCTGTGCCCTCTGTCTGATCGGCACCGTGGTGATCGTCGTCAACGCGCCCGAGGACCGCGACATCCAGACCGTCGAGGAGATCCTTGCGTATGCTATGAATTTCCCCTTCCTCCTCTACTGCGTGTTTGTCGCCGTCTTCTCCACCGTGATGATCTGGAAAGTGGTGCCGACCTACGGCCGCAGGACGCCGCTCGTATACCTCTCCATCTGCTCGCTCGTCGGCTCCATCTCGGTCATGAGCGTCAAGGCGTTCGGCGTCGCGCTCAAGCTCACGTTCAACGGGAAAAATCAGCTGACCCACATCTCGACCTATCTCTTTGGCCTCGTCGTCGTGCTCTGCATCCTCGTGCAGATGAACTACTTCAACCGCGCACTTGACCAATTTGATACCAACGTGTATGTTTCCCGACTTACTCAGCGTCAACCCGATCTACTACGTGATGTTCACCACCTCAACCATCTTTGCCTCCGTGCTCCTCTTCCAGGGCTTCAACACGGGCGGCGCCGCTGCCGTGTCGCTCCTCGGCGGCTTCTTCACCACCTTCCTCGGTGTCTACCTGCTTAACATTAACAAGGGCGCCGAGTCCACCCCCCAGCGCGCGTCGTTCGCCCACGACCGCGGCCGCTCTTTCAGCGCACACCACCGCCCGAGTCAGGAACGGCTGCGCGACTCGTTCGAGCTCGCATCACACCTCGAGTCGCGTGACCAAGATCCGTTTGTGCTGGAGCACGACGAACACGACACCCAGCGCCTCCCGCGCTTCCACGACATACCCCCGCCTTCGTAGCCTGTTATGTGGAGGTGCATCGCTTGCTTCGCATGGTCATCTCTCCTTCGGCGTGGGACACGTGGGTGCTTGGCCCGCTCACGGCCGCCGCCGCTGCGTACCACGCAGCGGCGCTCGTACCTAGCACATGGCTGCCGATGTCCTGGCGCGCGCATGGCTACCCAAGCGATGTGTTTTTGCTCTTGCGCCAGCGCACCACCATCTCCACCCAGGTGCTCCGCGAGGCGCTCGCGCCGGGCGGCGCACTGAACGGCCTCGCACACGCGTGGCGCATACGCTTCGGCGACGACGCGCTCGAGCGGCTCATTTGGCGCTGGTCTAGCGTCGACGGTCGCGTACGTGGTCCGCTCACCCAGAAACTCTACCTCGTCCTCGGCGCCGAGCCAATCCTCGGCTGTGCGACGTGCGTGCAAAAGCTCGACTGCCAGCAGTATGCCCTGTTTCTGCTGCTGGGGCCGTACCTTGTGACGCTCGTCCTCGTGGCACTGCTCACCATACCCCCTCACGGCGTCCTCCCCCGGCTCGTCCAGCGCATCGTTTCAACGCCGTCACGCGACGCGGCGATTGGCCCATACATCTCGCGGGCCGCATCGCGGACGCCTGCGACGCTCGTGATACTCGCCGCATTCTTTGTCGAGGCGTACATCGTACTGCGTGCCGAGCAGCTGGGGTCGGTGTATGGCCGCTGGGAACACGTACGTCGTCGCACTCACACAGTGGCACGCCAACTTGCACCTTGCGCGGCACGCCTTGTTCCTCGTCGTGCTGACCGCCGTCTACTTCTGGCGGCCCGTGCGACAACCGGCGGTCGCCGTCATTGATGCGCTACGTTCACTGACGGTCACCTCGTCGCGCGTTGACGAGCTTGTGGCGTATGCCCGCACGGCATCGGGAAAGCGCCCGACGGCCCCGACGGACCCAAAGACCACGAGCCGCGTCGCTACGCCCGACAAAACGCGGAGTCCAGGCCAGCCCGCCGTAGCCCATAGCGATGTGGCACCCTAGTATGCGCCACAGGACCATTCTAGCCTCCTCTTGTCACTATGTTCTGTGTACCGACGCATCGGTGTCCTTGTGCGCCGTGCTCTTGTTGTGCACGCTGCTTGCCCGGCTCCTCAACCTAGCCCAGGTGGAGTCGCACGTGGGCAGATGCTGCAAAAAGCCAATCACGGCCCACGGGCGTCTTGGCAGCATTCGCCGACGCTTCCCTCCCCAACGCGGCTCGACGAGGGCATCGGCAAAGTGCGCGCACCATGTCGCTCAGTTTCGGTCCATACGACTTTGGGACATCGTACGCACGGTGGCGCGATGCAGTCACCTACTCGCGTTCCGTAAGCCCCAACGCCCGCCCCACCCGTGGCTTTGTGGGCCAAGGTCCGGATAGAGCGCAGGCGATCGGCAAGCAAAACATGTGCGTGTGGTCGCGCGACGAATGCTATGACACAACGTCGGGTCTCGGTGACACGGGCCTCGTGAGCTTTGCGAGTATTTTCGGTATCTTGTCGCTCGTCATTGCCTACTACATCTATCGGCGCCGCGCTAAGCTCGAATACGGTTTCCTCCTGTTGTTCACGCTGCGTACGTATCGCAGCTCACCCTAGTGGAGTTCATTGGCCTCGCCGTCGGGTTTGACGGGTACCAAAATGTGATGCTGATTATGTACTCGGTCGCGATCTCCGCCCAGCTGTGCTTGGCTTATCTGCTGTATGCGCGATGGTACGTCGCTTGGCTCACCCAGGATCCGCCTCGCAAATTTGTGCTACGAAAAGCGCGCGTTCAGCCTGTTGGTGTACCACCCTGCCTTCATCGCACTCGTGGTCGGCACTGCGCTCGCGATGGTGGGCATTGCGGGCTGGGGAAAGTACTGGTACACCTGGATGGTCTTTCTCGTCTTCTTCCTGGGCCTTTGGTTTGCGGTCGTCTTCGCGCTCGGCCGCAACTACCGACTGAAGTCGCAGTTCCTGTCGGGGGCAGTCACCTCGGAGCACCTCGAGGGGCAGTGGAGCAAACGGCCCATGCCGGTGTCTCACAAGCAGCTGAATACCGTACGTGGCCCACTCACCCAGATGATCATCATCCTCGCTGTGATCGTATCGCTCTTAACCATCAAGTGCGTCTTCCTGATTGTGGTCGGCGCATCCTGGCAGACCGGCACCGTGTACGACTTTAGTGTCGAGGTCTTCCAGGTGTTGTGCGTCCTGCCCGATTTGGCACTCACCGTGGTGCTGTGCACCTACGGTACGCTGGACCTCTATGCGATCTCGCAGTACATCCTGGTGCCCGACAGCGGTGATGAGAGCGAGTCGACCGACGTCAAACCCAAGGCGAAAGCCTCGTCGCGCAGACCGTAATGGACCGCGGACGCTCTTTGATGAAACCACCTGTAAAGTGTTTGTAATTGCTAGCTACGTATCACTCCTTTATACGTTCGATGCGCGCACTCCTCCGCGGCGGGCAGGACAGGGCGCCACAAAGACACGCCCGTAGGGTCGAAGCTAGGTGCATGCCGTGTCAATTGGACCACGTAGGTGCCGCATTTTGCCGCGATCCCCATTCATGCTTGCACTCGCCGACGTATCCGTCTTCTCTGCTCCAGTGACCAGCTCTACCTTGATTTGGGCAGCTGAGAAAGGAGTTCTTTGCACAAAGGTGCCGCGCGAACCATAGGACGGCACCTGGAATTTGGTAAGACCAAGCGAGAATTCGGGGATCCGGTGCGTCTTCTGATTTGCCCAATCACAATCGAAGCAAGGGCCTTGGCATAGCTTAATCCTTTTAAGCTAGGGTGCAGCGGGCTCGGCCCCGCACCCGGCCTGGCCGCCTCTCCTGCCTGCAAGCGGGATCATGAGATGCCTCGTGATGGTGAAGGGCACGGTAGTGGCTATGGTGGTAGCTTTGCCCCGTGGCCTAGGTGGACTCTGAGTGTGTCATGCTTTCCAGTTCCCGGCGGCAATGTCGCTCCAAATGTACCCGCTGTACTAGGGTATGCAAAGGGACTTGTTTTCAAATCGCCCTTAGAAGCATCTGCTTGGCCTGTGCTATAGAACGATGGTGCTTGTTGAGTCGATGACCTGCCTTGCGTTTGTAGCCTTTCCCATCGCCGTGGCCCACGGCCGGGAAGCAGGGCTGACGGAGGCTCGTAATTGTACAATTGGGTCGTCTTTCGACACGTCGTCTATGTGCTCATGTCACGATCTTTGCGGTGCGTGAACACAGCCGCCAGATGCCGTCGACGTGGCCTAACGCCATCCCAAGGGAACGCGCGCCGCAGCGGCGGGCGGTGCGCATGCGCCGTGACGTCGGTGCGAGGTCCGCGCCCACGGAGTAGTCACGTGCTAGTACTTTTGCCCCGACCGCCTGGCCTGTGCGCAGAATCCAGCCAATCCACAGGGGGTTAGGAGGAGCCACAGCGGAGTTGAGCGAAGCCACGTGCTTCTTCTGCACGACGATGAAGGCGGAGCCTATCGCGCCCAGGGAGGCGTACGAGTTGGATACCGGTATGGACGACGGCGAGACCGAGGCGTTCCTCCAGGGACGCGGCAGCGCGTTCCCGCCGCACGCCCATGACGAGAAGCGCACCGCGAAGGAGAGCGTCGCGAGTTTCATTCGGTCGCCGTACGGTGCCATTGCGCTCGTATCGCTCGCGGTGGTCGTGGTGCTGAGCATCTACTTTTATGTACCATCCACGCTGTTCGTGTACCTCGTGTGCATGCTATTTGCGTTTCCGCTCGTGCTCGTCGTGGACGTTGCACGCATGCTGCACCACCGGCGGCTGCCGCCGTCCCTGGGCGCGTGGCTCCGCCTCGGGCTGTGCACGCTGACGACGGCATATGCGGCGATGTGCGTCGTGGGTGCGGTGCTCGATACGCCGTACACGGCTCCTCGGGCGCCGCCGGTGCGCGTGGCGCACAGCAACTACAATCCTACGAACCAGACGTACTTTATTGCGTCCAACCTGTTCAACAGTGAGCGAATTTTGCCGCGCTACACCGACGCGCTGCTGCAGTTTATCGACGATGTCGGGGCGCACAACGTATATGTGTCCATCTACGAGAATGACTCGCAGGACCGCACGCCCGAGCTGCTGCGTGCCCTCAGCATCGAGCTCCGCCGGCGCGGCGTCCGCCGGCGCATCAAGACGGTGACGAAGCGCAAGGGGTTCAAGCACCTCGAGCGCATTCGTCGGCTTGCGTACCTGCGCAACGAGGCGATGGACCCGCTCTGGGTCGAGCTGGGCGGCCGCCTCGACGGCCGCCCGTTTGATCGCGTGATCTTCCTGAACGATATCCTGTACGACGCCGCGGCGGTGCATACGCTCCTGGCCACGAACGGCGGCGTGTTTGACCAGGCGTGTGCGATCGACTACTATGCCATCGGGCTTTACGACACGTACGTATTCCTCTCACACAGATGGGTGACCCGCGACGTCGACGCCAGCCGCGCCCGTACGCTGTGGCCTTTCTTTGCGCGCCGCGACGACCAAGCGCGTGTCGACCGTGGCGAGGCGGTGCTTGCGAACGCGTGCTGGAACGGCCTGGTGGCCTTTGATGCGCGGTGGTTCCTGCCGCAGGGCGTGGCGGCGCGCGCAGCGCCGCCGCGCGCGCCGGGCGCGCCGGTGCCGGCCATCGAGCAGCTGCCGCGCAACGCGACATTGCCCGACGGTGAGGCGCCTGCCAAGCTACCGTTGCGCTTCCGCCAGGGCGTCTTGTGCCGTGCGTCCGAGTGTCTCTTGACGTCGCTCGACATGCACCGCCTCGCCCAGCCCGTGCACCCGCTGATCTATGTGAACCCCCGCGTGGCGGTCGGTACGTGTGTTGTGCTGACCCAGCCTACGACCGCCGCGACTACTACATGTACCACAACCTCGTCCACTGGCGCCTCGCCCACCCGTGGCACGTCGTCTGGGAGTACTGGGTCGCGACGCGCCTGTTTGGCGCCGTGAGCGACATCGGCCGCAAGATCGACTCCTGCCACGCGGCGTTTCTGCCGCTGTGGGCCCCCGCTCCGTAGCGCACGCAGCCCTGTATAGCCCCGCTGCTCCTCCACATGGACCACGACGCGGCGCCTGCGGTGCCGGCGCTCGCGCTGCCGGCCCCCCTCGCGGCGGGCGACGCGCTGCTATCGCCCGCGGCACAGCGCACGTTCGACATCGATGCGTTCCTGTGCTCGCGCGCGTACGGCCAGGACGCGCACTCCATCCGCCAGGAGCTGCGCGCGTACAGCCAGGCGCTGCACGCGCGACTCCTCGAGGTGATTCACGCCAGGTACCGCGACTTTGTCGCGCTCGCGACGCAGCTGCGCGGCAACGCAACGCAGATCCACTCGCTCACGGAGCATGCCGATGTCGCTCACGCCGAGCACGCGCTCACTGCCCTGCGCACCACGCTCGCCGAGATCGTCGAGCAGCTCGTCGCCGAAAAGCAAGCGAGCGCCGACGCACGCCGACGCAAGGTACGTGCGTGACTCACCCAGCACATACTGCGCACGCTCCTCGACGTGGATGCGGCCCTGCAGCGCGTCCCGGCGACGCTCGACGGCACACGGGCGGCCAGCATCGACGTCGGTGCACTCGACGCGGCGCTTGACGCCGTGTCGCTCGGCACGTGGGCCGACGACGCGGCGCTCGTCGCGCCGCGTGTGCCATGGCACGTCGACCGCACCACCCACAACCTGCGCACGCGCCTCGGCGAGGCGCTGCGCACCTACATCTGGGCGGACGAGCGCCTCGCCGGCCTCGACGACGCAGACGCTGCGCCGCTCCTCGCGACGCTGCGCACGCGCCGCGACGCCGCGGCGCAGGCGCTCGCGACGCACGCCACCACGTTGCTGGCATCTGCGCTCGCGGACGCGGCCGAGGCCGATCTGGTGCTCGCGCTGCGCACCTTCCGTGCGCTGCGCACCTACGACCGCGCGGCCCTCGCGCAGATCGACCGCGCGTGCGTTGCGCCGACGCTCACCACATGCATTGCGCGGGGCGCCGAGCGTGCCCCGCTCGACCCCCATGCGCACACGGACGACGAGGCGGCGCTCGCGCGCCTCACGGGCATCGAAGCAGCGCCGCCCGCGGACAACGGTGCCTGCCCGCTGGCGTGCGTGCTCAACGGCGTGCTGGACGCCGCCGCGCAGCTCGCCCGCGTGTGTGCGGCGGCCGAATCGGTGGGCGGCGCGTCGCTCGACGTGTTCAACGACGTGTTCTGGCGCCGCGCCGCCACACTGCTCCTGGACGAGCACGGCGGGACGCTGTTCTTTGTGGGACGCCCGGACGCCTTCCACCGCAATTATACCCTGTACCAGCAGTTTGCTGCACGGCTCGTGACCCATGCGCCCTCCGCGCGCGCGCGCGCCGCCTGGGCGACGCACGACGCGACGCGCGCACTGGCGCAGCGGTGGCAGCTCAGCGCCTTCTTCCACCTGTGCGCGCGCGAGACGGTGACGCGGCTCGAGGCGGGCGTACGTAGTGCGGCACCGAGCGCGGGCTTTGCGCACGGCGCGCTGGCGCACCTGCTCGCGGCCTTTGTCGCGCCGTGGCGCGCGACGCGCCATGTGCCGGCGCTCGCGGCGCGCCAGTGGCGCCTGAGCCTGCATGTGCTGAGTCGGTACGCGACCTACCTGGACGCGGCCGCCCCCCGCGACGGCGAAGTGGACACGCCCGCGGCACTCGCGCAGGCCGCGGCGCTCCTTGCCGATGCCGAGGCGTTTGAGGCGCGTGTGCAGCGCTGCTTCGACGCGTATCTCCTACCCAAACTCGTGCCCGCCGCGGACGACCGCGAGGCGGCTGAGGTGGTCCGTGCGGCGCTGCGTGCGGCGCTTGCGGCGTCGCTTGGGCGCGCCGCGTCCCTCGCGCCGCGCGTGGGCGAGGCCGTCGTCGGTACGCTGCAGCGGCAATGCGCCGAGCCGCTGCGCCACGTACGTGCCGGCAGCGCGCCGTTCCGTGCGCGCGGCGCCGCGGCCGACGCGCCGAGTGCGTACGTCGCCGAGGTGCTACACCCGCTGCATACGCTGCTCGCCGACGCGCAGGTGCAGCGCGTCGACGCGGCGGTGCGTGCGGCGTGGGCGCGCGCGGTGCTCGACGCGACGCTCGCGCGGTACGGCGCGGCGATCGACACGATGACGCACAACCTCGCGTCGCTGCGCCGCCTCAAGCGGAGCACGCCCGCGCTGCACACCAGCGCGGATGCCGAGACGGACGCGGGGGTGTATGCGCAGCTGCGCACCGACGTCGCGGCGCTGCGTGCGCAGGCGGCGGCGCTCGCGTCCGACACGGCGCTCGACCTGGCGACCGACGCGTGGGCGGCGCTCGAGGCGCGCGTGGCCGACGCGCGCGATTCATAGCTACGGTCTACAGCGCCTCGACGTTCTGGGTCTGGTCGAACGTGCGCCCCCGGGCGGCCTCGAGGCCCTCGCCCGCGTAGGTCACGCGCGGCGACAGCTCGACGTCCACGCCGTCGGCGACGTGCGCCCCGGCGGCGGCGAGCCAGCGGCGCTGCTGCGCGAGCAGGTCGCGGCGCGACGTCTCGGGGTTGTCTGACGCGGTGCCGCTGGCGTTCTTGAGCGGGCTGAACTCCTCGGCACGCGCCACCTCGTGGATCGCGAGGCGGGGGCAGAAGGGGAACACGTCGAAAATAAACAGCTCGAGCTTGATGCCGTTCGGCGTGTCGGGCTTCTTGCGCGCGCCGTCGGCCAGGTCCACGGCGGGGATCTTTTTGCGCGCGACGTGGTACGCCATGCGCGCCTCAAACGCGGGCACCTCGCGCGCGAGGAAGTCGACCGTGTAGAAGTGGTTCGCAATGTTGGCCGCGCGCAGCAGCAGGTCGCCGTGCGCGTCGCGCGCCTCGCTCAGCGCCGGTGGGATCTCGGAGTACTCCACCACGCTGAACGCGCCGTTCTTCTGTGCCACGACGCCCACCGACTCGCCCGGGTCCGTCTTCTGCACCACCTTGACGCCGAGCGGCACCTGCTTCGCGAGGCACACGCCGACAAACACGGGGTCGCCGACCTTGACGAGGCAGTTGTCCACGCCGTACGCGTGCACGTACTTGACGCCGCGGCGCGCCATGTCCTCGAGCACGCTGGCATCGCCCGCGGCGCGCGGCGCACGCAGCGCCGCATAGATGCCGCCGTTGCCGTCCGGCGCCGTGGCGACGCACGACGGCGTGTCGAGCAGGATCTTGCCGTCGTTGCCGACACACGGCAGCGTGCCCTGCTCAAAGAAGACGACGTTCGCGGGGTCCAGGCCAAAGAAGGCATGCTCGCGGAAGAAGGCCTCGGTCGGCGCGCGCGTCGGGCCCGAGGTCATGATGTACCACGGCACGACGGCGCGTGCGCCGTCCTGCGACGCGAGCTCCTGCAGCTTGGCGACGCGCTCGGCCTGCAGCTGGAACAGGCTCTTGCCGCTCGGCAGGTGGATGTCGTAGCACCCCTTGGGCGCCGACGAGCCGAGGCGCGTGCCCTGGCCGCCGGCGAGCAGCAGCACGCCGACCTCGCCGCGCGCCGCGGCCGCAAGCCCGAGCGCGCGGTAGTGCGCCTCGTCCGCGCCGCCGCCGACGGTCGACACGACGCTGTCCGCCGGCGGCGGGTCGACGCGCGCGCCCGTCTCGTTGCGGGCCGCCTCGTCGGCCGCGAGCGCCTGGGCGACGGTCGCATTCACGCGGGCGGGGTCGATGCCCTCGAGCTGCGCCTGCAGCGCCGCCTGCTCAGCGGGCGCGAGCGTGTCCCAGAACGCAAACACGTGCTCCTGGCCCGCGGCCGCATACCTAGCACGAAGATCCTCGGTCATGGTGGTTCGGTGCACGTGCCCGGTGGAGGCGCTACGGGTGCGGTGTCTACGAGAGCGTGGCGCCGGTGAACGTCGCGGCGAAGCACGGGCCCTGCGCGGTGCGTAGCGCACGCGGCGCCTTCTCGCCGTCGGGCGCGTCGGGCAGCGGGCCGAACCACGCGGCGGTGCGGTCGTCCGTCGTGCAGTAGTTCGGCTGGATCGCCTCGAAGATCTTCTTCTTCGGGTTCAGCTGCTCGAGTGGCGCGAGGTGCTCGTAGCCCTCGACGTAGATCCGCTCGCCCACCGGTGCATCCGCGGGCGGCTGCACGGGCTCGATGCCGTGCTCCTTGCCGTCCTTGTGCGTGGCACAGAGCAGCATGCCGAAGCTCTTGATGCCGCGCATCGCGACCGGCTTCAGGTTGCAGATGCCGACGACGCGGCGGTCGCGCATCTCCTCGATCGGCACGTAGTGCACGAGACCCGAGAGGATCGTGCGCGGGCCGTCCGGCTCGCCAAAGTCGACCTTCTCGAGGTACAGCGCATCCGCGTCGGGATGGCGCTGGATGTCGACGATGCGGCCGACGCGCATGTCGACCATGCTCGGCAGCGGCCCCGTCTCGGCGGCGGGCGGCGCGCCGCCCTTCTGCTTCGGCGCCTTGGGCTCCTTGCCCTTCTTGGGCGCCGCGGCAGCCGCCTGCTCCTTCGGCGCCGCGTCCTTCTTCTCCTTCTTCTCCTTGACCGGCGCCGCGCGCGCGATGCGCGGGAACCCGTCAAAGGCCGGCTCAAACGCGGTCACGGGCGGGTCGAGCTGCGCGCCCGCCGAGAGGTGCGACATGTGCGAGAAGTAGCGCACGAGCGAGGGGTGCGCGTGCTGCGCCGCGGGCGGCAGCGTCGACACGACGTCGTACAGCGACGCGAACAGCGAGTAGTCCGCGGCCGTCGGCGCGTTCCCCACGAGGAACGTGCGCGAGGCGAGCGCACGGTCAAGCGTCTCGAGCGAGCCGTTCATCCCGTCGACCTCGTCGAGCCAGCGGTCCGTCTCGGCGCGCTCGGCGTCGCTGGCGCCAAGCACGCGCTCGGGCGCATCGGTGAGCGCCGCGAGGTCGTGGGCGTAGGCGCGCAGCGGCGCCTGCACATTCAGCGAGCCAACAGCGGCACCCTCGCGCACCGCACGCGCATACACATCCACCAGCAGCTGCCTCGCGCGTTGCGCCATGGCCGTCAAAGAGGGGGTGCGGTTTTGTGACTCGGCCGAACTCGACTACGACTCCAGCTCAAACATGGTATCGTCCGCGTCGTCGCGCGCGGGCACGAGCGCGGGCGACGCGGGGTACGCGCGCGCGCGCCACCGCTCGTCGGGGCGCGCGCCGAACGACACGCCCAGCGAGCGCTCGCCCACCGCGCCCGGCGGGCTCACGCCCGTCGGCGAGCCGATGCTCGCCAGGAACGGCGACGCGTCGTGCACGCTGTGCGCCGCCCCCAGCCGCCCGGGCACCGGCACGCCGCGCGCGCCAAACCGCCCCGTAGGCCCGTAGGGCGCCAGTCCAGGCGCCGGCGGCGACAGCTCGCGCAGCCCAAAGTCGGGCACGCTCGGCAAACTCTGCGACACGTGGCGCCCGGCCGCAAGCGTCGGCTCCCGCACGCTGCGCATGCGCCGCTCCAGCTCCGCGGGCGTCAGCAGATCGCTCAGACTCGACGGCAAAAAGTCCTCCGCGTGGCTGCTCTCGCTCAGCGGGTCCGCCGCCGCCGCCGCCGGCCCGCGCGCCCACGGCGCATAGCCCGGCGCCTCCAGCGCACGGGCCCCGTCGTCCACGTCGTGGTGCGCGTTGAAAAAGACGCTGTGCGAGCCGGGGTAGCTGAACGGCGACGTGCCAAACGCCGAGGCGGTGTCGACACTGCCGCTCGTGCCGTCCCACGCGCGCCGCTCGGCGGGCGCGGGCGGCGACGCCGCATCGTCCGCGGGCCGCCGCGCGCCCTGCGGGATGAAGACGGCGCCGGGCAGCGGCGTGGCAAGCGGCGCAGCGCGCGGCGCCGGCGCGGGCGGCGCGCCGCCGCTCGCGCGGCGCTCGCGCGGCGGTGACGCGCCCGCCGCGCCCTTGTCCTCGCGCGCGCTGTGCTGCGCGGCGCGCTTGTTCTTGCGGTCCATGCTCATCGGCTGGCCAGGCAGCACATGCGCGAGCGCACACCGGTGGCCGAAGCGGCAGCTGCCCTTCAGGTACCACTGGCACACGGCCTTTGTCTGGCCCTCGCCGGGCAGCGTGTGCGCAAACGGGCACGCGTCCCCCGCGCTGCACCCGTTGTTGCGGAAGAACTTGCACGGGACCTGGCCGAGCGCCTCCTTCTTTTTCGTGCTGAGCTTGGCGTTCGCCAGCGCACTGCCCGCGTCCGCGACGGGCGCCGCAGCATGCTCGTCGTGCTCCTCGCGCCGCCCGTCGCCGCCGCGCCCGCGCCCGCCGCGCTTGCGCCGCGCCGGCGCCTCGCCGCGCGCCCCGTCGACCACCACCCACACCGCCGGGCGCGGCGCCACGTGGCCTTCGACCGCGCGCGGGCCGAGCGCGGCGTCTGCGGCGCTGGGACGCGCCGGCGTGCGCACCACGACGTGCGGCGCGACGCCGGAGGGCGTGTGCGCGGGCGGCGCCGCGACGGCGCGCTGCGTGTCGCGCGCCTCGTCGGGCGTCAGCGCGGCGCCCGAGGCAAACAGCGCCTCGAGCGCCGCCAGCGACGCGACGCCCGCGCGGCGCACGTCGAGCACTGCGAGGCGCGGCAGCGCGGGCGTCGCGTCGGCGCGCGGCCGCGGCGGCGCAAACACCGCGTCACCCAGCTCGTTGCCTGCCACATCGAGCTCCACGAGCTCGGTGAGCGGCGCGACGAGCTGCAGGGGCAGCGGGCCCTGCAGCGCATTGTCGCTCACATCCAGGCGGCGCAGCGTGCGCGGCAGTGCCAGCACGTCGACCTCGCCGCCGCCGGCACGCAGCAGCGCGCCGTTGCGCAGCTGGTTGTGGCCCGCGTCGAGCGTGCGCAGGCTGGGCAGGACGTCGCCGACCTCGGCGGCCTGCTGCGGCGTCCACAGCGCCTCGAGCCGGTTGTGCCGCACATCGAGCGTCACAAGCGACCGTAGCCGCAGCACACACGTAGGCAGCGCCGTAAGCCGGTTGTGCGCGAGCGTCAGCGTGGTCAGCTGCGCCAGATCGCCGAGCGACGCCGGCAGCGACGCCAGCTGGTTCGCGTGCAGTTCGAGCCGCGTGAGCTGCTCAAACTGCGCCACGCGCTCGTCCAGCGCCCCCAGCGCATTGCCGCTCAGCTGCAGCACATGCACGTCGCGGCGGGGGCGCCACGCGCCGTGCGCGGCCTGCTGCGCCTCGTCGTACCACGCGGGGGGCGCCTCGTGCAGCAGCGTCCACACCACGTCCGGCACCGCGGTCAGCGGCGGCGCGCGGGACGCCAGTACAATGCGGCCGGTGCGCCACGCCTCATGCACCACCGCGTCGACAGGCGCGGCAGACGCCTCGGCGGCGGCAGCCACGCCGCCCTTGCGCGCGGATTTGGCCTCGGCCGGTTTCGTGCGAGTGGAATCGGGGCGTCGCGCGGATAGCTCCGCCTTGCCCGCCTGCGACATTGCGCACACTCGCTCGGGATGCGGAAATCGTCCGGCTGGGGCGCGCGGCACCTCGTGGTTCCGCAGATGTCCGGAGCGGGGGCACGGAGGTCCAAGCGCCGCGCCGCGTACGGGGGACAATCATCTGACTAAACCGACTATCGGCCTACCAATCGCGGCCGGCACGTCTCCATGGTGCCCACGTGCGTGTGCGCACGGAGCAGCACGCAAGCCGCGGCCGCCGGCCGCCTAGCCACGGTAGAACTTGTTCGGGACAAACGGCATCCGCGTCACGATCGCCTCGTGCTTCTTGTTGCGCACCTCGACGAGCACCGTCGTGCCGCGCCGGTGGAAGCTGTCCTTGACGAGCGCCATCGCAATGTTCTGCCCGAGCGTCGGCGAGGGGATGCCCGACGTCACACGCCCAATCTCGGTCGTGCCGTCCTCGGCAAAGATCTTGGCACCCTCACGCGCGGGCGGGCCCTGCACCGTGAGGCCCACGCGGCGGCGCGGCGGGCCCTCCTTGAGCTCGCGCAGGACACGCTCGGCGCCCAGGAAGTCGCCCGTCTCGCGCCGGTCCTTGGCGACGGTCCACGCCAGCGCGCCCTCGATCGGCGACACGCTCGGGTCGAGGTCGTGGCCGTACAGACACATGCCCGCCTCGAGGCGCAGGCTGTCGCGCGCCGCAAGCCCCGCGAGCTCCACCTCGGCATCGGCCAGGAGCGCCTCGGCGACCGCGACCGTGTCCGCGGGCGGGATCGAGATCTCGAAGCCGTCCTCGCCGGTGTACCCGCCGCGCGCGACGTGCACGTGCACCGGGTTGTGGTTCGGCAGGTGCAGGTCGACGAACGCGCTCTGCCCAAACGTGAGCTTGCTCAGATCAAAGTCGCTCGGGAGCAGCTTCGCGAGCACCGCGGCCGACGACGGGCCCTGCAGCGCGAGCAGGCCCTGCTTGTCCATCACCTCGTGCTCCGTGTAGCCGTTCGACACGTTCTCCTTGTTGAAGGCGTCGAGGTGCTTGGCGATGTACGCCAGGTCCTCTTCGCGGCACCCCGCGTTGGTCACCACGTAGAACTCGTCCTCGCCGTGCTTGGTGATGATCAGGTCGTCGAGGATGCCGCCCTCGGGCGAGAGCAGCACCGACAGCGTCGAGGTGAACGGCTTCATCTTGGCGCCGAGCGACGCGGGGGTGATGTGCTGCAGGAAGGCCGCGGCCGTCGGGCCCTTGAACTTGTGCTGCACCATGTGCCCCACGTCAAACAGGCCCGCGTGCTCCCGCACGTGCTTGTGCGAGGCGACCTGCCCGACCTTGCCGTAGGTGAGCGGCATCTGGTAGCCGCCAAACGGCACCATCTTGGCGCCGTGCTGCTCGTGGAAGTCGTACAGCCCCGTGCGGGCCAGCGCGCGGCACACGGCCGCGGCATGCAGCGCGCGCGGCGCACCGGCAAACAGGGCACGCGCCGCAGGGGCACGCGCAGCAGGGACGCGGCGGAGGAGGGGGAGCATGCTCGTAAACAGGAGGGCCCCCGCGGGCGCCGCGCCTCCACCTACGCCGGGCGCCCCGTCTTCGTGATCGGGCGATCGGGCCTCGCTCGACGACGATGGCCGCTGCGTGGGATGCGCAGGCCGTGCTCGTGCGCGCCGAGTGCGCCGTGTGCGTCGCGGCGCTTGCGTACGACGTCGCGAGCACCGCGTGCACGGGCGTCGCCGCGCGTATGCGCCCTGAGCTCACGCACGTCGAGCAGCCGCGCGCCGACGCCGACGACGAGCACGACGTCGACCCCGGGCGCTTCTGGCGGCACATGGCGTACGCGCAGCACGCGCTGCTGGCGCTCGTCGTGTTCGGGCTGGCGCTGACCGCGCCCACGGCCGCGTGGCCGCTGCGCGGCGGGCAGGTGTTCTGGGCGTTTGCGGCGCTGCTGCCCCTGGCGCTGCGCCTCGCGACGCCACTGCTGCGCACGCCGCCTGCGTTCCGGGGCGCGGCGCGGTGGCGCGCGATCTGCTGCGTGACGAGCATGGCGTTTGCGATGATGCTGGGCGAGGCGTTCCGCGCGGCGTTTGGCGCGCCGTTCGGCGTGCGTGCCTGGCTGGCGACGCTCGACTTTGCCGCGGTGTTTGCGCTCGCCGGGTGCCTGCCTGGCCGCCCCGCGGTGGTGAGCACCGCGCCGGAGGCCGTGGCGCTCAGCACCGACGAGCTCGGTGCGGAGGCGCACGGCGAGGCGCCGGCGCACGCCGTGCCGGTGGCCGCCGTCTCGGCGTGGGCGCAGGCGCCGCTGGGCCTGCTCTTCTTTGCGCACTTTGCGCGCCTCGTGCGTGCGACGCAGCGGCTTGGCTACCTGCGCGCGCTCGACGTGCCCGTGATGGGCCGCGCGATGCAGGCGCGCACGCTGGCGGCGCGCGCCGATGCGCTGCTCCGCCGCTGGGTGCCGCGGAGTGCGGCGCCGCGTGGGGATGCGGCGCCGGCGCCGCCGCTGCGGCTGTGGTCGCGCGAGGTGCGGGGGCTGATTGCGGTGCTGTACGTGGCGAACCGGGCGCTGTTCAACGCGATGGCCGCGCTGACGGTGCTGGCCGTGGCGTGCTACTACGGCCCGTCGTTCTTTGCGAACCGCATCTTTGCGGTGCTGGAGGACGAGGCGCTTGCGGACGCGCCGCACGCGCGGCTTGCGCGTGCGCTGCCGTGGGTGCTGGCGCTGTTTGCGACGGTGATTGTCAGCAGCACGATCCAGGGGCAGCTGTGGTCGATTTTGGAGGCGCACCTCACCGTGCGCATCACGACGCAGCTCTCGACGATGCTGTACAACAAGACGCTTGTGCGGCGCAACGCGTCGCGCGACGACGGGGGCCCGTCGAGCAGCAGCCAGGTGCTGACGCTGCACCTCGTCGACCTGAAGCGCGTCGCGGCGATGCTGTTCGACCTGACGATGCTGATCAACATCCCGTTCGAGCTGGCGTTCGGCGGGTACTTTGCGTACCGTGTGCTGGGCGTCTCGGCGCTCGTGGGCCTCGCGTCGACGCTCGTGCTCGTGCCGCTCATCACGCTCGTCAGCCGGCGCTTTGCGCGGACGAACGAGCGGCTGATGGCCGCGCGCGACCAGCGCATGGGGCTGCTGAACGAGTGCTTCCTCGGGATCCGCATGATCAAGTCGCAGGCGTGGGAGCGCCGCTTTGGCGCGCACATCCTCGCGAAGCGCCGCGACGAGCTGCGCAGCCAGCGCCGCACGTTCCTGCTCGAGGCGCTCCTCTCGACGCTCCTCGAGCTCAACCCGCTGCTCGTGACCGTCGTGGCGTTTGCGCACTACACGCTCGTGATGCACGCCTCGCTCACGCCCAAGACGGCGTTCACCTCGCTCGCGGTGTTCACCGAGCTGCGCTGGACGCTCACCATGCTCCCCGAGTCGCTCACCGACCTGATGCAGGGGCTCGTCTCGCTGCGCCGCATCGGCGTCTTTCTCGTGAGCGACCAGGTGCCGCCGGCACCGCCCGCCGCCGCCGCCGCCGCCGCACCGGGCGTCGCGCTGCACGACGCGACCGTCGCGTGGCCGAGCGAGGCGGGCGCGCCGCCGCCGTTTGCGCTGCGCGGCGTGTCGCTCGCCTTTGCGCCGGGCGCGCGCCACCTGATCTGCGGGCGCACGGGCGCGGGCAAGTCGCTGCTGCTGCACGCGCTGCTGCACGAGGCGGACGTGCGCGCGGGGCGCGTCGAGTGCCCGCGCTCGCCGTGCGACGCCGTGCCGTACGACGAGGCGACGCGCCGCGCGGCCGCCGACGCGCTCGGCACGCCCGCGTGGGTGCGCGCGGAGCTGGTGGCGTATGCGCCGCAGGCGCCGTACCTGATGAACGCGACGCTGCGCGACAACGTGCTGTTTGGCCTGCCGCTCGGCGACGGCGCGCGCTACCACGCGGTGCTCGACGCGTGCGCGCTGCGCGGCGACCTCGCGCAGCTCGAGCACGGCGACCTGACGCCCGTCGGCGAAGACGGCACGGAGCTGTCCGGCGGGCAGAAGGCGCGCGTCGCCCTCGCGCGCGCGGTGTACTCGCGCGCGGGCGTGCTGCTGCTCGACGACGTGCTCTCGGCGGTGGACGCGCACACCGCCAAGCACCTCGCCGAGCACCTGCTCGGCAGCGCGCTGCTCGACGAGCGCACGGTGCTGCTCGTGTCGCACAACGTGCCGCTCGTCGCGCCGTACGTGCGGCACGTCGTGCTGCTCGACGACGGCGCCGTCGCGTTCCAGGGGACCAGCGACGCGTTCCTCGCCTCGCCGCTGTACACCGGCCTGCGCGACGCGCCGCCGCCGCGCGCCGCGCCGCCGCCCGCCACCGCACCGCCCGCGGCGCCGGCGCGGGCGCACGGGCCCCGTGCGCCCGAGCGCCGCGCGCGGGGGCACATTGCGTGGCGCGTGTGGCGCGCCTACATTCAGGCGAGCAGCGGCTGGCCGCTGTGCGCCGTGACGCTCGCGCTGTTCGCCGCGAGCAACCTGTGGGAGCTGGTCACCAACGCGTGGCTGCGCGAGTGGAGCGCGACGCTCGGGCACTCGGTGCACCCCAGCGCGTGGTGGCTCGTGCGCTACGTCGCGCTCGTGCTCGCCGGGATGCTGTTCGGCGTGCTGCGCTGGGTGGGCCTGTACGCCATGTCGCTCTGTGCGTCGAACCGCCTGTTCGACCGGATGCTGTGGCGCACGCTGCGTGCCCCGCTGCGCTTCCACGACCTGGCGACGCGCGGCGGCCTGCTCAACCGCTTCGGCCAGGACCTCGAGGTGCTCGACAGCAAGTTTGCGCGCGCGATTGCCGACGTGACGATCAAGGCGACGCAGCTGCTCGCGACGTGCCTCGCGCTGTACATCGTGAGCGGCTGGCAGTTTGTCGCGGCGCTGCTGGCGCTCACGCCGCTCTACAGCACGCTCGCGCAGCACTACATCGCCACCGCGCGCGACCTGCAGCGCCTCACCTCGACGTCGCGCAGCCGCGTGGTGAGTGCGTTCGGCAACGCGGTGCACGGCGTGGTCACGCTGCGCGCGTACGGCGCGCAGCAGCGCTTCACGCACGAGATGCACACCGTGCTCGACAACCACAACCGCTTCGTCTGGTGGGCCGCACAGGGCGGGCGCTGGATCAGCCAGATGTTCAACCTCGTCTCGGCGTTCCTGGTGCTCGGCGCGTGCGTGTCGATCCTGCTGCAGCGCAGCCTGGACGCGTCGCTGGCCGACTTCTCCATCACCTTCCTGATCGAGCTCAACTTCATCCTGCTCATCCTCATGCGCATGTACACCGTCTTCCAGACCAGCGGCGTCGCCGTCGAGCGCGTGTTCGAGTACGCAGACACCATCGAGCAGGAGGCGCCCGAGACCACCGCCGTGCGGCCGCCGCCCCACTGGCCCGCCGACGGCCACGTCGTCGTGCGCGACCTGTGCGTGCGCTACGCCCCAGACGCGCCCGACGTCCTGCACAACGTCTCGTTCGCCATCGCGCCAGGCGCCAAGCTCGCCGTCGTCGGGCCCACGGGCAGCGGCAAGTCGACCCTCGCCAGCGCCCTGCTCCGCTTCGTCGAGCCGCACGCCGGCTCGGTGCAGATCGACGGCGTGGACCTCGCCCAGCTCGGCCTCACCGACCTCCGCGCGCGCCTGCAGATCGTGCCGCAGGACCCCGTGATTTTGTCCGGCACGCTGCGCTCGGCCCTCGACGTGTTTGGCGAGTTCGACGACCCACAGCTCCTCGAGGCCCTGCGCCGCGTCGCTCTCGTCACGTCGGACAACAGCACGTTCGCCGACCTCGACTTCCGCATCGCCGAGGGCGGCTCCAACCTCAGCCAGGGCCAGCGCCAGCTGCTGTGCCTCGCCCGCGCGACGCTCCGCCGCTCCCACGTCGTCGTCTTTGACGAGGCCAGCTCGTCCATCGACTACGACACCGACGTCCGCATCACACAGGTCATCCAGGACACCTTCCGCTTCAGCACCGTGCTCACCATCGCCCACCGCCTGCGCTCGGTCATCGCCTACGACCAGCTCCTCTTCCTCGACCACGGCCACGTCGCCGAGATGGGCGAGCCGCACGCGCTCCTCCAAAACCCCGCCTCGCGCTTCTACCGCCTGTGCCAGAGCGCCGGGGCCGCCGAGTTTGCGCACCTCGCCGACGCGGCCCGCCGCGCTCACGAACAGCGCACTACGTAGCTACGTACGCCGCATCCGTCGTCACCGCACTCACACGCTCCGCCATGTGCTGGATCGCCCGCACCTCGTCCGGGCCAATGCGCAGGCCCAGCCGCAGCAGCTCCGCCTCACTCACGCCCCGCCGGTCCGCCGGCACCCCACGCGCACGCTGCGTCGGCGGGGTATACGCCTCGTGCGCATACACGGGGCTCTGCGCGCCGACCCCCAGCACCAGCTCAAGCGCCGCATCACGGTGCCGCGCCGTCGGCAGCGCATCCCATGTCCGCAGCGCCTCACGCAGCGCCTCGTTCACCGCACCATGGGGGTGCAGCGGCGTGCTCGGCGTAAGGATCGCACGCAGCTTCGCGTCCGTCGCCAGCGCCTCGAGCTCCGCCAGGCGCAGCGGCTTCGGGTCCGTGCGCCGCAGCGGATCGAGGTACACGAGCGGATCAGGCTCCTCGGGCCACCGCAGGTCCACGAGCGCACGCAGCGCCGGCGCCGGCGCCGGCGCACCCACCGCCCCGTCCAGCGGCACAACACGCGCTCGCGCCGCCGCCTGCGCCGCCGCATCGCCCGCACGCCGCTCGACGTGCGCAAGCATGTCGTTGTCCAGCACAAAGCGGATCAGCTGCGCAAGCGCATCGACGTGCTGCGCAATCTCGCGGCCCAGCATCTTGCGCAGCAGGTCCGGCGGCTCAAACGGGTTGCGCGCCGGCGCACGCGGCACCGCACGCACACGCTCACGCGCCGCGCCGTGCGACTGCCGGCACGCCGCGCCAAACGTGCACGTGCCTTGGAGGTAGTAGCGGCACACACGCGGCTCGCGCGCCGCCGGCACCTCGGGCGGAGGCACCTTGGACGAGACGGCATCGCGCTCAAAGTCCATGTCGGACGACGAGCTGGACGCGGTGCCGGACGTGGTGCTGCTCGTATCGGAGTCCGACGCGTCGTCGGCATCGGACGCCGCCGGCTCCGGCGACACGCGCGCACGCGCCTCGGTCGCCGGCGGCCGCCCACCCCCCCGCGCCTGCGCCGCGGCCTTCTGTGCGACATGCTCGGCCGTGGGGAAGCGCTTCTTCCGCTGCCGAATCCACTCGTCCACCAGCTCCGGCGTGTCGAGGCGGATGTTGAGCCCCTGGATCGTCGAGTCCATCGGGCCGTCCGCACCACGCATCTGTCCGCGCCGCGCGCGCGCCGCACGTTCGCGCTCCTGCGCAATGCGCATCGGGTCGCGCCGGCGCAGCTCGTCGAGCCCGCCGGGGGGGTATAACAAGTGCCGGTCGGCACGGTGCAGCATCAGCTCCAGCTCGGAGCTTGCGACAAACGCACAGGGGCGCGACTCGTCCAGCAGCGTCGTATGTACGCCGCAGCGGTACTGCGGGCCGGTTGGCGCGCGGCGCACAGCCGCCGGAATGCGCAGCGCCGTCATCGGGCGCACGACGCGCTCGGCGGGCGGCGCAGGCGCAGGCGCAGGCACGGCCGGCGCCGGCGCCGAGGCAGACGACGCGCGCGCCTCCACCGGCGCCGGCGCCGCATCGGCCTCCTCGGCAAAGTCGCCCAGGTAGTTGCCAAACGCGTCGTACCGCGGCACCTTTTTGCGCTTGCGCGCCTCGGCCATGGGTGGAGAAGAATAGCTTACTAAGCATTGGTATCGAGCTACGGCGCCAGCGCGTCGGCGATGGCGAACGACGCGGCGTCCGTGGCCGCGCCGGTGGCCGACGACGGCGGCGCCGAGGCGTCCGCCGCATCGGTTTTCGGGGGCTGCTTGTCGCCCTGCGGCGCTTGCGGCTCCGTGGCCGCGAGCGTGCGCATCTCCTCGGCGTACAGCTCCTGGATCAGCGCGCCGCCCAGCTTCTCTTCGAGCCACTCGAGCGCACCCAAGTCCATCACCACCTTGGGGTACTGCAGCACCTGGTACGCGTGCAGCTCACCCGGCTGCTTGGCGTGCTCGGGGCGCGGGCGCACGTGCGGCGGAAGCGTATGCAGCGCCAGCACCTCGACGTTGGGCAGGTTGCGCGCAGCCAGCGTAAAGTTGCGCGCATAGCGCGCGTGGCGCGCCACCTGCTCCGCATCGTAGGCCATGTCGGCCGCCGACGGACGGGACTCGGCCGCACGGTCGCTCGCGGGGTTCGTCGGCCGCCGCGGCGCGGTGAGGAACACGGCGTGGTCCCACGCCTTGTCGCGCAGCAGGCGCGCAAGCTTGTTGGTCGACACGGGCGGGGGCTGCCACTGCAGGCTCGGCACAATGTGCAGGTTGCCCTCACGCAGGCGCGCGCTGAGCGCCGAGCGCAGCGCCAGTTCGCGGACCTTGCGCGGGAGATCCGTCGCAAAGTCGCGCGGGTGCGGGCCGTGCGCGACACCACCCTTGCGGAGCATCGGGTTGCCCGCGTCGCTCAGACGGGCATGGCCGGTGCCCTTCTGCGGGCGCAGGCGCTTGCCCGAGAAGGCGACCTCGGAGCGTGTCTTGGTGCTCGCCGTGCCGCTGCGCAGCGCATCCAAATAGTACACGGTGGCGAGGTGCATGGCGTGCTGGTGCGGCGGCGTGTTGAACACGTGTGACGAGAGCGGCACGTACTGGCGCGCCGCGCGGCCGTCGCCCGCCGGCCGCGTCGCCGGATCGAGGTAGGCGAGGCGCGCATGCACCACGGGCGCGGTGCGCTCCAGCGCGAAAAATTCCGGCGCCTTTGCGGGCACCGCGTCCTCACCCGCGGCATGGGTGCGCGAGGCGCTCGTGTGCACCGGGCGCGCGGCGTGCGTGCCCAGCCATCCGCGCGCGCTTCGCACGGCGCGGCTCAGCATGGTCGTTTCGGCGGACGACGTGTCCTTCGGCCGAGATATTAGTCAGCGATGAAACTGTATGGTTCCGCGCGCGTCACGTGGATGTACGCGAAAAGCAGCGCCGCACCGACGCCGTCCCATTGTTCCCTCACATCAAGGTGGGTGCGCCGCGCAACCGCCCGTACTGACCACAGATGTCTGAGTCGAAGGGTGCTACGCCGTTCGTTTCGTGCTTCGGCAAGAAGAAGACCGCGACGGCTGTCGCCCACGCTCGCGAGGGCAAGGGTGTCATCCGCCTCAACGGCCAGCCGCTCAGCCTCGTGACCCCCGAGACGCTCCGCACCAAGGCGTTTGAGCCGGTGCTCGTCGTCGGCGAGGACAAGTTCGCGTACGTATTTCTACACTGACCAGCAGCAACGTCGACATCCGCATCAAGGTCTCGGGTGGTGGCCACGTCTCGCAGATCTACGCGATCCGCCAGGCGATTGCCAAGGCGCTTGTCGCTTACTACGCCAAGTACTACGACGCCGCCTCGGCGCTCGAGCTCCGCCAGCTCTTCATCTCGTACGACCGCACGCTCCTCATTGCCGACCCGCGTCGCTGCGAGCCCAAGAAGTTCGGTGGTCGTGGTGCGCGCGCGCGCCGCCAGAAGTCGTACCGTTAAGGTGCACTGTGCACGGGACCTTGTGTGGATCACTTGCCGGATCCTGCTGGGCCTGGGCTGGATGGAGCGCGGTGCTCTGTAACCTACGCATGCGGCCCGGGTGGGCCGCGTCGCGAAAACCTCGTGTATCCAGAGGAATATATGCCTTTACCCCCACGTGTGTGTGTGTATGGAAGCCGCTTGGGCTTCCCTTATGTAGAGTGTGCATTGGTGTGCTGGCGCGGCGCTAGCGGGCGCACGGCGGCAGGCACGCCGCCGCGGCGCTGGGCAGCTGCCATGTCCGCTTGTCTGTCGCTCGATCCGTCGTCGCTGGCTCTCTATAGCTACTTGGCCTCGGCACGCGGGCGCGACTGCAGCTCCTGGAGCCGCTGCGCCAGGCGCTGTGACTCGGTGACAATCACCGCCTCGTTCACCCACGCGCCCTGGAAGGTCTCGGCGTGCCGCATCTCCTCCGCGCCAAAGTCGGCCACGCCGCCGGCCCCGTCGCCCCGCCCGCCGTGCGCGGTGCCGAGCAGGGTATCCAAGTCGCGCGCCTGGCTTGCGATCCACGTGTGCAGGTGCTGCTGCGGGTCCTGCGCAAACGACGTAAAGAACTGGCGCGCCGCAGCGCGGTTCCGAATCGTCATGGCCGTCTGCGCAATCTGCTCGTCGAGCGCCGCAATCTCGTTGCTCGTGGCGCTGTTGGCGTCGAAGCGCGCCAGCACGTTGTGCTGCCGCGTGCGCACCGCCCAGTCGTCCATCTCGAGCTCGATGTCAAACGCAAACGGGTGCTTGTGCTCCGCCTTGTCGGTGTGCACGACGTACTCGAGCACGATCGGCTGCGGAGGGTGCAAGAACCGGTGCAGCACCTCGGGTATGTGGTGGAAGTTGATCGTGGGCGTGCGGAAGAGCGCCTGGAGCGGCGCGTCCAGCCGCACGACGCGGTGGTCGTTGTCGTCGAGCAGGCGGCGGCTCTTGATGTAGCCCCACAGCGCACTCAGCACGCCCGCGCGCGTGTCCTCCTGCACATCGAGCAGCTGCGCCAGCGGCTGGGCCACCGAGTAGCGCTCGGGCACATACAGGGGGTACAGCACAATCTTGGCCTTGACCGGCACACTGCCCGTGCGCTTGATCTCGAAGCCGTCCAGCGCGGGCTCCGCCGAGTGGATCAGCGGGTGCTCCGTCGCGGTGCTCCCGCCCGTGCCGGGCACCGGCGGCTGCGGCGCCACGGCCGGCGCCGGGCGGTGCCATTCCACCACATCGCCCTGGCCACCGTCGGGGTACAGCGCCGGGTCGCGCTCGAGCTCCACGACGCACGACTTGATCAGGTTGCTAAACTTGTGGGCGCCGATCCGGCTCGCGGTCGCCTGTGCAGACAGCGCCGCACCCGCGCGCGACCGGAAACTCGGGTCGAGCAGGCGGCCCTCGATGCGCAGCGTCCACGAGGGGACCTCCTGCGCGGCCTTTTCCTTTGTGCGTGCATCGAGCTCGTCGCCGCCGTCCAGCTCCTCGGCGGCGCCGCCGTCCTTCTGCTCGAGCTGGAACGGCTGGTTCGCACACGTGTTGCTCACAAACACGCGCAGCGTCCGCTTCACCCGCGGCGGCTTGCCCATCGAGTCCATCAGCTCGGCGCGCTTGCGCGCAATCGTCCAGTCGAGCTTGCGCTCCATGCGCTGCAGGTCCGCGTACACCGCGCTCTCCTTCACCTGCCGCTTGAGCGAGGGCGGCAGACTGCGGTCTGTCGGCCGGTCACGCTTCGTGCCGCGGAAGCCCTCGCCGACAAGGATATCGTAGTGGTTGCGCACGCGGATCCGCTGCGCCTGCTGTTGCGCCTGCTGTTGCACCTGCTGGGCAGGCTGCGCAGCGGCTTGTGCGCTCGCCCCGCGCGCATACGCGCTCTGCGCCCCGGTCGCGCCCGCAGAATACATCGCGGCTCCACGCAAGGCGCGCGTGCAGATGGGGAATTATGGGCACCGCACATCCCCGCCCCTTGCAACGCCATGGCCCCCGCCGAGACGCCCGCCCGGCGCGAACTGGATGCCGCGTCGCCGGACGCGGCCACCCGCCCGATCCAGACCAAGCTTGTGCTGCTCGGCGAGGCGGCGGTCGGCAAGACCTCGGTCGTCCACCGCTTCGTCCAGGACGATTTCCAGGAGAACCGCGAGCCGACGATCGGCGCCGCTTTCCTGACGGTAGGTTGGCACTCGGACACTGACGCGCGCAGCAGCGGTGCCGGCTCGAGGACCGCCTGATCAAGTTCGAGATCTGGGACACGGCGGGCCAGGAACGCTTCCACAGCCTCGCGCCGATGTACTATCGCAATGCACAGGCCAGCGCCGTCGTCTACGATGTGACCAAGGCGGTACGTGCGCACACGCCTCACACAGACCTCGTTCGAGAAGGCCAAGCTATGGGTCAAGGAACTGCAGCGCCAGGCAAGCCCCAACATTGTGATCGCGCTTGTGGGCAACAAGATCGATCTCGTGGCACCCGCCGCGGACACCGACGCCGACACCGACGCCGAGGACAACGAGGTACCGGCCCCGGTCGAGCGCGAGGTGGCGTACGCGGACGCCGAGGCATACGCCCACGAGAACCAGCTGCTCTTTTTCGAGACCAGCGCCAAGACGGGCGAGCATGTGCTCGAATTGTTTACCGAGATTGGTGCGTCGTTGCCCCTCACCCAGCGAAACACATCCCGCTCGACCAGGTCAAGCCAGCCGCGACACGCGCGGGCACCGAGGCGCGCAACGAGCTGGTCAACGTGCAGGACCGCGCGGGGCGCAGCGCAGGCAGCCGCACCACCGCAGGCAGATGTTGTTGAGTCGCCAACCGTTTTGTAGATTGACGTGCTACGGCGCATAGGACATGAGAACGAAAGCAAGCTATCGAACCAGGTCCGCGTGTACAAATGGGCCGGAGCTGGGTGTTTAACCCGAGCCACCCTTGTACACCTTGCCGAACATGATCTCCTGGAGCTTGTCGTAGCCCGAGATGGTACCAGCGGCAGCGATACCACGGAGAATGTTGGCGCCAGCACCCTTGAAGAGCGAGCGAACGCCCTCCTTGGCGACGATCGAGCTGGCAGCGTCGAGCATGCTCTTGTAGTGCACGGCACCACCCGAGGTCATCATCATGCGACGACGGATCGTGTCGAGCGGGTACGAAGCGAGACCAGCCGAAGTAGTAACGACCCAGCCGAGCAGGAACGAGGCAAGGAAGTTCTTCGAGAGCTCACCAGGCAGGACAACGGGCTTGAGCGAGTCGTAGAGACCAAAGTACAGACCACGGTAGACAATGATACCCACGACCGAGGGGATGAAGCCACGGTAGAGACCAGCGATACCGTCCGAAGCGAGCGTCTTGCGGTACACGTCAATGAGACCGTTGAACTGGCGCTCACCACCCTTGGCAGCCGACTTGGCGTCGTTGGCAAGACGGGTACGGGCGTAGTCAAGCGAGTACACAAAGACCAGCGACGAGGCACCAGCAGCACCACCCGAGGCAATGTTGGCACCGAGCTTCTGCACGTAGGGAGCAGTCTTCTTCACAGCGAACATCGACTTGAAGTAGTCCTTGAAGGCGAAGTTCAGGGCCTGCGTCGGGAAGTAGCGGATCACGTTGGCCGTGTTACCGCGCCAGAGCGAGGCGAGACCCTCGGTCTGGTAGGTGCGGACGAAGCAGTCGCCAATGCCCTTGTAGGGGTGCGAGAGACGACCCTGCTTGATCATCTCGTCCTGGTTCTGGATCAGGAGCTTCACACGCTCAATGGGGGCAGCGGCCGTCTTCGAGACGGCGGCGGACACACCGCCCATCAGGAAGTCGGTAGCGAAACCGCTGACAGTCTTGGGCTGAGCCGCCTTGGCTTCCGAGATCGGCGAAGACATACCTGGCGGTTAGAACGACAAGGCTTCGCGGGCCACTTACTGGATCAAGAAGGGGTGAGGGTAAGAGAAACTGTCGAAGATTGCACCTGTTTTAACCCGACCGGTGCTTCGGAAAAGGTCCCTACCGAAATCGCCGTGCGTGGCCCGAATATTGGCCGCCGTGCCGCGCACTCGCTGCGCGCCGGGCGACTGTGCATGCGGTTCGGGCGATTTCGGCGATAATTGGACGAATCGAGCTCGGGTGCGATATGCGCTGGCAAGCCCTGCGGCCCGTCAGCCAATCCACTACGACCGCGCTGTATACATCACGTGGGTATCTCTTGGTTCAACCTCCACCTAGACCTTCACGTGAACTTCACCATAACCACCGAGTGGAGGAGCTGCGCATCGGCGACCGACTGCGTCTCGTCCGTGAGGGGGCGGGGGGGGAAGGAGGTCTGCAGGGCGTAGGCCTGTTCAGCAAGCTCGGGGCGGTGCCTGGATAAGTCGTAGTGTACATACGCTTGAATGTAGCGCCGCAAATCGCCCACCGTATGCGAGTGGTTCAGCTTGGCAATCAGGCGCTGGCCATCGGGCAGGCGCACCTGGATCTGCGTCACGGGGGCTGTCTCGTCCACGGCAGGTACATCGCGCGGCGTAGATGCAGGCGCGCTGCTCGTGGCCGCGGGCGTCGCCGCCGGACGCGGCGGGGCAGGCGCACCCAGCCGGTTGCCCGTGCCGCCGAACGGCTGCATCGGCGGCGGCGGCGGCGGCACGTATTTCTCGTTCGTACGCCGCGCGACCAACAGCTCGACAGGCTGTCCAAACCGCACGTTCAGCAGCGACAGCGGTGCACGCCCGGAATTGATCGCCTCCAGCGTCTCGCGGTTCGCGGGGTCATCGTAGCGCATCAGCGGGCCATCCTCGATAGAGAACCCGTCCTGCCAGAACGTGAGGTGGCGCACGGCCGGCTCCTCATCCTCCTCAACCTCTTCGTCGTCCGCACCCAAAGCGCCCGGCATCCCCGCGGCCGGCCGCTCCGGCTCCACGGTCGCGCCGCCGATCGAGTGGCCTGTGCCGCTGAACGCCTGCACATGCGGAGAGGAGGACGAGCCGTGCAGATCGAGCTCACGCGCACGCGACGAGCCCTGCGCTGCGGACGCGGCCTTAGACAGAATATCCTGCACGATGCTGCTCTCGTCGCCCTGGCTGCGGCGCGCGTCGGGGTTCTCGACGCTCAGACCGCTGCGCTCGCCTCCAGTAAACAGATTCACAGGATCACGGTCATCGTCGCGCTCGTCGTCGGGCGACTCGTGCCCACGCAAGTCGCTAAACGTCATGATACCGCCTGTGCGCGGGCGCGACTGGCTGCTTTTGGCACGCGGCGCCGCCGACGGCCACGGCGCAGAGTCATGCGCCACGGCTCCGCTCAGCGTGCGCGGCCCGGTGGGCGCGGCCGGCGCCGCGGGTGCGGCGGAAGCGGCGTGTGGGGTCGATGACGCGTCCTGCGACGCTGCGGCGTCTTGCTCGTGCTGGTCATAGAACAGAGCGAGCGCAGCAGAGACGTCGCCGTTGGTTGACTCGAGGATGCTCCTGCATAAGCCATGCAACGTACCGTGCCGTGTCCGACGACGCGCCAGTCACGTTCACAAACTGGGCAAGGGCTGCGTCCATGCTGGAAGACTACCGGACGCACGGGTCACTCAATTGGGGAATTATGTTTTCCGAGTTCCCCTTCTGCGGACGCTCGGTTGTAAGACCATCGTCAATGTCCACTGAGGAAGAGCCCGTGTTCCACGTCCGGTCGCCCGTGGGCAGCGCCTTCAATGCGGCGTCGCTCGGTGCCGCGGTCGGTCTGGTGGTGAGCGCTGTTCAGAACAGTCTCCAAAAGCACCACAGCGGCGCGATGGGTGTGTTTAGCCGGACGGGCCGCACCATTGCGATGTTTTGTAGGTTGCACGGCTAACCCAGCGCTCGTCGGCGGTGCCTTTGCATATGCAGATGCCTTTACCGCGAACTCGCGCGGCAAGGACGACGGCTGGAACGGCGCAGCGGGCGGCTGCGCCGCCGGTCTGGTAATTGGTTCGGCTGGTATGTTGCTCGCTCGACTCACGCAGCGCGCTCCATCCCGATGATTGGTGGCTCATGTGTGGGCCTTGGTGGTCTCCTGGGGACGTTCCAGGCGGCAGGGAACACAATGCTCAACGAGAAGCTTCTCAAGCCCAAGCCCGTCGAGCGGCTCGACAAGGAAAACCCACTGCTCGGCTCGACCCAGGAGAGGCGCGCGCGCTTCTTCAAGGTACGTGGCGCCTGTCTAACGCAGCAATCACAGACGGAGCAGGAGTAGAGCAATTCTCTTCGTTATCAATGGACAAATGCAACCTATGTGAAGGACGAGTGCGCCAAGTCGTCAGATGCAGGGCCCTATCGCCTGGTGTGAACGGGGATAGCGCACAGGCCGTGCAAGACAGTTTATGCGTGTGCCGCACGGCTTGTCAGACACCGGCGCGGTCGAGACAAAACTTGGTCAGGTAGCCCGGCAGGGTCAGAGAAGCTGCAGGGACCGAGGGCCGGCGTGACGTAAACAGGCCGCTGCCTCCTTCCTAGGATGCAGCCTAGATAGTCCTACTTGTCAGGATCGCTAGAGCCTACTTGGAGTATGTCGCTGTCGTTCACGGTGATGCTCGCGGACGGCCAATGGGCGACCTGCAATTTCCAAAATTCGGCCAATTTCGCCCAACGCTCCAGCTGCCGCCAGAGGTCCGCGTGTCGCCGACTGGACAGGTCTGGGTGTCGCTGCCTGCCTATTTACGCAAGAAACTGGTTCTCCTTGAGCCAGGCCACAACGTCCTCCTTGTCGGCCTCAAGCCACTTGGCTTGCGCACGGACGGAGTCGAGGCTCTGTGCAAGGCTCATGCTGAACTTGGACGTGTCTTGCTTCGCGAAGAAGGCCTCGATTTCTTCCGCATCGCGCGTGCTCGAGAACACGCTCACCGAGTAGCGGATCAGGTTGGCCAGCGAGAAGTTGCCTTCGAAGCGGCCCACGAGGTGGTCAAAGTCCTTCTGGAAGCGCTCCAGCAGCGCGCGGCGCGCATCGACGTTCGAGGCGAGCGCCACGAAGAAGTACATAATGTCCTGCGTCTTGACCTTGCCGCCGAACACAAAGTCGAGCGTGCGCTGGATCAGCTTGGGGTCGCGCGCACAGCCCAGCGCATACATCGCCGAGGTCTTGTGTGCAGGCGTGTCGGGATGGTCGTACACCTTGAACGCCGTCTCGTACTCGGCCTCACCACCGTGGCGCACACCCTGCGAGAGCACCGTGCGGAGTAGGTCGGGGTGGATCTGGCTGTCGTCGCTGCTGTCGCGCAGCGGCGCAAAGCGCAGCATGATCTGCTCGACCGTCCACGGATCGCCGGCGGCGGCCGCGGCACTGATCACCGTCGTGCGCAACTCACGCAGGTCCGTCGAGTCGTTCTCGCCGAACTCAAACGAGAGCTCGCGCGCAAGCGGGCCAAAGATGGACGCGCGGAACGCGTTGATCGCATCGCGCACCTCCTTCGGCTGCTCCCACCAGACGCTCGCGAGCGACGCCAGGTTCTGCGAGAAGGCCTGGTTCACCAGCGAGCTGAGGTCGTGGCCGCCAAGCAGCTTGGTGAGCGTCAGCGCACTCGACGTGCGCGTGTAGTTCGCCTGCGCAAGCTTCCACGCGTCGCTCACAAGCCCAACGCGGTCCTCGATGGTGAGCGGCGAGTCCTTCTGGGCGGCGACCTTGCCGAGGAGCGCCAGGCGCTCAGGGGTGTAGGCCACACGGTAGACGCCGATCGTGTCGGCGTTCAGCTTCCACACGGCATCCTTGGCATTGGCCAAGGGGATGCGCTTCTCGCGCTCGCCCTCCAGTGCGAGGTCGTAGTCGACCTCGACGCCGCTCTTGCCCGCCTGCTTCAGGGCGAGCGGCACATACCACAGCGTGGTGTCTTCCTCGGCCGAAGGGTCGCCCGTCGAGAGGAAGCGGTTCTGGCGCACCACGAGGCCGTCGTCGTCCTCAGTGACAGTCAGCACGGGGAAGCCCTGCTTCAGGATCCAGTTCGACATGATTGCATCGACGTCGCGGCCGGACGCCTTGCTGATGCCGTCCCAGAGGTCACGCGTCACCGTGTTGCCATAGAGGTGCTTCTTCAGGTAGAGGCTCACGCCCTTCAAAAAGGTCTCCTCGCCGATCACCTGCGATAGCATGCGGAGCACACTGGCACCCTTAGAGTACGAGATGGCATCAAACACCTGGTTGATCGCATGCTCCACATCGTCGCCCTTCAGCGGGATCTCGACGGGGTGCGACGAGCGCTTTGCGTCCAGCTCCAGCGCACGGTTCAGGTGGTCGTTGATAAACTGGCTCGCGCTCTTCCACTCGGGGAAGACGCGGTCGAGGATAATCACCTCGCCCATGAGCGTCGCAAACGCCTCGTTGAGCCACAGGTTGTCCCACCACGCGAGCGTCGCAATGTCGCCGAACCACATGTGGGCCACCTCGTGGCTCTGGACGCCGGCGGTGAGCTTCTTGCCAGCCAGGCCGCTCTTCTTGTCGTACAAAAAGATGCTCGTGCGGCCCGTGATCAGGCCCCAGTTCTCCATCGCGCCCGCGTCAAAGTCGGCCGCGACGAGCGTGTCGAGCTTCGGCAGGGGGTACTCGACATCAAACACCTTTTCGTACACCGGCAGGATGCGCTCCTTCACCTCGAGGGCAAACTGCGCCTGATGGATGTACTCGGGCGTGGTGTAGACACGCATCGGCACCTTGCGGCCCGTGAGCGGCGAGGTGTAGGAACCCTCGATGTACTTAAACTCACCGTTGCCCCACGCAACCAAGTAGGTCGACACCTTGGGCGTCGTCGCAAACTCGGTCACCTTCCACGACCCTTCACCGAGTTCGGGCGCCGCAAAGTGCAGCGCATCGACACGCAGCGCTTCGCGGATACCCTGCGTGTCGAGCGCACGCTCCTTCTCGGCGGGCATGTTGGCGAGCGCCGTCGTGTCCTGGCGGTGGATCATGCGCATCGTGTACGTCGCCTTCAGCTCCGGCTCGTCCCACGACGGGAACGCACGACGCGCCGACGTCGGCTCAAACTGTGTCAACGCATAGTTCGCCTTCCGGCCCTCGTGCTCCCACGAGGAGCGGTAGAAGCCCATCATGCTGTCGTCGATCTCGCCACGGAACGCAGCCGTGAGCGTGACCTTGGCACCCTTGGGCAGCTCCTTCTTCAACGACACGGTCACTCGCTCGTGCTGGGCATCGTGCGCAGGCGACGCCTGCTCGCTGTGTCCGTCGTACGAGACGACGACGTCGCTCAGCTCGAGTGCCTTTCCGGCGTTGAACACAATCTTGTTCGTGGCGTGCTGCACCTCCAACGAGATGTCCGCGGCGCCCTGGAAGCGCAGACGCTCCAGGTCAGAGAGGATAGTGAGGTCGTAGTGCGTCGGACGCACGTCCGTCGGCAGACGGAACCATTGGGATTCGTCAGTCGTGCTCATCTGTGCAATACGAGCAGGGGTAGAGAAGCCGAGAGGGGTAAGAATTCGCTGCACAAGGAACGAAGCAAAGAGAAGGATCACAGAAAGCAAAGATGTGGATTCGGTTTCAGCACCTGTCGGCAATCGCATTTCGAAGTTTGCGCACCTTGGGGAAGAGCTCGCGGGGCGGGGGAGCGACAGTCGTCAACTGCTTGCTGCGAAGAACGCTGTTCGAGATACGGGCTGAGAGCAAGCGTACGGATGCTCCACGCCAGCCGATCATACACAGATTAGTCAGGCCAACGATACGTACCCACAGGGCGGAAGATAGGCAATCGCGAGGATCGCGCCCACTTGGCTGCGCCTTACGTCATACGTGTGATTGGTGGACAAAACCCCGCATTCGCGTGGCCTTCGCAGGACGTCCACATGTCAACGTGGCGCACGTCTAGCGGGGCCTGCCCCATGCGCAGCACACGGGCGCGCCGCTGCCGGCCATGGCATTCGCACGACTCGTCTACATAGGTCGCAATACAACTACATGCTAGGAGATCCTTTGCAACGGGCTGCCATCGATCATCTCGTCGATCACTTGGATCATGCGCCGCTGCTTTGCCAACGCCTCGGGGTCGTTGGTCTCGTAAAACAGGGGTAGCCCCAGCTGGATGAGTGGCGCACGTACCTCCTCCATGGTGATTTGCTGCGCTCGCTGGAGGTCGTCCCAGCGCCGTAGGACCTCCCATAGCCAGCGAGCATGCCTAGCTTGGTTGCGTCCACCGCTGCGTGAGTGCATGACGACGTACTTGGGGCCACGCAGATTCTCTCCGTTTCTCCCAATGATCTCTGTGCGTTCCTTCGCCAGAGTACGTTCAAGTTCATGCTGGGCCTGGCGCATCTGGGTAAGGCATACACATACGTCTCGTAGCTGGGCGACTACACCCGTGTGCTTCATCCTCTCTTTGAGTTTGGGCAGCGCATCCGCAAAGGTCATGTTCCGCGGATCACTTTTGGGCTTCGCCGGCCCCGGCGGATGGCCTTGCAGCGCAGGCTGCCATGGGTCGTAGGCACCTTCGTTGGTATCCCGCAGAAAGGTCGGTCGTTTGGGCGCCATGGCCCAGGGTCGATGGGCTTTTTGTGACTCCTGCGGCGGTTTTGAGGCCGCTTTTGCGGCAGCATCGTCCTGCTCGCGCAGCTTAGCGAGCAACGCCCGCACGCCGCAGGGGTCGTCCATGGGGAGGCGCCTCAGCCGCAATCTTGGGTGGAGGCTCCACACGAGGAGGAGCTTGGGCCTTCCTTGATACTGGCACCAGCTTCGGTAGGCTGCACGGATGGTGTTGCCGGGCGACGTGTCGCTCTCCGGAGTGGTCACCTGGGTGCTTCTTACGGCCAACACATTCTGGCAGTACCTTTTTGGTGCGCTTGGCCTCCGGTCCTTTGCTACGGACACCGTTAGCACGTCACCATCCTTTCGGCTACCGGCTACAGTGCAACCGACGCACTACGACCTTACCATCTTTTCAGACCTCGAGTCTTTACGCTTCCAGGGTACAGTTAATGTGTCCCTGGATGTCCTACATGCCACCCGGCACCTTGAGTTCAACGCGGGCTCCAACCTCGAACTAAGTCGCGCCTGCGTTTATTGGGAGGACAGGCAGCACTGCGCCATGCCCGTGGTCGACTCACGTCAGGAGCGCGCGCGCATCTCCGTCGATACCCAAATGCGCAAAGGCACACAAGTGTACATGGCCATCGGGTTCCGCGGCGCCATTGACAGCAGCATGAAAGGATACTATCGGTCGACGTGGGAGCACAACGGACGCAAGATGAACTATGCCTTGACACAGTTTGCACCGATTGCCGCCAGGCGTGCATTTCCCTCGTGGGACGAGCCGGACCTCAAAGCGACTTATCAGATGCGTCTTCTTCATCGCCAAGGCACCACGGCACTGGCCAACATGCCCGTCGTCCGCGAAGCCCCTGTGGACCGGCACGGTGTGCGCCAGGCACTCGGCGTGGATGCGCTGCACTTTTCCGAGCCGCGCCTTGGTGATGCGGTGTGGGTCGAGACCGAGTTTGACGTCACGCCGAAAATGTCGACCTATCTCGTTGCCTGGGCGGACGGCGAGTTCCGCCAAATCCATGGGTCGTATACATCGCCGCTCACGGGCCGCGTCGTTCCCTTGCGGGTGTACACGACGCCGGAGTACATCCACCAGGCGCAGTATGCCCTCGAGGTGAAGCAAAAGATCCTGCCGGTGTACGAGCGCGTGTTTTCCATTGCGTACCCCCTACCGAAACTCGACACGCTCGTCGTTGCCGACTTTGACGCGAATGCAATGGAGAACTGGGGCCTGATCATTGGCCGCACCGCCGGATTCCTATACGATGCCAAGAGCGGCCTGGCCGGGAAAAAGTCCACGGCGAGCCTCGCAAGCCACGAGGTAGCGCACATGTGGTTCGGCGACATTGCGACCATGGCGTGGTGGGACGGCCTGTGGCTCAACGAGGCGTTTGCGACCTTTATGGGGGAAGTGATCATCATGGGCCGCGTGTTCCCCGAGTGGAACAGTGCGCGGGGGTTTGTGGCCGGCCACCTGCGCGGGGCCATGGAGCTGGATGCAAAGCGCTCGTCCCACCCCATCGAAATGCCGATGGAGGGCAACGATCTCGAGAACGCCATTTACCAGGTGTTTGACGAGATTTCCTATTCCAAAGGTGCGAGCGTTCTTCGCATGCTGTCGCAGATGCTCGGCGAAGAGACCTTCCTGAAGGGCGTCAGCCACTATCTCCAAAAGCACCTCTATGGGAACACGGTGACGCGCAACCTCTGGGATGGCATCAGCGAGGCGTCCGGCCGCGACATTGACACCATCATGTCCAGCTGGGTACAGCAGCCTGGCTTCCCGGTGCTGACGGTGCGCGAGACGGATGAGGGCCTCTACGTACGCCAGCACCGCTTCCTCGCCACCGGCGATGTGCGCCCAGAGGAGGATCAGACGCTCTGGCACGTCCCGCTCGCGCTCCGGACGTTCACGGCGTACAACCACACCACAGACTACGGGCTGATGTTGAGCGGCGAGCGCGAAACGTTTGTGCCTCTGCCGCAAGCCACGCACACGACATGGAAGTTGAACGCCGACGCCATGGGCGTCTACCGCGTCGCGTACACCGATGCGCATCTGCGCCGGCTGAGCGAGGCTGCGGCCCAGTCGCACGTACTGCTCTCCCCCGAAGACCGCGCGGGGCTGCTTGGCGATACATGGGAGCTTGCCCAAGCCCACTACTATCGCACCTCGAGTGCGCTGTCGCTGTCCATGGCCCTGCGCGGCATGCGTAGTGCGCTTGTGAACCAGGTGATCGCCACCAACGTCGCCAAGCTCGCGAGCGTCTGGTGGGAGCAGCCTGAGGACGTGCGTCAGGCGGTCGATGCATTTACCCGGGCTCTCTTCGGCCCCATGGCCCGTGCACTGTCGTTCGACGTCGACGATGACGATAGCATCGACGTGCGGAACGACCGTGTGACGGCACTGCGTGCGACGGCGGCCGCGGGCGATCCGTGGGCGCTGCGCGAGATCGAGGCGCGGTTCGCCGCCCTGCGCGACGCCAGCGATGACCAGCGGATCCATCCCGACCTCTTTGGCCTCGTGCTGAGCGAGGCGGTGCGCCGCGGCGGTGCCTCGGCGTACGACGTGGCGATGCATATTTATGAACACCCTGCGACACCCGACCACAAGGAGGCCGCGATGGCCGCGCTGGGCAATGCACGCGAGGCACGCCTCGTGCAGCGCACACTCGATCTCGTGTTCAGCACGCGGGTCAAGACGCAGGACCTCGGCAGCTTCTTCCGCGCGCTCTCCGAGAACCCCGTGGCGCGGCGGCCGTTCTGGGCGCGGTTCCAGGAGGAGTTTGCCAGCGTGTCGCAGCGACTGGGCGGCAGCTTCTCGCTCGCGAAGCTCGTCCGCGCGTCGGCAAGCTCGTTCACGAGCGAAGAGGATGCACAGGCGATTGAGCGGTTCTTTGCGACACAGGATACGGCCACGTTCAGCATGAGCCTGGCGCAGACGCTCGAATCGGTGCGCGCGCGTGCACGATGGATTGCGCGCGATGCTGACGACGTCGCCCAATGGCTCGCGGCCCACGGCTTCCTAGACTAGGGCGCGGCGCCCTGCCATAGACGCTTGGGTCCCCCGCGCGCGTTTCCGCACGCGTGTGGAGGTCGGCTTCCTGCGAAGATTGTGCCATGCCGCCGGAGCGCTCTGGTCGCGCGAACAAGCGCCAACGTGTCGAGGGCGGCGGGCACCAGCGGCACCGCACGCGCCTAGCGAACGTGCTGGACGTGCCCGGGGCAAGTGGCGTGTTTATGTCGTGTGCGCGCGGCAAGGAACGCAAGGCCGCGATGGATCTCGTCGAGGTCCTGTGCGAGGTACGGCCCCCGACTCACGCAGCACTCGGCGGCGCTGTATGGCGAGGAGGACGCACAGCCAAAGGAGGCAGGTGGCGGGACTGGTGAGGCGGCGCCGTCCGCCTCGGACGACATCGAGGCACAGATCCGCGGCGAGCTTGCCGCGTTGCGGGCGCCGCGCAAGACGTCGACGCGCGTCACGGCGCTCGATACAGACACAGAGTGCATGTGCTTTGTGCAGTGCACACCGCCCATGGACGCTGCGCGCGTCGTGGCGCGCGTCCTGGAAGACGTGATCAAGACGGGCGAGTCGCGCTCGCGCTTTGTGCAGCGTCTCGCGCCGGTCGATGCGCTGTGCCGCGCCGACGTCGATGCGATCCGCGCGACGGCGACGCAGGTGTTGCCGCGCTACTTCCCCGCGGACCGGCCGCGCACGGTACGTGCATGGTGCTGACGCAGTACCGCATTGAGCCACGCATCCGGTCCCACACGTCGCTCTCGCGCGACGTCCTCATCCCGCTCGTGGCCTCGTGCATCCCGGATACGGCGGCGCACCGCGCCGACTTGGCGCACCCCGAGGTCGTGATCCTTGTCGAGGTACTCAAAAACGTGTGTGGCATCGGTGCCGTGGAGGACTACGAGCGGCTCGGCAAGCTGAATGTACAGACGCTGGCGCAGCGCAGCGGCCAGGCGGTCGCGACGTCGCGCGTGGCTCCTACGGATGCGGTGCACGGCACGAAGGCGAAGCCGGCGTCGCGTGCGGACGCGGGCGACGCACCGTAGCGCCTCATAGCGCCGCGCGGGCGTCCCACCGGTGGATGGCGGCGGCCAACGCGTCGACCTCGTCGTCCGTGTTGTTGGCGTGCAGGCAGATGCGGATGCGCTCCTCGCCGTGCGGCACGGTCGGGTAGGTGACGCCGCGCACGAGGAATCCCGCGCGCTGGAGGTGGGCGGCGAGCGCCTTGGCGTGCGGGGTGCGCACCGGCACGATCGGCGCGGGCGGTACCGGCCCGGGGGGCACGGCGCGCCCGAGCGCCGCGTACATGCGCCGCGTGCGTGCGTGCACAGCGGCCTGGCGCTGGGTATCATGGGCGAGCACGTCGAGCATGGCGTCGATCGCCGCGACGGCCGGCGGGGGCAGCGCCGTCGAGTAGATGAGCGGGCGCGCGTAGTTGAGCAGGTACTCGCGCACGAGCGGCGCGCAGAGCACCGCGGCACCCGCACACCCGAGCCCCTTGCCAAAGGTCACGAGACGCACGTCGGCGTCGTCGTACGCGCCGAGCTCCGCGACGAGGCCTGTGCCCTGCGGCCCATACACGCCTACGGCGTGCGCCTCGTCCACGAGCACGCACCGGCGGCCTGCTTCGGGGACATGTCGCGCGAGCACCTGCACCAGCTCACGCAGGCGGCACACGGTGCCGTCCATGCTATAGACACTTTCGAGGGCGAGGAACACGTTGGCGGTGCGCACGTCGAGCGCGGCGAGCACGGCGTCGAGGCTGGCGGGGTCGTTGTGCGCAAAGGCGCGGCACGTCTGCGCACGCGACGCACGCATCCCGTCGTGCATGCTCGCGTGCACGAGCGCGTCATACACCACGACGTCGCCCGGCTGCGGCAGCGTGGTGAGGAGCGACACGTTGGCGTCAAAACCGCTGTTGAACAGCAGCGCCGCCGGCGCGCGAAACGCCGCGGCAAGGCGCGTCTCGAGCGCGGTGTGTGCGGGCGAGTCGCCGTCCAGCAGGCGGCTGCCCGTGCTGCCGAGCGGCAGGCCGCGCGCGAGTTGCTTCGCGACGGCCGCGCGCGCCGCCGGCGCGGCGGAGAGCGACAGGTAGTCGTTGGACGAAAAGTCGATGCACTGCGCAAGGTGTGCGGCGGCGCGTGCGTCACCGAGGAGCAGGCGGCGGCGTGTGCCGCGCACCTCGCGCGCCGCCAGCGCGGCCGACAGCTGCTCGGCGAGCATCGCGTGGAGGAGCCCCTCCACTCCCCCAGCATGGACGGCGTCTATGCGGCCCAGGCCGCGGCGTGTGCGTTGCCGGACGGCGCGCGCGCGCTGGCGTGCACCGGTACGTGTGCCGCTGACGCAGACGAGACGCTGTACGTCGGCACCTCGTCGGGTGCCGTCGCCCGGTATGCGGTGCCGCGCGACGATGCGGCGTGGGCGGCGCCGACGACGGCGCAGGTGACGCGGCGCGCGGTCGAGGCGGTGTGCGTCGTGCCTGGCCTCGCGGACCTCGCGCTGCTGTCGGACGGCCAGGCCTGGCTGTGGCGTGCGGGCGACAAGCCCGTGCCGCTGCCCGCGTCCAAGGGCGCGCGGCGCCTCGCGGCGGCGTCGTGGTCCGAGTCGAGTGCGTCGGCCGCGCGGCGGCGGGGGCCGCGGGCGTCGCACGCGGTCGGCCTGCGCGGCATGGACGAGATTGCCGCCGAGCGCCGCGCGCCGCGCGCCGGCACGCACACCGTCGCGATGCTCGCTGTCGCGTGCAAGCGGCACCTCGTCGTGTACCGCTGGGTGGACGGCGTGTTCTGGGACCAAAAGACGCTGCACCTCCCCGCGGCGCCCGTCGCGCTCGACATCCTCGCGGGGCAGGCGGTGTTTGTGGGGTGCGCGCTAGATAGCTATGTGCGTGTGCCGGTCCCGCCGACGCACGCGTCGAGCGCCGCGTCGCTGCCGCAGCGCAACGCCGAGACGGGCGCGACGGCGCTCCTGCTCGGCGAGTGGACGGACGAGCGCGAGTGGCCGATGTATGCCGTGGCGCTGCCGCCGGCGCCCGCCGCAGAGGTGCGCGGGTGGGCGTGGATCGCGCGCCGCGACGAGCCGCTGGTCGCGGCACTCGGCGCCGACGTCCTGCTCGGCACCGAGCGCGGCGGCGTGCTCGTCGATGCGGCGGGCCGCGCGCGCGCCGCGCCGATGCTTGCGTGGGACGCGGTGCCGCGCGCCGTGGTGCATGCGCCGCCGTACGTCGTGGTGGTGCCGTCGGACGGCGCGCACGTCGCCGTGCACCTCGGCACGACGCTGCGTGCCGTGCAGACGGTCGCGCTGGACGCCGGCCAGGACGCGCGCATGGCCGCGGCGGGTGCATCGCACGTGTACGTCGGCGTGGGCGCACGCGCGGGCGCGTCGCTGCTCACGCTGCATGCGCGCGCGCTCGACGCACAGCTCGACGAGCTCGAGGGCGCCGGCGAGTTTGACGAGGCACTCGCGCTGCTCGACCGCCTCGGCGGCGCGCAGGCCGCGGCGTACGCGGCGCGGCGCACACACGTGCATGCGCTCGTCGGCCTGCAGCGCTTCGAGCGCGGCGCGTTCGACGCGGCGATGGACGTGTTCATCGAGGTCGACATGAACCCCGCGCCGGTGCTGGCGCTGTACCCCTCCGCGATCGCGGGGCGCCTCGCGCGCGATGCGCGCGTGTGGCGCAAGCTGTTTGGCGCGCGCGGCGGCGCGCCAAGTCCCGACGTGCACGCGGACGGCGCGCCGCGCGCGGCGCTCGACGCGCTCGCGCGCTTCCTCACCGACCGGCGGCGCGTGCTGCGCCCGCGGGCCGAGCGCCTCGCGAGCGCTGCGTCGTCGCAGGCGGCGCCCCGTGCCGATCCGCTGCAGGCGCTCCCGCCGTCGCTCGCGGCGGTGCGCGACGAGGACGTCGCGCTGGTCGCGCAGCTCGTCGACACGGCGCTGTTCAAGACGCTGCTGCACACCAAGCCCGCGCTCGTCGGCGCGCTGTGCCGCCTCGACAACTGGTGCGAGATTGGCGAGGTGCGTGCGCTCCTGCTCGAGCGCGGCATGGTCGACGAGCTCGTGTCGCTGTACCGCGCCAAGCACCTGCACCGCGACGCGCTTGCGCTGCTCACCGAGCGCGCGGACGCCGTGCCAGGCGCTCCGGATGTCGCGCCCGTCGTCGCGTACCTGCACACGCTCGGCGCCGCCGACACCGCGCTGGTGCTCGCGACCGCCGCGTGGGTTTTGCGCACGGACCGCCGCGCGGCGCTCGCCGTGTTCACCGAGGCGCCCACGCCGCTGCCCATCGAGCGCGTCGCGCCCGCGCTCGCCGAGCTCGATGGGCCGCTCGCGATCGCGTACCTCGAGCATGCGCTCGCGCACGGCGACGTGCCGCCGGCGCTGCACACGCGCCTCGCGCTGCTGTACCTTGCGGCGCCGGACGCGCCGCCAGACGTGCCGCCGGATGCGCTGCTCACGCACCTGCGCACGAGCGACGCGTACGACGTGCGCGCGGTGCTGGACGCGCTGCCGACGGCGCCCGCGTATGCGGCCGCGCGTGCGCTGCTGCTCGGCCGCCTCGGGCGGCACGAGGAGGCGCTGCGCCTGCTCGTTGCCGAGCGCGGCGACGTGCGTGCTGCCGAGGCGCACTGCGTCGCGCACCACGTAGGAAGCGCCGTGTGGCTCGCGCTGCTGCGCCTCGTGCTCGCGCACGCGACCGAGGCCGCGGCGCTCGGCGTGCTCGCGCGGCACGCGGCGCACGTGCCGCTCGCGGACGCGCTGCGCGTGCTGCCCGCGACGTGCCGTGTCGCGGACGCCGAGGCGTACGTGTGCCGGGCGCTGCGGGCTGGCGCGGCGGCGCGTGGCGGCGCGCGGGTGCACGCGCGCCTTGCGCAGCGGCGCGCGCGCGAAACGGGCGCGGCGCTCGCCGCGCAGCAGCAGCGTGCGGTGCGTGTCACCGACACGCGCACGTGCGCCGTGTGCCAGCGGCGGCTCGGCGATGCGGTGCTTGCGGTGCTGCCCGGCTCGGGGCGCACGCTGCACTACTCGTGTGCGCGCGGGGGCCTGTTGTAGTGGGTAGCTATGGCTCGGTGCGTGCGTGGATGTGGATGGGGCGCGTCTCGTCGCTGTTTTTCACCTCGTGCACGCGCAGGCCGACGTGGACGTCGGCGGCGCGCGTGCCGCGCGGCACGCGCACGCGCAGGAGCAGCTTCTGGCTCTGCTGTGCGGCGAGGTGCAGCGTGAGGGCGGTGCGTGCCTCGTCGCCGTGTGCGCGCGACGGGGGCCAGACGAGGGCGACCGCGTGTGCGGTGCCGGCGACGGTGCCGCCTGCGGGGCCCGTGTGTGTGGCGCCGTCGTGCTCGCTGCTGGCCTCGCTGCCGTGCTCGCTGCCGGCGTCGGTGCCGGCGGCGGGCGGGACGGGCGCGCCGAGGTGCTGCAGGCGCTCGCGGTACTTGGCGAGCTTGTCCGTGTTGCCCTTGCGCTCGGCGATCTTGAGCTTCTGGAGGAGCGTCTCGACCTCCTCCTCCTCCTCGCGCGAGAGGGTGCGGTGCGTCACCGAGTCGTCCGACGTGGCGACGAGCACGTCGAGCGGCACCGGGGGCACGAGCGACTCGTCGATGCGCACGACAAACGCGCGCGCCTTGTTCGTCGTGTTGCTCACGAGCACGCTCTCGGGCATGGACGCCTGCCCGGCGCGGCACGTGCCAAAGTCGAGCGCGCCGGGGTCCGTGGCAAAGTTGGCGACCTTGCGCACGGCCGCCTTGAGCACCACGGGCTGGTCGTTGTCGTGGTCCGCGATGTTCTCCACGAGGAGCCGCTCGTAAAACGGCCCCGACAGCGACGGCGAAAAGACAAAGTCGACGCCGCGCTTGCCGTAGCCCGGCACCACGCCGTAGCGCCCGAGGCCGAGGCGGATGTCGCCGCTCGCGATGCTGCCGCTCTTGCGGATGTAGTAGCGCAGCGCCCACTCGGACCGGTTCTGGATCCAGAGCTTGCGCTCGCGCTTCTCGCCCTTGTCCATCGCGCCAAAGTTGATGTGCGGCTGCCCGAGCTCGAGCATGCTGCGGCACACCGTCGAGCGCACCATCAGGTCGCGCACGGGCAGCTCGTCCACGTCGCGCCGCTGCAGCGCGGCAAACTCGGGCAGGTGCGCCGCGCGCGCCGCGTCAAACTCGAGCAGCCGCAGGAAGATGCGCGAGTCCTGCTTGCGCGCCGTGCCCTGGATGTGCGGCCGCGTCGTGCCGCTGGGGGTATACACCGCGACCACCTGCACCTCGGCGTGCGGCGGCACATGCAGCATGCCGATCGGCACCAGCTGCCCGCCCTCGATCGCCGCACGCAGCGCACGCTGCAGGTTGATCTCGGTGCGCACCACCCGCTCCTCCGCCTCGAGGCCGCGCAGGAAAAAGGTCGACAGGTTCGGCGACTGCGCCACCAGCGCCGCAATCAGCTCGTCCACGTCCAGGTGCGCCACCTCCGCGGGGTCCGACAGCATCGGCGCCGCCGCGCGCAGCTGCCCGGTCAGCGCAGGACTCGCGTCCGTGCGCGGCGCCGGCGCCGCCGGCTTCGCCGCGCGCGGCGGCGACGGCGTCGCCCCGCCGCGGCCCACCGCGGGCACCACCGACGCCGCGCCCGTGCGCCGCGCGGGCGCCGCCGCACGCGCGCGCGTGTGCCGCGCGTCGGGCGCGTCGTCGCCGTCGCGCGCCTGCAGCCGCTGCACACGCCGCGCCTTGGCCGACAGCCGCGCGGCGTCCACCGGCGGGCCGCTCGCGAGGTCGAGCGCCTCGAGGCTGTGCAGCAGCGTGCGGTCCTTGAACGTGACCGCGGCGCCGTAGCGGTACGTCACGCGGCCGCGCAGCCCGCGCTTGAGCGCCGCGCCGAGGTCGAGGCGCACGGGGCGCGCGGCGCGCGCCTCGTCGCGGCGCGCGGGGCGCGGCGTGCGCGGCGCACGGCCCGCGTGCGCGTCGGTGCGCGCGAGCGCGGTGGCGTCCGTCGAGATGGTCTCGAGGAAGCGCTCCTTGCGCTCGGTGCCCGCGCGCGGCCGCGCGCGGGCGTCGGTGTCGTCGCGCGCGCCGTCTGCGGCGGGCGGCGCATCGGCGTGCGGCGGCGCCTTGACGTACAGCACGAGGTCCTCGGGGTGCGCGACGCTCAGCTCGAGCACGAGGCGCTCCGCGCAGAGGTTCTCGATCGCAAAGCTGCGCACGCGCGACGAGTGGATGTTGACGTCGCCAAAGTCGAGGTAGTTGGCGCCCGTGCGCGTCAGGATCCGGTAGAAGAGCGAGTGGAAGCTGACGCGCTGCAGGTCGACGTTGCGCGCGCGCACCTCAAAGATCTGGTCGTTCGGCCGGTTCAGCAGGTTCATCACGGTGATCTGCTTGCGGTATGCGTCGTTGACGCGCCGCGGGAAAAAGTCCATGCGCACCTCGACCGTCTGCCGCGCAGGCACCGTGATCGGGTCCATGTACATGCTCAGCACCTTGCTCACAAAGCGCAGCAGGATCCGCGTGCTCAGGTCCGCGTGGTTCGTCACCGCAATCTGCCCGGGCTTGCGCGTGCCGACGCCCGCGACGCCAAAGTCGACCACCTTGGGCGACACCGAGATGAACGGCGTGCACGTCCGCAGGTGGCAGTCGATCGTCTGCCGCTGCATCCCGCCGGGCGCGCGCGCATTGTCGCGCAGGCGCGCGTGGTCCAGGTAGATGCGGAACGCCGCCTCGCGCAGGCGCCCCGCGCTGTACGTCGCGTCGAGCGCCTCGCGCGGCGGGCGGTGCGACACCACCACACGGTACTGCGCACCCGGGCGCAGCACCAGCTCCTCCAGATGGTTGTGCTGCGACTCTCCGGCGCCACGCAGCATCGCCACCGGGTCGTGCATCCGCCGCTGCGCCGACACGGGCGGCGCGCGCTGCGCCGCCGCCAGCGCACTCACCGAGTACGACGCCAGCCGCGCCGGCTCACGCTCCGCGCCCAGCGCACCCTCGCCGAGCGGCGCAATGCGCGCCGCCGGCACACCCGCCTCCGCCTCGCGCGCCGCCTCGGGCTCCGGCGAGGCGACACGCGAGCCCGCCTGGGAGGCGTTCGACGACGCCGCGTCGCTCTCGTCCGCGCCCGGCGGCGTCGCAGCGCGCGGCGGCGACGCCGCCTGCCGCGCACGCGCCGCGGCGGTCGTCGACGAGCCGCCGAGCGGCACGTCGTCGTCGCCCGAGTCCACGTCCGGCGTGCCGGGGCCCTCGCCGTCGTCGTCGGTCGTGTCGCGCGCCTGCGCCAGGTCCGCGAGCTGGAACGTGACCTCCACGTCCTTGTCCGCCTGGAAGCGCACGTCGAGCGGCACGTCCGCCGTGTTCTTGAGGATGAGCAGCTGCCGCGTCCACTGTCCGCCGCAGCAGTCGCCAAAGTCGAGCGGGCACGCGTTGAGGATCGCCAGCGCCTCGTCGGACGTCGCGCCGAGGATGTTCGCCCGGATCAGCACACGCACCGACTCGCTCTGCGCGTGCAGGTTCACCAGCGTCAGCGTCTGCTCGTAGTTCGCGCACGGCGCACGCGGCTCCAGCACCACCGCGAGCGTCCGCGTGGCGTGCGCCGCAAGCGGCACCGGCGCATACGCCGTGCTCGCCTTCGGCGCCGCCACGAGCGGCAGCGCACGCCCGTCCGCCAGGTCGACGACGTGCACACGCGGGTCGCGCCCGTCCTCCGCATCGTCGCCCTGCCGCTGGAACTGCGCAAAGCACTCGATCGCCGAGCGGTTCGTCAAATGCAGCGTGCGCGACACCGACTCGCCCACCACCACATCGCCCACATCCAGCACCAGCGTCCGCTCGCGCCCAGCCGCCGCCGCACGCTCCGCACGCTCGCCGTCCGCGCCACGCGGCGGCGCATGCGCCAGCGCCAGCGTCACGTCCACCGCCGCCGTGCTGATGTGCACAGGCAGCGCCGTCGTCCGCCCGCCAACGTCCACGCCCAGCGCCGTGCGCAGGTGCACAAGCTGCGTGCCGATCTCGCGCTCCGCCGCACTCGCCACCTCGCGCACACGCACCTCGACGTACAGCACACGCCGCTCGTGCGGCACCAGCGTCAGGCTCGTCACCGTCTCGAGGTTCGCTGCCATGTGCCGCATCGCCCGCAGGTGCGCCGGCGACAGGCCGTCGGCCCGCACCCACGCAACCGTGTTCGTCGCCTCCGACGCCGCCCACAGCGGCGTGGGCGGCGCCGCGTTCTGCGCACGCAGCTGCGTCCACCGCACGCCGGGCGCACCATGCAGCGTCACGCTGCACGCATCGTCCGTGGGGTTGTGCAGGACCACTTCGCGGATCGACGACGCATCGTTGTTGTACACGTCCGCAAACGCCAGCGTCGCAGGCACTACATCAGGCACATCAAAGTGCACCGCCGCCGCATGCGCGTCGTGCGCAGGCGCCACAGACGCCTCGTCCTCGGACCCGGTGCCCTCGTACGCACACGACGCCGTCGCCCACGCCGCAGGCGCATCGGCGTCCACAGGCGAGCTCGCTCGCTCGCCCGCGGCGGGCGCAGCCTGCGCCGCATCCTCCGCAGGCACACGCGCGCCCATCTCGGCAGGGGGGCCGCTCACGTCCATCACCGCGCCATCGCTTCGCCGCGCGTGACCGCTGGCGGGGAAGCCACGGCCCTCGCCGCTGCGCAGATCGGGCGCAGCCGATCGGCCGATCGGGAGGCAACGGGGGAGGCCGCCGGGGCCGCTTCGCAACTATATATAATACTGGCTCGCATCCGTCTTGTACGCCGCCGCGGACGGCCGCGGGTGCGCGAGGTCGCTCGCAACCGTCGCATGCGACGTCGTGTACATCGTCCGGCTGCTCTCGACGCGCGGCATCGCACGTAGATCATTCAGCTCGCGCAGAATCGATGCATCACGCACCCGCTCGGCACCCGCCGCACCCTTGCCCTGCGTCGGGCGCCGCGCTCCATCATCGGTCGACGGCACAAACGCAGACAGCCGCGCACGCACCGTGTGCGACGGCGGTGGGCCCCGCGCGCCCGCTCCGCGCGTCTCGCCCGCACGACCAGGCGACTCGGGCACCGAGCCCAGCGTCGGCGTCCGCCGCGCGCCGCTCGCACTGCGCTGCACCGGCACGCGCGGCGCCTCGGCACGCCGCCGCGGCACGGGCGGAAGCGGCGCACGCTCCCCCGCGCCGCTGCGCTCCTGCGACGCAGACCAACTCGCCTTGAGCGCCGCGACGCTGCCGCTGGGCACCAGCGGCGCCCGCGTCGCCGCGGGCGGCGTCGGCAGCGTCCGCCGCCCAGGCGACGCAGGGCGCCGCCGCGGGCGCCGCCGGCTGCGACATCGACGTCGGCAGACGCGCCGCAGGCGCCGCGGGCTGCGGCAGAGGACGCCGCGCCGACGGCGACGCCGGCGACGCCGGCACCTGGGGCTGCGGCAGGCTCCGGGGCGACCGCGGCGGCGACCGCGGCGGCACCTCGTGCTCCGCACGCATCGGCGCGGGCGGCACGGCCAGTGCCGCCGTCGCGCGCGCCGGCGACGCACAGCGCTCGCGACGCACCTCGGCGTCGGCGGCCTGCAGGCGACCGGCCGCCTCGGTGCTGCGCGGGCGGCGCTGCTGCACGGCCGGCGCCGGCGAGCGCGCACGCACCCCAGGCCCGCCCGGCGACGTGCCGCGCGCCGGCTCGTCGGCCAGGCTTGGCACCTCGGCGTCCTCGCCTTCGACCATCGCCGCGAGCTGTGCAATCTTGTGCGCCTGCATCTGGACGCGCGTCTGCCACCCGTCCACGCTCTGGTTGAGCGTGGTGATGAGGGCCTGCTGCTGTGCGATCTGCGCCTTGAGCGCCGCGACGTCGTCCGGGCGCGCCGGCTCGGGGGACGCGCCCGTCGACCGCGTGCGCAGCGGCACCCGCGGCGGCGTCATGTCCTTGCGCGCACGCATCGGCGAGGCCAGCGGGCGCTCGGGCAGCGAGTTCATGTCGCGCGTCGCGCGCTCCTCGGCGAGCGCGCGCTCGAGCGCCGCAATGCGCGCATACAGGTGCGCCGCGTCTTTTTCGTCCGCATGCACCGGGTGCGTCGCACCGACCAGTTCGCGAAACTCGCGGTGCGCCTCGTCGGTGGCGTGGGCCTCGCGCGCCTCGCGCAGCGCACGCGCCGCCTGCGCGGCGTCGGCACGCGCGGCGTCGGCGTCGGCGTGCGCCGCCTCCGCTTCGGCACGCGCGGCGTCGGCGTCGGCCTGGGCCGCCTCGCACGCCTCGCGCCACTCGTCCGCCTCGGCACGCGCGGCGTCGGCCTCCTCCTGCGCGGCCTGCGCCTCGGCACGCGCGGCCTCGGCGTCGTCGCCCCAGGCGGCCTCGCGACGCACCGCCTCGGCATCGGCGCGCGCCTCGTCGGCATCGGCGCGCGCGTCCTCGGCGTCGGCGCGCGCGACGTCGGCGTCGGCGCGCGCCTCGTCCGCCTCGGCACGGAGCACGTCGAGCTCGGCACGCACCTCGGCGATCGCAATCTGCACCTCACGCACCTCGGCGTGCGCATCGTCGGCCTCGGCCAACGCCTCCTCGGCCCGCAGACGCGCGGCGCTCAGCTCCTCCTGCAGCGCATGTACCGCGTCGTGGTGTGCCTCGCGCGCAAGACGCAGCTCCTTGCGCAGCGACGCCAGCTCCGCATGGTGCGCCAGGTCGGACGACGTGCCCGGCGTCCACGGCACGGCGCCGGTGCTGCGCGCAGGCAGGTCGCTCATGCGCGGCCCACGGCGCGGGGACGCCGCCACGTCGTCTACGCGCAGGTGGCTGCGCTGCGGCGTCTCGGCGGCGACGTTGCGGCTCGTGAGGATGAGCCGCGTGAGGTGGTCAATCTGGGCCTTGAGGCCCTGGCGCGTCTCGCGCAAATCGGCCACCTGCTGCGCCTCGGCAGCGTGCTCGCTGCGCAGCGCCTCGAGATCCGCGGCGCGCCGCGGAGGGGTATGGGGCGGCGAGTCGGTCGACACGGGGGCACTGGCGCCCGCGCTCGCCTCGAGCCGCGCACGCAGCGTGTCGAGCTCGCGGCGGTACTGCTCGAGCAGCGCCTTGTCGTCGACCGTGACGTGCTTCTGCGCCTTGGTCACCACCATCTTGCACCGCCGCCCAAACTTGAGCGTCGACAGCGTCTCTTGTGCGGCGCTGCTCTCCTGTGCAATGGTGCAGATCACCGCGACGCGCGCATCGCCGCTCAGCGACGTCTGCAGCAGGCGCGTCAGCTTCGAGTCGCGGTAGGGGATGTGCGCATCGGCGTGCGCGCCCGGCTCGGTGAGCTTTGCAATCACCGTGCCGAGCGTCAGGAGCGACTTGTTGATGTACGCGCCCTCCTTGCGGCGCGCCAGCTCGCTCGCCGCCCGTTCGCTGCCGGCCAGGTCGATCAGGTTCAGCTGCGAGACGCGCACGCCGCCCTGCGCCGCCTCGCGGCTCTCGATCGTGAGCTGGAACACGGAGTGCGAGCGCGAGCTGCGCGTGTTCCAGTCGGTTGCGCCCACGTGCCGCGCCGCCTCGCCGCGCTCGAGCAGCGCCAGGACCTCGGCGGGGGTCGTGACGACCTCTTCGTGCAGGTTCGCGAGCGTGATGCGCCCGCGCTCCTCGACGATGCGCGGCGCGGGCGCCGCCGTGCGTGTCGGTGTCGCAGGCCCGCGCGACGGCGTGGCGCCCGCCGCGCCGCCCGCGCCAGGCGGCGCAAGCAGGTCCTTGAGCGTCTCGTTGTAGATCTCCAGAAACGACACCCGCAGCAGAAACTCGCGCTCAGGCGCGTCGCGGATCATCGCAAATACGTCGTGCACCGCACACGGGATCACGCCAGGCTCGTCGCGCGTGCCGCTCATCGTGTGCGTCTTGCCCGAGCCCGTCTGGCCGTAGGCAAACACGGTGCCGTTGTAGCCCTCCATCGCGGCGCGCACCACGGGAAACACGGCGCGGTCGTAGAGGCACTCGGTGCGCTCATGGCCCAGCACCAGGTGGTCAAAGCGAAAGTCGTACGCGGCCGCGCTGCGCTCGTCGTCGTCCGACGCGGGCGCCGCCCCGCCCGCACTGCTCCCGGCACGTTTCGCGAGCGCGGGGTGCTGCGGCGTAGGCGCAATGCGCTGGCTGCTGGCGTCCACCGTCCATACACTCTGCTCTTCCTCTGAAGGACGCAGACGCACACACACGGCGACGTTCTCGCGTGCGCCCGCCATGACGTCCGCCGCGGGCATCACACGAAGGACACAGGCAAGAGGCACGGCGCGCGCCTCCACTGGCCGTGTTGACCGCGAAAACAACATCTACGCGTCAACACACCTCCACGCGTCGTGCTCTGGGCGTGATGGACTCGGAAAACACGCCGCTCACGCCGCGCGTGCCGCGGCACGCCAAGGTGCAGCGCACGCTGTCGCCGAAGCGCGTTGCACGCACCTACACCACACACGAGCGCCGCATTCCGTTTGCGCCGCTCAACCAAAACGACCCGCTCGCCGCGCAGCTCGACGCCCTGTCGCTCCAGCCGGCGCCCACCGAGCGCCCGCGCTTCCTGCGCTGGATGCCGAAACGTGTCGCATCAGGCCTGAGCCGGCGGAAGTCAGCATCGCACGCGCCCGCCGCGCCGCGCGGCACGTCGCGCCGCCTCACCCCGGCGCTCGCCGTCCACCGTCTGCGGGCCGCACCCGCCGCGCACCTGCCGGTCGACTCGGTGCGCCAGGTGCGCGTGGCGCTCGCTGCCGAAAACGACGTGTGGATCCATGCGTTCGTGTCGGATGGCGGGTACGTTGCGATCCTCGACCGCCTGCGCGAGGTGCTCGCGATGGAATGGCGCGAGGAGCAGCACGACGACCAGCTCCTCGACGAGCTCGTACGGAGCGTCGTGGCGCTCGGCACGCACCCGCTCGGCATCGCAGCTATGGCGCAGCATGCGCCCGCGCCGTTCGACGCGCTCGGCACGCTCCTCTTCTCGCCCAAACGCCCCGCGGACCTCGAGACGCGCCGGCGGATCGTGCAGCTCTGGACGCTCGGCACCCAGCTCGACATACCCCTGCCCAGCACGGCCCACGCGCCCAGCGCCGAGCGCGCGCGGGCTTGCAAACCGAGCGGCGTGCCGTACGTGCTGCAGCTCCTGCACGTCACGCCGCCTGCCTCGGATACCATCGAGCTGGTGCCTCGCAAAGTCCGTCCGATGCGCCCGTACGTCGCCGAGCTGCAGACGCTCTGTGCCGAATTCTTCTGGATCTTTTGCCACGACGAAAACGTCGTGCAGGACTACGACTCCATCGACCTCACCGAGGCGCAGCGGCCCCGCATCCCGAGCGGCATGACCGGCTCCGTCGAGTCCGAGGCCATGCGGTATGCCACCGCGCACCTCGAGCTGCTCTGTAGGCTGCTGGCGCACCTCCCGACCGACGCCGGCGCTCAGCTGTGTGCCGACCTGCGCGAGGGAGGCATGAACGACGTGCTCGACACCCTGCGCAAGGCCTCCGTCGAGTACTACCCCGCGCTGCACGTCGCTCTCGCTCATATCCATGCACAGATGCGTGCGGCGTCGGGCGCGGCGCCCCCGGCCCGTACGACGCCGCCAACGCACCCGGCCGCCGCGCCCACGCCGGCGCCTGCGCGCCCCGCCTCCGTGTACGGCGCGCCCGGCAGTCCGCTCGGCCTCGGGCGCCCGCCGAACCCCGTGCCACCCGCCGACCCCCTGGCCTCGCCGTGTCCTGCGCCCGTCGCGCGCGTGCGCATCACCTCGATCACGTCGGAGCGCAGCACGTCGGTGTGCAAGCCGTCCAGCTCGGCCGCGCCGCCCTCGCTGCCGTCGCCGCCGCCCTCGCCGCCTGCGCACGGGATGCTGGGCGACGTGACGTGGGAGCAGATCCGTTACTAGATACCCCGCCGTAGTTGGTTCCCCACCTCCACCTCCATGGCGCCGTCGCCGTCGCCGCTCGTCGCGCTGCTGCTCGTGACGAGCTCGTCGCGTGGGTCGCACATCGTGTTCCAATGGCCGCGGAAGCCGAAGCTCGTGAAGCGCTACTCGCGCATGCGCTACTTTGCTGAGAAGGAGGAGCTGGAGGACGAGCTGCTCGAGACGGGGGCGACGCACCCCGAGTACCTCGACTCCTCGGATACCGCGTCCGATAGCTCGGACTCGGACTCGTCGGAGGCCAGTTTCAAGCAGGGCGCGGCGCTGCTGGGCCAGGAGGACGACGAGCGCAAGCCGCGCGACACGGTGCCACCCGCGCACCTCACCGGGCGGCGGAACAGCAGCTCGCAGCGCTCGCGGCCATCGACGCGCAGCTGGAGCGTGTCGCGCGCTGCGCGCGCACGCACGTCGCGCAGCGACGACGAAGTGCGGCGCATGCGCTCCTTTACGACCTACCTGGGCTTCGATCTCGAGATGCTCGCGGCGATCCTCAGCCCGAAGCGCGAGCAGTGCCATCACAAGTTCGAGCTGGTGATCGACGACCTGGCCTTTTTGGGCCACCCGGTGTACTTTGAGCGCGACGAGCGGCACAAGCGGGACGCCCACAGCCTCTCCGAGTTCAATCTCGTGATGGTCATCGATCGCCCCGATACGCTGCCGGCGCTCCCCGGCACGGACTCGTCGATCTGGACGCACCTGTACTACACGCTGCTCTTCAAGATCACCGCCGTGCTCTACGCCGAGCAGCTGCGCTCCGCCTACGTCAGCGAGGAGACCGCCGCGCTGTTCGCGCTGCGCGAAGAGTGCCTCCAGCACGGCAGCTGGTTCCAGGACTACCTCGACGCGGCGCTTGCGCGCTCGAGCCTCGCGCGTGCGCTGCGCGAGATGCAGCGCGCAATCGCGCACAACCGCGACACGGTGGTGTGTGTGAACGAGGTGATCGACTTGCACCTGCAGCTCCCGCTGCTGCTTATGCAGCCGGACCAGGCGAGCAAGGTCGGCGAGCTGCAGCGCGTCCTGGACGCACAGGACCCAGTGGTGCAGCGCGGCGACGGCCCCGAGCCGCGCGATCCGGTACGCACGCTGTCGGCGCTCGGCGCGCTGCCTGGCTCTGCGGCCGAGCAGACGCTGCAGGACTGGACGCGGACCACGGGGCCGTTCCTCGAGCCGTGGAAGACGCTGCTGCTCCCCGACGTGCCCGCGGAGACGATGGAGCAGTGCGACACGATCTACGAGTTTGCGCGCCCACTCATCGAGTGCTTCACGCCGAGCCTGCGCGGCAGCCGCACGTTCCTGCAGGCCGCCGAGGCGCTGCAGTGGGACCTATACAAGGAGGTGTACCCGATGGTGCGCCACCTCATCTACTACACCAAGGCGCGCGTCGTCTCGGTGCCGCGCATCCAAGGCACCTACGCGCTCGACCCCACCTTCTGCATGGAGCGCCTGCCGAGCCTCGAGGTGAGCTGGTCGACGTCGTTTCCCATGATGCGGTGCCTGCCACAGTTCCTCGCGAACCTCTCGGCAGAGGTCAAGCCGTTCATCGCGCACTTTGCGCCGCGCATCAACCACACGCTGTGCCTCGACACGCTTGTGTGGCTGCTGCGCCACAATGTCGTTGTGCATGTGCACAAGCACCTGCGCCTCGTCATCACCGCACACGACCAGGAGCTCGCGTACAAACTCCGCCAGAAACGCCTCGAGCAGCGCGCCCAGCGCCCGCACGCGGCCGACGGCGACGAGATGCTCATTGATACCCTCCGCAGCCAGATGCAGCGCGGCACCAACGTCCCCGAGCGCCCGGCCAACGCACGGCGGCGCGTGCACCGCTCACTGTCGCGCTCCGAGTCGAGCGACTCGAGCGCGGACGAGTGGCCGGGCATGGAGCCGATCGCCTCGGCCCAGGCGGCCTTGCGTGCGCCGCCGCGTCGGCGGTCGCAGCCCTACTTTTCGGCAGAGGACGAGCACGAGACCGAGCTGGACGACGACGACGACCTCGAGGACCTCATCCCCAACGGCGTGCCGACGCCCGTGCTCATCACCGACCCGAGCCGCGCGACGCGCCGCGAGAACGAGTGGATCTCGGCGATGCTCCATGGCAAGCACGCATGGTATACCCGCTGGTTCCTCCGCCTGATGCCCTACCTGAACGGCAAGCACACCATGGAGGAGATCGTCGCGCGCGAGCGCCTGCGCCGCCGCGACCTCAAGCTCATCATGAGCCAGTTCGAGGCCAACTTGCTCGTCTTTTCCCACCCATAGCCTCCACCCCTTGACGCACCTCCACCTCAACGACGCGTCGCGACGCGTCTCGCACGATGGACGACGTCGACGCCGAGTTTGACGACGCGCTCGACGCGAGCGTCCTCGCGCAGCTCGACGCGCTCGAGGCCGCGCATGCGCCCGCGGATGACGCGATCGACCCCGAGATGGAGCAGCAGCTGCTCGACGCCTTCGACGCGCTAGACGACGAGGTGCAGGCGCAGAGCCGCACGGCGCCGAGCCGCGCCCCGCTCCAAGCGCGCCGCGCAACGCCGTCCAGCACGCCGTACACGCGGCCTACCGACGCATCCAAGGCACCCACACACAAGGCGCCGGGCCCGCCGCGCCCGTCGCTCCCCGCCTCGTCCCCCGCCGGCCTCACCCAGCAAGGGCTGTGGGGGCACTCGTATACCCCCACGGCCGTCGAGTCGTCGCAGGGCACACTCTCCGTCGCGCCCGTTCCCCCGTCTGCGAGCACGGGCGGGTTTGCGTGGACCGCCGTCAAGGTGTGGGACCACAGCATCTTTGTGCATGGCAACCGCGTCACGAAGCCGTCCGGCGACGACGAGGCCGACACGCTGTACGAGCGGCGCGCACCGCTGCCGTCGCCGCCTTCCGAGCGCCCCATGAAGCTGGCGATTGACCGCGCCGCGGCACAGACGTGGATCTATCCCGTGAACAAGCCGCTGCGCACCTACCAGCTCAACATTGTGCAGAAAGCGCTCTTCCACAACGTGCTTGTTGCGCTGCCGACGGGCCTCGGCAAGACGTTCATCGCGGCGGTCGTGATCCTCAACCTGTTCCGCTGGTTCCCGGAAGGCAAAAGTAAGTGCCCCACTGACGCAGTCATCTTTGTCGCCCCCACCCGCCCCCTGGTCACGCAGCAGCAGCAGGCCTGCCACAGCATCTGTGGCCTCCCGTGGGACACGGCCATCGAGCTCACGGGCAGCACGCGCCGCGCGCTGCGCGACGACGAGTGGCAGACGAAGCGCATCTTTTACATGACGCCGCAGACATTCGAGAACGACCTGCTGTCCACGACATGCGACCCCCGCGACGTGGTGTGCGTCGTCGTGGACGAGGCCCACCGTGCGACGGGCAACTATGCCTACTGCAAGGTGATCCGCCACCTCATGTATCACAATCCGCACTTCCGCGTCCTGGCCCTCACCGCGACGCCGGGCAGCCATGCGGACAAGGTCCAGGAGGTGGTCAATAACCTACACATCAACCGCATCGAGATCCGCACCGAGGACGCCCTCGACATTCAGCCCTACCTTCACACCAAGCACGAGCAGCTTGTCCGCGTGCCGCTCGGCGATGCGGTCGGCCACCTGCGGGCCGCGTGGGTGGCGCTGATGCGCACCTTTCACGACCCGCTGCTCAAGCACGGCGTGCTGCGGAACGCGGACACCGGTGCACTGCGCTCCTTTGCCGTGCGCGCGGCGGCGAACGACGCACACGGCCGCGCGATCCTCGCCGAGAAGCCCTACCTGCGGGGGAGCCTCACGCAGCTGTCCAACATGGCGCTCGCGCTGCAGTACCTCGCCGAGGAGTCCGTGCGGGTGTTTTGCGACCGCGCGCAGGCAATCGTCGCGCCGAGCAAGGGCGGCGCCAAGAAAGACCAGGTGTTTTCGCCGCGCAACCCCGCGTTCCAGGCGTACATCCTCGCGCTCGAGGGCGTCCAGCACGAGCTGGTGCACCCCAAGATGCAGGCGCTCCTCAATGTGCTCCTCGACCACGTCGCAGCACACCCATCGACGCGCGTCATGGTGTTTTGCTCGTACCGCGAGGTGGTCACCGAGATTGTCGCGCTGCTCCAGGAGCACGGCCTGCGTGCCACGCCGTTCATCGGCCAGGCCACGGACAAGAAGGGCAACCGCGGCTTCACGCAGAAGGTCCAGGAGCAGATCCTCGCCGACTTCCAGAAGGGCACCTTCCAGGTGCTCGTCGCGACGTCCATCGGCGAGGAGGGCCTCGACATCGGCGAGGTGGATCTGATTGTGTGCTACGAGGCAGTGCGCGACTCGGTGCGTGCGCTGCAGCGCGTCGGGCGCACCGGGCGCATACGCGACGGACGCATCGTCGTGCTCATGACCGAGGGGCGCGAGGAGCACAACTGGCAGCACTCCAAGGACTCGTACAAGAGCGTGCAGCGCCTCGTGCGCTCCGCCAACATCATCGAGCTGTACACCGACGTGAGCCGCTTGGTCCCGCCCGAGATCCGACCCGAGCCCGTCATGTGCGAGGTCGAGCAGCCGCCGTTCGATCCGCGGCCCCTGCAGCGCGCAGCGCCGTCACGCGCCAAACCGAAACGCACCAAAAAGGCGGCGGCCGCACAAACCGGAACGCAGCAGACCACACTCGCTTTCTGCAGCGCCAACGAGCTGCGCCGCACACGTCGCGACGAACACCGCGAAGGAGACGACGAGGCGGACGAGGTGCCACCCCCGTCGCGTTCCTCAGAGCGCTTCGCGAACCTGAGTGACGACTCGGACGACGCAGAGATCGCGAGCGGCCTGCGCATCTCGTCGTCAAGCAGTGCGTATACGTGGCCGACGTCGACCGCCAAGGCGTCGTCGCCGGCATCGACCGGCCAGGCACCGTCGCCGGCATCGACCGGCAAGGCATCGCCTGCCGCTTCCATCGGCAAGTCATCGCCTGCTGCGTCCACCAGCCAGGGATTGGCCGCTGCACCAGGCCTCTCGCGCACGGCAATGCGTGCGCCGGTGCTGCCGCGGCCCAAGACAAACGCCGCCTCCCCTCCAGCCGCCTCACTGGGCCCACCCCATGTACATACCCATGCGCCGACCTCTGGCCCACCCCAGCGCACCCCCTCAGTCAAACGCACGCTGGGCGCCCGCCGATCCACCCGGCCGCCGGCGCCCCTGCACCCGCCGTCGCCGCCAGCGCCCGCGCCGCCGGACGCTCCCCGCCCCACGCCATCGCCGGCCGAGCTCGCCGACGCATGGCACATTGGCTCCTCGCCCGCGCCGCTCCCTCCGCACACGGCCGGCGAGCGTCGGTTTGCGCCGCACCCGCTGGTGGCGCAGCTCGCCAAGCAGGCTTCCGACTCCCCGCCCAACGCACCCGACGCGGCTCGCACCGCTTCCGCCGGCCCGGTTGCGGATGAGGCGGCCCGTGCGCAGTCGGCGCCGCTCTTCCTCTTGTCCCAGGAATCGGACACGGACGCCGACGAGGCGGCGGTCCCTGTGCCCTCGTCTTCCGTTGCGTGTGCGGCTACGGGGTCGTCGTCGCTCCGCGTGCCGTCGTCGCCGCTACGCCCACCTGCGCGCCACAAACGCCGCCGCACCGTTGACCAGCCGTCGCTCTTTATCGAGGAGGCCGAGCGCGAGACGGACAGCGACGTGCACGGCGAGTCCGACGAAGACGACTCCGGGCCCGGCTCCTCTGACGAAAACGACGAGGACCGCGCGGCGGTCGGCGACTTTGTCGCGACGCAGCACGAGGGCTACAACCAAGAGGCCATCTACCTGCAGTCGCTCCTATCGCAGCGAGCCCCTACACCCTTCCGCGGGCGCGACCGGCTGCAGGAGCTGCTTGCGCGCCGGCGCGCGCTGCAGCCGTCGTCCGAGGCGGGGTACTCGGACGAGGACGCCTACTCGAACGATTCGTTCGTGGTGGGCGACGACGAAATTTCATGGATGGAAAGCAGTGATGTATAGACGCCAGGCTACGTAGGCACCTCGACCGTGACCACTGCATCGTCACGGCATCCCGCGGCGCCGAGCAGATTCGCGTGGTCGCCTGCGCGGAACGTAATCACACTCGAGGAGCCCGCAAAGATGGTGTCTGGGTGAGCCATGCACATACCCTTCTCGCTGCCCGTGCGATTCGCTGCAATCAGCGTCGTGCGGTGGCCCTCGTGGCCCGGCTCGCCCATGCCAGGCACCCACAGCGGGATGCATCGCGCGACCCAGTAGTTGATCGTTGTGACGCTCGGCTGGTTGTGCTTGGGGTCTGTGCGGTAGGTCTCGTGCTCCTCTTCTGGCAGGAGCCAGTTCATGGGGAGCACGAGCAGGTCGACCTTGTTCTTGTCGCAGTAGTGCGCAAGCTCGTACTTTTCAAAGTCGGAGTCGAGCAGGTAGGCTGCGGTCAGGCGCACACGTACGGTTCAGGTCCATGCAGATTGCCACGCAGATCCGCCCAAGGCGCGGCACGTCCACGTACGAAAAGCCGCGGCCCTCGTCGGCCCACGGTGTGTCGGCCTCGAAGAGAAAGTGCTTGCGGAAGACGTTGGCTAGGTTGCCCTGCGGGTCTACCAGCATCGCCGAGTTGAACGCCTGGTCGCGCACCTTGGGCAGGTACGTCGAGGTGGCCGCCTCGAGCGCCTGCGGAGTGCGTGCGTCCACAAGGCCTTGGGCGAGCTGGCAGTCTTCGAGCGCTTCGGGCGACATGCGCTCGGGGAAGCCAGCCACCACGTAGCAGTTGAATTGCTTCGCCAGCGACGTCGCGAGCGCATACGTCGCGCCCTCGCCGCGGTACGGCAGTTCAAGAAGCGGCGCAATGTGGTCAAACGAGTCGAACAGGTAGCCTGGGTCAGTGCGCACCTTCGTACCGGTCAAGGCCATCTCGGGCAGGACGAGCAGGTCGATCGAGCCAGGCGCAACACTGGGTGAGTGGCCAAGCACGCACCTCTTGAGCATGTTGCGAATGTGCGCGGCATTCTCCTCGCACTTGCCGGGCTGCGGCGCAAACTGCACCAAGGCGACGCGCATGGTGGTGGGCCCCGTGCGGGCGGTTCCTCCACTTCACGACGATGGTCACCCAGGCAGAGCTCGAGGCCGCGATCCACGAAAAAGTCGGGCAGATCAACACGCTGTTCGTCGCCGACGTGTCGGGCGGGTGTGGCCAGGCATACGACGTGGTGCTTGTCTCGGACCAGTTCGAGGGGATGCCGACGCTGAAGCGGCACCGCCTCGTGAACGATCGCCTGAAGGACGAAATTGCGGCGATGCACGCCTTCTCGCAGAAGACGTACACCACGCAGCAGTTTGCCGAGCTGCGCTCCAAGTACGCGCACCAGAACCCCTCGGTGATGCCCGCGAGCGGCGCGGCGGCGCCCGCGCCCGCGGCACCGACGCCGCAAACGGGGCCCGCCGACAGCGTCAGCGGCGGTGCACCTCCGCTCGTCGCGCCGATGCCGCACGCCGCGGCGCCGGGCGTGCTCGTGCCCGAGCTGCGCCTCACGCCCGATGAGAGCGGGCCGCGGATCGGCGCGGCGGGTGCCTCGGCGATCGAGCGCGGCAGCTCGCCGGTGGACATGCATGTGCCGCAGCGCGTGCCGGCGAGCGTGCCAGGCATCTCGCGCCTGCACTACAACCGGATCTCCAGCGTGGAGTTCTGGCTCAACCTACGCAAGGAGCTCGAGGAGCAGTTCCTGCACGCCGATGCTATGGACCTGGACTCACCGGGCACCGCCTCGCCGAGCGCCTCGCGCCGCCCGCCGGGCGAGGCCGAAGTCGAGCGCCTGTTTGAAGACTTCTTCCTCACCCAGAAGCACCACCTGAGTGCGAGCGACATTGCGCGTATCCGCGACGCGACGGGCATGCTGGGTATGGCTGGCGCCTAGACAGTCTATAGCGACGTATCCATGGGTTCTTCGGGCACAGGAAGGGGCGCGGCCGCGGGCGGCGCAGGTGCCGCGCGCTCCGCCAACCACGCGTCCCGTGCGTCGCACCACCGGCGCACGCTCAGCTTGCGTTCGTCCAGGAGCGACGCATACACACTAGCGCGCTCGGCCGTCGTCGCAAACGGTGCGCCGCCCGACCCGAGCGCGGCGGCGGCCGGCCGCTTCTTGGCAGTGCGTGCGAGCGCGGCGGGCGTGAGGCGCCCCGTCGTGGTGCTCACGCCGCTCCCGTCGATCCAGCGCACAAAGTCCTCCATCTCGGCATCCAGGCCGAGGCGCGCGCGGATGCACGCGAGGCACCCGAGCGGCGTCTGCACTGCGTCGAACGCGGGTGGCGCCGTATGTACGGCGGGGGCGTCGCTCGCCGCGGCAAGCGCCTCGCACAGCGACACGAGCGCGACGCGGTGCGCACCGCACAGCGGGCACTGCGCGCGCGTGCTTTTTTCCGCGAAGCGGAAGCGGTACAGCCCTGCGCGCGCAATCAGCCACGCATGCACGCCGGGCGGCACAACGAGGTGCCGCCGCGCACGCGTCAATGCGACGTACATGTGGTTCACCTCGTCGCACAGCGCGAGCGACGCGACGTGGGGGCGCAGCGCGGGCGCAGCCGCATCAAACGACGGCGAAAAGTCATCGGCGAGCGCCACCACGTCCCACTCGAGGCCCTTGGCCTGGTGCACGGTGGTCAGCACGATCGACGCCGCGTCGGGCGTCGCGCAGCAGCACCGCTCGAGGCGCGCGACGTGTGCGGCAAAGTCGGGCGCGCCGAGCAGCGGCGCAAGCGACACCACCAGCGCGAGCTTGCTATCGCCGCCGCCGTCGTCCGCCTCGACGTGCTCTACCAACTCCTTCCACGCGGCAAACTCGCGCAGCGCCGAGTGCGGCGGCAGCGGCGCATCGCCACAGTACAGCGTGCGGGCGTCGCGCAAAAGGGCCGCGAGCGCCGCGGGCTGCATCGCCTGGCTCGTCTGCAGGTACAAGGCGGTGCCCGACGTGGCGGCGAGGCGCAGCGCGTCGTGCGCCAGCAGTGCATTCGTGCGGTAGATGCGCGTGTGCGGCACGCCGAGCGGCGCGCCACTGCGCGCCACCTGCACGCAGTCGGCGCCCGTGCCGTACAGCCGGGGCCGTGGCGCACGCGGCGCCCACGGCGGCGGCGTCTTGATGTCGAGGATCGCCGTCGCGACGCTTGCGACCTGCGGCCCAAAGCGGAAGCTCTGCGTGAGCTGATAGTGCGCGCTGGGCGGATACACGCGTGGATGGAAGGCCGCCGCACTGCCGCCGCGGAAGCCGTAGATCTTTTGGTGCACGTCGCCCACGACCACTATCGCACACGCGCCGCGCGCGCGCAGCAAGATCGCCGTCTGGCACGCCGACAGATCCTGCGCCTCGTCGAGGAGCAGCGCGGCGTACTCGGCGAACGCGTGGCCCGTGCCGTGCAGCTGCAGCAGCTTGACGTACGCGTCGTGAGGGCACGCGACCGGCGCACCGCGCGGCGTGCGGCCGGCACAGATCATGTCCCACAGCGCGGCGGCACACGCCGCCACGTCGCTGGGTCGCAGGTCGGTGTACTGCTGCAGCTGCCGCGGCACATGCTTCTCCGCACGCAGGTGCGTGTCGGCAGACTGCAGGAAGCGGTCGAGCGTACGTAGCACATAGGTCGCCACAGAAGTCGGCGCCAGCTTGTCCGGCCGCGCGTCCTCGCGCAGGCGGCGGCCCTCGGGCAGCTGGCCGCGCAGCAGGTGCACCACGTCGCGCGGACGCAGCGTGCCAAGCGCCTGGCCCTCGGGCAGCTGGACCTGCCGCAGCGCCACCGCATGCATCGTGCGGCACTCGACGTTCGCCGGAAACTGCGCGCGCGCCGAGCGCGCGGTCGCCGCGTTAAAGGTGATGTACAGGAAGCGCGAGGTCGGCCGCCGCTGCGCAAACGCGAGCAGGCACCGCGTCTTTCCGGTCTGCGTGAGCGGGGAGGAGACGTACGCCAGCATAGGCCTGCACACACACAAGGTCGTCGCGCTGCAGCGGGTGCGCCACAAGCTGCGCCTGCTCCTCGGTGAGTGCGCCGGGGGGTATCGGGGCGCGGCGCGGCGCAAAGAACGCGTCGAGCGCCGCGGCACACGCGGCATCGAGCGCGTGCACCGTCTGGTGGTAGGGCCGCTGCGCGGCGCCGCTCGCAAAGTGCCGCGACACGCGCAGCACCGCGAAAAAGACGCGCGCGTAGCACAACAGCTCGACGGCACTGGGCGCGTCGAAGCGCGCAAACGCGTCGCTCGCATCGGTGCGGCCAAGGAGCAGCGCGCCGAAGAAGCCCTGCGCGGCGCCCGCGTCGACGATCGTCTGTCGCGCCGCACAGGGCAGGAGCTCGTGCAGCTGCAGCGGCGGGCGCGCGAGATGCAGCGCCGCGAGCGCCTCGGTATAGTGCTGGACAAGCGCGGCCTCGGCGCCCGGCACCTCGTCCCCGGTGCGTACGCCGCGCTCGTACGCGGCCTCGGCGTGCGCCCACTTGTGCCAGCGCTTGCGCCAGGGCGCAAAGTGCGCCGCGTTCACAAACGGGCGCAGCCGCCGGTCCGCACACAGCAGGCTCAACACATCCGGCATCGAGAGGTGCGCGAGCATCGCAAACACCGTGTGCCGCGGCATGCACTCGAGCAGCGTGCGCCGCGGCGCGTCGCGGCCCCGGACCTTCATGGTCCGCGCGGCTGACTCAGCACCATGACCTCCGCGTGCTCGACGGCCCAGCTGCTCGACGCCGCGGCGCAGGCCACGCGCGAGCCGGCGCGCGCCGCCGAGCTCCTTGCGCCGTTCTGTGCACAGGACGTGCCGGACGACGTGCTCCTCGGCGACCGCGCCGCTCCGCCCTGGACACGCGTCGAGGCGCCGCTCGCGAAGCTGCTGTGCCTGTACGTTGCCTCCCTCACGCAGCGCCGCGGAGCTGCGCGCCGCCCGTTCCGCCGACGAGGTGCTTGCCCTCGAGCCGGGCAACACCGCCCTCACACAGGCCTTCCCCCATGCGCCGCTCCATGCCTGGGCCGAGGCACTGAGCGACAAGGGCCGCCTCGTGTCGGTACGTCGGCCACTTACACAGGCCACCTATGCCACGCCCTTCCTCGAGCGCGCTACGCAGGCAGCACCGGGTATGTCGGGCGCCCATACCGCCCTTCTCTACGTACGTCACTGCGCTCACGCAGCAATACCTCGTCGGCGGCCTCTGGGACGAAGCAGCGGCCTTGGTCGCGCGCACGGACTGGGGTGCCCGTGACCTCACGGGACTTCCGTACGTTGCCGTGCTTGCATTTCTGTACTACGCGGGTCTCGTGCATGCGCGGCGCGACGACCTCCCAGCGGCAATCAACGCGTGGGAAATGGTACGTGCACCACTGACACAGTGCATGGCACTCCCGACCGAGGCCCTCAGCCATATCCAGCTCGACGCGTTCCGCAAGCTTATCCTTGTGCGGCTGCTGTGCGGCGACGCGGTAGACACCGAGGCACTCCTCCGTGGCCTCAGTGCGTCGCTGCGGCCCCAATATATGCGGCAAGCACAGCCGTACCTCGCGCTCGCGCGCAGCTACGGCCGCCGGGCGGAGGCCGAACAGGTGCGCACGCTTGTCGCCGCGCATCGCGACCAGTTTATTGCGGATGCCAACCTGGGCCTCGTGGAGCGGTGCGTTGCACTGCAGCCGCAGCGCTGGCTCGAGGCGCTCGCGCGGGCGTACGCGTGCGTGCCGCTCGAGGCCGTCGCAGCCTACCTCGGGTGCACGCAGGAGGAAGCGCGGGCGTGTGCCGCGCAGGCGTCGCGCGTCGACGCCGACGAGGTGCGTGCGCCGCTCGAGGCGGGGCGCGTGCCGCTGCCCGATGGCGTCGTGTGCGACGTGGCGGCGGCGTCCGACGCGCCGTACATCCGCCTCGCCGCGCGCGCGCCGCCACATGCGCCGCTCCCCTGCGCCGCGGAGCGCACGGCGCGACCCGCGCTTGCGGCGCGCCTCGCGCACGCAAGCCGCGCGCCGGACCACCTCGCCAAGCTCTGGTCTCTCCACACGAGCGCCGCGGAGCACAGACCATAGATCACGTGCACGGACGCGACGCGCACGCGCTCTACCATGGCGCGTGAGCGGGCGTTGCGCTTCCGCGGGCGGCTCAGCGCCAAGGATGCGCCAGACACGGTGCTGGAGCGCGTCCAAGCGCTGCGGCGCGAGCTGGCGGCGACCGAGCAGGACACCCTTGATACCAAACAACTCGATCCCTATTGCGACGTGCTCAAGAAGAGCGAGTTTCTGCAGCACCCCCGCGGCGCCGTACGTGCGAGCGTCGCGTGCTGCCTGTCGGACATGCTCCGCCTGTACGCGCCGAACGCGCCGTTTTCCGAGGCAGAGATCGCGCAAATCTTTGCCCAGTTCCTCGCGCAGCTCACCGAGCCGGGCAGCAGCCTCGCGGACCGCGACGCGGAGCTGTACGCGGAAAAGGTGTATGTACTGCAGAGCCTGAGCACGGTCAAGAGCGTGGCGCTCGTGTGTGACGTGCACGGCGCTTCGAAGCTCATTGCATCGTACTTTGCGCAGCTCATGGCGCTGGGGGCCCACGACCTCGCCACGAACGTCGAGCTGTACGTCGTCGATGTGCTCGTGCAGCTCGTCGAGGAAAGCGCGTCGCTCCCGCGCGCGGCGATCGACACGCTCCTGGCTGCCTTTGACGACGATGCGCCTCCTTCGCAGCACCGCATTGCGGTCGCCGTGTGCCGCGCGACCGAGGACCGTCTCCAGAAGCATGTAGCCCAGGCGCTCTCGGCGTCGATGCGCGGCGCAGAGCAGCGCGGCGCACGCACAGCAGTGCACGCGCGCGTCGTGCGCATCGCCGCAAGCGTTCCGTCGCTGCTGACGAGCGTCGTGCCGCAGCTCGAGGCCGAGCTCGCGTCGGACGACACCGAGGTGCGCCAGCTCGCGACGCGCGTCCTGGCGTCGCTCTTTGCGCTCGACCGGGCGTCGTTTGCGACGCAGTACGCGAGTGCGTGGCGCGCGTGGAAGGGACGCGCCGTTGACCGCCATGCAGGCGTGCGTGCCGACTGGGTGGACGGGGCGTGGGCCGTTGCGGCACACCATGCGTCGCTTGCCGCCGAGCTCGGCGAGACGCTCGGTCGGCGTGCCAGCGACCCCGAAGAGCGCGTGCGCCTTGCGCTGGCGCGCGGTGCCTGCGCGCTCGACTACGAGACCCTGCGGCACCACGTGCCCCGCGTCGTGCTCGAGCAGCTCGCGCAGCGCGGCAAGGACAAGCGCGCCGCGGTGCGCGAGGCGGCGCTGGAGGCCGTCGGCCACGCCTATGCCCTCGCGTACCCGGAGCTGCGGCGCGACCCCGGGGCGACCGAGCACTTTTCGTGGATCCCGCGCGTGGTGCTCCCGTGTGCGCTCGCCGGCACCGGCGACGTGGTGCACAGCGTCGCCCACACGCTCGATACGTATCTCGTGCCGTACGACGAGCCGGAGGCGTACGCGGCGCGGCTCGTGTACGTCTACCGCACCCTCGACGACGAAGCGCGTGCGGCGCTGTACTACTTTACCAACGTGCGCCTCGCGCACCCGACGGCCTGCGACGCGTTCCTCGAGGCATGGGCCCACGGCGAGGTGCACGACGTCGTGCGCCCAGTGTGTGCGCTGTTGCGCAGCGACGCCGCCGCGGATCTCGTGGCGCTGGGCGCATGGCGCAGCGACGCCTTTTGCGCGCATGCACGCACCGCGTTCGACGCGCACACGAGCGCGGCCGAGGCGCACGCGGCCCGTGACGCGGCGCTGGCGCTCGTGCACGCGCACGACGCGGCGCTTGCGCCGACGTGCGCGGCCTTTTTGCGCGCGGGGTCGTACCCCGTGCTGAACACCTCGCTCGTGCTCCCGCTGCTCGACGCCGGCGACGACGCGGCGCCGCTGCGCACGTACATAGCGCGCGATGCGCCCCAGCTGCTCGAGCCGCACGCGGCGGCGCTCGCGGAGCGCACGCAGGCCGGGTCGGTCGCGGCGCTGGAGCTGCTCGCGGCGCTGGCCGCGCATGCGCACGTGGACGTGCCTGACGCGCTGCGCGAGGCGCTGCGTGCGTGGTGCGACGACGAGCGCGACGCGTACGACCTGACGGCCACGCCGCTTGCCGCGCAGGTCCTGGCGAGCACGCACGACCCGGCGCTCAAGCACGTCGTGCACGCCCTTGCGTCGCGCGCGGCGCTCGGCACCGTCGACGACCAGGCGGCGGCGTACGCGGCGCTCGGCGCGGTGGCCCCGTACGCGCCCGACGCCGTGGACATCGACACGCTCGCCGAGCACATCACCGCGCTGCTGCGTACGCCGTGGACGGCGCCCGACGCGCCGTCGTGGCACGCGACGCCGCCGGCCTTGCGCGTGCGGCTCGCGGCGCTCACGGCGCTCGCGCGCCTGGGCGCCGCCGCGCACGACACGGCGCGCGCCCGGCCGGTGGTCCAGCTGCTCCTCCACGTTGCGCAGCGCGGCGAGCCGCGCGCCGACGTCCAGACGCCGCCGCGCGCGGCGGCGCGCCTGCGCCTCGCCGCGGCGGAGGAGCTCGTGCGCCTCGCCGAGGACGCGGCGTACGCGCCGCTCGTCGCGGCGCGCCTCGCGCGCCTCGCGCACGTCCTCCAGGACGAGGCGTTCGAGGTGCGCTCCGGCTTCCTCCACACCCTCCTGGCGGCGCGCACGCGGGGCGCCGTGCCGCCGGCGTTCGAGGCGATGCTGTACCTCGTGGCGCTCGACCCCGAGGACGAGGTGCGCGTGCGTGTCGCGGCGTACGCGCGGCGCGCGGCCGCCCAGGGCGCCGCGCCCGAGACGCACGCCGCGCGCTTTTTGCACCTGCTCGCCCACCACCCCGACCTGGCGACGGACGACGACGAGGCGCTCGTGTCGTTCGGCACCTACGTCGCGTTCTTTGCCGCGTGCGTTGCGACGCAGGACAACATCGGCACGCTCGTGCACGTCGCGCGCGCCGTGCACCACGCCGCGGACGCCAGCGACGCACGCACGAGCGACGCGCTCTCGCTCGTGGGCGCGGTGGCCGAGCGCGTGCTGCAGGCTGCCGCGGACACGCACGGGTGGGCCGTGCGGCCCGCCGCGGAGGACGCCGCGGGCGGCGCGCTGCCGCCGGAGCTGTTTGCGCCACGCACCGCGCCGCCGCCCACGCTGTCGGCCCGCGTTGCCGAACGCCTCGCGCATGGCGAGGTACGTGTTCCACTGACCCAGGCGCAGCCGCCCAAGCCGCGCGGGAAGCGCGCAAAACATCACTAGAGTACATAGATCTACACGGGGCGCCAGCCACTCCGCACAAACCCGGCGGCCGGTGGTGCATCGGTGCGGCGCCGCTCGTCGCGCGGCGCGCCGTGCTCGCGCTCCGCCGCGGCACGTAGCACGGGCGGCATCGGCGGCGGCGGGCCGGGCGGCACGGGCGGCGGGCCGGGCGGCGGCACGGCCGCGCGTCCCGGTGGCGGCGGCGCCGGCTCGTACGTAAACTTGTCCGACAGCGACGTGGGTGCCGGGGGCCAGGCGCCTCCGCTTGCCGGCGGGCGCGGCGGGGGTGCCGCAGCGGGCGGCGTGGTGCGTGCAGGCCCTGCACGCACCGACCACCGCCCCTCGTGCACAGGCTCCGGCCGCACCGGCACGCTGGGCGTGTGCGGCGGCGACTGGGGGATGACCACCGAGCGGATTGCCTCGGCGGCCGCAAACGTCGGGCTCACCGACACGGGCGGCGCGGGCGCCGTCCAACTCGGCGGCGCGGGCGTCGCGGGCGCGGGCGTCGGCGGCACGGACGCTGCGGGGGTTGGCGTGCCGTGTACCTCGCCCGACGGTGGCGCGCGCGGCGTCGCGGGCACAGGCGGCATGCCCGGCGTGCGCGCCGTCTCGGGACTCGCCGGGCGCGCGTCGTGTGCCGACGCGGGCGTCGGCGCCGCGCCGTCGGTCGTCGCCGGCGGCTGCGTCTGCCGCCGCGACGCAAGCCGCATTTTGTACTCGGCCAACGACAGCTTCTTTTTCGGTGGCGGTGGCGTGGGCTCCGGGGGGGTGGAGGCGGGGCCCGGGAGGGCCGCCGCGGAAGGGGCCGCCGCGGAAGGGGCCGCCGGGGCCGCCGGGGCCGCGGGCGGCGCTCCGGTCGCCGGGGCCGAGGCGGGGGGCGTCGGCGCCGCGACGCGCTCCTCGGACGCCTGCAGCTTGGCCCACTGCGGCGTCGAGGCGCCACTCGACGACGCGCTGTCCGGCGGCGTCGGCCGCGGCGCCGCGCGCGGCGTGCCCGCCGGCTCGTTGGGCGGCGTCGTGGTCGGCGAGGCGTGCGTGCGCGGCGGCGCCGGGCGTGCCGCGTCGCGGTCCTTGCGCGCGCGCAGGGCAAGGGTGCGGTCGCCGCCCTCGAGCAGCGGCTCGACGTGCGGCTTGGGCCGCGGCCGCTCGCGGCGCGGCGCGTCGGTCGCCAGCGTCGGCGAGACGGGCCGCGCGAGCGTCGGCGGCGTCGTGGGGCGCGGCGTGGGTTCGGCGCGGCGCACGGGCGCCTCGTCGTCGGACGACGCGCTGGGATCGAGCCACGCGCGCGCCTTTTGCCGCTTGGAGCCGGGCGCGTCGGGCACGAGCGACGGACGCGCGCTGCGCTTCTTGGACGCAAGCGCGGGTGCGCGTGCCGCGGGCGCCGTGCGCTTCTTGAGCGGCAGTACGTGCGCGGCGTCGTAGGCGGTGGCGAGCGAGGCCAGCGCGTGGCGCACCACCGGATCCGCCTCGTCGTCCGACGCGTAGGGCGCATCGCGCTCGGGCAGCGCATGCGTCGCGTCCGACGCGTCGCTCTCCGCGCCGGAGTCGTCGTCCGCGTCGGCGACCGGCACCGCGGCGCGGGCGCGGTGCGCCGCCGAGGGCGCGGGCGCGGCGCCGGTCGCCGAGGTGCGCTGCACGATGCAGTCGGCCTGCGCGAGCTTGGCGCGCAGGTGGTCGACGTGCGCGGGCGCGCGCGCGTGCCGCCACGCGCCCACGAGCGGCGCGAGCGCCACCGGCTTGGCCCGTGCGCCCTGCTTGCTGGGCGGCGCGTGGAGGAGCGCCATGCCCTGGCCGACGCGCAGCATCTGCGTCACGGCGCAGTTCTGGCGCTTGGCGTGGAACGCCTGCGTGCTCGACCCGCCGAGCGACGGGCCGACGCACGCACACGTCGCTGCGCCGAGCAGCACAGAGACCACCGCGTTGTACTTGGCCGCGAGGATCGTCGACGCGTACGGAAACTCGCCCGCGCTCGGGCGCTCGGCAGCGTGGCGCACGAGCGCGGGCAGCAGGTGCACGACGTGCGCGTCGTCCCACTCCCACCCGAGCGTCACCTCGTGGTGCCGCGGGATCGGCGCGAGCGCAAACACGCCAAACACGAGCCGCGGCGTGCCGTGCGGCGGCGTGTGCAGCACGGGGCGCACCACCGCGTTCGGGTGGCACGACGTGCGCACGAAGCGCGCCACGCTGCCGTACCGCCGCGCATCGAGCGCGACGCTCAGCGGCGGGGGCAGCAGGCGCACGTGCGGCTTCGCCGTGCCGATCTTGTCGTACTGGTTGCGCGGCGTCGCGCAGTACGCCGCCGCGTCGTACACCTCCGCGCGGTACTCGGCGATGAACGCGCCGGGGGCGATCGGCGCGTCCGCAAACACGCCGTGCATCACCGGCCGGCAGAACGTCTTGGACGCGGTCCACACCGTCTGCGGCTCGGACGCCAGCGGCTGCAGGTGCAAAATGTTCGCAAAAAAGCTCCCGGTCACCTGCTCGGAGATCGAGCGGACATGCACGCGCGCCGCCACCGCTGCGAGCGACGTACACGCCATGCGCACCGGCACATGCTCGTGCCCGAGCGGCGCAAGGCCCGCGCGCGCATACCGCACGCCCTCGTCCGCCGGCGCGCCGGCGCCAGGCGCCAGCGGCGCAACGTGCGCCCCCGCACGCTCCTCGGTCGCGAGCGGCGTCGTGCGCCACGCGGCCGCATGCGCCGCGAGCCGCGCCTGCACCGGCGCGTGCACGACGTTCGCCGGCACCGGCGTGAACTCGATCTGCCACGCCTCGAGCTTGTCAAACACCTCGTCGTCCAGCGCATCGTCCTTGCCGCGCGGCGGGAGCGTCGCGGCACTGCTGCTGGCGCTGCGCGACGCCTTGCGGCTGCGCGACGCCTTGCGGCTGCGCGCCGCCTTGCGCGCGGGCGTCTCGTCGTCCAGCGCAGTCGGCGAGCGCCGCGGCGTCGTCGCCGCCGCGCGGCGCCGCGCGGCAGGCGTGTCGTGTGCGCCGGCCTTCCACGCGGCCGACGACGCGGCCTGCGCCGCCTTGCGGGCCTCGTCCTGCAGACGCCGCCGCTGGTGCGCGCGCGCAAACTCGGTGTCCACCGGGCGGGGGTCGCACTGCTCACACAGGTACTCCTCCGGGACGCTCGACTGCGACATGCCAAAGCACGCGCAGTGCTGCCACACAAAGCACCGGTCGCACTGGATCGTAAACCCGTCGTCGTCGTCACACGAGCAGATGCACCGGATCACACCGGTTTCTTCGTCGGTCGCCCCGTCGTCGCTCGCCGTGTCGGAGCGCGGGGACGGCGGCGCGGCCGCCGCGGGCGGCGTAGGCACACGGACGGGCGCGGCGGGCGCCTCGGGCGCGTCCGCAAACGCGCCCATCCGCGGCACCGGCGCGGCCGCCGCCGCACCACCTGGCACCGGCACCGCACGCACGGCGCCCGGCGCGCCGTGCGGCGCGGCCGGCGCCGCCGCGGCTGGCGCCGTCGGGGGCGCCGCCTGCGCGTGTGTCGGCGCGCGTGCGCGATGCGCATGCGCGTCGATGGATTCGTGCAGCGAGATCATGCCCTCGTGCACACACACAGCCTGCCTCAAGCACGCAGTGTGGGGGCCTGATGTGCGCAAGCCAACGGAAGCGCGCCAGCGACGATCGTGGGTCGAGCGGCGCGCGCCGCGGGGGCGCCGACCGCGCGTGGCGGCGACGACGCGTCGGCCGAGGTGAAGAAAAAGCATCACGTGGCGGCGCGCCGCGCGACGCTCCGTCGCCACGATGCCGCCAGGGCCACGGGACCTGTCGGGGTATCAGTACTCGGCGCTCTCGTCGCTGGTGCTCAGCTCTGGGCGGAGGCCGGGCGAGAATGAGCCGACCGGCGAGGCCGAGTCGCTCGTGGGGCGCATCGATCCGAAGGCGATGGGCTCGCGCGTCACTCGGCAGCCCGTCGCGGACGTCGAGAAGAAGAAGCGCAAGGCCGCCGAGCTCGACGAGCTGCACGGTGCACACGGCGCACGCAAGGCGCGCGCTGCGCCGCAGTATGCCAATGTGCTCCAGGCGAGTGCAGAGCTCGATGGGCTGCGGTACCAGCCGCGCACGGACGAGACGCGCGGCGTGTACGAGCTGATCCTCGCGCTCATCCACACCACGCTCGGCGACCAGACGAGCGAGGTGGTGCGCAGCGCGGCAGACACCGCGCTCGAGATCCTCAAAGACGACGCGCTCAAGGACCTCGACCGCAAGCGCGAGATCGAGGCGCTGCTCGGCACGCCGCTCTCGGAAGAGAGCTTTGCGCAGCTCACCAACCTGGGCAAGCGCATCACCGACTACGACGAGGAGCAGGAGCCGCAGGAGGCCGACAACCTCGACAACGACACGGGCGTCGCAGTGCTGTTTGAGAACGAGGACGAGGACAGCGGGCCGGAAGAGACGTTTGTCGTGCGCGAGGCCGACGACGACGACGACGAGGGCGACGAGGACGACGCCCAGGCGGCGGAGGAGGACGCGGACGCCGCCGACGTCCCCGCCGACGCCGACGACGCCCTCAAGATCGGCGAGGCGCACGCCGCTGCCGGCGACGCCGTCCGGCCGCACGACGTCGATGCCTTCTGGCTGCAGCGCCAGCTCGCCCGCTACTACCCAGACGCCTACGAGGCCAACGCCAAGACGGATGCGACGCTCGACATCCTCGGCGCCGACACCGACCTGCGTGCGTGCGAGAACGCGCTGATGGACCTGTACAACTATACCAACTTTGACCTCGTCCAGCTGCTCACCAAGAACCGCGACGTGGTGGTGTGGTGCACGCGCCTGGCGCGCGCGGGCACCGACGACGCGGCGCGCATCGACATCGAGGTTGCGATGCGCGAGCGCAACCTGCACTGGATCCTGCGCGCGCTCGCGGGCGAGGCGGACGCCGACGCCGCGCAGGACCTCGAGGCGGCGAAGCGTGCGGCGCAGCGGCTCACGTCGCGCGCGACCATCGCGCCCGGCTCGACGGCCGCGCCGCGCGCGACGCTCGACCTCGAGGCGATGGCGTTCAGCCAGGGCGGCCACCTGAACACGAACCCCAAGGTGCGCCTCCCGCCGGGGAGCTTCAAGCGCAGCAAGAAGGGCTACGAGGAGATCCACATCCCCGCCCCGGAAAAGAAGACGGTGCCCGCCACGGACCTGGTGGCCATCGGCGCGCTGCCTGCGTGGGCGCAGGCGGCGTTCCCCGGGGCCACGACGCTGAACCCCGTGCAGTCGGCATGCTATCCAGTGGCGTTCGGCAGCGACGAGCCGATGCTCCTGTGTGCGCCGACGGGCGCGGGCAAGACGAACGTGGCGATGCTTACGATCCTGCGCGAGCTCGGCAAGTACCGCGACGAGGACGGCACGATCGACCTGGCCGCGTTCAAGATGGTGTACGTCGCGCCGATGAAGGCGCTGGTTGCCGAGCAGGCGGCCAACTTCCGCGCGCGCCTCGCGCCGTTTGGCGTGCAGGTCAACGAGCTGACCGGTGACAGCCAGCTGACCAAGGCGCAGATCGCCGAGACGCAGCTGATCGTCACGACGCCGGAAAAGTGGGACGTGATCAGCCGCAAGAGCACCGACGCCTCGTACACGAACCTCGTGCGCCTCGTGATCATCGACGAGATCCACCTGCTGCACGACGACCGCGGGCCGGTGCTCGAGGCGATCGTCGCGCGCACGATCCGGCGCATGGAGCAGCTTGGCGAGCCGGTGCGCCTCGTGGGCCTGAGTGCGACGCTGCCCAACTACCGCGACGTGGCGACCTTCCTGCGCGTGAACCCGGCGACGGGCCTGCTCTACTTTGAGGGCAACTACCGCCCGTGCCCGCTGCGCCAGGAGTACGTGGGCATCACCGAGGCCAAGGCGATCAAGCGTCTCCAGCTCATGAACGAGATCACCTACGACAAGACGCTCGAGCACGCGGGGCGCAACCAGGTGCTCATCTTTACGCACTCGCGCAAGGAGACGGCCAAGACGGCCAAGTACGTGCGCGACCGCGCGATGGAGCACGAGACGCTCGGGCGCTTCCTGCCGCAGTCGAGCGCCTCGCGCGAGATTTTGCAGAGCGAGCTGGAGAACGTGCACGACGCGAACCTCAAGGACGTGCTGCCGTACGGCTTCGGCATCCACCATGCGGGCATGAACCGCGCGGACCGCCAGCTCGTCGAGGACCTGTTTGCCGACGGCCACCTGCAGGTGCTCGTGTCCACGGCGACGCTCGCGTGGGGCGTCAATCTGCCGGCGCACACGGTGATCATCAAGGGCACGCAGATCTACAACCCCGAAAAGAGCCGGTGGTGCGAGCTGTCGCCGCAGGACATGCTCCAGATGCTCGGCCGTGCGGGGCGCCCGCAGTTTGACACGGTCGGCGAGGGGATCATCTTGACGACACACAACGAGCTGCAGTACTACCTGTCGCTGCTCAACCAGCAGCTGCCGATCGAGTCGCAGCTCGTGGCGCGCCTCGCGGACCACCTCAACGCGGAGATCGTCCTCGGGACGATCCGCAACCGCGACGAGGCCGTCGCCTGGCTCGGCTACACCTACCTGTACGTGCGCATGCTGCGCACGCCGGCGCTGTACGGCGTCGCGGCCGACTTTGTGCACGACGACCCCTTCCTCGAGCAGAAGCGCGCGGACATGGTGCACTCCGCCGCCGTGCTCCTCGAAAAGGCCGGCCTGCTGCGCTACGACCGGCGCTCGGGGCTCTTCACGACGAACGAGCTGGCGCGCATCGCCGCGCACTACTACCTGACGCACACAAGCATGGCCGCGTACCACCGCCACATGCGCCCGCACATGGGCACGATCGAGCTGCTCCGCGTGTTTGCGCTCTCGGACGAGTTCAAGCACCAGGTGGTGCGCCAGGACGAGAAGCTCGAGGTGAGCCGCCTGCTCGAGCGCGTCCCGATCCCGGTCAAGGAGACGCTCGACGAGCCAAGCGCCAAGATCAACGTGCTCCTCCAGTCGTACATCTCGCAGCTCGCGCTCGAGGGCTACGCGCTCGCCGCCGACATGGTCTACGTCACGCAGTCCGCCGGGCGCATTCTGCGCGCGCTCGTCGAGATCTGCATCGTGCGCGGCTATGCACGCGTCGCGCGCCTCGCGCTCGACCTCGCCAAGATGACCGAGCACCGCCAGTGGAACGCCATGACGCCCCTGCGCCAGTTCCGCGGCGTGCCCGCCGACCTGATCCGCCGCCTGGAGCGCAAAGAGTTCCCCTTTGCGCGCCTGCGCGACCTCGAGCCGAACGAGATCGGAGAGCTGATCGGCATCCCCAAGGCAGGGCGCCTCGTGCACCGCCTCGTCACCCAGTTCCCGCGCCTGGAGCTCGCGGCGTACTTCCAGCCGGTGACGCGCTCGCTGCTCCACGTGCACCTCACCGTCACGCCCGACTTCCAGTGGGACGAGCGCGTGCATGGGCATGCACAGACGTTCTGGGTGCTCGTCGAGGACGTCGACGGCGACACGCTGCTCTACTACGACCAGTTCGTCCTGCTCCAGCGCTACGCCGAGGAGGAGCACACGCTCTCCTTCACCGTGCCGCTCACCGACCCGCTGCCGCCCAACTACTTTGTGTCGCTCGTGTCGGACCGCTGGCTGCAGAGCGAGGCGCGGCTGCCCATCTCGTTCAAGCACCTCGTGCTCCCGGACAAGTTTGCGCCGCCCACGCCGCTCCTCGAGCTCCAGCCGCAGCCGGTCGCGGCGCTCGGCGAGCCGCTCGCCCAGTCGTACGCGTTTGCGACGCTCAACCGCATCCAGACGCAGACCTTCCACACGCTCTTCGAGACGGACCACAGCGCGCTGGTGTGTGCGCCGACGGGCGCGGGCAAGACGCTGTGCGCCGAGCTCGCGCTCGCGCGCCTCTTTGCGCAGCCAGACGCAGGCCGCGCCGTGTGCGTCGTCCCGCACGCCGCAATGGTCGCCCCCCGCGTCGCGGCGTGGCAAAAGCGCTTCGCGGGGCGCGAGGTCGTCGCGCTCACCGGCGAGACCGCGACGGACCTGCGCCTGCTCGAGCTCGCCGACATCGTGGTGTGCACGCCGCAGCACTGGGACGTGCTGTCGCGCCGGTGGCGCCAGCGCAAGAACGTGCAGAGCGTCGCCCTGTACGTCTTTGACGACCTCCACCTCCTCGGCGAGGAGCGCGGCGGGCCGACGTACGAGGTGGTGTGCTCGCGCGCGCGCTTCATTGCCGCGCAGCTCGAGCGCCCGACGCGCATCGTGGGCCTCGCTGCGTCGCTGGCCAACGCCGCGGACGTCGGCGAGTGGCTCGGCGCCGAGCGCGCCAACGTATTCGGCTTTGCGCCGAGCGCGCGGCCGGTGCCGATGGAGGTGCACCTCCACACCTTCACCATCACGCACTTTGCGTCGCTGATGGTCGCGATGGCCAAGCCGGCGTACCTCGCGATCGTCGAGTACGCGCCGACGCAGCCCGTGCTCGCGTTCGTGCCGACGCGCAAGCAGGCTAAGCTCACGGCCAACGACCTGCTCATGTACGCGCAGGCCGACACCGACGAGGGCGACGAGCCGCGCTTCCTCAACATGGACGCCGAGCACCTCGCGCCGCACCTCGCGCGCATCGAGGACGAGGACCTGCGCGCGTGTGTGGCACAGGGGCTCGCGTTCGTGCACGAGGGCCTCGCACGCAGCGACCAGCGCATCGTCGAACGCCTGTTTGCCGCAGGCGCCATCCAGGTGCTGGTCGCGAGCAAGGACACGGTGTGGACGCTGCCGGTGCAGGCGCACCTCGTCCTGCTGATGTCGCTGCAGACGTACGAGGGCAAGGAGCACCGGTACATCGACTACGCGCTGCCCGACATGCTCGAGATGGTCGGCAAGTGCACCGTGCCCGGCGAGGAAGGCACGTCGCGCTGCATGCTCTTTTGCCAGGCGAACCGCAAGGAGTACTTCAAAAAGTTCCTCGCCGAGGGCCTCCCGCTCGAGAGCCAGCTGCACGCGTATACCCAGGACTTTTTGAACGCCGAGATCGTCGCGCGCACCGTCGAGGACAAGCAGGCCGCCGTCGACATCCTCACCTGGACGCTGATGTACCGCCGCCTGCAAAAGAACCCGCAGGCGTACGGGTGCCCCGGGCGCGACATGCAGCAGATCGGCGACTTCCTCTCGGAGCTCGTCGAGACGTCGCTCGGCGAGCTCGAGCAGACCAAGTGCATCGCCATCGAGGACGAGATGGACGTCAGCCCACTCAACCTGGGCATGATCGCGAGCTTCTACAACGTGTCCTACGCCACGATCGACGTCTTCCATCTCTCACTCACCGCCTCGACCAAACTGCGCGGCATGCTCGAGATCGTCAGCGCCGCGTCCGAGTTCGACAACGTGCCCATCCGCCACCACGAAGATGTGCTGCTGCGCCGCATCTACGACCGTGTCCCGCTCAAGCTCGACCGCATCAACTTTGCGAGCCCAGCGCACAAGACGTTCATCCTGCTCCAGGCGCACTTTGCACGCCTCACGCTCCCAGCCGACCTCGCGCAGGACCAGCGGGGGATTCTGGAACGCGTCTTGACCTTGCTCAATGCGTGCGTGGATGTAATGAGCTCGGGCGCCCTGCTCAACGCGGTCGTCGCCATGGAGCTGTCGCACATGTGCGTGCAGGCCGTGTGGGACCGCGACTCGCCGCTGCGCCAGGTGCCGCACTTTACGCACGCCACCATTGAGCGCTGCCAGGCACGCGGCATCGACGACGTGTTTGCGCTCGCCGACGCGCTGCCGGACATGCGCGCCGAGGAACGCGACGCACTCCTCCAGCTCGACAAGCGCCAGCTCGCCGACGTGGCGCGCTTCACCAACGCCTTCCCGTACATCGAGGTCTCGTTCGACATTGCCGACGCCGACGCCCTCGACTCCACCACCCCGATCGTGCTTCATGCGACGCTCGAGCGCGACGCGGACGACGAAGAGGACACGGACGCGACCGTCATGGCGCCCTTCTTCCCGACCAAGAAGCTCGGCGCGTGGTGGCTCGTGGTCGGCGATCCGGGCAGCCGTGCGCTGCTCAGCATCAAGCGCGTCACCATCACGCGCTCGGTGCAGGTGCGCCTCGAATTCACGCTGCCGCCCGGCACGCACGACCGGCTCAAGCTCTATCTCATGTCGGATAGCTATGTCGGCGCCGACCGCGAGCTTGCGATCGAGCCCCTCAAGGTCGCCGAGGGCGTCGAAGAGGACGACGAGGAAGAAGACGCCTAGGCAGCACCAGGCCATAGACCCTACGAGGAGCTTTCGGTGAGAACACGAGCACAACACCCTCTCGCTGCGCCACGCGCGCACGTCACCTGGGCCCACACGGAGCGCCTCCGCTGTGGGAATGTGGGCGCTCCGCACACGGGGTCCCAATGCGCCGCAGCGCATGGGCCAATGCCGGTGCACCTTGGCGCGCAGGTAGGATATCCATCACAAGCTACCTCACTACGTCGACGTGCTGACGAAAATGGTGTGGGCGGGGTCGGCCACCGTGCGCCGGACCCACGAGGCTACAGCCGCTCCTCCAGCATCATGGGCGCCGCGACCTTCGCACGGACCTCGGGGCCCATGAGCTTCTCGACGAGCGCCAGGGCAAACACGAACGAGGTGCCCGGACCACGGCTGGTGACCAGGTTCTTGGCGACGACCACCGCCTTGTCCTCGTATGCATAGGCTGAGGTCAGCAACGCGCGCGACGCACCCTCGTGGAGCTGCTCCTTGACGGACGGGTGGCTGGTGATCGGGCCACCGAGCCCGATTTGAGCGCGCAGCGGAGCCAGGGAGCCGGCGCAAATCGCACCGACCACCTTGTCGGCGTCGTAGGCAGACTTGAGCATAGACAGCACCGTCTTGTCCTGCGACAGGATGTTGGCGCCGCCCACGCCGCCCGGTACGACGATCGCGTCGAACGGCGGCGCGTCGCCGAGCTGCGCGAGGGTGGTATCCGGCACGATTTTGACGCCGCGCGCCGCGGTCACGTAGCCCGGCTCGGGCGTGTTGGGCATGCCCTCCGCCGGGACGTAGACCGACTGTACATCGACGCCGGCGCGCACGAGCACGTCGTACGCGATGGAAAACTCCATCTCCTCCGTCCCCTCGGCCAACAAGACCAGTGCGCGGGTCATGGTGGTGCACGGACTCGTCTCACGTGACGAACTGCAGGGGTCGGGGGGCCGCAGCCCCGCGGACCGGGGCGAGCACGCGGCAATTTTGTTGGGTGGCCGCGGACAGGCGCGCATGGACGCCGGCCCAGATTGCGAGGCACGCACCTCAACACCGTTTCTTGCATCTGCACCCCTCCCATCCCCCATGGTGAACCAAAAAGCGAGTGTGGCTGTTAGCGGCGCAGATGGCAGCGCGGAGCAGGTCCGTCGTAGCTTCCTGGCGCCGAACAAGCTGTTGGAGCGCCCGGCGGAGGGCATTAACACCATGGTGGACCTGCTCGAGTTGTCGCGCAAGAGAAACGGCCCCAAGAACATGATTGCGACGCGCGAGATTCTGCGCGAGTTCACCGAGGAGAAGAAGATCACCAAGAAGGTGGATGGCCAAGACGTGGAGGACACGAAGAAGTGGACGTACTATGTGCTGAGCGACTACAAGTACATGACGCTCAACGAAATGTGCGACATGATCGAAAAGTTCAGCAAAGGCCTGACCGCGCTGGGCCTCAACCACGACACGCGCTTCAACATCTTCGCGTCGACGCACGTCAACTGGCAGGTGGTGGCCCAGGCATGCTTCCGCTGCGGCATCACCTTCTGTACCGCCTACGACACGCTGGGCCCGAGCGGCCTGCAGGTCTCGCTCGAGGAGCCCGAGGTGACGGGTGTCTTTACCAATGCTGCGCAGCTCGGCGTGCTTGAGCGGGTCATTGAAAAGACGCAGCGCGTCCGTGTGGTGATCTACGACGGCGAGCCGGACCCGCAGGTGCTTGAGCGCCTCAAGGAGAAGATGCAGGGCCGTCCGGACGTGCAGGTGGTGCGCTTTGACGACGTGCTCGAGCTCGGTACGCGCAAAGACGCGCCGCAGCCGTCGTCGGAGTACCAGGTGAAGAAGGAGGACGTGGCCTGCATCATGTACACCTCCGGCTCGACCGGCGCGCCCAAGGGTGTGATCCTGACGCACGCCAACCTCGTGGCGACGGTCGCGGCGATAGATCTGCTGCTCAAGGACTACCTGCGCGACGACGACTCGGTGATGGCCTACCTGCCGCTCGCGCACATCCTCGAGTTTGTCGTCGAGTGCTTTATGCTCTACCGCGGCATTGCGCTCGGCTACGGCCGCGTCAAGACGCTGACGGCGACGTCGGTGCGTGATTCGAGGAGCGACCTGATGGCCTTCCGCCCGACGCTCCTTGTGGGTGTGCCGGCTGTCTGGGAGCTGATCCGCAAGGGAATCCTGTCCAAGGTGCAGGCGGCCAGCGCGGCCAAGCGCAAGATGTTCAACATGGGCCTCTGGTCGAAGCGCCGCCACGTGCCGGGCCTGTCGCAGCTGGCCGACGCCGTCGTGTTCCGCGCGGTGCGCGAGCAGACCGGTGGTCGGCTGCGCCTGGCGCTGTCGGGCGGTGCGCCCATCTCCAAGGCTACGCACGAGTTCCTGCGCCTGGCGCTCGTCAACATTCTCCAGGGCTACGGCATGACCGAGTCCTCTGCGTACGTATCCCTCTGTCTGACCCAGCATGTGCGCCGTCCTCACCCCCGCGTTCTTTAAGTACGGCTGCGTCGGTGTGCCGATGCCCTCGATCGAGGTCAAGCTGCGCGACGTGCCTGACGCTCGCTACTTCTCGACCAACGACCCGCCGCAGGGCGAGGTGCTCATCCGCGGTCCATCGGTCACGCAGGGTTATTTCAAGCGCCCGGACGTCACGGCCGAGACGTTCACGGACGACGGCTGGCTGTGCACCGGTGACGTCGGTCAGTGGAACTCGGACGGGACGCTTTCGCTGATCGACCGCAAGAAGAACCTCGTCAAGCTGCAGGGCGGTGAGTACATTGCGCTCGAGCGCCTCGAGTCCGCGTACAAGTCGTGCAACATTGTGAGCAACCTGTGCGTGGTCGCCTCGTCGGACGCCAAGCAGCCCATGGCCGTCGTGTTCCCGCGTGAAGACACTCTGCGTTCCGAACTCGCGGCCAATGGCCTCAGCAAGTACGATGACGAGGAGTTTGAGACGCTGTGCGAGACCAAGGAGGTGACCAGATTTGTCCTCAACGAGCTCAACAACGTCGGCAAGGCGAACCAGTTCGCCTCGATGGAGATGCTCCAGACCATCATTCTCGTCCACGAGGAACTGCCGCTCACCGCTGCCCAAAAGGTGCAGCGCAAGGAGGTCGAGAAGAAGTATGGCAACGCCATTGGCAAGGTGTACCCGTGAGCAGGACGCTATCTGGCCTGCACCGTAGATATATAGTTAGGGTCTCGCCTGCTATTTGTCCGAACGCCGCCGTGCCGACCGAGGCGTCCCCGAGGCCGTACTGCCCCCCGTGCGCAGCCGCCGCGTGGTGCGCGTGCGCGGTTGCGGCGTCGCAGGCGCCTCGCTCACGTCGCTCGTCTGCGACCCGTGCGACTCCAGCTCGGCAGTTTGCGCGCGCGTGCGCCGTGCAATGGGCCGCGCGTCGTGCAGCGCCTCGAGCCGCGCAAGTGACGCCTGGGGGTATGCCACGACGTCGGCGTGCGTCGCACTGCGCGGCATACGCCCACCGGCGGGCGACGCCAGTGCCGACAGCGACGCCGAGGAACTCAGGGCATCGCCAGACACGCGCGACGAACGCCGCGTGCGCCGCACCGGTGACGGCGCCGGTGGCGCTTCGTCCACCGCCAACGGGAAGCCGCCGGGGATCGCGGGGTCGTCGGCACCCTCGCTGGGGCGCAGCGCCTTGCGCAGCGCCTCGTTCGCCCGCTGCGCCGCACGCCGCGCGCCTCGTCGGCGCCGCGGCACCTCGGGCGAAGGCATCGGCGCTGCGTCGTCGTCCGCCTCGGTCTCGGCGTCGGTGGGCGGCGCCCCGCCATCAGGGTCGTCGCGCCCGGCCGACGCCGTGGCTGCAGCAGTCTCCGAGGGCAGTGCGTCCGCCTCAGGATCTGCCTCGTCCATCGCCTCGGGCGCCGCAGGCACCGCATCGAGTGCGTCGTCCATGTCGGCGTCGGCCGCTTCGGCCTCCGCCACAACCGCCTCGACGGCGCGCGCAGGCACCTTGGGCACCGGTACGCCCCACCCGGGCTCACGCGCACGAGCAGCGGGCGCCGCCTCGGGCGCTGCAGCGCGTTTCCAGCCCGCAAATGGGCTGTTGCTACGGAGCGGCGACGGCGCTTCGCGCACACTCGCTGCGCTCGTCTTTTTGTGCGTGGCCGACGGCGTGCGCGCCACCGATGCACGGCGCGCCCCAGGCGAGGAGGGCAGTGCACGCGGCAGAGCCGTCGGCGAGCGCGGCGCAGGCGCAGGCGCCGCGTCGTCCTCGGCCATCGGCTCCGCGCCGTGCGGTGCAGCAAGCGTCTCGCGCTGCACCGCGGGCAGAACCGACCAGACGCCGTCGAGCAGCGCCTTGCGCCGCTGCCGCAGGCGTGCCGCCTCGGCCGTATGGTGAAAGGCGTGCGTCCGCTCGCGCTGCGCCGCGCGGCGGTCGAGGTGGAGGGCATCGACGTAGCGACCCTCGTGCACCCACTTGAGCAGCAGCGTGTCGACGACGACGGCCGCATCACGCGGCGACGTGTGACCGGGCGCCAGCGCGTACGCCTGGATGCGTGCCTCCTCGTCGGCGTGCAGCGGCAGGGACAGGAGCGCCTGGATGGCCGCGCGGTTCGGCGGCGCAAAGCAGTGCTGCAGCAGCACACCGTAGAGGGTGTCGTGCATGAAGGACGCCTCAGGCTGCGCTGAAATCCATGCACGGCACGCGTTCCAGGCCGCGCCGAGCCCACGGACGTGCGCAAGTGCCTCGACAAGCAGGCGCAGCTGCACGAGCGCCGTGTCGGACGGCGCGGCGCCGGCGGACGCGGGGAGCGCGCCCTGCACGTCGTACAGCTCGAGCAGCAGCGGAGCATTCCGCTTGTCCTGCCCCAGCATCTCGGCGACAATGGGCAGTAGCGTCGCGTTGCGCAGCTGGCAAACGGCCGACGCAAAGGCGCCGTGGTCCACGGCCCAGTATCCGTCCATCTCGGTGCGCAAATGTGGCGCGACGGGAAGCGCATCCGCGAGCGCCTCGGCGCGCGGCGCATGCGCCTCGGCGGCATCCCCAGCCTGGGACGCGCGCGCCGCAGCATGGTCGAATTCGAGCGCAAGGTAGTAAATCAGTGCATGCTGCTGCGGCGCATCGAGCGTCGACGTCAGAATCGCGACAAGAAGCACATAGGCCTCCGAAGGGGCCGCGGGGGGAAAGAGCGTGCCTGGGTGAGCATGCGACCTACGCTCGATCCCGGCCTCGATCAACAGCCGGTCAAACAACAGCTTGCGGTCGACGCCGCGCGTGCGCCGCTGCGTGACGTCAGCAGCATACGCCTCGCTCCACACGGCAGCGTCCGTGTCGGTCGCAGGCGAGAGGTACGTCTGCAGCAGCACGTCCGCATACGCTTCAGGCGACCACGGCGCCGGTTGCAGTGCGGCCATGGTGGACGGCCTCACGTGGTGAGGCAGCCTCCACACGCCCAGGGCGCCGACCGGAGGGGAAGCGAGAGTGGGACGAGGAACTACCTGTGCGGGCGGGCATGGCTGGCCGCACGCCTACGTGCTCCGTGGTGTGTCGATGGGTGTTTCGGCCGGTGTCTTGGACGGCGTGTCCGCCGGCGAGCCGCCGCCTCCGTTGACGACCGGCGTCGCGACGAGCGGCGTCATCGTGGGCAAAAACTGCGGCGCATCGAGGCGCCCCGGCGTCGTGGTGCCTGGCGTGGCGGGTGCGCTGCGGTTGTGCTTCATGTGTGCCTGGATCAGGTGGCCTGCAGCCAGCGCGCTCATCAGGCTCAGCTCGCCGGCCATGACCGCAGCGGCGATGATGCGCGCAAGCCGCTGGGCGTTGGCGCCCGGCGTGTCGGGATGCGCGCCGCGCACGCCGAGCACGTCGAGCATGGCACGCTGCGGCGGGAGCACGGTGCCGCCACCGACCGTACCGACCTCGATCGAGGGCATGCTGACGCTCACGAGCAGGTCGCGACCGTCGTTGACGGCTTCCATGATGGTCATGCAGTTGCTGCTCTCGACGTTCTGCGCGGGGTCCTGGCCCGTGGCGAGGTACATGGCGGTAAGGATATTGGATGCGTGTGCGTTGAACCCGCCGACACTCGCGGCCATCGCGCTGCCGATCAGGTTCTTTTTCAGGTTGAGGCGCACCAAGTCCGCCACGGTGCACTTGAGCACCGAGCGCACCACGTCGCCGGGCACCGTGGCCTCGGCGACGACGCTCTTTCCGCGCCCCTCGATCCAGTTGATCGCCGCGGGCTTCTTGTCCGTGCAGTAGTTGCCCGAGAGCGACAGCAGCTCCATCTCGGGGAAGTGCTTCTCGCTCATCATCTTGAGCGCGGCCTCGACGCCCTTGCTGATCATGTTCATGCCCATCGCGTCGCCCGTCGAGGTGGCAAAGCGCACGTACAGCGTGCGTCCGGCCAGTACACAGTGCAGCGACGCGAGGCGCGCAAAGCGCGACGTGCCGTCAAACGCCGCCTTGACCTCCTTGGCGCCCGCGCTCGAGTCGAGCCACCGCTTCGCCTTGGCCGCGCTTGTGATCGAGGGGAACTCGATCGCAGGGCCGCGCGTCATGGCGTCCTGTGTCAGGACGGTGGTGACGCCCCCGCCGGCGTTGAGCGCCTTGCACCCGCGCGACGTGGACGCCACGAGCGTGCCTTCCGTCGTGGCCATCGGCAGCGGCATCAGCTGCCCGTCGACGCGCAGCGGGCCGGCGATCCCGACGGGGATCGGCATGTAGCCCACGACGTTCTCGCAGCACGCGCCAAACACGGGCGCATAGTCGTAGTGCTGGTACGGCAGCTGACTCGACTCGAGCGTGTGCGTCGACGAGGCGCGGGACAGCAGCGCACGGCGCACCACCACGGCGCGCTCAAAGTCTTGCAGCTTTTTCTCCAGCGCATACGGCGCAATCACACCGCGCTGCGCCAACAGAATGACCTCTTCGTCGTTCAGCGACGAAACCCCGGCACCGTCGGCGTACACGGCACGCACCGTGTCAAAGTCGCGCGGCGGCGCCGACGCCGGCGGCGGCGGCGCAGCGGGCGCCGGCTCCTCGATGCGCACCGTCGGCCGCGGGCGCGTCTTGGCGGGCTCGGCGCGCGGCTTGGGCCACTCGTCGTGCAGGTGCGCACCGACGAGACGCGCCGCGGCCTGCGCCGTGACCCGCACCGCATTGCCCTCGATCACCGCGGGGTTGCGCGTGGCAATGCCTTTCAGCAGGAAGGTGTTGAGGAAGAGCGAGATGACCAGCACGACCGACAGCCACTTGCTCACGACGGGGTCGCTGAGGCCGACCTTCCACGCGTGCATGAAGCTGTCGAGCGCCGACAGCGCCGGCGCCCGCGACGTCGCTGCCTGTGCGCCGCGGCCCAGGCGGCCCAGCAGCGAGCCAGACGACGCCGAGGCCGCCGAGGCGCCACGCACGCCGCTCGCGTTCACTGCCGCGTCCAGCAGCAAGCTCGAGCGCCCGGGCGCGCCCTGCGTCTGGTCGACCAGCACCAGCACCGTCGGCGGGCTCACAATCACGCTCAGGTCCGCGTCCGCGGGCTGCGTCGCGGCGTACGCATCGAGCAGCTTCGCCAGCGCGGGGTTCGTCAAGCTCGCATCGCACACCGACGACGCGCCGAGCGCCTGGTCGTACAGCGTCGGCACACGCGACGTGTGGTGCCGCTCGAGTGTCGTGCGCAGCGAGAGCGTCGACAACAGGTTGAACGCGTGCAGCGACACGAGCGTCAGCAGCAGCAGCAGCTTCAGACGCGCCAGCGGGTGCTCGATCGGGCGCAGCACACGCTCCCACCACCGCAGCGCACCGCTCGGCGGCGCGGCGTGCGTGCGCTTCGGCTCGGCAGGCGCCTCGCTCGCCGCGTCGTCCACCGCGGCCGGCGCCGGCGCATCGGTGCGGCGCACGCGCTGCACCTCGAGCACGACACACAGCACCGCTACAAAGAACGTGAACAGGAGCACCGCGTCGTACACGAGAATCAGCGCGGCCAGCTGGCAGAACTCGCGCAGGCCACTGATGCCGCTGCACGCGCCGACGAGCAGGATGCTGATCTCGATCGCATACGCACGCAGCAGGCCGCCACACGTCGTGCGCAGCGCATGCGTGGCCACCTCGCGCACGGGTGTTGCGGCGACAAACGCACCAAGCGCCTGCTCGCGCTGCACCCGCTGCGTGAGCGCCTGCACAAAGCGCTGCTCGGGCGTGATGATGTCCGACAGCGCGTCGTTGTCGGCGTCCGCGTCGGCCGGTGCAGGCGCCGGCGGCTTCGCAAAGAACGCGCGCGTCAGCACATACGGTTTCTCAAACCCAACCGTGATCACCAAAAACGGCAGCGCCTCGGACAGCAGTATCGGGTCGACGGGGATGTGGAGCATGTGCGCCGTGACCAGCGCAAAGAAGAAGGCAAACATGCTCGACAGCAGCACACACGTGCCCAGCCAGAATCCCGACGGGAAGTGCCGCATCGACAGATACAGGTGCAGGAAGGAGCCGTGCATCAGAATGTACGCCCCAAGCAGCACCGTAAAGTCGATGCGCTCCGCACTGCGGATCAGCGTCCAGAGCCGCTGGAACACACGGCGCACAAACGACCCCACAAACTGCACGGAAAAGTAGCGCACGTCGCTGTGCTCCGTCGAGGGCACCAGCGGCTGCACCCACAGCGCACCATTGCGCCAGCGCGCAACTTCGGCCGCGTCGCCGGCGGACTGCGGCACAAGCGCCGCGAGCGCCGCGTCGAGCGCCGCATCGAGCGTCGCGGGGCCCAGCCTGCGGTGCACCGCAAGGCGCTCATACGCGCTGATCCCGTGCGTGATACACCCAATCACCTCGGCCACCGTGTCGTTGCCCGTGTCGTGCACCGGCACAGGCGCAAACGCACACTCCGACGCGCTCTGCAGCGAGCGCGCCAGCGGCGGGAGCACGGCACTGCGCCGCAGCGCGCGCGCCGCCTCCGTGCCCGCAGGACCATCGGTGACCACAACCCACTCGAGGTACTGTGTCTGGGCATGGTCAAAGAACGCGTGGATGTCCCCCAGCGCCCCGTCCTGCTCAACCTCGAGCAGCGGGCGCCACACGTCGCCCGCGCGGCGCACAAACACGGGACGCCGCGCCGCAGCCAGTACCTCGCCGGGCGACGCGGTGCCCGCACGCTGCGCCGAGAGCGTCACGACGTCCGACAGGCTCGAGAAGAGCAGTGAGTGCGTGACCGCATGCACGATGTAGAAGTACGCAAACGTCGCCAACACAAACACCAGCACAATCACCTCGATCGGGTGACGCGCGGCCTTGGACGCCGCCGCGGCAATCTTCGCCGCAGGGTAGCTGAGCCGCCCACGCGCGCTCCGCTCGCGCAGATCCTCCATGTGCGAAGCCAACCAGCGCCGCCGTCGTCCGGCTGCTATGTCACGTGACGTGGGGTCCTACGTACGACGGCCGCGCGCCGCGCCGCGGGAGGCGCCGCGGGAGGCGCCGCGCGGCATGCCGCGCGGCGTACCGCGGGGCCGCGGCGTACCGCGCAACGCGCCCTGCATCCGTCCGGACTGCTCAATGCGTGCAACGTGCACCGCCGAGGTCGTCAGGCTCGAGAGGAACGCCTTGCTCTCCTTCGTCAGCGCGTCGTCGTCGCCCAGGCGCTCGTGGAAGATACGCCAGGCGTCCTTTTCAATGCGGATAGCGTTTTTCAGGTCGCCGCTGAGCGTCAGCGCCTGGCTCAGCTCGTGCGCCATGTTGCCCGTGTAGATGCTGTCGGGGCCAAACAGGCCCTGGGTGAGCTCGTGCGCACTCTCGTAGACCTTGAGTGAGGTACGGAAGTCGCGCTTGGCCTGCAACAGCAGCGCAATCGACGACAGTGTGTGCACCGCGTCAGGGTGGTTGTCGCCGTACAGCAGCTGCCACAGCGCAAGCACACGGTGCTGGTAGCGTAGCGCCGCGTCCAGGTTGCCCGCCGTGCGCTCAATCACCGCCAGGTTCATGTACTGCAGCATCGTGTCGGGGTGGTCCAAGCCAAGCGTGCGCTCAGAAATGGTCACCGCCTGGCGCTGGAAGCGCAGGGCATTGTCGATGGTCACCGTCTCGGCAACGATCGCAGGCAGGTCGTCCAGCGACGACGCCTCGGCGCCGTTCGCCTGTGCGTCATCGGGCGTTGCCTCGGACGCCGTCTTGTCCTCAGCCTCCTTGCCTTGGGTCTGTTCCGCGGCCTTTTCGCCCTCGGACTTCTCGCCCTCGGCCTTCTCTGCCTCGGCCTCCTTCTTGGCCTTCTCCCGTGCAACCTCCGTGGCAAAGTGGTGCGCCAGCGAAGCAAACAGCGCATAGCAGCGCGCCGTCTCAGGGTGCACAAGGCCGTACACCTGCTCATGGAAGCCAATGCCCTCGAGCAGCAGCTCCGTGCCGAGCTCGCGGTCGCCGCGCGCAAACGCGAGGCGCCCTGCCTCAAAGGCTTCCTCGACGAGCGCGCTCTTGGGCGTAGACGTCTTGACGAGCGGCACGACGTTTAGCACGTCCTCGGGCACAAACGTCGTTGACCGCGGCGGCGGCGCCTGCGCCTGCGCCTTCTTCTCCTTGGCGCTCTGCTTCTTGGGCGCCGTCGTAGGCGCCGGCGCAGCGTGCTTCGCGAAGACATACTCTTGCACACGCAGCTGAATACCCAGGGCCATGCACAGCTCACGCAGCACCTGCGGCTTGTGCAGCGTCGCCAGCGCGTCCTCGGGCAGTTCGAAGCGGTAACGCGTACGCACGCACGCACGCAGCTCGTCGGCAAGCGCCGCGGGAGTCAGCGAGGCCCATGCCGAGGTGCCGCGCTCGCCAAACGGTGCCGCAGGCACGACCGGCTTCGGGTTCGCCTCGACCTCGGTGCCGAGCAGGCAGTTGAGCACGTGTGCGATGCACGGCGCAACGGCGTTCGGCAGCGCGCCACGCAGCTGGCGGCGCAACGCATACTTGGCGGCGCGCACCACCATCGTCTGGATCGCGACGCGGCGCATCGACGCCAACAGCGCCTCGTGGCCGGGGCCCAGCTTGGCGACGATGCGCTCGTCCAGCTGCTCCTTTTGCGACGGCTGGCACAGGTGCGCAATGCGGCCGAGGTAGCGAAGGTTGATGCCGCGCGCGTGCAGCTGCTGCGCCAGAGCCACGCCGTCTGCACACGACACGAGGCCGGCCGCGACGTCGCTCACGAAGCGGGGGATCGCCGTGTCGCGCAGGTATGCGCCCGCATCGCGCACCGCACGCACGCTGGGGTCGCTCTCGTCACGCACCGGAACGACGACGTTGCCCTGCACGCTGTACTCGACAAACGCGTCAGGGTTGAACGACAGACGGAAGTCGGCGACGTCGATGCGCGCGGGCGTCTCCTCGTTGGGGTCCTTGTTTGCGAGCTTGGCGCGCGCAAACTCGCGCAGCGCATGGTCGTAGTACAGCTCGACGAGCTCGGGGCGGAGCAGCGTCAGGCGGTGGGGGTACGTCGGCGCCTCGGAGCCCTCGAGCACCGCACTGGTGGTGTCGTGCTCCAGGAACGCCACGTCCACGGGGCACGTCCGCGACACATCGAGCAGATACTTGCGGCCGTCCGCGCCGCGTAGGCCCTTGCAGTCCACACTGACGCACAGCGTGTGCTCCTCACCAGCCGCGTCAGGCACAGCGTGCTCGGCGAGGTGCAGGCGCTCTGCGGCGGGGCGCAACACCTCGGCAAATGCCGCGTCCGTGTGGATCACGTCGGGGCCCTCGACGCCGCCGTATGCGACCGAGGCGGCCGAAGTCGCCTCGGTGGTGTCTACCGCGTCCGCGGCCGGTGCCGCTTCTTCGCCGTCCGGCGTCGTGGCCGCCGCCGCCGCAGCGGCCTGCTCCTGGCTCTTGAACAGACCAGGAACGATCGTCTGCACCACCCAGCGCTCACCGAGCCAGTCGACCACGACCGTGCCGAGCAGGTACAGGCCATCGGCATCGACGCCGGCAAACAGGCGCACTCCCTGCACATCCTTGCTCACTGCGACATGCGCGGCTTCGTCGCCGCCGAGGTAGGGGTAGATGTGCACGCCGTCCACGCCCTTGGACACAAACAGGTTGTTGAAGAGGAACATGTGCGCCTCCGGTGCGTCTGCGGGGTTCATCGGCACCACATCGCCGGCCGCGACCCGCGGCACGGCGCGCGCCGCCGCGAGGCTCAGCTCGGCGTACAGGCGGTTCAGCACGCGGTCGCGCATCAGGCGCTCGGCAAGCGTGCCACGCGGCAGTTCACGCGAGGACTGCAGCTCCTCGTTCCAGTCGCGTGCGGCGTCAAGAGTGTCGGACGACATGGCGCCCGTCAGCAGGAACGCCGTCTGCGAGCGGAGCAGGTCCGCGTCGTGCCGCGGCATGCGCGCAAGCCACGGCGCGGCCGGCATCGTATTCATCACGGGAAGCGCCGAGAAGTAGTCGCGCGTCGACACGGGGTCGTTGAAGAGCTTCGCAAAGTTGCGCAAGAAGAGCGGCGATGCGGCGCACAGCACGTCGAACAGCGACGCGGACGCCAGCTCCGCCTTGTCCTCGCGTGGCTGCGGGTCAAAGCGGTTCGCCGCACTCTTGTTCACGAAGAAGCCGTGCACACACGCAGTAATGTGCAGCGCCTCGCCCTCGAGCGTCTCGGCGACGAGGTAGAGCAGGTGGCCCTGCAGCGCGAGCGGCTGCGGCGGCGGGTTCCACGCACTCAGGTACAGGTTGCGCAGGCACCGCGGCAGCGCACGCACGCCGCGGCACACCGCGGGGTACAGCAGTGCCGTGCTGCTCGCCGGCCAGCCGTTCCACTGGTCCACCGACGGCACAGGCGCCTCGGACGGCCACTCTTCGGGGTGCGCCACCGCGTCGTGCACCGTCGCACCCGCATCGATGCTCAGCGCCGACGGGTCCGCCTGGCCGCCGGTAAGTAGGTCGCGAAGGCGCTGCAGGTGCGTGCGCACCGCCATGTCCGTGTACGGCACATGCACCACGTCCAGCACGCGGTGCTCCACAGGCACGTCAGCAAACACTTCGGCGAGCGGTGCCCACTCCTTCACACGCTCTTCCGACTTGGGCTGCTTGAACGCAAACGCCCCGAGCCAGTAGCCCTCGGGGCTGTCGTTGATCGTTGCGCGCAAATCGTTCAGCGTCTCGGTCGGCGTCACGGCGATGCGCAGCGGCGACGGCGTCTCCGGCAGGCCAAGCTGTGCCACCTTTTTCGGCAGCAGCGGCCGCGCCGGCAGCCGCAGCTGCAGCTCAAACGTCTGGGCCTCTGCGTCCACGGGGGTCGGGTCTGCCTCGTCCATTTTGCGCAAGAAGAACCCGCACGGCGCACGCGGACTTGAGCCGGCTTAAGGCTGACAAAACCTCCACTCCCCCGCGGCATGGAGCGCTGGGAGCGCTGGGAGGTGCGCGCCGCGGACGTGCGCGCGGCGCTCGCCCCGGGCGAGGCGCTCGTCGCGGAGCAGAACGGCGTGGGGATGTACGACAGACAGGAAAAGGCGCCGCTGCGTGCGGCAGGTATCGCCGTCCTCACCACGCACCGCCTGGCGTACGTCGACGCGGCACAAGCCGCCGAACAGTCGTGCTTTGTGCGCCTCGACGCCATTCGGCAAACGGAACACTATGCGGGGTTTTTAAAGAGCAGCCCAAAGATTACCATTGTGCTACGTGAACAAACTGCTGCGCCAAGCGGGCCTTGGACGTGTGCGGTGTGCAACTTCCAGAATACCAAGGCGACGTCGCTCGACGTGTGTGCCCTGTGCGGCGTCGCGCGGCCAACAGAGGCGCCCAGTGCCACAACGAGTGCACAGGAATCAGCTTCTGCTTCATCAAATACCGCATCTGCATCAGCAGTGCCCGAAAAGGGGTGCCCACGCTGCACCTTTCTCAACCACCCGGCGATGACCCACTGCGAGATGTGCGAGGCACTTCTCACAGCGCCCCCTGCGCCACCCACGCCTATCCCAACCGCCTCCCACGCCGTCGCACCCACCTCGCCCCCGTACGTCAAGCTCAGCTTCCGCAAGGGTGGCGACAAGGCCTTCTATGCACAGCTGCGCTCCACCCTCCAATCCAAGCCGTGGCTCGTCGAGCCGCGACGGCGACCGGCTGCGGGCATCGACGGCGTGCTCAGCCAGGACATGGCGCCCGTGGCTCCTGCACCCGACGCTTTCCAGGACCTCGAGGCGTTGATGAAACAGGCGAAGCAGATGGTCGATCTCGCTGCGACACTGCGTACGCAGCTCGAACGCCGCGAGCGTCTCTTGGCGCACGACGGAAAGCAGTCGCACGACGACACCGGCACAATGATCCAGTCGGCACTCGTGCAGCTTGGCCTCGCGGCGCCCGCCGTGACGCCCGAGATGGTCAAGAGCGAACGCGAGTATCATGTTGAGTTGGCGCGCGAGTTGGCGAGTCTGCTCACCGCGCCGAATGGCATGCTCGACCGAGGCGTGCTGGCACTCGACGAGGTGTGGGGGCTGTGGAACCGCGCGCGCGGAACCGGTACGTGATATGCTGACCCAGCGCTTGTCTCGCCCAAGGTGCTGCGCCATGCCGTGGCGTATCTGCCCGAGGTCACCACGCCGCCGATTGCGCTGCGCGTGCTGCGCTCGGGCCGCACGATCCTGTATACCCCCCGCTTTGCGGATGCGGCCTTCGAGGCGCGCGTGTACGAGCATCTCGCCACGCCCCAGACCACGCTGCAGCTCGCGGCGGCGGAGCAGCTGCCGCTCGCACTGCTCTCTGAGCTGCTGCACACCGTCGCGCAGCAGACCACGCGCATCGTGCGCGACGACTGCGACCTGCGCGACACGCGCTGGTTCCGGAATACGGTGCTTATCGCTACATAGGCTTGCGTGCGTAGAAGAAGTAGTTGCACTGCTCCGTCCACCGCTGTGTGCCGCCGAGCAGCGGCGGTAGACACGACGTCACGGGCTGCGCCGTGGCCGCCGCGTCGGCAACCGATGGGCGCGCGAGCACCCACTTCTCGAGCACGGGCAGGTACATCGTGCCACGCGTCTCGTACTGCAAGCGCAGGGGCAGCGGCGCGACAGGCGCGCCGTCAGGCAGCGTCGCACGCCCGGTCGGCTGTGCGGCCTCCGGGCCGAACCAGCGGAGCTCGTCGCGGAAAAAGGCCACAAGCTCCTCGGGGTTGATGTACTGTGCGTGGCGGTGCGTTCCGCGGCTCACTACGCGCAGTAGGTCCTCGGCGAGGAAGATGGTCAAGAAGTAGGACAGGGCCGTACGCGACATGGTCGACATAAACACCATCCCACCGGGCCGCACGAGGTCCGCGACGCACCGCAGGAACTCGGCGGGGTCATGGACGTGCTCTACCACCTCCATCGCGGTCACAACGTCGTACTGCTGCCCCTCGTTGCGGAGCGCCTCGGCGGTCGCTGCGACGTACGCCAGGGAATGCGGCTCCAATGCGCGGGGGTCCGCACGCAAACGCAGACCAGGGTCCTGCTCCGCGTGCACAGTCGCCACCTTGACGTTCTCTTCCGAGGCGTCCACGCCCGTGACACACGCGCCGAGCCGCGCTGCGCTCTCCGTGAGGATGCCGCCGCCCGAGCCGATGTCGAGCATCGACAGGCCGGACAAGAACGACGCAGGCGATGGCGAGGGTGGCACCTCTTTGCCCAGCACGTCGGCCATCGCAGCGTCCCAGCCGCGCATCTCGTCGAGCTTCTCGCGCATAAACTCGATGCGCACGCGGTTCATGCGGTGCAGCGGCTTAAACTCCCCGTCCTCGTCCCACCAGTGCTCCGAGAGCCGGCTAAAGTGGGCAATATCCGCAGGGTCGATTGACGAGTAGCTCGCGCGTGCAACCGACGTGTGTAGCGCACGCGCAACGCTCGGCGCACGGCGCACGGCGCGCGACACCGACGCAGTCCACCGGCACGGCGGGCGGATCATGTGGAGGAGCGAACGCCTACCTTCTACACGGCCAGTACATACAGGCAGCACGCCGCGGCGCCCTCCACGACCACGGGCAGATAGCCCAGCAGCACGACGAGCAGCGTCGAGGCGCGCAGCACATGATAGTCCCACGCGGCCAAGTCGATCGCGGCCGGCAGCTGCGCACGCACGTACTGCAGCATAGGCGACGCCGGCGCCCACGACACGGCCGCGGCTACGAGGGCGATGAGCGCCACGGGCGTCACCAGCACGATGCGCACATAGCTGGTAACGTAGTGCAGCCATGAGACCCAGCCACGCGCGGTCGGCACGGCGGCGTTCATCCCCCACGGCGGCACAAGAGGGTATAGCGCAAACGTCAGAAGCAGCGCCATGGTCGTCGCCTGCGCAAAGTTGAGCGTACTGAGCACGCTCACGACCATGCCCGCATGCAGCAGCGCAAACGCCTGTAGACACGTGCCGAGCTGCACGAGGTCGAGGTGCAGGGCCCGCGCCGCGGCGGCCAGCGCCCACGGCAGCACCGCCGGCAGTGCGCCGAGCCAGACGAGCGCGTGGCACGCGCCCCATCCACGCACGGCGCAGTCCACAGGCGCATGTACTGCTATCGCGAGGCACACGAGCCCGACGGCATGCGCTGCGGCGATACACCCGAGCGCAGACCAGACCGGACGCGACATCTCTCGGTACGCCCGGAGCGCAATGCCGCGCAGCTCGGCAGGCACGCTGGCCAGCGCGCGCTCGAGCTCGGCATACACGGGGCGCTCGAGACGCGGCGCATCCGACGCGGGCACAACGCGTTCCACGAGCTTGGTGCGCAGCCGGTCGCGGCGCGCACCGAGCGCATTCCACAACGCAAGGCCCGTGAGCGTCAGTGCAGCACCGAGGAGCAGCGGTACAAAGAGGTACGTGCCGATCGGCACAAACAGCTGCGGCGAGAGCAGCAGGTAGAAGAACTGCGAGTGGTGCAGCCGCTCGTGCAAGTTCGAGAAGGCCCGCAGCGTCAGCTCCACCACCCCGCCCAGATCATAGAACCCGTGGGGGCCGGGCGCCGGCTCGGCAAACAGTGTGAGCGCATCGACGTGGAAGGGCAGCAGCACACCATGCACGCCGCTGGGGTGGCCGGCGAGTTGCAGACGCCACTGCGCCGCAAGCGCGCGCCAGCCGGCCAGGAAGCGGTGCACGGCGTTGGGCGTCAACACGCGCTGCTCGAGCCACACAAGCGGCGCGCGCGGCACACCCTTGGCCACGAGCGTATCGATCGTCGGCACGGAATGTGCCACTTCTTCGTATGTCGCGCCGTGCAGGCCCGTGGCCGGCTGAAAGTAGAGGCCTTGGAGGATGTGCGTCACCGTATTCAGGGTATCGAGGTTCGGCAGCTGCGCGTCGCGCCCTTCGTGCAGGAGCGACACCGACGAATAGGAGTCCGCGGGGTAGTCGAGTGCGACGGCATTCCAGATCTGCGCGCCGCCGTCGTACACCTCGTCGGCGGCGAGCGTCGGCTGTGTCTTGGCAAAGTACGCCGTGGCCCATGCCTGCATGCCGTCAAGAAAGCCGTCGCTGAATACCACCAGTAAATCCTTGCTCCAGTACGCCGACATGGACAAGCGGCGCACAAGCGCTAGTGTGATGGCCACCCCGCGCACGTTGGCCGCACGCACAGCGCCGGGCGCGGTGTAGGGCAGCCCCGCGCCGTTGGCATGGGGGTCCTTCCAGCGGCTCAGCCAGCTCGCGGCAAGCACCGTGGCCTCCCTCCCATCGATGCGCGGCGCACGCACGCGCGCATACACATTGGTGCCGCGGATCGGCGCTCCGTGGGGGACGTAGAAGGTGTAGTTCTGGGTATGGGCTTCGAGACCGAGGCGTTCGAGCTCCGCGCGCAGGTATGCGATGCGCCCGGCCGTGTCGTTGGCGCGCGCAAACGCCTCAATTGCATCCGAGGCGCGGTCCGCATAGTGCACGTCGTCCCAGCCCCAGGCCCGCTTCACCTGCCCGGGCTGCAGCGCGTTTTCGTCCACATACACCCCTCGCGAAAACGGCGGGCCGGGCACAGCAAGCAGCACGAGCCAGATCAGGGCGGCCACGACGAGCGCAGCGCTGGGTGAGCGCAGCAGCAACGTACCGCAGGACCGGTGCCAGGCGGCGCAGTGCCGCGACGATACGCTGCCGACGCCGCACCTGCGTCGCAATGCGCGTCAGCGACACGTCGTCAAAGGCATCTGCGCTGGGTGCGGTATCGTTTGCAAGCTTCTCAGGCATCGGATGCCGTACTGCATTCGAGGGATCCATTCCTATTGACCGGCGAGCGCGTGGGCGCTGTCTATGCACTGTCAGTATCTGCACACAAGGGAGAGGGGGAAGGGGGAGCGATCAGGAGCAAGGCCAATAGCGTAAATGCCCGCTCGGGAAATTCTCGGCACGGCGCATACGACTGGTGCCAGCAAAGCGTTGGGTTCATCACGCAAGAAGGGGGGGGACGCAACTTACCTGGGTCGTGGAAGAAGCCAAGGGACGTTGGTGATGGAGGTGTGTGCCTAGTACCACCCGCCGTTCGTGCGCCAGCGGTCGGTGCGGCGTGGCGCGGCAGGCGCCGGAGCCGGTGCGCCCCAAGCCGCGGCGCCCGCGCCGCCCAGGCCAGGGATGGTATCGTACTGCGCCGCGGCACCCTCGGGCTCGCGGCGTGCAAGCCCCGGGATCACGTCGTCGCCCCAGTCCTCCCAGCGCTCTTCCTGCTGCTCGCCCTTGGCGTCCTCCTGCGTATTTTCGCCGGGGCGCGAGCGCGACCAGAAGCGCGTTGAATGGTCGTTGCTTCCCGACGTGAGCATGTGCCCAAGCGGGTGCCACGCGAGGCTCCAGATGTTGGATTCGTGCGCCTCGTCGATGGTGTGCAGCGGCGTCGTGGGATTGGACGAGCGCAGCGACCAGTGCAGCAGTGAGCCGTCCGACCCGCCCGATACGAGCAGGTCGTGGTGCACGGGGTGCCATGCGAGCGAGCAGACTTCCTTGGCGTGCCCACGGAATACGTAGAGCTCCTGCATCGCACGCACATCGTAGATGCGGATCGACTGGTCGCGCGAGGCCGTCGCCACAAGGTTCCCGTCGGGGCACCACTGGCACGCCTGTACCGTGTTCTTGTGGCCGTGGTACGTGCCGAGCTCGGTGCCCGAGCGTGGGTCCCAGAACTTGACGAGGTTGTCCTTGGAGCCGGACACGAGCAGCGACTGCCACGGGTGCCAGTCGACACATTTGACCTCCCAACCGTGCCCCTTGAGTGTAGATTCTTCCTGTGCCTCGTCAAAGCTCCAGATCTTGAGCGTGCTGTCATCGCTTGCACTCACGAAGCGCTGGTCGTCCGGCGAGAAGCTTAAGCCGCGTGCCGCGTCGCGGTGGCCGGCAAACGCCTGCACGTTGTTCATATTGTGCTGGAAGTACTTGATCTGCCCGTTCTGATCCGCAGAGATGAGCCAGACGCCGTTGTGCGACCACTCCATGGCACGCACGGCCGAGTCGTGCGCCTGGAGGATGGTCTCGAAGTGGAAGGTGAGGCCATTCCACAGCGTGAACTCACCGCTCGTCGAGCCGGTGAGCAGGCGACGCCCGTCGGGGAGCCAGCACACGACGTTCACAGGGCACCGAATCTTGTTGGTCGAGGTGTGCACAAGGACACTCGCGACGGACGACGCGGATTCCCCGTACGCGTACGGCGGGAGGAGGCGCACCACCTGGTTAGGACTCGGGCGGAGAAACACGTCGTTGCGCGCGCTCGCACGCGTCGCACGGGCGTGTGCCCAGGTGGGCAGCGTGCCCCAGTAGTCGACGGTGCGGCGCTGGAGGAAGCGGCGCGCGCGGCGCGGCTCAAAGCCGGCCGCGAGCGCAGTCGCGGTCGCCGCGGCCTCTTCGCGCTCGCGCAGGTCGAGTGGGGGCGCCGTGGGCGCGTCGTGAAGCGGCTGTGGCGCCCAGCGCGGCGTGGGACGCGCAGCGAATTCGGCAGGCATTCCCAGCGGCCCCGCGGCGTGCGCACCAAAGTGGAGGGGGCGCGACGAAGGGCGCCACCCGCTGGAGCAGCTTAGCTAACCGACACAATACGAGGCTGCATTCCAAGTATGGATATTATTAGATCACGACCAAAATCTACGAGGTCTCGTCCTCCACCGTGCTCTTCGCCGCGGCCTTGGCGCCCGACGCCGAGGTGGGCGCGGCGTCCTTGGCGTCCTTCTTAGGCTCGGCCTTCTTCTCCACGGCGTAGCCGTTCGAGCCGACCTGGATGTTGGAGCCGGCCGAGGGCGCCGAGTACGCCGGAGCACGCTCCGAGCCGGTGCGCTTGTCGTCGAGCACCGTGACAGGCGCAGCCGAGGTGACCGTCGAGGGGATCGCCGGCGCGGCGCCGTAGTGGTGCGACACGGTGGGCTCGAGGTCGATCTCGCCCTCGGCGTACTCGTCGTCCTCGATCGAGCTGCCGTCGTCCTCGTCCTCGTCCTCCTCGTCCTCGCTGCGGTAGCCCGCGGCACGCACCGCGGCGGGCACGGGGCCCGAGCGGTCCATCTGCTCCGAGGTGGTGAGGTATACCTTGGAGAGCTGCTTGATGTCGTTCCACCACTCCATCAGCTCGTCGTGGCTGCGCGCGCGGAAGGTGTAGGCGTACTCACGGCCGAGCGAGAAACCACCCGACTGCGCACCGCCGAGCTTGCGGCCCTCGATGTGGAACTTGTGGGTCTGCGCAGCAGCGGTCGACGGCGCACCCAGCGTGCACTCGGGCAGGAAGAGCGACAGGACCGGCGCGGGGTTGCGCGCCAGGTCGGACGACACGTGCTCGTGCAAGTAGCCGGCGGGCGTCAGGACGTAGAACGACTCCTTGTACGACTTGGTGAAGCGCTTCTTGCGCTCCAGGATACCCTGGTGCACGGGGATCACCGACGGGTCCTCCTTGCCGGGGTAGTCGATCGTCTCGGGGTTGCGCAGCGGCGTGTCGGGGTCGAGCAGGTGGTCCGAGCGCGAGGCGAACGCGATCCACTCGGCGTTCGGCTCGAGCGAGCGCATGTGCATGCCGAGGCCAAGCCACGTGTCCTGCACCTGCGCCGACATGCGGCCGCTCCACTCGTCAAAGGTCTGCCAGGCGCTCTGGATCGAGCGGACAATGCCCTCCTCAAAGTGCGCCGAGTTCTGCTGCATAATGATGATGCTCTTCTGCAGCGCGTTCTCCTCGTTCACCTGGCGCTGGAGCTGCAGCGCCACCGCCTGGTTCGCCGCGTAGGGATCCTCGCGGGCGCTCACGCTCATCGGCGTGTTCTTGAGCAGGGTGATCGAGCGGGCCAGGTCCGAGATCATCTTGGTCGACAGCTCACGCTCGCGCGCCACCGAGTTGGCGAGCTTGCCCGTGTCCTGCTGGATGTTGCGCAGGTGCGCCTTGATCTCGGCGCGCAGCTTCTGCAGGTGCTGCACAATCGAGCCCTCGACCGTCTTGGCCAGGTTCGCGTGGTGGTCAGCAATCGTGCGCGTCTTGTCACGGATGCTGTAGAACACGTCCTGGATACCGTCCTCGCCGAGGAACTGGTTGCCCTGGCGGAACGGCACCTGGATCACACCACCGAGCTTGGCCATCTCCTTGGCCGTGTTGTACTCAATGTCGGCAATGCCCTCGAAGTACGAGATGAGCATCTTGGTGATGTCCTTCCAGCCTGCGTGTTAGTCCATCCTCGCATTGGGACGCGCCCGCGATGGCCCGACCGCCCTTCACGGCAACGCCGCCCCTGTCAACATACCAGTGAAGCGCTCGATCAGGATGTCCGACGGGCGCAGCTCGTTGGGGCCCGTGTTCTTCTTGATCAGCGAAGCATTGCGGCTAGCAATCGTGGACTTGCGACTCGCGGTCGTAGCCCGGGTAAGCGTGGATTGGGCGTCAGTCATCGTGACGGATGTTGGTGGTGGGATGCGTAGATCACCGCGGTTTTGCCCCCCTGGCGGCGGCTCCCAATCGTGTTTACCGAAACGCACGACAGCGTACCCAGAGCGAATCAGCGCCCGGCAACACCCGCACCGCGTCTCCCCGCGAAGCCGACCCACGCACAATGCGGAAAGTGAGGCCTGCGGTTCGGCATTTGCCTCTCGGGCATACGATTCGGCCAATCAATCAGTTGGCTGAGGTAAGCGTGCAGTATCGCGGCAAAAATAGTGCGGCACGCTCCGGCAGGCACCCCCCGGGCGCGCCACCGCGCATCCGCGCGCCTACGTCACCACCCGGTGCGCGCAGGCCCGCTGACCCACCATGCCGCCGCCGCCGCCCAACCCGGCGTTCCAGCAGCGCTTGCGCGTACGTGGAGGCCCGTCCGCAGATCCCAACTGACCCCGTAGGTGCTTACGTTCTCGGTGCCGTTGCTGGTCGTCTCCTCCTGTACGTGCACGCACTCATCCCAGACATGCTCTACAAACGTCTCTACCTCGGCGAGGAGCAGAAACCGCTGCCGTCCTCGGTCGCGCGCAACCTCGCGAACCCGCCGTCGGACGCCCCCGCCCGCTCATAGTCACGTGATACCTGGCGCTTTTTTGGGGCCCCTAGGCACGGCCGCCGCCCACGCGCGCCTTTCTTCGCGTCGGCAGGGGCCCAGGCACTCGCACGGGCGACGCCGCACACCCACGCACCACGTTGCATCCGCTTGCGCGTTGGGCGAATCGCGCGTGCACGCTCCGCGTACGAGTCGCGCTGCCCTCGCGCTCCTTCCAGACGCGCACACCAAGCATGGGCGCGTCGACCTTGCGCGTGCTCACCGCACCGTCGTCCGACACGAGCGAATTGCCAACGCTGGTGCTGCAGTGTGACGCGACCAAATACCTCTTCAATGCGGGCGAAGGCACCACGCGCTCGTCCGCCCAGCGCCGGTCCTCGAATGCGCGCGTCGAACACGTATTTGTCTCGCGCGTTGCGTCCGAAGCCATCGGCGGGATACCCGGGCTCCTCATGACCATGGCCGACGGTGGAAAGACGTCGGTCGACGTGTATGGGCCGCCCAACACGCGCTATGCACTTGCCACCACGCGCTTTTACGCCAAGCGCGACAAGATGCACGTCCGCGTACACGACGTGCCGCTCGACGCCGACGACGTCCGCCCGTGCTTCGAGGACGAGCACGTCGCCGTGTACGCGGTGCCAGTCGTACCTGGCGGCGTGCCAAGCGCGCCCGCGCCCGCACCCGGACACACGCCGTCGTACGTGCCCGACAACGAGCCTTGGCGCGATCCCAAGTGGACGCCGACAGCGCTGCGCGGCGCCGACGCCGACCGCTGGTACACCAGCGTCCTCGAGGATGCATGGGGAGCCAAGTACGCCGGCGACGCACGGTCCTGGACACCGGCGCGCGTCGCGCACGCGCTACCGCCGCCGCCGGTGCCCCCGCGCAAGGCAGGCGCCGAGCCGGGACGCCAGGCGCCCGTGCTGTGCTACATCTGTGCCGGCGCGACGCAGCGCGGCAAGTTTGACGCCCAGCGCGCCGCGGCGCTCGGACTCGCCCCGGGCCCCGACTTTGCGCGCCTGACGCGCGGCGAAGCGGTGGACATCGAGCGGCCGGCGGCGTGGGCAACGCTGACCGACGCCGAGCGCACGCAGTGGCTGCGCTCGCGCGCACCACGTCGCGCGCAAAAAGGGCGGCCGCCGGTCGACGTGCCGACGTACGCGCTTGAGCGCGTCACGCTGCGCAGCGCCGATGTCGTCGGTACCGCACGCGCCGGCCCCGTCTTTTTCTACGTGACGCTGCCGACAACGGAGCACCTCGATACGTTCCTGACGCCGCCCACGCAGCGCGCCTTTGCCCCCTATACCCACGCCGCGAATGCCACGCGGCCGCCCGAGCAGCACACGATGCCGCACGTCATTGTGCATGCGGTGCCGCCCGCCGTCTTCCAAGACGCGCGGTATGTCGCGTGGATGCAGTCGTTTGGGCCTGCATGCTACCACCTCATCGCGAACCGCGCGCAGTGTGCGGACCGGCTGATGTACACGTCGAGTGCGCTCACGCTGCTCCGCCTCGCGCACCTCGATGCCGAAATGTATGCGGTGCCAGGCTATGCGCTCACGCCGCAGATCGCATGCGACGGCGAGCGTGTGCAGCCAGCGTCCGAGGACATGGTCATTGGCTTGCAGCCGCGTGCACCGCCCAAGCAGCTCGTGTCGAGTGCGCCGGTCTTTGATGCGCCGCTCGCTGCGATGGATGCGCGGCTCGCGGAGCAGGCGACGCCCGAGGCCGCCGACGCGTGGGCGCAGTACGAGGCAGCGGTCGCGCGTGTGCATGCGACGCCGCCCGTCGCTGGAACGAGTGCCGCGGACGCCCTGACGTTCACGACGCTCGGCACCGGCAGCTCGGCGCCGTCCAAGTACCGCAACGTACTTAGCACGCTGGTGCACATCCCGGGCGTCGGCTACGTGCTGCTCGATGCCGGCGAAGGCACCTACTTCCAACTCGCTCGCCGTTTTGGGCCGGGCGAGCACGGGTGGTCCGGCGTAGGCATCGAGCACGTCCTGCGCCACCTGCGCATGGTGTTTGTGAGCCACATCCACGGCGACCATCACATGGGCATGGCGCGCCTCCTCTTGGAGCGCCGCAAGCTCGGTGTTCCGCACCCGCTGTATTTCTTCTCGAACAACTACACGCGCTTCTACCTGCGCGAGTACAGTGCGATCGAGACGCTGGGCTTCGACGAGCCCCACGGCGTGGTGGCCGTGGACAACGAGCTCCTCGACTACCGCCACGGCGTCGACCCGGAAGCGCCGCACGTCGCGTCGCCCGCAAGCGGCGCTCGCGCCGCGGCGCGCAAGCACGTCGAGGCCGCGAAGACCGCACTGGGCCTGCGCGCTATCCGCACGGCGCCGGTGGTGCACCGCACGAGCCACTGCTACGGCCTCATCCTGGAGCATACCGACGGCTGGAAGCTCGTCTTTTCGGGCGACACGATGCCGTGTCCCGCCCTTGTCGAGGCCGGCCGTGGGGCCACGGTGCTCATCCACGAGGCGACGATGCAGGACGACGAAGCGGAGCTGGCGCACGCCAAGGGACACAGCACCATCGGCCAGGCAGTTCGCATCGCGCAGGAGATGCGTGCTGAGCACCTCTTGCTCACGCACTTCTCGCAGCGGTACCCCAAGTTTGCGCGCATCGACACGGGGTCGTCGGCACTGCCGGTTGGCATCGCGTTCGACATGATGCACATCACCCCGCACCAGATGCGCCAGGGCAAGCGCCAGTTGCCGGCGCTCCAGGCACTCTTTGCCGCCGAGGTACAGGACGACGGCGCGTCGGACTCGGACGCGAGTGCGCTGGCGGCGCCCGAGGCCGACGCCGCACCGCCGGCCAAGCGCTCGCGCGAAGCGCCGCCCGCCAAGGCGCCGGCGGAGGCCTCGCCCGCGTGCCCCCCGCACACGGTGCGGCACAACGACGCGGCGTCCGCGTGGCGCTACGTGGTGCTCCGCCTCGCCGCGGCACACGCAGAGCGCGACGCCCATGCGCACGTCCCGTCGGAGTACGCGGTGCGCCAGGGCATCGCACAGGCGGTGCAGACGATGCATGGTGTCATCGGCGCCGCGTTTGCGGTCGACGTGCTGTACGTCGGCGCGCCGCTGGGCACGCACGATGCTGCGCAGGTCGCTGATGCGGTCGTACGTGTCCCGAGCGAGCACGTCGACGCGCTGCTGAGCGCCGTGGCGTCCATCGACCCCGCGGCACGCGCGACGCTCACCGAGGGCCAGGCGCTGCGCGTGAGCGTGCAGGGCGTGTCGCACAACCTCGCGATGCTTACGAGCGATGCGCGTGCATGGATGGCCGCACAGCGCGCCGCAAATCCCTAACAACTCGACCCAAGTAGTGCGTGCTATGCAACAGCGGTGAAAATTTTCTACAGCAGCGTGTGGAATACAATGTCCCAGAACTTGCTCGTGACACCAAAGCCGAGCTCGTAGTTCTTGTAGTGGTGCTCAAGGTGGTACTTCTTCTGCTCCTTGAGGTACTGAGGCAGCTTGGTGTGGTGCATGGCATAGTGGAAGGTATCATACACGATGTACATGGAGTAGGACCCCGCAATCACACCGTTCGCAATCGCCGTCGGGAACACCGCATGCGCCAGCAGCAGCATGGGGAAGGAGAGCGTCGCGAAAAGAATGGGCGGCATCACCAGCCGCATCTTGTCCATCGGCAGGAAATGGTGGATGCCGTGCAGCAAAAAGTGCAGCAGGTACGCCGCCTGGTGGCGGGGAAGTAGCGTGTCCATGTGGAACAGGAAGCGATGGAAAAGGTATTCAAGGAACGTCCAGAAGAACAAGCCGAACGCGTACGACGCCAGCGTAAAGGTGTAGGCCCACGCCGTGACCGCAAAGCCGCTGCCCGACAGCTGCTCCTTGAACTGCATCGCCGACACGTGGAAGAACGCAGCCGCAATCGGGCCCCAGAGCATCGGAATGACATACCAGGGCGTCAGCGTAAAGATCTCCAGGAACATGTTGGGCATCAGCCGCGCGGGATCCTTGCGGTGACGCGGGATGTGCACCTGCTCCAGGTAGAACTCCTTGGTGAAACGCGCGTGCCACATCTGCGGAATCAGCGGCTTGTCGAGGTCGAGGAACTTGTGCTCCTTGAAGTCACGCGACACGTCCGTCTCGAGCGGCTGGAAGTCGTCGGTAATCGTCACATCGCCCAGCAGGTGCGGCGCAACGTTCTCCTCCTTGGCCTCCTCAGAAGTCTTGGCATCCAGCACCACACCGATTTGGAAGTCGTTCAGCATCGCATACGCGCTGCGCGAGTGGTCGTGCGACAGCGGGTCAGCCATGACCTCCGTCACATCCTTCCCGGCATGCTCCAGAATGAGGTCGTCACCGCCAGGGTGGTCCTCAAGGAAGTCGGTGACATTGTACACCTTTCCTTTCACCACCACCCAGCAGTCCGACGCCTTGTTGTGCTTGGCAATCTCTGCAAGACTGTACGCAGTAGACATGATGGTCGGCTGCTAACCCTAAAATCAGGCGCCGCCCGGAAAGAATCTTGCCACCAATGCAAGTGTGTATGGGGTCTAACAATTTCACGCCACTTTGGGCTCCACCCACGTGGCCAGAGGGCCTCGGCGGTGCCAAGACGCGCGCGCGTACCTGGCACGCCACGCAGCCCGCGCGCGGCACTCGCCATCGCATCGTACGGATGCTCGTACCATACATACACTCTAAAAACCTTTGCTACCCGGCCGGGTGCGGTCCAGGTACTCCTTCTCGGCCTTCGCGAGCGACTCGTCGGACATGCTGCCGGTCAAAAAAAGCCAATACATACTACGCCGTTAGACAGTCGTACATATTCCGGTTCTGCTGGCGACACGCCCAGGCCACCGAGAGAAAGCGGTTCCGCGTGCACTCGACAAATTCTGCATCAGCGGTGCGCGACGCACCTTTCACGATCGGATCACACCGCTTGAACGCCTCCGCTTTGCGTTCCTTCAGGAACGTGTCGTACTCACGGTTGCTCATCACCCGCGAAAGGTCCGACATGGTGCCGCACGATCTAGCCTAGTAGCGTGCGCGCTCAAACAAGGGGGGTGGCTCAAGGTTCGCCGTAGCACGAGGGCTGGCCGTTTGTCAGCCGTGCGACCTCCACCTCGCGAATTTCTCTGCGCAGGTTGCGAGCGCGCGCCCGAAGCATGGCCGTCACCCAGCCCGCGCGCACCGCGCCGGCTCGTCCGGCCAAGGGAAAGACCAAGGCAAAGCAGCGTTACCTCAAAGCGAAAAAGGTACGTCGCAAGGCGAAAAAGGCTGCCGGGCCCAAGCCATTTGGCGAGGGCAAGAAAAAGGCCAAGCCCAAGGGCCCCAATCCCGCCGAAGAAATGGAGCTGGAAGCAAGCGTAGCCCAGGCGTCCCACGGCGATGCGAGCGAGAGCGAGAGCGAGAGCAGTACCGATACCACGAGCAAGTCGAGCGACAGCGCCAGCGACAGCGAGTCGAGCTCAAGCAGTAGCGCATCGAGCGAGTCGGTCGCGGATCGTGCGCGTGCTGCCTCCCCCTCTACGGACGTCATCGATGCCGATCCACTCCAGGCTGCTTCGCCGGCTGAGCCAGCCGAAATGCAGGACGATGAGCCGCAGTATCTCTTCCGGTTTCCACGGCCGCAGCAGACGAGCACAAGCGATGCACAGCAACTTGCGTCCTTGGGCCTGCCCCAGGGCCTGGAGCGGCCCACGTTCGTCGATGCAAGCCACACCCAATCTCTTGATACCCAGGATGAAGGCATGACTGAGCACATGGGCGTGCGTGTGAGCCGCTCGATCAAGCGCCAACTCGACCGGCTCGGTATTTCCGAGTGGTTCGCGGTGCAGGCCTCGGTGATCCCGCTGCTGCTCAGCCAGCACACCGAAAGTCGGCTGTACATGCCCTTCAACCCGCCACGCGACCTGTGCATCTCTGCACCAACGGGCAGCGGCAAAACACTGGCCTACACGGTGCCAATCGTCGAGCTGCTCCAAACACGTATCGTGACGCAGCTCCGTGCGCTTGTGCTGCTGCCAACGCGCGACCTTGCCGTGCAAGTCGCCGAGATGTTCGAGGCCGTGGGCCGAGGCAGCGGGCTGCGCTCGCTCGTCATCACCGGCAACCACAGTTTCCGGCACGAGCAGGCGCAGCTCGTCAGCAGCGGCCCGGCAGGGTTTACCAGCAACGTCGACGTGCTCATTGCGACGCCGGGCCGCCTGGTGGACCACGTGCGCGGCACGCCAGGCTTCACACTGCAGCACCTGCGCTTCCTGGTGATCGACGAGGCGGACCGCTTGCTCGGGCAGTCGTTCCAGCAGTGGGTCCCGACGCTGCTCGAGGCGCTCCAGCCGCAGGCGAGCGAGCAGGCGTCGTCCGCACCCGCCTCACTGCACACGCAGTTGCCCCCGTGGATGCACGACGATTTGGACACGCCGGTGCCCACGGTCCAGAAACTGCTCTTCTCCGCAACGCTCACGCGCGACCCAGCCAAGATGAATGCATTGCAGCTGCGCAACCCGCATTATGTGAGCGTGCGCGACCGTGCTGAGGGCGACGACGTGCATGTGGACCGCTTTGCGCTCCCCGCAGGCCTTCACGAGCACATGATCGTGACCGAGACGAGTACCAAGGTGCTCTTCTTGCTCTACCTGCTGCACTCACACCTCCAAGTGCGTCATGCGCTGTGCTTCACCAAGAGTGTCGAGTCAGCGAACCGCTTGGTGCGCCTGCTTGCTTTCTTTGAAAAGCGCATGCCTCCGGGACAGGCGTTGTGTGTGCAGTACTACTCGAGCGACCTGACCAATGCAGAGCGTGCGCAAATGCTGCGCCGCTTTCAGCAGGGCGAGGTCGACGTGCTGGTGTGTTCGGACCTGATCGCACGCGGGATTGACCTGCCTGAGGTGCGCAACGTCATCTCGTACGACGTGCCCGTCGACATGGCCAAGTATGTCCACCGCGTTGGACGCACGGCACGTGCGGGGCGCTCGGGCGACGCCTGGAGCTTGGTCGAGGAGCAAGAGGTGTTCCACTTTAAGCGCATGCTCCGCGAGGCGCACCACCTCGATGCCGTGCAGACGGTCAAGGTGAAGCCGGCCGAGTACGAACCCTTCCTCCCGTCCTACAAAGAGGCACTCGCCGAGCTCGCCAACGTCTATAGCCAACAGCGTGGAATGTAGTGTAGTATACATGGGACTATCCGAGCACGTCCATCTTCTTCTTCTTCTTCTTCCCTTTTTGGAAGCTGCGCCACCCTTCCACGCGGTTGTCGCGCGCATTCTCCCACGCCATCTCGAGCTCGGCTTTGCGCTTGCGCTGCGCCTCGGCCTCTTCACGAAGCTTGCGCGCCTCTTCCTCGGCCTCCTGCTTGAGCCGCACACGGTTGCGGCGGTACAGCTCGTCCTCTCGCATCAGGTGGTTCGTGCAGTGCACGATGCGCTCAGGGAACGTCGGCTTCAGGTCGTGCAGGCGACCACCAGGCTCCTGCTCCTTCTTGAGCTGCTCCTCGGTCAAGTTAAAGGGCAAACCAAGCTCACGCAAGGCGAGTGAACGCCCCGATCGTGAAATTTCGTTCAACGACTGACGACGGTCCGGATCTTGCAGGTGGTCCAGCGCTTGCTTGAACAGCTGGAACGCCTCTTGTGCGCGATCCTGGTAATTCTCGCCCACCTTGTCTGGGTGGATCAACAAACTCTTCTTACGGAACACCTTTTGGATGGTTTTGTCGTCCATGTCGGGCGTCACGCCCAGGACATCAAACGGGTTAAGCCGGAACGAACCCAGTACCACACGGTCAATCTCACGTTGTTGCGGCGTCTTGGAACGCTCCTGGGCTGCGGGTCAGATCGCGCGCACCAACGTACCTTCTTCCTCGTCCAACGCCGTCCAGCCGGGTGGCGGGACAGGGATCGGGCCTTTCGGGAACGCCGGCGGCGGTGCTTGGGTATGTTTCAGCTGAGGCGGTGGCCGTGGCGGTGGTGGTGGCGGCCCCGGAGGTGGCCCTGGCGCGCCTTTGGACGACGAGGTCGCCCCCGCCAAATGTTGGGCCATGATCGACGATAGGGCCCGATCGCGAACAATTGAAGCGCGATGGAGCCCTGCGTGCCCCGATTTCTTGGAAAGTTGTCCACCGGACAAAATATCTGGAACACCATGAGGCAAGATCTGCGTGTCGCTGCGGGGAAGGCGCGCACCGAGCCTGCGTTCCTGAGAGACGTGTACACGGGACGCTGGCTAGTCTCGCCCAAGTCGGCGGCAAAGGTTGCGCTGCTATTTATCGCCGCCTACTGGCTCTGGGAACATTTGGTACCGGTCGCTTGGAACCCCTTCCGGCCGTTCCTCTTCCTGTCATACAGGCTGCCTGAGTCTGAAGTCGTCCTGAAGGAGGCCTCCTTCCGTCTGTATGGACCCGCTCCGACGTACTCACAGGGCAATGTGGTACTGGATAATTTGCGCGGCTTCATGCAGGGGGTGCACCACACGCTGTTTCCTCACGAACCGCGCTTCCTGCGCTTCGGCAAGGGCTGGTTGGATGTGTGCTTCATCGCATACTTCATTGTGATCTTCAGTTTCCTGCGCCAGGTGCTCACGCTGCACGTCTTCAAGCCGCTGGCGAAGCGCTGGGGGATTCGTGCAGAGCAGAAGCAGACCCGGTTCGCCGAGCAGGGCTATGCACTGACGTACTGGGGCATTGCTGGTATCTTTGGTCTCTATGTGATGTCCTTCCAGGACAGCTGGTGGTACAGTACGTATTTGTCGCGCTCACCCAGACTTGGACCACCTGTGGTACCGTATGTGCATTTCTTCTCACCGCAGAGTACCCTCACTGGGTGATGCGCCCTGAGCTTAAGCTGTACTACCTGCTCCAGGGCAGCTACTGGATGCAGCAGGCATTTGTGATGCTCCTGGGCCTCGAACGTCCGCGCAAGGACTACTACGAGCTAATTGCGCACGTACGTTTCGCCGCCTCACCCAGCACCTCGTCACGCTGTGGTTGATTGGATGGTCGTACTTTATCAACCTGACCATGATCGGCACCACCGTGTTTGTCTGCATGGACATTCCTGACACTTGGCTGGCGGTACGTACAACGTGGCTTACTCCAGCTTTCCAAGATGTTCAACTACCTGGACATGAACCTAATGGCGGGCATTGTCTACTCCATCTTTATGGTGGTCTGGTCGTACTTCCGTATCTACCTGAGTGCGCTCACGCTGCGTTCTGTATACGTGGACTACCACAAGATCCCTGCGTATGCACGCACCTTCTACCCGTCGCAGGGCCACTGGCTCGTGTGGTGGATGCAATGCCATGTAAGTCCATGTGACCAAACTGACACCTAGGTGTTTGCGCCGCTGCTGCTGCTGCTGCTGCTCAACTTGTTCTGGTATGTACTGATGTGGCGCATCCTGTTCCGGTACGTTGTGTGCGTCGCTGACGTTTAGTGCGCTGCGGGGTGTCTATGGCGATTCGCGCGAAGAGGAAGAGGAAAACGAGATTGCCGAAATGGAGAAGGCGAACAAGGCCGAGTAGTCTACGACTCGACCTCTAGCTACGCTGCGAAGGGAACTACATTATATCTATACATAGCAAAACTTCGACAAACCCTTTGTTCACCGTCGCCATCCTAGCTGCATCAAATAACCGGTGTCAGAGCATCCCAAAAAAAAATATTAACAGCTTGGGGCGCACTGGGAATCGAACCCAGGACCTCTTCTATGTTCTGGTCAAGCCCAGCCCTAAAGAAGAATCATACCTCTAGACCATGCGCCCGAGGTGCTGTTAAAATTGGGGCGCACTGGGAATCGAACCCAGGACCTCTTCTATGGATCTTCGGCAGAAGCCAAGCCCTAAAGAAGAATCATACCTCTAGACCATGCGCCCGGTCGTTGTAAGCAGCCGGAAAACGTACGTACTAGAACACAAGGCGATGTCTGGCGTTCTGGTCGCTCCCCGGCGGGGGCAGGGAGTGGGTAATGATACAGCGTGAGCGGCTATAGGAGTTTTTAGAGTTCGTAGCGGACACGGTAGGCAGCGAGGTAGCACGTAATGTCCGAGTACCCCTTCTGTGCCGCCTGCTCCGAAGAAGCACTTGCGGGCAGAATCATGAAGCCCAGCGGACCACATCCGCAGTCGGGGCACAGAATGTACTTGACGATACGCTCCTCTCCTGGCGTCAGGCCCAGGGTGAACAGCTCCTTGCTCCTCATCGGCATCGAGCTTTCGCTCGATTCGTCCGACTTGGACAGCGACGACTGCATCGAGTTCATCCGCGTCGCGAACGTCGACGGCGACCGAGGCTCAGAACGCCGGCCGGGCCCGCCCTGGGTCTCAGACCCGCTCGAAAGGGAGCGCGGTACCTCCTGGCTGTTGGACGACGGCTCTGGCACCTTCCACAGGGTGTTCTTCGAGAAGGACACGTTGTCAAACTGCATCGGCCCATTCAATGCCCAGAAAGCCCGAACGGGACCAATTGTGCTCAGCTCGTTGCCGGGCAGTCGCGCCTGGATCTCAGCGTTGAGCATCGGCGTGGATTTGGACGTGTGGTCGAGCAAAATGAGTTCTGATTCGATCGACACCGCGTCCTTCTCCGACAACGGGCCCATCTCCCTAGCCTGCCACGACGCCGCCTGGCGTCCCACAATCACACAGTGGCACCGCTCGTTCGGGCAAAAGAGCCGGCACAGGTTGCGCCCGTCCGCGCGCGACACTATTCGTGCCTTGAGTGCCGTAAGCGAGTCCTCGGACGCGGTTTTGGCAGCGACCGCCTGCCCAAACACCGCCGAGAGGAGCTTACCCGGGTTCAGTGGCTGCGGCTGCGTGGGCGCTCCGGCACCCTCGGGGGCGCGCATCGGGAGGCCAAGGTCGCGCGCCGCGCCCTCGGAGAGGCAATTCTGCTCCAAAAGCGCGGCGAGCACCTGGTCGCTTGGTAGCGCTGGCGCTTCGACGGGCGACTGCGAGTAACTGCCAATGCCCCACGCGGCGGAGGTCGAGTGGTCGGCGCTGCCCGGCCCCGAACTAACGTGCTCGCCAGGGTGGTCGGAGGTGGACAAGGCATGCTCAGACGTCGCCGTCGGCGAAATCGAGTCGTCCATTTGGTCAACCAGCGACGTAGAAAGGTCCCCGCGCTGGATCTCGGGAGGCGACTCGACCGTGTAGCGCATCTCAACCCACGGCTCACTGCTTTTGGCAATGTAACTCGGCCCGTGGATCTTAAAGCCGCACTTCATGAAGAACGACATGGATTTCGGCGGCGTTACGACGGTCACTCGCTCAAAGTGCTGGCGCATGGGCTTGCCGTCACCCGAGTAGCCCGCCTCGATGCGGCCCAACAACTTGCGCATCAGCCGCTGGCCGATACCCCGGCCCTGGCTGCCACTCTCGATACAAAAGTCGTGAATGCACACGACATGCGCCAGTTCCGAGTTGGTGTTGCCGTACATGCTCTGAGTGATAGCCGCCGGCGCGACCGTCGCCGTGCAGAAACCAATCAGCCGGCGACGCGTCTCACCCGAGAGCGGACCGGCGACCATCGGTGGTGGGAGATGCTGGAAGGCGCCTAGGAAGAACTGAGGCGCCTGCTCATGCCGCTTGCTGTGGGGGTCAGCGGAGATAGGTGACGTACATGAGCTGCGAGAGGTGGGTGACTTCCTCGCGTGGGAAGCTTGCTGCCTCAATCGAATGCGCTGCACGGATCTCATCCGGACGGACGATGTCGATGTTGATTTGGGGTCGCCGCCCCTGCCCTGCTTCCTTGGCACGCGACTTGGTGGACGAGGCCGAGTCGGCTCGTTCCTGGCGCCCACTCGAGATGGACCCGCGCCAGCCAAGGGTAAAACTAGACCGAAACTCGATATGATGCGTTGCTTCTGCAGCCGCCTCGGCGTCTTGAGCGTCGGTATTCGCGCCGTGACCCGCCTTGGACGAGCGACCCAGGGGCATGCTGCTGCGATGTGGAGAAGCCGTGCGCGGCTCCTCGGGCACGACCCACGTGGCAGGTGCCATGTGCCTGCCGCGTGCTGATCACCGAAGCCGATAGAAGCCTGCACACGCAGCCGACAACGTGGGGCGGCGCCGCGCCGTGGTGCACGGACAAACGTGCGTTGCGCTGGCACCTATATAAAGGAATCGGGGCGCTCCGTGCGAAGCCGCAACGAACCATCGTGTACGTGTTGGTGTCCCCTAGGCACCCGTGTTGTTCTCACGCCTAACAGCTAAAAATGGCCTTTGCGCCTACGTTTGCCCGTCGTTTCGCAGCTACTTCCCTGACCATGTCCAACGTTTTCTTTGACATCACCAAGAACGGCTCGCCCCTCGGCACCATCAAGTTCAAGCTCTTTGACGAGTAGGTTCTTTGGCCTAACCCAGTGTTGTGCCCAAGACCGCGGCCAACTTCCGTGCGCTCGCCACCGGCGAGAAGGGCTTCGGCTACGAGGGCTCGAACTTCCACCGTGTGATCCCCGACTTCATGCTCCAGGGCGGTGACTTCACCGCCGGCAACGGCACCGGTGGCAAGTCGATCTACGGCCAGAAGTTCGCTGACGAGAACTTCAACCTCAAGCACAACAAGCCCGGCCTGCTCTCGATGGCCAACGCCGGCCCCAACACGAACGGCTCGCAGTTCGTACGTATACTTTGTGGAGGTTTGGAGACTAACACTGCCACAGTTCATCACCACCGTGGTGACCCCCTGGGTACGCACACGCCTATGCACACCTGTACTAACCACAGCTCGACGGCAAGCACGTCGTCTTCGGCGAGGTCGTCGACGGCATGGACGTCGTTAAGGCCATCGAGGCCGAGGGCACCGGCAGCGGCAAGCCCAAGAGCCAGATCAAGATCGCCAAGTCGGGCGTCTACTAAGTAGTCGTAGCCAACAGCGCATGTCCTGCGCGGTTGCCTTTTCGGGCAACCCCGTGGAGAATGTGACCGATCTTGATTAATCCTGTGTGGTCCGAGCGCTACTGTATCGGGCGCGCCTCACGACGACACCGCATTCCAGTCGCCGAATCGCGCGTCGCCCAGGGCACTGCCTCCCCGCTCGCCAGGCGCCGAGGCACTGCCCCCGTTTTTGGCATACTCTGCGCGCGTGACCAAATGCCGCGCAAAGAACTGGCCCTCGGGTGTGTTGGCAGGCGCCTGCAGCAACGCCAGCGCACCCAGGGTCGGCGCGATTACGGGGTCCGCTGCGAGGCGCACCTCGACGGGCACGTCGACGGGCGCGAGCGTCCGTAGCTCGTAGGCGCTATGGGTCAGTTCGCGCATACGTACAGTCGCCGCCGGAGGCCTTTGGCCCCAGCCGTACCGCCCACCAGTACCACATTGCCCCACATCAGCTCCTGGTACTCTTCGGGCACGCCGCGGATCGCCGCCGCCACGAGCTCAGACAGCGAGCCCTGCTCCAGTCCTGTGGGTTAGTCCAGCGACGTACCGATGCGCTGCGGCGCAAAGAGCAGCTCCATCAGTTGGAAGCGCTCCTGCGCCAGCCGTAGCATTTGACTGTCGCTCGGCGCCGGTGGATCTTGGGTGGTGCCGTCGCCGACCATAAATGTGTCAATCTCCTCGGCCTCCGTCTCCGGCGGGGGGTATGTCTGGCGAATGTTGCCGGGGCCCGCGACGACGTAGCCAAACTTGGTCTTGGGGTCGGCCACGTCTTCAGGCTGCGCATAGTCGGGGAGCATATAGTATTGTACCATCTTGTTGTGGTCGTTTGCGTGGAAGTAGTCAACCAGGTGCGCAAAGCTCCATTCATTCGGCTTGTCAGCGTGGCTACGCGGGCCCAGGTCGTTGGCGGAGGCCGCGACAAAGCACGAGACAGCCTTCATCTTATCGGTAAGGAACGTCTCGTCCATCATGTTCCATTGCTTGTAGGAGAAGGACTCCTTCAGTAGGCTGGTGAGCATCTTGCCGCCGATGTCGAGGCGCTTGACGGCGTGCCACTGCACTTCGTCGTGCACCAGCGGCACCGCATGGGTATAGCTCTGGCCACAGTCGACGACCAACACGCATTCGGCGCGCCTCGGGTCGGCAAAAGGCACGAGCTGCGCGGGAATGGTGCGCCAGATGGCATCAGCTTGGTACCAGTCAAAAAGTAGCATATCGAACGCACGCTGCTGCTCGGGCAGTGCAAAGTAGGGTTCGGTCACCACCACCGTTCGTCCCTGCAGCGCGCCGAACGAGTCGTACGGCGTGTCCTTTTTGCCGAAGCGCTCTGCCAGTGCGCGGTCCCACACGGCCTTTTGTGCGGCCCAATCGACCACCATACCGCGGTCGATGGGCAGGCGCAGCTGCAGGCCACCGTAATCAAGGCACGCGTCTTCAATCTCGTTGCCGACCAGCACCTGACGCCGGACGCCGGGGCGCGTGCGGGCGATCGCATTGGGGTGCCGCGCGAGGTGCGGCAGGGCCCCGCTGTGCATTGGGATCGTGCCGAGGCGCACATGCGACGCACCCGTCTCGAGCACCACGCCGTCGAGCGGTGCCGACCGCGGCCCACCCTGGCTCCGCATCGTGGCACAGAGCCTCCACTTTCACCATGTCGTTTGGACGGCCCCCGACGTTTTCCATGTTCCAGGTGCTGCCTCCCGAGCGCGGCTCGTTCCCGCTCGACCACTACGGGGACTGCAAAGAGGCCATGAAAGAATACCTGCAGTGCCTCAAGGCCAACAAGAACGACAACGGCGCGTGTCGGCACCTGAGCAAAAAGTACCTGCAGTGTCGCATGGACAAGTACGTGCGCACGGCCACTCACGCAGCGACCTGATGGAACGCGACGACATGAAGAACCTCGGGTTCGGCGATATCCAGGAGCCGTCGCAGGAGACGCCTGCGCGCACCGAGCCCCGGGAACGCATCGTGTAGTTATAGCCTACGAGCCAAGACCGCCTGCTCTTCTTCGAGCGTCTGCAGCGCGTCGCGCGCCTCGGCCGCCACGTCCCCGCCGTCCACCGCACGCCCAAAGCCCATTTTGGCTTCGTCAAGTGCCTGCACAAGTGCCTGCTTGGCCAACGCCAGCTGGACGCCGCGGTCGGCCGGCAGCGCCGAAACGCGCGGCAGCAGCGGCGCACAGGGCGCGCTCTCGTGCAGCAGCAGCTTGCCGAGCGTTGCTAGCAACACGGCACGCAGCGGGTGGCCGGTGGGGTACAGCATGCTCTCGTCCGACGACGCGCCGCGCGCCTGCATGCCCGCACACAGCACAAATGCAAGCTGCGTCGCCTCGGGGTATCGTGCCTGTTCGATGGCCAGGACATGCGCGGCGTGCAGCAGCGTCCACAGCAGCGCATTGCTCGGCGGCACCAGCGCGCCGAGCCACCGGAGCATCGGCAGCAGCTCGTCGAGCGGCACGCCGTGCATCGAGCTGTGCATCGCCGTCTGCACACGCTCCACGAGCTGGTGCGCATCGCGCCAGCGCGCGTGGATCGTATGGGCGTCGTGCAGAGTGCTGCGCCGCCCACATCGGTTGCACGCACCCGTCTCGGCGGCCGCGTCGTCGTCAACCGGCAGCGTGTGCCAGTCGGGCAGCGCACACCATCCCGCACAGTCGCGCTGATGGCACCAGCACGCCGTGCGGGGGTCTGTGTCGTGCGGCGGCGGATGGGCGCTGCGCCGGCACAGCGCACACGCACACGTAAAGAGGTAGCGACGCACAAGTGTCGCCTGGCGCTGTGCGCGCGTCTCGGAAAGATCGACGTACGACGTGCGCACTTCGTCGCCCGGGGCGATGCGCCGGATCGCGACGAGCCGCATGGTGCGCTGCCCAGCCACGGGGAAGACAACCACCGCGTTGGGGTCGCACGCGTGGTTGCACAGCGCAACCGGCACACTGATACTTACGCCAATCGGGTCGAGCTGCGCATCGGCAAGCGTGAACGCGTTGATTTGGAACGCGCATACGAGGTCGAGCAGCGCGCGCGCGTTCGCAAACCCGGACGACGGCAGTGCGTCAGGCGACACAAACTGCGCGACCTGGAATGCGAGTTGCGCGCACTCTTCGAGCTGCCCCGCGGGCATGTCGGTGCGGTGCGTCTGCATCGACGCAATCCCGCTCCAGAAGGCACTGTCGAGGCCATGCTTGCGCCGCTGCCACACAAGCTGCGCAACGGCACGCACCGCCGCGCCGGGCTCCGTCACCGTGTGCCCCGCGTCGTGTGCAGCCGTTTGGAAGCGCTGCAGCGCCGCACATTCGTCGCGGTGGCGCGCGTCCGACCAGGCGCGCCGCTGGCACGCCTCGCTGCAGTAGTGCGCAAATTTGCATCGCGAACACCGCTGCAGCATGCGTGCCTGTCGGAAGCAGAAGTGGCAGCGTGTGCTGGCCTGTGCGGCGCTGAGCACCGACACAGCTGGTTCGACGGCCAGCAGCTCTTCGCCGGGCACGGCGGGGGGGGCATGTGGCGCGCGCCGCAGGCCGCGGCCCTCGCTCGCCGTGGAAAAGACGTCGAGATGCGTGTGCACCAGCTCGGGTGGGGTATACGGGGGCACCGTGGGCGCCGCCGCCACGGACGCGCTCGACGGGGACGGAGCAGGCGCGTCCGCCGGCGCAGGCTGCGCTCCGCCATCCTCGGTCGTGGCGTCGCTCTCCGGCACGGCCGCACGCGGCCCACGTGCTGCCCAGCGAGCGTCGCGCGCGGCACGCCGGGCCTTGAGGGCCGCAAACGACATGGGGGTGGAGGGGCAAAATCGGCCAATATTCATGATGCCTATGATACACGCCTTACGGCCATTATACAAATCTGGATAGGGAATCAGTCCTCCTCGTCGTCGCTCCAGTCCACCTGCTCGAGCTTCGCCAGGAGCGATGCATTCCGCTGAGGGATAGGGTGGGCAGCAGGCGGATGCGCATGCCCTTTGGCACTCTCCATCGTTGATAGCCACAGCGCATCGGGGTCCGCGTTGGGCCGTGGCACATCGCGCGGCTGCTCGGCAGCGCGTGCCCGTGCCTCGAGCTCCTCGGCAAACAGGCCACGGGGGCGCGCGAGTACGCGGCTCGGCAGATCCTCGTCGTCCGACACCGCATTGCGCCGCGGCACGTCATGCCGCGCACGCGTCGCATTCCCCGGGAACAGCAGCCGCGGCTTGATGGGCGAATGCAGCATACTCCGCTCGGAAGAGTAGCTCGTGTCGTACTCGGAGCGCACCACACGTTGTCCACGACTGCGTCAGCAATTCCTGCACATACAAGACAAAGAGCGTCTTGCCCGACTCTTTCGGCGGGGCAAGCGCCGCACGCACATGCGCACGGTGTGCATGGGGGCCCGTAAAGCCCACGTCCGCGGGGCCGCCCTCCAAAAAGGGATTGTGCGCGGCATCGCGCACGGGGTATGCATCAAAGTGGGGGGCATGGTAGCGCTGCGCACGGCGATATGGCCCAGGCGTATCGGGCTCCGACTCAGACTCGAGCCAGGTACCAAACACCGAGTCGCTGCCGCAGCGCGCATGGCGCGACGTGCTGGGGGGGCATCCTTGGCCCGCACCACCTGGACCGTGCAGACCGAGGCGGTCGCCCATCCGCCGCCCGCGCGTGCTGGGTGGGGTAAGTACCGCTGAACGCGTGGCGGCGTGGGGACGCGCGCGTTTCGTGTGGTGCTCAGCGGCCTCATCGTCTTCGTACTGCTCTGCGGTGTATCGAGTGAGGTTGCGCTTGTCCCCTGACGGTAGCGAGACCCGCCCGCGCCCCGAGGACGGCGGCGAGGGGTACGGGTCCCACGCTGGCGGCGCCTCGTTGCCTCCGTCGCGCGGCAGCGTTTCGGACATGCTACACGACAAAGACAAAGGTGTGACGACGGCACTTGGGCGTCGCACTTGCCTTCGACATCGGCCCCTGCTACCCCTGCAGCAGGCTGCATATGCACGACCGACGGGCCTCTGGCCAATCAGGGCACACGAAAACGTACGCGGTACTCCACCCGCGTACAGTGGCGTGGGTGACCTATTGGGGGCTTGGGTGGAGGGGCTATGGTTCAATCCTCGTAGCGCTTCATGAATGCGGTGTGGAACTTGATGAAGCGCTCCACGAACTGATCGGTTGCCTTGGCGAGCACCGTGGTGCGGAAGTAGGAGTGGCTCGTGCCGTCCTCGAGCTGGACAGGCTGCTCGCCAAAGCCAGACCCAGGGATGACACAGATGCCCGTCTCGTCGAGCAGCTCGCGGCAGTATAGCTCGTCGACCTTTTTGTCCTGCTTCTTGGCTTCTTCCCACGCCTTCTTCGGGAGATGCAGACGGGGGAAGAGGTACAGCGCACCCATCGCCGGCTCGATGTGGATGCCAGGCAGCTTGCTAAACTTCTCGGCCATCGTCTCGGAGCGCTGTTCGAGCGTGTCATGGATCTTTTGCGTCTCCTGGATAAAGAGGTCGTAGCTCGGATCACCCTTGCGCGGCGGCTTCACCAGCATGTCCACACCAATCTGCCCTTGCGTCGGTGGGCACAGTGAGACGCTCACCAGCTTGTTCACCTGCGCTTCCACTTGGGGGTCGATGTTGGTCAGCTCAAAGTAGCCGCCGCGCCGGCCACACTCGCCGGAGTAGCCCTTGCTGATGCTGTGGAACGACACGAGCTCCACCATCTCGCTCATCCTGCGCTCCTCCTCGTTGCTGCTCTTGCCGTAGTCGAGCAGCACCTTGCGGAACGAGAAAAAGGGGCACTCGGTTTGGTATACGTTCCTCTGGTACACCTCATCTGCAAAGATCACCAGGCCCTGGTCGTAGGCCTCCCTGATTATTGCCTGGATCTCTTCCTCCGACATGCATGCACCGGTCGGGTTGCCGGGGTTGATCACGACAATCGCGCGCGGCGTTTTGCCCTGCTCCCGCGCACGGTGGATCTGCTCGCGGATGTTGTCCAACGAGGGCCGCCACTGCTCGTCGGGGTTCAGGTCGTAGTGCAAGGGCTCGAGGTCAAAGAGCGACAGCGCTGCCGAGTACAAGGGGTATTGCGGGATGGGAATCAACACAGCGTCTTGGCCCGAGCGGAACAGCGCCTGGAAGAGCGTCAGAATGCCCCACGAAGCGCCGGCGGTCAGGTAGATGTTCTCGATGTTCTCGGGATACCCGTCCCGCTCCTCAACAAATTCCGCGACGTGCTTGCGGACGAGCGCCACACCTTTGGACGGGGTATAGGCGCCCACGCTTCCGAACGCGTCCAGCAGTTCCCGCGCGCGCTGTTGCACATCGGCGGGGAAGAGCGCATCGCGCGTTTCCTTCGGAGCGTCAAGCAGTGCAGGGTACTCCGTGAGCGCCGCAATTTGGCGCCAGAACGTCAATGGCGGTTGCGCGAGGTTCGGCATTTGCTGGGGGTTGCCGATGTTCGACCAAACGATCGAGTCGAACGGCAGCTTCTTTCCCTGATCCAGCTCGGCCTCGTATTTTGCTGCGGCGGCCGGGATCCCCCCTCTCACGGCATACTCTACTTTGATAGCATTGGGGTTAATGTTGTCAAGCGACAACGTCTTTCCTCGCGATGACATGGCTCGTCGAAGCAAGCGCACGGGCGAGCGGAGCGGGCCGGCCCCAGCGTGCATGCGTCTCAAATAAGGCTGATTCACGATTGCCGGCTGTGACAAAATTCCACGTGACTCGACCGCGGGAGTCGGGGCCGGCTTGGTATCTCGATTGGGATGCGCTACGGGCGGCGCAGGCGGCGCTACTCCTGCAAGTCCATCCCAAGGAAGAGCGATTTTTGCAGAAACATGACCTGCGCCACAAATGCCTCGAGATGGAAGATGGGCTTGTTGCCGGTGGCACTCCGGAGCTCCTGAGGGTAAGTCGGTAGGGACATACGTAGAATGCGGCCTTCTCCACAATGGGCGCCCGTAGGGACTCGTCCACACGCGTCACCAGGTAGGCCGTGAGCGTCTGAAAGATGAGCGACGCAGGGATCGCGTGTACCAGCAACTCGTAAAGACGGCCGCGCACCGCCAGCAGACGCGCGGGAGTCTGCTCGCTTAGAATCATGTCGGCGGTCCGCTCGCAGTAAATCTGCCAGTCGGGCTGCGCAATCGACACGGGACCGGTCAGGTCCGGCGACTGAACACGCAGCGTCTCGAGGATGAGGAGCGCCTTGCGCATGTTCCCGTCGGCACTCTGCACGACGCTCTGCGCCGTGTCGTCCGGGAGATGGAACTTTTCGCGCTTGGCGACATGTCGCAGCACGCGCGCCATGTCCTCGTCATGCGGCGCCCCGACACGCAACAGCAGGCAACGCGACTTGATCGGCGCAATGATCCGCGACGTGCTGTTCGAACAGAGGATGAGGCGCAAATTCGTCATGTACTTCTCCATCGTCCGGCGCAGGGCCGCCTGCGCATCGCGCGTCAGCGAGTCCGCTTCATTGATCACAATGATCTTGAAGCGGTGGGCTGCATTCTGGTCCACTTGCTGTGTCTGCGCGATCTCTTTCAGGATATCCTGGATGATGAGCCGGTCATAAGAGCCGGCATCGCTCGGTGTGATCTCAATATGGTAGTTGCTGCTGATCAAGTTGACCTCGATCTTGCGCTTGCTTGGGTTCAAGAAGACGCGCTGGTCAACCTTGAGCTTAAGCGCGCCGGGGCCATACAGCTCCTTGAGCAGGCACGCGATGCGCGTCTTTTTCCCCGCGCCGCTCGGGCCGTAGAAGAGGACATGCGGGAAATCTTCCGTGACGGTCTGCGTGAGTGGATGCAGCGTACAAGCGACTTGAGCTGCTCTGTAATCTCCGGGTGATAGTGCAGCTCACTGAGGTCGCGCGGGCGGTACTTGTCGACGTACAGCATCGCGACGCGTGAAGGCGCGAAAGCCACGTGGGCGATATGGACCTCTACTGGAAAACGAGCGGGGCGGGCGCGTCGGTCGCCTCGGGCGCGTCGGCCGCAGCAGGCCCAGCTGCCTTGTGACCGTCGCCACGGATGGCCCACTTGCTGAGCCAGTCTAGCACCTCGTTGTGCCAAATAAGCGAGTTCTTGGCGTTGTTCACCCAGTGTCCCTCGTCAGGGAAGAAGAGCAGGCGCGACGGCACACCGCGGCGCTGCAGCGCCGTGTACGCTGAGATGCCCTCGGCGGGATCCAGCCGGAAGTCTTGGCCACCGTGGATGATCAGGTGCGGCGTGTTCCAGTGGCTCACATAACGGTGCGGCGAGAACTTCAGGTAGGCCTCCTCCTTCTCCCACGCGACGCCGCCAAACTCCGACTCGGGGAAGTAGAGCTCCTCGGTGCTGTAGAAAGTCGACATCGCATTAAAGATGCCGTCGTGTGTGACAAGTGCCTTAAAGAGCTGGTCGTCGTTGTGTCCCTGGATCCAGTTCACCATGTACCCACCGAAGCTCGCACCGGCCGCCACCACGCGCTCGCGGTCCAGGTGCGGCTTGGTGTCGAGGATGTAGTGGACGCCCCGGATGATGTCCTCAAATGGACGGTCACCCCAGTGGTGCAGGATGCGGTCGGTGTACGCCTGTCCGTAGCCCGTCGAGCCGCTTGGGTCGATCGTGATCACCACAAAGCCCGCCGCAGCAAACACCTTGGGGTTCCACCGCGTGCTCCACGCATTGTTCCAGTCGCCCTCGGGCCCTCCGTGGATCAGCACGGCGAGAGGGAGCTTCTCGCCATTCTTAACGGCCTCCTCGTAGTGCGGCGGGGTGATATACCAGCCGTGGGCCGTTACGCCCTCAGCACCCTCGTACGAGAACTGCTCCGCTTTTGCACCCAGATCCACGTCCTTGTGCGCGGGCGAGGCGCGCAGGAAGTTGGTAAGGCGCGTCTCCAACCCATCGCGGCTGCGGACGTACACGTCGTTCGGGTGATCCATCGTTGACAACGTGTACACAATACGTCCGTCGCCCAGCTCCACGGGGCGGGCGACATGGCCCTCGTCCACGAGCACCTCCCGGTGTGTCAGCTCGACGGCGCCGTGGCGCTTCTGGACGCGCGCGCGATACAGCTTCGTCTGTTCATCGTCCACGACCGTCATCAGCAGTGACGCACCGTCCGCCGAGAAGGCCAGCTCGCTGGGCGACAGTGGCCAGTCGCTAAACGATTCGGTATGCACCTCGGACGCCAGTGAGTAGGTCTGCAGCACCTTGCGGTCGCTCTCGAAACCGTCCTTGTACTGCTGGAGGTACGCAATCGTCTCCCCATCCGGCGAGAAGGCGGGCGCGCCTGCCCATCCGCGGCCATCCGCGCTCACCTGGCGTGGTGCAGCGCTGCCGTCCAGAGGCACAAGGTAGATGTTTTGCTTGGTGTGCCACGCCTCAGGCTTCGCAGGGTCCTTGGCGGTGAACGCGACGTGGCCGCGCGACACGGCAAAGTCGGCCGCCGAGCCGAGAGGGCCCACGGGGCTTTCGAGGCGCGTGGGGTGCATCAAGTTGCGGAAGCCACTCGTCTTGTGCCAAGTGCCAAGCACCAAACTGCGCGCAATGTCCACCGAGAAGAGTTGCGTGCGGCGGTGGGGGTACAGCCAACGGTCCCAGTGACGCACGTACAGCGAATCGTACGTACGCGCATGCTTTTCCCAGTCTTGTACAGCCTCGCTCGCGTCGTTTAGCGGCACATTTTCCAATGCACCGTCGTCGTACACGAGCGCGGAAAAGACGAGCGTCGCCGATGACGCAGACTTCGGCACAGCACGCACATTCTTGACCGGCGCGGGGAATTCAAGCACCTTATGGCACTCGGACGCCTCGTGTGTGTCCTTCAGCCCACGCTGGCACAGCGTGTTGTTGACTACGTAGCCGACCACGTCCTCGTTGAGGAACACGGCCTCTGACGCGCCATGCGCAAACAACTGCGGCGTCAAGGGATCCACATGTTCGTCTTCACCGAGTGGCACGACGTACAGCGCCTGTGTGCTTTTGCCGGTCTGCGCCGTGAAGCGCTCGACACCGACAACGGCATGACTGCCCTTGGCATTTGTCACGGCCGTGCCGGGGCGCGGCGCCTCGACGAGCAGCTGCGGAAGTAGCACAGTGCTGCCCATCTTTTCGCTAGACACAGCGGAAATGCCTGCGAGGAGCGCCGCCGCGATCGACGCGACGAGCTGCATGGGGCGTGGAACGAAACCCTTTCGGCCTCCGGGCACGGCCCGAGCCATCGGGGCCATCGGGGCCGGGGGATCGGCGCATCCGGGGGAATAGGGTTCTCGGCGATCGGGATGCACCTGTCATATCGGGGTGCAGGGAACATCTACACGCACTTCTATGCCGTGCACTGACGTCTACGCGCGAAACGGCCGCGCTGCTTCTTTATTCTCCCCTTGTTGTATCGGACGAGCCGAACCACAGGCGCCTCCTTCTTCTTACTCACCCCTTGTTGACGTGCACGCTGGCGTGCCCCTCATTGCTCTTCACAGCGTACGGTGCAGGCACCGTTTGATTCCCTCCTAAGAAACCCGTGGCATCTCTTCAATGACCGGCAGCACCGCACTAATTGTTGGACTAACCGTTGGCCTGTGTGTCGGTATGGCCGTCGTGGTGGTGCTTGGTGTCACTGCTGGCGTCCTCGTGCGGCGTCACTGGCTCAAAGAGCGCCAGCTGTCGATGGACCGCGCACAGGGCCAACTCTGGCATACTGACCCTCACAGCAGCTATCTGGAAAAGACTTGGGCGTATCCGACTGGCGACGAGGAGAACACCGCGCATATCTTATACAACGTCCCCGAATCCCCCACTCCCCCCGCATCCGACGTGCAGGACGCGTCCGTCATTCCCGGCCAACCTGGTCTTCCCGACCTTCCCGAAGAAGGCGTTTCTCCCCGCACCGTGCCTGGTCCACTGCCCATGCTCCACAAGAACGACGACGACGTGCGTTTCCCGCACGCTATTGCCGAGCAGGCGCAGCGCCCGTCGGTGCAGTGGACCCGCAGCAGCGTGCCGGCCTCCCTGCAGTCCGGCAACGGCACAGGTACCGCACCACCGCAGAGCCGCTCGGCATCGCTGCGTAACAAGCTGTCGCTTTCTCAGTCGCTGTCGCGCTCGCGCTCGCGTATGGCCTCGATCCGGCTGGGGAGCCCGACGCACCAGCGCGGAGGGAACCGCCGCTCGGTGCTGTCGCGCTTCCCGTCGAGTTTCCGCTCGCCGCGTCACAGTCGCCGGATGACGTCTAGCTCCGAGGACGAGGACTCGATTGGAACACCCGAGCGGGATATCCCGATGGCACGCCGGATCGAGCGCGGTCAGACGCGCTTCCAGTACGACTCGAGCTCCTACGGCTCGTCGCCCGCTACGGGCAACGGTGACTGGGACGAGTTCATCATGGACCCAGCTGCCGCCGAGATCACTGTGCCTCCGCCCGCAGCGCTGGCGGCGCCGCGCGACACGGAAGCGCACCCCGACCAGTTTTTGCTGGAGCGCATCTCGGCGTGGCAGGAGTCGAGCGTGAATGCGGGCGCGCCCAGCGACGAGGGCGTCGATGTCGTACCGGAGCTGCGCTCGCACACGCACTCTGCGCCACTGCGCCGCTCGACCACGCAGTCGACCATGCAGTCGACCTACTCGCGCGCGTCGGGCGACGAGGCTGACGAGGAGCTGACCAACCCCTATCTGCAGCGCTCGTCGCAGCTCATGCGCATCCCGTCCATTCGTCCCCAGTTTGCCGCGGAAACCACGCTGGAGAGCTGGCTCACCGCCGAGGACCCGCGCCCGGCGCAGCCGAGCTCGTCCGGGCACAGCAGCGGGCTGTTTGGCGAGGTCGAGTTCGCGACGGCCGCGGGCGACTCGGCGTTTAGCGAGTCGCACGCCACGCCGCGCGACTCGCTCGTGGTGCCGGCGGCGTCGGCGGACCGCCTGGCGCCGATGCTTGGCGTTGCCGGGCAGCGCACGTCGGCGTATGCGCCGCGCACGCCGTCGCCGCTCGCAATCCACTCGCTTGTGCCTTCGCAGCCGTACGAACCGTCGATGTCGTCGCGCTCGTCGTTCCCCGCGTCGGCGCGCATGTCGACCGACTCCCCGCGCGACTGGAAGCACCGCTCGAACGCCACGGCCTCGACGCAGCTGACATGGCCCGACGAGGCGAGCCTCACGGCGGACGGCTCACCGGGCGCGGCACTGGTCAAACTCGAGCGCGAGCGCAGTCTGCGTCAGGCCGCGGCGGATCGTGTCGCGCAGGCGAACCGCGCGTGGGGCGTCGGCAAGGACGGCGCGGAGGCGGCGAGTGGCGACAACGACAACGACAACGACGTGGCGCGCGTGCGCGAGCGTGTGCTCGTGCCGACGGCGCGCCCGGGCGCGTCGATGCCTGGGCGCTTCTCGATGGCGTCGTCGCATGCCTCGTCCGAGTCGGACTCGGTCAACACCGAGGAGGGCGCGACGCAGCTCTCTCCGCTCAGCACGCCCGTGCTGGGCTCGCCGCTGCAGACGATCCAGGCGTACTTTAACCACGTCCCGGCCTCCGGCGACAAGCTCGAGACGGTCCCGTTCTGGGCGGATGAAGGCGTAGTGTCTGCATAGTTGCGTTTCTATGGGGCATGGTACATTTTTGTAGGCTTACACGATGTCTTAAACAAACCAATGAGGGAACAGGGAGCTGAGCGTGCCGAGCACCGCGAGCACAAACGTCCCGCCGAGGATGCTCAGGTCGCGCCCAATCACAACGGCGTGCATCTCGGCGCGCGCCAGCACCAGGTTGGCGAGCAGCGGCCCAAAAATGCACGAGTTGAACGTGAGGAACGCGCCGAGGAAGCCCATGATGCGCTCCAAGCTGGGCACCGTCAGCGCAGTGACCAGCACGCTCAGCGCCATCCCCACGCGGATCGCCGCGACGGTGGCGCGCGCACTGAGCGTCGTGGGCGTCGCTGGCGACACGGCGCCACCGTGCGAGCGGTCGACGTCGCCCGCGGCCATCGCCTGGACGCCGGAGAGCGACTGAATAAAGCTCGTGTGCTCCTCGTCGTGCGAGGAGGGCGCCGTGTTGGGCTGCACGCCCTCCAGGACGCCGGCCCACTTCTCCAGCACGACCGTGACCGGCTTGAGCGCAAGCGCAAACTTGGTCATCGGGTTGACCGTGACGAGCACCACCGCGGTGACGGTCAGTGCGTGCGGGAAGCCCGGCGTGGACGACAGGTCGCGCGTCACCTCGTCAGACACGTTGCTGCCGAACATGAGGTAGCCGACGCTGGCGACTAGCAGGTACATGGCCGCCGTCGTGAGGTAGGCCCAGTCCAGCATCTTGTCAAACTGGCTCGGGTCGCGCATGTCCCGGTAGAGCGAGGGTATAACGGGGTGCGACGAGAACCCTGCCATAATCAGCCCAAAGGCGATCGGAATGCGCTTCCACTGCACCGCCAACACCGTCGGGCCAGGTTCCCACAGCGAGCCCGGCGCATGGCGCTTCACCAGCCCGTCGGTGATGATGACCCAGAACAGGAAGAGGATGCTGACGATGCCGACGAGCGAGACGGGCGACAACAGCTTGAGCGGCAGGAACAGCGTCGGGAGCACCAAGGCGAGGCCCACGACCTTCAACACGGCGTTCGCCACCGGGTGCGCCGCCTGCTCCGTGCCGTAGAGAAGCGCCGTCATGCTGTCGCTCATGAGGATCAGCAGGGCGACGCTCACCATCCACATCTCAAAGCAGAACAGGAAAGAGATGCAGGTGCGTACCATCGGCCCAAACACATAGCTGCCAATGTCTGCGTAGGTGTGCAGGTGCGGCTCGCGCGCGAGGATGCGCGCAAGGACTTTGCCACTGTAGTTCGTCAGCCAGCCACACAGCAAAAAGACCACCGTGCCGCCCACCCAGCCGACGCTCGCAAACGCCAGCGGCATCGACAGGATGCTCACACCCACGAGCACATTCACCGTGTTGAACCACGTCTGCCAAAACGTGCTCTTGCCATGCTCCTCGTCGGGCACGCTTGTCACGTCCGCCGAGCTCTGCTGCGCGGACGCCTCCATGGGCGCATGGTACAGCTGCTTGCCGCTCCGCCCGCGAAGCAGCGGCGCCCGCTCATCCACATGGTACGGGTCACGCAGATGCGGCGCGGCGGCACGCAGCTGCGTGCGATAGCGCGAGCCCGAGCGCGAGCGCGATGTGTACGGCGACGTATTGCGCGGCGGACGGCTCGGCGCACGGTCCTTGCCTTGCGGCAGAAACAGGCGCTGGCTCTTGGGCGTCTCGGTGCCGAGGCGCTTGGGGCTGCGGCTGCGGCTGCGGCTCGAGTTCTCCAGTTCGTCGTGCTGGTCGTCGCTCACGCCCTCATCAAAGTCTTTGTGTGAGCGCGTGGGTCGCTTGCTGGTGCTGCGACTGCTTCCAGATGCGCGCGGCAACTTGGCCTTGGTCGGCGTGCGCGACGCATACATCCGCTCGCCGTACGCGGGTGGCGCAGCGCGGCTGCCCTCGGGGACGTCCAGATCGTGCGCCGTGTCCATTTCGTTCCAGTACTTTTGCGTCTCAAGCAGCGGTGCGCCGCGATCGCGCACACGCCCTTGGCTGATCTCTGCATCGTCGTCGGAAGATTCGAGATAGTCCGCAGACGTCTCGTCCTCGGTCGCAGACTCGGTGCCAGTCAGCTGCGTAGCTTCGCTTTCCGTATCCCTCTGCTCCTCGGGGATGTTGCCGCGCCAGCGCCGCTCCACAAAGCTCGGCGAGGTGGTGATGTTATCACCAAAGTAGGCCTGCGAGCGCGAGTAGCTCCAGACAAGGTCGCTGTTTCGGTCAGCTGCGCGCACACGTACAGACTACTGCGCCATGGATGACTCGTGTTGCTCTCGCGACCGTGTGCAGTGCGATGGGGCGCACCCTGACCACGGACAGGAATCGCGTTCCTGCCAGGCATCGGCGGTCGAGGGTGGAGCAGCAAACTTTCGCTGCGTGCAGCAAAACGCGCTGCGCCCAACGCTCAGGTCACGTGGCACGCAGCCCGGATCGTTTCTGTGCATCGGCGATGTGTAGGTCGGCAGCGCACTGACAGACAGCGTTCGGCGGCGGTGGCGGGTTCTCGTTTGGCACGCCCGCACAGGGAGCTGGTGCACAGGGCACCAGCACGCCCAAACCTTTCTCGTTCGGCACACAAAGTACGTCGTGCGCGGCTAACCCACCAGACAACACCACGCCGACCACCAACGCAACCCCGGGCGCCAGCACGCCCGCGCCCAGCTTCGGCGGCGCATCCACCACCCCAGCATCACAGCCACCAGCCAACCTGTTTGGCGCCAAGGCCCCAGAGCAGAAACCAGGTGGCTTCTCGTTCGGCGGCACATCCACCAACGCCTCGTCGACGGGGTTCTCGTTCGGAAAGCCAGCCACGGGGAACACTTCCGCTCCTGCGGCCTCCGCACCGAGCACGGGCGGCGGCTTCTCGTTTGGGAAGCCCGCGGGCACCGCAGCATCCTCGACGCCCGCGGCGCCCGCGTCGGGCACGAGCCTATTTGGCAAGCCGGCGGACAAGCCGGCCGAGGGTGCGCCCAGCACAGGCGGCTTTTCGTTTGGTAAGCCCGCCGATAAGCCCGCCGAAGCGCCCAAGCCGAGCGGTTTCTCATTCGGCAAGCCGGCAGAGAGCGCACCGAGCACGGGCGGCTTCTCGTTCGGCAAGCCAGCAGAGAGTGCGCCGAGCACGGGCGGCTTCTCGTTCGGCAAGCCAGCAGAGAAGCCAGCAGAGAAGCCTGCTGAAGCGCCCAAGGCTGGCGGCTTTTCGTTCGGGCAGCCGGCTGCCAAGCCCGCCGAGGCGCCCAAGCCCGGCGGCTTTTCGTTCGGGCAGCCTGCTGCCAAGCCGGACGAAAAGCCTGCCGAGGCCCCCAAGCCCGGCGGTTTCTCGTTCGGGCAGCCCGCAGCCAAGCCGAACGAGAAGCCTGCCGAGGCACCCAAGCCCGGCGGGTTCTCGTTCGGGCAGCCCACGGAAAAGCCCGCCGAGAAGCCCGCCGAGAAGCCCGCCGAGAAGCCCGCCGAGAAGCCCGCCGAGAAGCCCGCCGAGAAGCCCGCCGAGAAGCCTGCCGAGGCGCCCAAGCAAGGCGGCTTTTCGTTCGGCCAGCCGGCGAGCCAGCCAGCCGCCAAGCCTGCCGAGGCCCCCAAGGCGGGAGGCTTCTCGTTTGGCAAGCCCGCTGACGACAAGAAGGAGGGCACGAGCACGGGCACGGGCTTCTCGTTCGGCAAGCCCGCCGACAAGCCCGAGGAGAAGAAGGACGGCGGAGCCGCCGGCGGCTTTGCGTTCGGCAAGCCGGCAGACAAGCCGGCGGACAAGCCTGAGGCGGCCAAACCCGGTGCAGCTGCCCCCGCTGTGCCGTCGCTGCTGCGCGGCAAGAGCATCGAGGAGATTGTCAAGACATGGCAGACCGACCTGGATGCGAGCGTGAAAGAGTTTAGCCGTCAGGCCGGCGAAGTCGCCGCATGGGATCGTGTGCTGCTCAAAGGCGGCGACGAGATCAGCCGCCTGATTACCAACATCTCGCAGGCCGAAGAGCGCCAGAAGAACATCGACCAGACGCTCGACTACGTGGAGCAGCAGCAAAGTGAGCTGAATGCGCTGCTCGACCAGTACGAGTCGCAGCGCGAGGAGCTGCTGACCAACGCCGGTGCACGTACCGGCGTGGACGTCGGCGTGACCGACGTCGAGCGCGAGAAGACGTACACGCTCGCGGAGAACCTGAATGCGCAGCTCGACGACATGTCGCGGAACTTGGTGTCGATGATCGACGAGGTGAATCAGCTCTCGGCACCCACTGGCGGACGGAGCTCGTCGCAGGCCGCCGAGGCGAACCCCGAGGCGCTGCACTCGCTCCGTGTGGGTGCGCGTGACTCGGGCGCGGGCAACGAAGACCCGATCATGCAGATCTCGGCGATCCTCAACGCACACCTCGGCTCGCTCAAGTGGATTGACGAGAATACGGCGAGTCTGCGCGACCGCCTCGAGTCGCTGCGCCGCGGGAGCACGGCGAAGCCCGCGTCCAACGACGCTTTGCGCGCCTCGACCGTCGCCCCCGAGTCCCTGCCCCGTAGTTCGACGCCCACGCGCGCCACGCGCGAGGCCAGTGCCGCGCCCGGCGCGCGCTCCCGTACGCTTGCTCTGTAGCTGCCACGGCCCTCCCCCGACCCATGCACGTGACAGGCGTCGTCAGCGCCCAGCCCCCCGATCTCCACGCCTCGCGCACCGACGATGTCTGCGTATCCAGGCCAGAGCTGGAGCTCGACGCCGAGCGTCGACCAAGTGTCTGCGAACAGCCATGTGTGGGATATGCATGCACCGATGGGTCGCCCGGTGGATGCCTTCGACGATGCGCGGCAAAAGACACAGTACGTTGGGCGCCTTGGCTGACGTGCAGGCAGCCGGTGGTGACCGGAACTTCGGTGCTCGGCCTCCAGTACAAGGACGGCGTGATGCTCGCTACGGACACGCTCGCATCGTACGGCTCGCTCGCGCGGTTCATGGACGTGCGCCGACTCGAAAAGGTCGGCTCGAACGTCGTGGTAGGTGCGAGCGGCGACATGAGCGACTGGCAGAACATCCAGCGCATGCTTGCCAGGACGATTGCCGAGGAGCGGCATGCGGGCGACGGGCATGCGCTCTCGCCGCCGCAGGTGTACGCGTACCTTGCGCGCACCATGTACCAGCGCCGGTCCAAGATGGACCCGTTGTGGAATGCGCTCGTGCTCGGTGGCTTTGACGCAGCGACGGGCAAGCCGTTCCTGGGCTACGTCGACCTGCTAGGCACTACGTATGAGAACAGCACGATCGCGACCGGGTTCGGTCTGCACCTCGCCGCGCCCATGCTCCGCAAGGCCGTCGAGGGGCGCGAGGAGACGCTCACCGAGGACGAGGCGCGCAAGATCATGGAAGATTGCATGCGTGTGCTATGTACGTATGCGCCTCGTCGCACGCCCACTAACCCCAGTCTACCGCGACGCGCGCAGCCTCAACCGGGTACGTGGGCCGCCCACTAACCGCAGTTCCAAATCGCCACGATCACCAAGGACGGTGTCCAGATCGGCGAGCCGTACAGCGTCCCGACCGAGTGGGGCTTTGCCGAGGGCCTGCGCGGATATGGTCCACAGACACAGTAGACAGCGATGCCTCGACCGCCGCCCCGCGGGGGGGGGGGGCGGCACAGACCTCCACTTGCGACGCCATGCCCCTGACGCCGTCGACGCGGCGCACGCCGTTCCCGACGATGGTCGGCACGAAATCGGGTGTGAGTGTGCGGCGCTCGCAGCGCCTCGGAAATGGAGCCAAGGCGGCGGTGGTCGCGGCGGGTGCTAAGCCGCCCGTACACCCCGAGCCGCCGGTGGCGGCGCCGGTGCCGAAGCGCGCCAAGCTGCAAACGGCGACTCCGCGCGCCGCGCCGGCCGCGCGTGCATCCCACACGGTCAAGGACGAGCTGCTGCCGCTGCTTTCCCCGGAAGAGGTGGCGCGGTGCACGACGCTGGAGCAGCCGCGGCTCACCTTTGACCTGCAGGAGGCCAAGGCGTACCTGTGCGCACGCGACCCCCGCTTCGTCTCGCTGTTCGCGCAGATGGACCTCAAGACGTATGAAGAGCTGCGCGACGGCGAGGTCAAGGAGCTTAATCTGTTCCGCGTGCTCGTCACCTCGATTCTCGGCCAGCAGATCTCCTGGCTGGCGGCCCGCAGCATTCTGTACAAGTTCTGCCGCGTGTTTGCGCCGCATCTCGACGAGAAGCCCGACTTTGCGACGCTGAACCGCGACAAGCTGCCCTTTCCCACGCCACACATCGTGCTCGACGCGAGCGACGAGCAGCTGCGCTCCGCGGGCCTGAGCGGCGCCAAGATCAACTACGTGCGCGACATTGCGCGGCGCTTTGCGGACGGGCGCCTCGATGTGCGGCGCATCGTGCGCCTGTCGCACGACGAGTGCATCGCCGAGCTCACACAGGTCAAGGGCGTCGGCCGCTGGACGGCCGAGATGTTGCTCATGTTTGCGCTGCGCTCGCCCAATGTGCTGCCGGTGGGCGACCTGGGCGTGCAGCGGGGTATGGTGCGCTTCTACATGAGCGGGCCGCAGGGGCCGCGGGTCAGCGAGCACAAGCGCAAAGCGGGCGCTGACGCGGTGCCATGCGCGGCCGAGGGGGATGCCCCGGCGCTGCCGCTGCCGAGCACACACCTTGATCTGGCCGCCCTGCGTTCGCGCGCCAACGGGAACAAGACCAAGAAAAAGATGTACCTTGACCCACACGAGATGGAGGAGCTCGCCGCACCCTGGGCGCCGTTCCGCTCCGTGGCGTGCATGTTTCTGTGGTCGCTGACCGGCGACTAGGTAGCTTCGTCGCGCGGCGCGCGGGGAAATTGAAATGTAGGACTTTCGAGATGCGGCGGTAGCGCCGCCCACGCCGCCTCCTGGTAGCTGCTCGTGCGTCGATGCGCCGACCACCGCTCGTAGGGCAGCTGCGCGCGCTGCCTCTGGATCTCGCCCTGGAGCGCGTCGCGCTCCTGCTGGAGGAACTCCACATCGCGCGCGGCGTGCTCACGCGCGTGCTCGTGGCGCTGCAGCGTGGCGGCGAGCGCCTCCTTCTCGTGCGCGGCCTGCTGCTCGGCGTCGGCGAGCAGCGCCTGTGCGACTTCGAGCGCGCGCTGCGCATCGGCGGCGTCACGCTCGAGTACCTCAGCCTCGGATGCAAGTGCGCTGGCCGCGTTGCGCTCGCGCTCGGCTGTCTCGTGCAGCGCGTGGGCGTCGGCGTAGTGCTGCTCGATCTTGTGCTGCTGGCGGTGCTCGTAGGCGGCCTGCCGCGCCATGGCCTTGCGCAGCGTGTCGATCTCGTGTTGGAGTTCGCGTGTGTCCTGATCAAGCGGCTCGTCGCGGGCCGGGTGCAGCGGTGCGAGCGACGGGCGCGTGAGGTAGACGGCGGGCGCATCGCCGTCGACGGCGTGGAGGGTATAGGCGACGCCGGGCTCGAGGCGCGGGACGACGAAGTGCGCACCAGCCGCCGCGCACATTCGCCGCTCGCCGTCTACGTACACGTCCGGTGGCGCGCCCGTCTGCGTGTCCGCCCACGCGAGCGTGAGCGAGTTGTGCGACGCGCCGTGCACCGCGACGTGCATCGTGCGCCGGCGGCGCGTGGAGGTGCGGACGCCGCGCGTCGGCCACGTGACCCCAAGATCACCGAGTGGCGCGCGGCCGGTGCGCGGGTCTTCTGGACGCCTCGCCTGACGATGGACGGAGAGGATCCGCAGCTTGCGAGCCTCCGTGTGCTGTCGAAAGACCCGGAGGAGAAGAAGGAGGATGAGCGGCCGAAGGAGACGGCGCTTGCGCCTTCGAAGGACGAGAAGCCCGGGAGCGATTTGAGCGCCGAGGACGAGCAGCTCAAGACCGAGCTGGAGATGCTGGTCGAGCGCCTCACCGAGGCGAACAAGAGCCTGTACCGTCCCGCGCTGGTCTCGCTGCAGAACCTGATCCGGACGAGCACGTCGTCGCTGACGTCGGTGCCGAAGCCGCTCAAGTTCCTGCACCCGCAGTACCCCAAGCTCAAGGAGCTCTACGCACAGTGGTCCGGCGACGACGCGGACAAGGCGCTCTTTGCCGAGATTCTGAGCGTGCTCGCGATGACCTACTCGAACACGGGCGAGCGCGAGACGCTTGCCTTCCGTCTCGCGGCCGACCGCCTGCACGGCCAGCCGAGCGCCGAGGATCTGGGCCTGTGGGGCCACGAGTACGTGCGGCACCTGTGCACCGAGCTCGGCGAGGAGTACAATGCGCGCTCGGAGAAGGAGCAGGACACTGCCGAGCTGCTGCAGCTCGCGCTGCTCGTGGTGCAGTTCTCGCTGCAGCACAACGCCGAGGTCGATGCGGTGGATCTGCTGCTCGAGCTCGAGGCGGTGGAGCAGCTGCCGCAGTTTGTCACGAAGGACACGTTTGAGCGCGTGTGCCTGTACCTCGTAAGCTGCGTCAACCTGCTCGTGCCGCCGGACGACGTGCTCTTCCTGCGCACTGCGCGCGAAATCTACCGTCAGCAGCACCGCTGGTTCGAGGCGCTGGTCCTTGCCGTGCGCCTTGCGGACCCGGCGGCGATCCGCGCCGACTTTGAGGCGCCGGGCAACCCGGTGATGCGCAAGCAGATGGCCTACCTGCTTGCGCGCCAGCAGATCCCCGTCGAGTGGCTGCACGACGCCGAGCACCCCATCGAGGACACCGAGCTGCTCGACTGCCTGTACGGAACGCACCTGTCGTCGCACTTTATCGACTTTGCCAAGGAGCTCTCGGTGTACGAGCCCAAGAGCCTCGACGACGTGTACAAGACGCACCTCGAGAACAGCCGCACGGCGATGAGCACCGCGGTCGACTCGGCGCGCGGCAACCTCGCCAACGCGTTTGTGAACGCGTTTGTGAATGCGGGCCTGGGCAACGACCCGCTCATCGTGCAGGCCGACGAGGGGAACAGCTACGTGTACAAGACGCGCGACCACGGCATGCTCTCCGCGACCGCCTCGGCGGGCCTGTGCCTCCTGTGGGACACGGAGCTCGGGCTGAGCCACATTGACAAGTACACCTACTCCTCCGAGGAGAACATCAAGGCGGGGGCCCTGCTCGCCTACGGCATCCTGCACTCGGGCGTGCGCACCGAGATGGACGCGCCGCTCGCGCTGCTCTCGGAGCACATCGAGAGCAAGAGCGTCCCGCTGCAGACGTCGGCGGTCGTCGGCCTGGGCCTCGCGTATGCCGGCGCGTGCCGCGAGGATGTGCAGGCGCTGCTGCTGCCGCTCGTCCAGGACGAGGCGAGCTCGATGCAGACGGTGGCGCTGGCGGCGCTTGCGCTCGGCTTCGTGTACGTCGGCGCGCCCGACGGCGAGATCGTGTCGAGCATTTTGCAGACCATGATGGAGCGCGAGCCGGCGGAGCTGTCGAGCAGCTGGTCGCGCTTCCTGGCGCTCGGCCTCGCGCTGCTCTTTGTCGGGCAGCAGGACAACAGCGACGCGACCATCGAGACGCTCAAGGCGATCGAGCACCCGCTCGCGCGCGAGGTGCAGATCCTCGTGGACGCCACGAGCTACGCGGGCACCGGCAACGTGCTCAAGATCCAGACGCTCCTGCACTACTGTGCGGAGCATGTCTCGGCCGACAAGCCGGAGAAGGACGACGAGAAGGCCGACGACGCCGCGGACGCCGCGCCGCCGAGCGATTTGTACCAGGCGTTTGCGGTGCTGTCCATCGCGCTCGTCGCCATGGGCGAGGACGTCGGCGCAGAGATGACGCTGCGCCACATGTCGCACCTGCTGCACTACGGCGACCCCGTCATCCGGCGCACGGTGCCGCTGGCGCTCGCGCTGCTCAACCCGTCGAACCCGGCGATCCCGGTGCTCGACACGCTCAGCAAGCTGTCGCACGACAGCGACCTGGACGTCGCGCTGAACGCCATCTTTGCGATGGGCATCGTCGGTGCGGGCACCAACAACGCACGCCTCGCACAGCGCCTGCGCCAGCTCGCCAGCTACTACTACAAGGAGCCGTCGTGCCTGTTTGTCGTACGCATCGCCCAGGGCCTCGTGCAGATGGGCAAGGGCACGCTCGGCGTCGATCCGTACCACTGCGACCGCCAGCTGTTTAGCCGCACCGCCGTCGCCGGGCTGCTGGCCACGCTGCTCGCCTTTACCGACGCGCGCGCCTTTGTGCTGGGCCGCGAGCACTGGATGCTCTTTTTCCTGTCGGCAGCGATGCGCCCGCGCTTCCTCATCACGCTCGACGAGTCGCTCCAGAAACTGCCCGTGTCGGTGCGCGTCGGCAAGGCCGTCGACGTCGTGGGGCAGGCAGGCAAGCCACGCACCATCTCGGGCTTCCAGACGCACACGACGCCCGTGCGTCTCGGCACGCGCGAGCGCGGCGTGCTCGCCACCGAGGAGTACCTCTCCTACACCCCCGTGCTGGAAAACTTTGCGATCCTGCGCAAGAACCCGGGGAACGAGGAGGCATAGGTAGTTGCATAGTCGTACGTGGGAGACAGAGAACTATGGGCGCACACCGTCCCTGCGCGCGCTTCGGCGCCCCGGCGGGCGGCCGCCGGCCGCCGCGGCGCCTCCTTACGGCACCGACACGAGCGCCAGCAGCTCGTCCGCGACACTCGCCTCCACACTCGGCGTGCGGATCAGCAGGTCGAGCACCGCGTCGTCCTCCTCCACCAGCAGCCCCGTGCGCAGCCGCCGGCGCGACGTGTCGCCCGGCGGCGCGTGCGTGTCGCGGTCGCCCGGCGCGGGCCAGTACATGCCCTGCAGCGGCGCCGAGCCAAACACGTCCTCGCCCTCGCTCAGCAGCGCCAGCGTCTCGATGAGCCGGCGGCACAACACGCCGTATGGATTGCGCGCATAGTCCGGCGCGCTCTGCAGCAGGCGCCGCGCCGCTCGGAACAGCGCGCGCGGCACGCCCGGCGCGTCGCGCAGCGCATACTTCACCGTCGGCGGCGCAAGGTACACGACGTTGAACAGGCACGTCGCAGCGGTCTCGACATACTCGAGGCGCGACGCACTGCTCAGCCGCCGGAAGTCGGCGAGGTCCACGGGCATCATGGCGACCAGCGCATGCGCCAGCTGCACGAGCACCGTGCTCGGCACGAGCTGCGCCAGCACCTCGCGGTTCGCGTCGGGCAGCGCAAAGCAGCTCAGCGCCTGCAGCGCCAGCCGCGCATGGTGCGGCACCTGGTACATGAGCGCCTGCACATTCACGCCGCTCGCCGCGACACCGGCCGCAAGGCGCTCGAGCGCCAGCGGCGACGCGCCGTACCGCGCCTCAAACTCGTCCGCGTCCAGCACAAAGAAGCGCTGCACGTCGAGCAGCGTCGCAGCGGTGAGCGGCGCATGCGTGCCCAGGTCGAGCGCCTCGCCCGCAACGCCCAGCACGATCGTCAGCACATCCTTGCGCATCTGCAGCACCTCGGCCAGCGAAAAGACGGCCAGGGCGCCGGTCGCGAACGGCGGCGCCTCGCCGTCCCACCACCGCGCGTCGCACTGCGCCGCACGCGCGAGCGCCGCCACCACGCGCAAAAAGCGGGGGTGCTGCGCAAGGAACGCGGCATTGTCCGCCATCACACTCACGTTGCGCAGCACCACCAGCGTCGTGAGCGCCACCGACACGCGGCGGTCCGCGTCGCGCTCGGCGCGCTGCGCGGCCGCCGCCGACGTGCCGGGCGCCGGCGCGGTGCGCCGGAACGTGCGCAGCGCCGCAGCGTCCTGCAGCGCCAGCTCGATCGAGGTGCAGTACGTCGGCATCGCGTCGCGCAGCACGCCGGCGGCCTGCAGCGCCTCGGCATCGCGCGCCTCCTCGGCGCGCGCAACGTCGGCCAGGACCTCGGCGGCTGGGCGCGCAAACGCTTGCTCCAGCAGCACGTCCAGCAGCACGTCCAGCAGCCGGTCGCACGCCGCCAGCGGCACCGAGAACGTGGGGGGCGCATGCACCCCCGCCGACAGGATCAGCAGCGTGTTCAGCGCATACGCCACCTCGTGCGCGAGGCCCGACTCGAGCGACATCGTCAGCGCATACACGTCCACCGTCCCGAGCTCGTGCACGCCGCGCGGCTGCGTGTACGCCGCGAGGCGGGGGACCAGCTCGCGGTCGATGCGGTCCAGATCGCGGCCGCCGTGCGTCGTCAGGCGCGCGTGCCACGGCAAATACTCGATCTTGTACGTCGTGTCGCGCGCGGGCGGCGCCGTCGGTGTCGCACTCGCGCGCGGCGACGCAGGCGCCCCGGCCGCCGGCGCGGCCGCCGCCTCGGTTGGCCCGTGCACGGCCGCCGGCGGCACGCTCGGCGCCCGTGCCGCAGGTGGAGGCGCCGCGGCCGGCGTCGGCGCGGCCGGCGTCGGCGGCACGGCGGGTGCGGCAGGCGTCGGCGGCACGGCGGGTGCGGCAGGCGCGGCAGGCGCACCCGCGGCCCCGGGCGCCGGCGCGGCGGGCGCTGCACCGGGCGCCTGGCCCAGCGCCGAGCGCACGATCGCGAGCGCAATCGAGTACTGCGTGGGGTTCAGCCCGCCCCGCTGGATCAACTGCAGCGCCTGCTGTGCCGCAGGGTTCGCCTGCAGCTGCTCGAGCGTCGGCATGCCGGGCGGCGGCGCAGGCGGCTTGCCGGCCTCGGGCGCCCCGGGCTTGCCTGCGTCAGGCGTCGACGTCGGCGCACCGGTCCAGCTGGGGGACGCCGCGGCAGCCGCCGGCGACGCCGCCGGCCACGGCCGCGCACCCGGCGCGGGGCCACTCGCGGCGCTCGGTGCGCCCGGCGCCGCGCCACCCGCCGCGCCACCCGCCGCGCCACCCGCCGCGCGCTCGGCATGGTACGCTTGCAGTGCCTGCTGCAGCGCATTGTAGCGCGCCATGGCCTGCTGCGGCGTCATTTGGCCCGTCGTGACAAGCGTCTGCAGCTGGCTCATGTGCTGCGCCAGGGCCGCCTGCACCTGCGCGGGCTCCATCCCTGCAAATGGGTTCGGCGGAGCGCCCGCGGGCGCGCCACCCGGCACTGCGCTGGGCGCAGCACCCGCCGCGGCGCGCGCGGCCGGCGACGGCGAAACGGCACTGCCTTCGCGTGCCGCGGCGGCACGCGCCGCCTCGGGCGCGCCACCGTCGGCCGCAGGCGTGCCGCGCCGCTGCGCCGCAAGCCACGACTTTTCAAACAGGCCGAGACGCTGCACGTAGTAGGCCGCGAGCCGGCGCGGCACATCGCCACTGCTGCTGGGCGACGCCGTGGGGGTCCCTGGGTTGCCGCCGACCGCAAGATCGAGCTGCGACGCTATCATCGCCCACCCGTTCGGGATGCTGCCGATGTGCTCCGAGCCGCCCGCCCCGATCACCTTGAGGAACACGTGCTGCAGCTCGACGGAGCGCGTCTCGCCCGGCGCCCCGTTGGCGGGCGGACCGACAAACGGCGCACCGAGGTCCGCGGGCGGCTGCGCGCCACACTGCACGAGGAAGGCATGCACGATCGACGCAAAGTCGCGGCCCTGCGCAAGGCCCGCCGCGACCGCCGCAGCCATGCTGTTGGTCGCCGTCGAGCTCGGCATCGGCGCGGGCGCCGGCGTACCTCCCGGCGCACTGGGGCCCACGGACGGCGCACGCACCGGCGCCGGCGTGTTGCTCCACCGCGGCGACACCTGCGGCGCATCCTGCCCCCCGCGCTCGTCGCCCGGGGTCGCGTAACGCGGCGCCTGCGCCGGTGCACCATAGTAGCCCGGCACCGGCGGGGGGTACATGGCGTTGGCGACGCGCTGGGCGCCTTGGTGCATGCTCTGCTGCATTGCGCCAAAGGTCGGCGCACCGCCCGCCAGCACAGGCGGCGTGCCCTGGGCTGCTATCTTGGGCGACGCCTGGGGGCCCTGCGGCAGGCCCGTTGCGCCTTGCGACAGCGTCCGTGGCGCAAAGCGCGACGACGCCGGCCCTGCGGACGGGTGCGTCTGCATCGGCGACGCCTGCGGCGCAGCCTGTGCATTTGGCGCGGTCGACGCCTGCTGCACAATGGGCGACTGGTTTTGCGATAGCGACGGCTGCAGCATATGCGGCTGGATGCCGTGCGACAGGCCCATCTGCGCCGCCTGCTGCAGCTGCTGCTGGATCTGCGGCGGAAGATGCTGCGTCGCCGCGCCCTGCGCCGCGCCGAGCTGCTGTGCCAGCATCGACGCGTTGGCATACGGATTCGGCTGCGTCGGCGGCGCGCCTTGTCCGGGCTGGCCGGAGGCTGCAAGATTTTGGGCATTCGTACGCGCCTGCATCTGGTGGTACTGCTGCATTTGGTATTGCTGGTACTGTTGCTGCTGCAGCATCTGGGCGATCTGCTGCTGCTGCTGCTGCTGCTGCTGCTGTTGTGGCTGCTGCTGCTGCTGCTGCTGTTGTGGCTGCTGTTGCTGTTGCTGTTGCTGTTGTTGCTGTTGCTGCTGTTGCTGTTGCTGCTGTTGCTGCTGTTGCTGCTGCTGTTGCTGCTGTTGTGGCTGCTGCGGCTGTGGTTGCTGCACCGGTGCGCTCATCGGCGAATTGGTCATTGTCACCGGCGATATCCGCTGCTGTATTCCCGCAAACGACGAGCCTGGCGTATTCGGCGTCGACGACTGCCCTTCATTCGTGCGTTGGTTCACGACCTGATCATGCATCGTACGTAGCCGCCGCATCTGGTTCGTAAGAAACTGCTGTGCTGCCGTCTTGTTGGGGCCATCCGGCTGGGCATTGACAAGCGACCATTGTCGCTGGAGCGCCGCGACGTTCGCTTGGATGTTCTGCATCACTTGGGGCTGTGACAAGGTTTGTGCACCTCCGCCAAAGTTGGGGATGCCCTGCTTCCCTGCCATATGAGCCTGTTGCGCCTGTTGCGCCTGTTGCGCCTGCTGAGCCTGCTGAGCCTGCTGAGCCTGCTGTGCGGCATGGTGCAGCGGTGGGTTTTCACGGGGATTGCCTTGCGCAGCGCCGGGCATCATCCCCTGCGCAGCAGATGACTGTTGCTGCTGTTGCTGTTGTTGCTGTTGCTGTTGCTGTTGCTGCTGTTGCTGCTGCTGTTGTTGTTGCACCTCGGCATTCTTCCGGATCCATGTCGAGAGATCCATCGCGTCCACCTCGACGCGTCGCGTCGGACGCTGATCGCCGAGCGCGGAAGCAGACGAAGCTAACTTGTGTGCCTACGCGATGCGCGCTGCACAATCCTAACGCGTTCGCCAAAGGTATCCAGGGACAAGCACGCGTCGTACGTCCTGCAACCCACAAACACGACCCCGCGTTGCTTCTGCGCGCGAGCCACACGCTTTTTCTCGCCGGCGGCGCGCGTCGTCGTTGGCGATTTGGCCTCCGCATATGCACGGGCGCGCGCCTTCGGCCGAGGCACGTGCACGTTACGCGGTAGGTGGCGCAGATCGATCGCGGCCACGCCAGCCCCCACCCCCACCGCGGACGGCCTATCTGACCTGTCCGTGCACTGGTCGACGTGCCATGTCGACTCCGTCCCTTGCACGAGCTCCGCTGCGTGCGGTGCGGATGCGTATGCCGGGCGCGTCGATGCTCCGTGTGGCATCGGCGCGCACGCACATTCCCCGCGCTGTGGCGTTGGCGGTGCCCTGTTCGGGCGCCGAGCGCCTCGGCGCGGTGCGTGCGTACGCGACGCCCGCCGACCCTGATCCCGAAGAGAAGAAGCGCAAAGAGTTTCACGAGTCGCTGGAGCGCGGTATCCGCGAGGCCAAGGAGGGCAAAAAGACCAAGAAGGAGGATGTCCCCGACGAGCTGAAGCAGTTCTTTGAGCGCAACGACCACGCGCACGACGCCAAGGACGCACGCGCGTCGGACAAGGCGCATGGGCGCGACGCCGACAAGGGCCGCGAAGGCGCCAACGCGTCCGGCGGCAAGCCGGGCGGCAAGCCGAACCCCAACGGCAACCAGCCGCAGGAGCTGCGCGTGAACCTCAACTTTATCATCGCGACTGCGATCACGACCTACATTCTGTATCGCTACACCTCGCCGGAGCCCATGTCGCGCGAGATCACCTGGCAAGAGTTCCGCTCGGCGTTCCTCGACAAGGGCCTGGTGGACCGCCTCGTGGTGATGAACCGCGCCAAGGTGCAGGTGTACCTGCACAGCAACGCGACCGGTGGCGCCTCCTCCGCGCCGGGCGGCTCGTTGATGGGTGCGCCGCAGTACTGGTTCAGCGTCGGCTCGGTCGAGGCGTTTGAGCGCCACCTGGACGACGCACAGCGTGAGCTGGGTATTCCGTCGAACGAGCGCATCCCTGTGTCGTACCACGAGTCCATCAGCCTGGCGTCGACGCTGCTGCACTTTGCGCCCACGCTGATCCTCGCCGGCCTGCTGTTCTACCTGACGCGTCGCGCGGCGGGTGGCGGCATGGGCGGCGGCAGCGGCGGCGGCCCCGGCGGCATCTTTGGCATCGGCAAGAGCCGTGCCAAGATGTTCAACCAGGAGACCGACGTCAAGACCAAGTTTAGCGACGTCGCGGGCATGGACGAGGCCAAGGAGGAGATCATGGAGTTTGTGAGCTTCCTCAAGAACCCCGAGCGCTACGAGCGCCTCGGCGCCAAGATCCCCCGCGGTGCGATCCTGTCTGGCCCCCCGGGTACCGGTAAGACGCTCGTGGCCAAGGCGACGGCCGGCGAGGCGGGCGTGCCGTTCCTGAGCGTGTCCGGCTCCGAGTTTGTCGAGATGTTTGTCGGTGTCGGCCCGTCGCGTGTGCGCGACATGTTTGCGAACGCCAAGAAGCACGCGCCGTGCATCATCTTTGTGGACGAGATCGATGCGATCGGCAAGGCGCGTGGCAAGGGCGGCAACTTTGGCGGGAACGACGAGCGCGAGAGCACGCTGAACGAGCTGCTCGTCCAGATGGACGGCTTCGGCACGAACGAGCACGTGGTGGTGCTCGCCGGCACGAACCGTCCAGACGTGCTGGACCCGGCGCTGATGCGCCCGGGGCGCTTTGACCGGCACATTGCGATCGACCGTCCCGACATCAGCGGGCGCAAGGATATCCTCAAGGTGCACCTCAAGCCGCTCAAGCTGGCCGACGACGTCGACCTTGACTTGCTCGCCGAAAAGCTCTCCACGCTCACGCCCGGCTTCAGCGGCGCGGACCTGGCCAATGTCGCGAACGAGGCGGCGCTGATTGCCGCGCGTGCCGAGGCCGCCGCGATCGAGGAGCACCACTTTGAGCAGGCGATCGAGCGTGTGATTGCCGGCCTGGAGCGCAAGAGCCGTGTGCTGTCGCCCGAGGAAAAGATCACGGTGGCGTACCACGAGGCGGGCCACGCGGTGTGTGGCTGGTTCCTGGAGTATGCCGACCCGCTGCTCAAGGTGTCCATCATCCCGCGCGGCGTGGGTGCGCTGGGCTATGCGCAGTACCTGCCCAAGGAGCGCTACCTCTTCTCCACCGAGCAGCTGTTTGACCGGATGTGCATGACGCTCGGCGGGCGTGTCTCGGAGGAGATTTTCTTCGGGCGCATCACCACCGGTGCGCAGGACGACCTGTCCAAGATCACGCGCCTCGCGTTTGAGATCTGTGCGTCGTACGGCATGAACGACGAGCTGGGCCCCGTGTCCTACCGCACGGACCAAGAGTCGATGCACAAGCCGTACTCGGAGCGCACCGGTGAGATGCTCGACGAGCAGGTGCGCAAGCTCGTCGTGGCCGCGCACACGCGCACCACCGAGCTGCTCGAGCACCACAGGGAGGATGTCGAAAAGATCGCCAAGTTGCTGCTCGACCGCGAGGTGATCACGCGCGAGGACATGACCAACCTGCTCGGCAAGCGGCCGTTCAAGACCGCCGACGAGGCGGACGAGTACCTCGACAAGAAGGGGCGCCTCAAGCGCAAGGGCGAGACCAGTGCGCCGCCGCCCCCCGAGGAGATCGACCCGGAGCCCACGGTGGCCAGCTCGCCACCCCGTCCGTAGCGCGCCGCGCCGCCGGCCAGGCCGTAGTGCATACCACCCCGTCACGTGAACGCTTGCCCCACGATGGCCGACGCCGCGCACGGCGCACGCCGCGCGGCGCGCCTGCAGGGCTCCGCGGGCGAGCCCCACGACCACGCGTGTGCCACGCCACGTACCTCGGTCGACTCGGGCTACGCATGGGAGGAGACGGGTGGCGCGCCGCGCGACGCCGAGGCACCAGACGGGCCTGCAAACACCGAGGTCGTCGCGGACGGCGGCCCGCTGGGCAACGGCGCAGGTGCGCCGCCGGCCTCGGATGCCGGCGGCGCACACGCGAACGCGGCCTCGGATGCTACGCTGTCCACCGTGCCGCACCGCCCGCCGCACTTTGCGGCGATGCACCGCCTGCGCTCGCCGTGGAGCGCAAGCCATTCGCTCGCGCGGCTTGCGCTGCACCGCAGCCAGTCGGGCTACGCGGCCTCGTCGCTGTCGGCGCCGCCCTCGGCCCTCGAGGCGGTCGTCGAGACCCCACCGACGTCGACGGCGCACAGCGTCCACACCACCGGCGACCCACGCGACGAGGCGCCCGAGCCGATCGCGCGGCCCTTCCTGCACCTCGCGCTGCTGCGCAAGATCACCGAGGCGTGTGTCGACGCGGCCTCGACGGTGCCCGCGGGTGCGCACGCCGCGCTCGGTACGCCATGCCTGCTGCAGGCCGGCGGCGGCCTGATTGCCGTCGGCACGACGATGGGCGCCACGCTCGTCTTTGATCTGTCGCAGCGCCTGCGCTGCATCTGCCGCGCGCGCGCCATCGGTACGTCTCTGCACTGACGTAGAACCCACCCATCCGTCCGTGACGGCACTGGCGCTCAGCAGCGACGCCTCGTACGTCGGCGTCGCACATGCCTCGGGCGACATTCTCCTGTACGACGTCGCGGACGCCGAGGTGCCCGTGCGCCACGTCGTGCCCGTGCACGCCGCCGACGTCGCGGCGGGGCGCAGCGAGGGGCATCTTGCGCACACCCCCGTGACGCACCTCGCGTTTGTCGGGCGGCGCAAGACGGCGATCGTGAGCGCCGACGCACACGGCCTGTGTTTCTACCACTCGCTCGGGCGCGTGCTCGGCATGGCGTCGAACGACACACTGCGGGTGTACGGCCGGTACCCCGGCGCAAGCGCCGCCGACCCGCTCGTCGACGTCGCGCCCTTGCCGCGCGGCACGGCGGCGCACGCCGCGGACACGCACAAGTTCGTCGCGCTGCTCCTGCGCGGCAAGCTGCTGCTCCTCGGCCTTGCGCCCGCTGCCCAGACGTGGTACCGCAGCCACGCGCCGCCGGGCGCCGCCGACGCCACACACGACACGGGCGCCCTCGCGTGGTTCCCGGCGACCGAGGAGGAGGGCGCCGTGCATGCGCCGCAGCTGGCGTACGCGTTCGGCCGCACGCTGCACCTCCTGCACCTGCGCGCCGTGCGCGTGCGGCCGCGTGCGGAGCAGCCGCCCGGCGAGACGGGCATCGCCATCCACGAGTCGCACGTCGCCACCGCCTCGCACGCCATCGTGCGGCTGCAGTGGGTGCACCGCACCCTACTCCTCGTCGTGACCACGGACGCGTGGCTCCTGTACGACGCGCAGCTCCGTGCCTTTTCCGAGTGGCAGCCACACGACCCGCTCGTCGCCCACCTCGGCGCGGAGCACGCCGCGACGTGGCGCGCGGCGCTGCACGTGTGGCACAGCAAGGTGTTCTGCCTGTCGTACGGCGACGTGTACGTCGGCGACTTTCTCCCGTGGGACGCGCGCCTCGCACAGCTCGAGCGCGCGCACGACTACCTCGGCGCGCTGCACCTCGGCCTCGCGCTCTACCACGGCCGCGGCCTCGGCTCGGGCATCGGCCTGCCGCGCGCGCCGGCCGAGCAGCGCGCGGCGATCGCCGCGCGCCTCGGCACGCTCCAGCGCCGCGCGGCGCACGCGCTGTTTGCGACGCCGGCCGTGTACGACGATGCAGCGGCCGCGCGTGGCGCCCTCGCCCGTGCGTGTGCGGCGATCGCCACCGCGACACACGACGTCGCGTGGCTGTTTGACGAACTGTACACGCTCTACGAGACGCACGGCGCCGAGCCCGTGTTCGTGCACGAGATGGAGCCGTTCATCGTGCACGGCGAAATGCCCAAGCCCGCGCCAGCGGTGCTACAGCGCCTGCTCGCCTTCCGCGCGCGCACCGGCGACCTGGACCGCGTGACGCAGCTCGTGCTCCATGTCGATCCGTGGCACCTCGACCTCGACCAGACGCTGTCGCTGTGCCGCCGCCACCGCCTGTGGGATGCGTACATTGCCGTGAGCCTCAAGGCGCTGCACGACGCGCTCACTCCCGCGCGCCTCCTCCTCGAGCGCGTGCATGCCGCGCTGCGTGGCGACGACGCACGCGACGCCTATACCCTGTATGCCTTTCTTGCGTCGATTGCACGCGGCGTGCTGCACCCGACAGATGCGCCACTCGACGACGCGACGCGCGCGGCGGCGGCCGCCGTGTTTCCGTGGGTGCTCCGCCGCGGCGCGGACGGTGCGCCCCTCGAGACCCTGCTTGCGCTCGACGCTGAGGCGTTCCTCGACGCGCTCGATGTCGCGTTCGAGGGCCCCCTCTTTGACGAGGACCACGCGGCCGACGCGCGCGCGCCGACGCGCCGCGACTGGGTCGATGCGCTGCTGGCCGCACACGCGCACCTCGCGCCGAGCGCCGCGGCGTTCGTTGCGCTGTTCGTCGCGCGCAACTCGGCCAAGTACCCCCAGTTCGTCGAGCTGCGTGCCGACGAGGTCCGCACCGTCTTTGCGACGCTCACGCGGCCGTCGAGCTCGCCGGCACCGGCCGATTGCGAGCTCGGCCTCGAGTGCCTCTTTTCCGCGTACGCGGTCGCATGGGACGATGCCGAGGTACAAGGTGCACTGCGCAACGCGCAGTACTGGCGCGTGTACGAGTACGTCCTGCGCAAGGCACACGACCTCGACGCGCTCCTCCGCTTCTACCTCACCGACGAGGACGGCGAGCACCCTGCGCCCGGGCAGCTGTACAGCCGTGTCGTGCAGCTCGCGCCCTGGCCGGCGTTCCGCGCACGGCTGCGCCCAGCCCTGCTCGACGCGCTCCCAGAGGTACCCGACTCGCTCCTCGGCGACGTGGCGCGCATCGCCACGCGCTTCGCGCCGGACGACATCCTCGCCCTGCTCGCCGCGCTCGCCGAGACGCCGCAGCGGCAGTACCTGTACCTCGCGCCCTTCTTCCCGCTCGACGCACCGACCGAGCCACGCGCAGAGCTCAAGCACGCTTGGATCGACCTCGTGGCCCACTTTTGCCCCGCGACGCTCGCGACGCACCTCGAGGCACATGTGCCGACCTTCTTCGACCTGGCCCAGGTCGTCGACGTGGCGCGCACGCACCGGATCTACGACGCGCTCCTTCTTGCGCACACGTGGCGTGATGCGCCGCAGGAGGCTCGTGCGACGCTCGATGCGCACGTCGCCGAAGCCAGCGTCGAGGTGCTCGCGCTCGCGGCCCAGGCGGCCGGCGTGCCGCCGAGCCAGGCCGAGCGCCTGCGCGGCCAGGTGAGCGATGTGCTCCACGCGCTGCGCGCGACGGTGCGCATGGCCACGCGCCTGGCGGTGCAGCACGCCGCGGACGCGCACGGTGCGCATGCCCGCGACGAGTGGACGCACCTCCTGCGGGCGCTGATCCACTACGTCCATGCGCTGGGCGACACGGCACTCGACGCGCACGGCGCACTGCTCACACACGCGCGCGCGGCGGGCGACGAGCTGATGCACGAGGCGCTCACGGCGCTGCTCACCTCGGTCCCGACCGAGACGTTGTCGTTTCCCGACCTGTTCCGTGAGCTCGTCGGCGCGCCGGACACGCCGGGCGTCGCGTACGCCGACGTGCGGCGCGTGCTGGACGAGATGCTATCGACCTACCGACTGCGCCGGGACGTGCTCGCGCTGGGCGTGCGCATGAACGAGGCGGACACCGCGCGGCTCTTTCACGAGCTCGCCGCGGAGCGCGCGCGCGGCGTGTGGGTGAGCGGCGCGGCGCGCTGCGACGTGTGCCACGCACGCGTGCGCACCTCGGCCTCGGGCGACGGCGCGCTGGTGCTGCGCCGCTCCGGCGCGCTCTCCCACCGCACGTGCGAGGCGCGCGACGCGCAAATTCCCGCAGCGCCGCGCGACGCGCCACCGGCGCCGGGGCCCAGCGGCGCCGCGCCCCCGACGACGCTTGGCAGGGGTCCCGTCGACCCCAGGCAGGTAGGGACCACGTCGTGATTGGCCGACACAGACCCACCGACGTGCATTCGGGGGTCCTTGACACCTGCATGTAGAACAAATTATTCGCAATCCCACCGCATGCCCAGCCTGCCACCGGAGCGGAAAAGCGTATGGCACGTGACCCATTGCCGGCCGACAAGAAATGGGTGCGCCGATCCTGGAAAGAGGGCCGCACGCTGGGAATTGCCTGCAGCATCTTGCATATTCGCTCGCTGCCCAGCCCTGGTGCAGACCCTCAAAGCTGGCTTGGGTCGGCGCCGCGCTGCGCGTCGTACTCGCCTTTGCGCTCAACGCACAAGAAGCATAAACCGCTCCGCATTCCCACAACAACGGGCTAGGCTGTGTGGATCATGGCCTCGCCACGTTCGGATGAGCCCCAGCTGCCCCTGACGGGTCTCCGATCCTGGTGGTCGTCGTTGGCGCGCGGCGTCCCCTCGCCGCGCGAGGAGCGCAGCGCCTACGACCCATCCATGTTCGGCGCGCCCCTCCCCGAGGCACTCAAGCAGTCGAGTGTCGCGATCAGTCTCATTAACCAGGACGGCGAGCAGTACGTCTGGGGCTACGTCCCTGCGGTCGTCGCCAAGATCGGCCTGTTCCTGAAGCAGCATGGTACGTTGCGCCCTCCGTCGCACTAACCCAGCGACCGACGTCGAAGGCGTGTTCCGCATCAACGGCTCGGAGAAGCGTATGAAGGAGCTGCGCACACAGTTTGATACGCCGCCCGAATACGGCAAGGACATTGACTGGGACGGCTACAACGTACACGATGCTGCGACGCTCTTGCGCCGCTTCCTCAACCTGATGCCCGAGCCGGTGGTCCCGGCCGACCGCTTTGCAGAGTTCCGCGACGTGCTTGCCAAGCCCGCCGTGGTCGACGAGCAGGAAGCAATCACCGCGTACCGCAAGCTGATCGCGTCGTGCCCGCCGGCGACGCAGTACCTGCTACTCTACCTCCTCGACCTGCTCGCCGTGTTTGAGCGCAACGCCGAGGTGAACAAGATGACCGCAAACAACCTCGCGATCCTGTTCCAGCCGGGAATGCTCGCGCACCCCTCCGTGCGCACCCGAGAAGACCACCAGGCCGCCGTCCGCGTCGTCGAGTTCCTCATCACCCACCAGGACCGCTTTGTGCTCGACGTGGCCGACATGCCCCCGGCAGACATGCTCCCCGAAGAGCTCACGCGCCCCAAAACCAAGACGGCCCTCGATAAGTACCTGCTCGTGCCGTCCGACTCGGACGAGGACCTGGGCGACCTCGAGGCGCACATGGGCGGCGGCGCGATGCTGGGCCACAGCGCCAACGCCTCGCGCTCCATGTTCCAGAAAAAGGACCGGCGCACGCGCCGCGAACGCCGCCGCTCGTCGTCGAACGAAGTGGCTGCCGCCGCCGCCGCCGCCGCCGCCGCCGCCGCCGAGCACAAAGACGCATCGCGCACAAAGCCAAACGTCCTGCGCGAGTCGCGCAAAGAGGGCCGCAAACGCGCCAACTCGCACTCGGACGCCCAGGCACAGTCGCGCAGCACCTCGCGCCACACCACCGACGCAGGCCCGTCGAACTCGCCGCGCGCGCGGCCCACGTCGCACGCCTCGGCACGCGGGGCGCCCGCACCGCCCGCGACCCTGTCGCGCCCACCGCTCGGGAAGCGGTCTGCATCCGAGACGGGCTGGGCGGAGGCGACGCCGGCGCTGCTAAGCGCGTCGCTACCCTCCACGGCGCGCTCGCCGACCCGGCGCAGCCACACCAAGTCGCCCTCCGTCACGTCCTCGCCCTTGCTCCACGCCGAGCGTAATGCTCCGCCCCGCCTGAGCGTCAACGGCGGTCCGAGCAGTGGGTCGGAGAGCCGCGCGTCGCGTCCGGGCGGCATGCCGACGATCCCCGCCGATTCGCCGGACGCATCGCCGGGGGAAGCGCCCGAGGAGGCGCAGCTCGTCGTACCGCCCCAGCCACTCGTTGCCCCCCGCGAGGACATGCCGCCGACCCCGCCCGAAAAGGACGTGCCGCGGATGCCCGTCGCCGCCGCTGTGCAGGCCGAGCGTGAGTACGTGCGCGACGACAGCCCCAGTGCATCGGCCTCGGACGCACCGACGACGAGCGGCCCCGAGCCCGACACGTCGCCGGACACGGTGCCTGCACGGGGCGACACGCCGCACACGTCCGAGTCGTCGTCAAGCACCTCGGTGCAGTCTCCAACGAACCCCACGGCGCGTGCGGCGCTCCCCACGCCCTACCCCATGGACCCGCGCCTGGCGCAGCTAGGGCCGGTGGTGGGCGCACCGCGTGCCAAGGCGCCTGCCACGCCTGCTGCATCCGCGCCCGCATGGGCGCCGGCACCGGCGCCTGTGACCGACGAGGCGCCGTTGCGAGCCGCGGCTCCGATACCCTATGCAACGACGCGCGCGGCGGTACGCCCCGCGTCGCCGACGGCCGAGCCGTCTCCACCTTCGTTGAACTTGCGGCATGCCAAGGTGACATACACCATTTCTGGTTCCATGCACGAGAGCTAAGTTGCATTCGTTCTGGCTATGGCTCCGTGTCCCCTTTTGTTTTTTTCGTTCCCCAGTGTGTTCTCCTGGCTCGGGTATGACAGGGCGGTGGCCATGGCAACGCGCGATGCATGTGCGCTGTGCGTCCTTCGCTTATTCTCCTGCTCCATCGACCGATACCTGTTCGGCGCCCGCCCACCACGAGACCAGCCCCAGACCCTGCCCCGCAATAGATCCGGTAATTCGGTACGAAGAGTAATTCGCCGCACCTTGCGCACCCGGCGCGCCAGGGATGTTGCCCACGCCGCTCGGCGTCTCGCCGAGCTTGCCCTCGCCGAGCGCCGGCCCGGGCTCGACGTCGTAAAAGTGGTCCGACTCGATCGCAAAACGGATGGTCTCGCCCACGTCGAGGTACATGCGCTCCTCGGGCGCAGACAGCAGCGGATCCGCACGGTGCTCCTCGGTCGCGGGGTCCAGCAGCCAGAACCACGCCTGCTCCTGGTAGTCGAACGCGTGCGGCGTCGGCATCAGGTGTGGCGGGATGTAGATCTCGTCAAAGAAGCCCATCGACACGCGCAGCCCCTCGTGGGTCGACGAGCTGATGCGGCCGACCAGCACCTCGTTCGTGAACGGGCGGAAGACGACGAGGCGGAAACGCACCGTGTAATACATGCACCCGTCGCCCCACCGCACACGCCCTTCGCTCGCATCCAGCACGTCGTGCACGGCAATGCACAGCCCTACGTCGGGCAAGATCTGCACACGGTCAGGCGCGCGTCACGTACTCGGTTCGCATACTTCGCATTGATTTGGTCCGTGATCGCCTGCGCGCTCTCCTTGCTAAAGTGCTTAGGGTCCACACGGATGGTGTCCTGCGTGAGCGCGCCCCGTACCTCGATCTCGGACAGCATAAACATCGCGCTCGCCTCGCGACCGTGCCCCCTGACGCAGACGCAGACGGCGCGAGGAAGTGCCACGTGCTTCCAAACCGCCGTCGCGGACGTGGCTCGCACGCGGGTGGAAGATGACGGCGAACGACGTGCTGAGTGACGCGATCGCCGCACGCAAGCTCACCGAAGAGCCGCTGTTTGCGCCACCGGCAGAGGCGCCGCCGCCGCCCACGGACGCCGCGCCCGCGCCGGAGGCGCCGCCGAAGGAGGTCGAGCACAATTTGCCGCGCGCCATCGAGCAGTTCCAGCAGCCGGTACGTGCAGCCGCTCTCACACCAGTGGCTTCCGGGTGAGCCCCCGACACTTCGTCTGTGTGCTGTGCGCATCCAGGGGCTGCGCAACGTCCGCCCGTCGTTCCTCGCGGGCCTGTGCCGCCCGTACGTCGACGCAAGCAGCGGCGTCACTCCGCTCGGCGCATGGTGGTACGGCGAGCGCGCATCGCACGCGCTCCCTGGCGAGCCCGCGACGTTCAAGTCGCTGCTCGACATTACCACTGCGCTGGGCGGCGATCTCGCGCGCCTCGACCTGGTGCGCGACATCGCCGCGAGCCTCGAACCCTCGCAGCTGTCGAGCGGCCACCCGGAAGAGGACGTGGACTTGGTGCTGCGCGTGCAGCCCGCCAAGCGCTTCTTCCTCAAAACCAACACCAGCGTCGGGCAGAGCGAGGGTACCGCGTCGATCCAGGGCAAGGTGCGCAACGTATTCGGCGGCGCCGAAACGCTCGAGGGCAGTGCGACGCTCGGCACCCGTACGCGGCACGCGTACCACGCCGTGTTTTCCACGCCCGTGCTTGCGTCGCCCGACGTCTGGGCGAACGTGTCGGCACTCGCACAGCACCGCGATCTGACCGGCTACCTGAGTGCGCACGAGGGTCTGCATATGCTCCGCGCCGCGTGTATGGTACGTGCCGCCTACTCACCGCAGATGTTGGGCCAGAACGGCGTGCGTAGCGAGGTGGCCTACGAGGCGAGCCACCGCCACTTTCATCACCTGCTGCCGCGGGCTTCGGTCGCGTACGTCGGCACACTGACCCCAGGATCCGGCGTCTTGCGAAACCCTCGTTCAAGTCTGCGCTGACGTACTCGGCGGAACTCGATACCCGCGATGACCCATTCATGACGACGACCGGGAGCTACTGGCGTGGCATGCTCGAGTACGCGGGCCTCGGCGGCGACACGTCGTTTGTCAAGTCCGAGGGCTATGCGACCGTCGCGCGCGCCTTTGGCGCAGGCTGGGCCTGGTCCCTGGGCGCACGCGCAGGGTGGATGCACACGCTCGACGGGCGGCCTGCGTGTTTGAGCGACCGCTTCATGCTCGGCGGGCCGACGGACGTGCGCATGTTCCGCCTCAACTCACTCGGTCCCCGCGAGGCGTACGACTCGCTCGGTGGCGACGCGTACTGGGCCGCGGGGGCCTCGCTGCTCGCTCCCATCCCGGCGCGTGCCGAATGGCCGCTCAAGGTGCACGCGTTTGCCAATGCCGGGCAGCTGACACAGGCCCAGAGCTGTACGTGGCAGCGCACCGCGCGTACTGACCCAGACCAACCGGGCATGCCTACATCCTATACCGAGCTCCTGCAGCCATCTGCGTCGGTGGGCCTCGGACTGCTCTTCCAGCAGGGCCCGGTGCGCCTCGAGCTCAACTTTGGCCTGCCCGTACTCGCGCGCCGCTCCGACGGCACGCGCAAGGGCCTCCAGTTTGGCATCGGCCTCGAGTTTCTGTAGCACGCACCATGCCACGTGGCTTACATAACGTCCCCCGATGGCGGGGCTGGTCACGCCCTGCTCGCGGCCGCGACAGCCAGGATGGCCGATCGCGCTCCCCCGAAAGCGTACAGCAATGCACCGGCAAAGTACAGCCAGAACGGTGCACCGGCCGCGCACAGCAAGCAAAGCAGTCCATCGCAGGATGCGCTCATGTACCCTGCGCTGCACCTGTACCCGCTGAACGACACCTTTGTGCCGAAGCAGATCAACCTCGCCCCGCCCAGCGCGCAGAACCGCGTCAAGATCGGCCGGTATTCGAACGCCAAGTCGGTGCCGAACCCACTGAACGGCTACTTTGACAGCAAGGTGCTCTCGCGCGCGCACGCCGAGGTGTGGAGCGAGAACGACAAGGTGTACATCAAGGACGTCAAGTCGTCGAACGGCACCTTTGTCAACGGCACGCGCCTGTCGCCCGAGTCGCAGGAGTCGGAGCCGTACGTGCTGCACACGGACGATGTGGTGGATTTCGGGATCGACATCCTCACCGACGACAACAAGGAGATTTTGCACCACCGCGTCGCCTGCCGCGTCTTTTTGGTGATGACACCGGAAGACGCGCTGAAGCTGCGCAACGACTTCACCAGCCTGTACCGCGGCGGAGTCCACGGTGGCGCTCTCGGCAACGCAGGCATCTGCCCAGGCGCCGAGGGCGGTCTGCGCCGCGGCAAGCCGGGCGTCAACTTTGACCACGTTATTTTCCGGCTGCAGAACGAGCTGCAAAAGAGCAAGATGGTCGGCACAGAGCTGTCTTCGCTCAGCACCACCATCCAAAACATCCACGAAACGCTCGGCGGCGGCACCGCGCCCGTACAAAACGCGCCCTACCCGCAGCTCGTCCCCCCGCAGGGCCCGTCGCAGGCGCCCGCCAAGGAGAGCAGCGAGACTCGCAGTGTCGATGCGGCTGCCTTTGTCTCGCTTGAGGCGCAGCTCAACAGCACGCACGCGATGCTCGCGAGCCACGTCGAGCGCATCAAGAGCCTCGAGACCACGCTGGCCACCTACGAACACATCTCGGAAGAGGTCGCCAATTTGAAGCAGCAGCTCGAAGATACCAAACGCGGCCTCAACCTATCCTCCGAAAACGAAAAGACCAATGCATGGCTCGCCTACGGGCTGCCCCCGCGCGTGCGCCGCGCCGACGACGACGACGCAGCGAGCATTACCAGCGTGGAGACCGCCACGCCGGACGCTCCCCAGGAAGCGTCGCACGACGCGCCCCAGAACGACACACCGATCGACGAGCCGACGCGTGAGGTGCCAACCCCGTCCGCCCAGACCGAGACGCAGGTCACACCGCAGGAATATACCGCCCTGCTCACTCGCATCGAGTCCCTCGAGCAGCGCCTGAGCGAGCGAGAGGCGGACGGGCCGTCGTCGCGTATCGCATCGCTCGCTGAGCGCCTCACCCGCCTCGAGAACAACCTACAATCCCGCGAGGCCACCGAGACCGCCGCTGTGTCGCACGAGCAGGAGCAGTGGCGCCGCACGCTCGAGCAGCAGTGGGACGCCTACGCGCGGCACTGGGCGGAAGAGGAGGCCAAGATCAAGTCGGTGCTCGACACATGGAGCAACCCGAGCACGCCACGCGTCGCATCCTCCGAGCGCCTCGGTGCGCCGATGCCAGAAAAGGAGGCGCCGAGGATGCACGAGTCGCAGGCGCCGCCGCCGCGCCGCCCCACGGCGCCGGCGGACTCGACGAACCTCTGGATGACGCTTGGTCTGACCTTCGCGATCTGCTCGAGTCTCGTGGCGCTGCTGCGAAGCTAGCAAGCGAGACGCGCGCCGATTTCTATCCACTGTATTATGTATGTAGCATTCGGAGCACACACACACTCATGCCTGGCCTGGTCGGGAATAAGATATTTTGGTCGTGGCTACAGACAGACCAGCGACATACAACGCCAGCAAGCCGCGCACGTCATGCTAAGAGGACATGATACAATGTCAGTTTACTTCTTGAGGTGCTTCGAGCCGATCTCCGTCACGGCGAGCTCTGGGCGGTCAGTATACTGCGCGGCACATGCGCAACACGTACTGGGCGGGAGCGACTGCTTGAGCTTCTCGGCCTTCTCGACGTCGTCCACGACGAGCGTGTACAGGAAGCGCGAGCAGCGGACCTTGAACTTGGTCTGGACGGTGCCCTTGGCGAGCAGCGTCTTCTTGACCCGCGCGGTCTTGGCGTCGGGACGGTTGGCAATCGCCAAGAAGTTCTTAATATCCGTAACCTGACGGGGCTAGCGGGCGGTCAGTATGCTGTTCGTCGCACGCGGCGCACGCCGGCCCTACGCACCATCCTGTCTGTTCGCGACTGCGTTGAAGGAAGGATTCTCGCCGCGTGGGCACGACAGCGCTCGCGCGCGAACTACGTGCACGTGATAATCTGTATGTCGTGCACGTGACATAAGGGCGCGCTGGAAAAGGACCGCGGCGCTCGTCTTCGACTTGTCCATCGTAATCTCAACGTGGGTACTCTTCGCAAGCGCACACGCTAACCGTCAGATGGCGCCCAAGGTCCGCTCGAACGAGGTCTCCCTCGGCACCAACGTCGACGACGGCAAGATTGTGTTCGGCGTCGCCCAGTACGTATTTTTGGTCGCCCACAGGGGCGCACCGACGTGGAACGGACGCTAACCGCGACAGCATCTACGCCTCTTTCAACGATACCTTTGTCCATGTGACGGATCTCACCGGCAAGGAGACCATCGTCCGTGTTACCGGCGGTATGAAGGTCAAGGCGGACCGCGACGAGTCGTCGCCGTACGCCGCCATGCTTGCCGCGCAGGACTGCGCCGCGCGCTGCAAGGAGGTCGGCATCACCGCCGTCCACATCCGCATCCGCGGCACCGGCGGTGTGAGCTCCAAGGCTCCGGGCCCCGGTGCCCAGAGCGCGCTCCGCGCCCTGGCTCGCGCCGGCATGCGCATTGGCCGCATTGAGGACGTGACGCCCGTGCCCTCGGACTCGACTCGCCGGAAGGGTGGTCGCCGTGGTCGCCGTCTGTAAACGCGCGAGCGATTGCACCGCGTTTGCTGCGTCGTTTTGGCGCTCCCACATTTGCCATGGCCTACCGAGCTTGTTGGCGATTGTACCATGGCACTGGTCGGGTTCGGACCGATGCCATTATATCGGAAGCTTGTCCATTGCCAATACAAAACTGCCTCGTAAGAGGGCTTTGAAACGCTAGCGTGTGTGTGTGTGTGAATAGCGAGTGGCCGCGTAGGTGCGTGGATGCCGCACAGGCTCGGGTCAGCTCTATGTAGGCTACCTGGGCGCGTCAGGGCGTACGCTGCGCGAGCTGCTCGGTAAGATGCGGCTGCATACCTTTTGACGGTTGTCGTACTGCGCGGTGAGTGGGGAGACGTACCATCATCTTTTCTACCATAGCGCTAGGCTCGTCAGACTTCACGTACCGTGTCTCCCCATCCAGGTCGCTGAGCTTCGAGTCCTCGGGCCGGATCTTGGTGGTATCGATGCGTGGGTGGTGCGTCACGACGTGCGCCCACCACTCGTTTTGGTTCTCCTTCTCGAGATGGATCACAAGCGTGGTGCCATCGTCTGCGTCAGTCGCGCCGCATACCGATCGTCCAGGTACAGTCGTCGGGGCGCACAGGTTTGGCAAGCTCGCCCTGCGTGAGCCATGCAGCACGTACCTCGACGATGGTTGTGCCGTGCACCACGACGCAGAGCCGCGTACGGCTCATGTCAACCCGTACCTGCTTGGCGCGCGTGCCCTCGGGCACCGGCACGCACACTTCGACATGGTCAAGTGCCTGCGTCCAGCGGTACGGGAGTGCCGCCTGCTCGATGCGCTCGCGCTCCGCCTCGGCGGCGTCGTGCGCGCGCTGTGCGTCGGGCGTGAGCGCGTCGTACTCTTCGGCACTCAGCGGCATGCGTCGTGGACAAGTGGAGGTGGTGCGTGCTTAGGCTACGGGAGCGTCCGCGCTCGGCGTGGGCGGCGCGGGCGGCTTGGCGAACACGTACTGCAGCGTGTGTGCGGCGAGCGCCGGCACGGTGCTGGACGTGTATTTTTCCACGAGCTGGTCGAGGTAGGGGGTATCTGAGTCGTAGGCCGCAAGCAACGACACGGCGGGCTCCTTCGCCTCGGCGCGCGCGCCGTCCGTGGGCGGCGGCGTGGCGAGGTGCTGGAGCAGCGGGTCATGTACAAGTGCCGCGGCGTGGTACACAAAGTCGTAGTGGCGCATATCTCCGAGCTGCCGCGCGAGTTCCTGGCGCTGCGCACGTTCCTGGGGTGAGTCGCCGCGCACGTACCAGCACACTCTCTTTCTGCACGTCGGCCGCGGACACGAATCCCGTGCGCATGCGCGGCACGGCGGTGTCTGCCTCCGAGTCGGGTGCCGCGGGCGGCGGTGTGCCGCGTCCGTCACACGGGCAGCGCAGCAGGTCGTGCGTCAGGCACCGCGTGTGGGGGTGCCACGTAAAAATGTCGCGGATCTCTTCCTGGGAGAAGGAGTCGCCCGAGGCCGCGGCTTGCTCGGTGGACTGCGATGCGCTGCCGACGAGCGCGTCGCTCAGGCCGATCTTGGTGATCTGCCGCTGGTACATCTTTTCGTCCATCGCGCCGACGGTGAGCAGGCGGTAGATGAAGCACGGCTTGGTCTGCCCGTCGCGGTGGATGCGCGCCATCGCCTGCCGGTCCGTCGACGGGTTCCAGTCGCTGTCGAACAGCACGAGCCGGTTGGCGCCGGTCAAGTTGAGACCGACGCCGCCCGACCGCGAGCTCAGCAGAAACACAAACGCGTCGTCCGCGTCGTCGTGCGCCGCGCGGTTAAACTGGCTCACGAGCTTCGCACGCGCATCCTGCTTCGTCTTGCCGTCAAGACGCAGCGTGGGGAAGTGGTGCTCGTGGCAGTAGCGCTGGAGCAGGTCGAGCGTCGCGGTAAAGTTGGACACGACAATCACGCGGTCGCTCGTGTGCTGCCGCACGGCGGTGAGCAGTGCATGCAGCACGGCGAGCTTGCCGCTCTCGGCGCGCGCCGCACGGTGCACATGTGCGCGGCGGTACACGTCGCCGACGGCGCGCCGCAGCGCCGCCGTGCTCGCGTCGGCGCCGGCGTCGGTGTCTGCGACGAGCTCGGGCGCGTTGCACAGCTGGCGGAGCAGCGTGATGAACGGCAGGTAGTTGCGCTCCTCGCTGAACGCCAACTGGTACTGTACATACTCGGCGCACAGCGCATACAGCCGGCGCTGGATGGGCGCCATGCCGCAGAACAGCACGGCCTCGTCTGGGTGAGCGGCGCAACGTACGCTTGGGGGGGAGGTAGCGCGCGAGCAGGTCGGCGGTGCGCCGCAGGATGACGCCTTTGGTGACCAGCTGCAGCGCCTGACTGCGCGCGCGTCCGAGTGCCGCGGCCTGCGGCGTGCAGTGCTGCACGCGGCTGCGCATGATCGGGTCCTCAAACACCCGCTTGAACACGGCGTAGTGGTCAAACATGCCGGGGTACACAAAGTCGACCATCGAGTAAAACTCGCGGAGGTCGTTTTGGATCGGCGTGCCGGTGAGCAGCACGCGGCGGCGCGTCCGGAACGCGTCAAAGCACTTGGTCGTCTTGGTGTCCTTGGACTTGAGGCGGTGCCCCTCGTCGCAGACGACCAGGCCCACGGGCGGGTGCGCGCGCGCGAGCTGCGCTGCACAGCTGCGCAGGCGCTCGTAGCCGATGATCAGCACCTGGTACTGCCGGCTTTGCACGAACCGCTCGACTTCGCTGCGCCCATCGCCCTCGACCGCGAGCACGCCAATCGAGCTGCGGCCGACCCACTTGCGGAACTCGCGCTTCCAGTTCACCACGAGCGTCAGGGGGCACACAATGAGCACCTTTTCGACCGTGCCCTGCGTCACCGAGGAAAAGTAGCAGCTCTGCCGTAGGAGCGTCATGACCAGCGCGATGGTCTGCAGCGTCTTGCCGAGACCCATCTCGTCGGCCAGAATCGCGCCCTGGCCGGGCGACGCGTGGCCGTGCTCGAGCGCCGCCATGCCCGTCACCGCCTCGTACAGAAAGCGCACGCCGTCTACCTGGTGGGGGCGCAGCACCGACGTCAGCTCGGGGTCCAGCACCACGTCCACCACAGGCATCCCGCGCCCGTACAGCGCCTGGTGCTTCTCCGAGGGGCGCCGCATCACCACCGCGCCGGGCGCCGCGGGGTCGTACCGGGGGTGCGGCTCGACCGGCGCCCGCACCGGCCGCGCGGCGGTCGGCGCCGCGGGCTTGGCGGGCGCCGCGTAGAACTGCGCCGCAGGGATCGCGCCCGTGCGTGCGCGGCGCACGGGCGGCGGCGCGCTGCGGGGCGGCGGCGCGTCCTCGGCCGCCACGGGCTCCGCCGCGGACGCGTCGAGCGCCTTCTCAATGAGAATTTCCTTGCCGCCGACGTACAGCTCGTCGCCCTCGCGCACGTCCTGCCGCCGGAACGCAGCGTTCGTCACCAGCATCTTGCCGTCGTGCACGTCGCGCAACGAGCACGTCGTGCGGTTCGTGTGCAGCACGAGGATCGCGTCGCCCTGCCACGTCTTGTGCTTGCGCATCTGCGGCGCGCGCCACTGGCACAAAAAGCTCGGCTCGTGCGCGAGCGGGACAAGCGGCGCGGCGCGCGCCGGCGCAGCATCCGCGTCCGCCTTGCGCTTGAGCGGCGTGTGGAACTGCGCGCGGAGCTTGGCGTGCGCGGCCTCCGAGGCGTACGCCATCCTCGCGTCGAACGACACGCCACGTGGCTTCTTCGACGCGTCGAAGGATGAGCGGCTGCGCGGCGCTCGAGTCCGCCGCGGACCTCGCGCCCAGCACGGCACGCGCGGCGCTGCGCGACGCCGCGACGCAGCTCGCGGACCGCGGCCTCACCGCGGCCTCGCACTGGTACGTTGGCGCACCCGCTCACACGCAGGGCCCTCGAGCTGCTCCATGCGCTTCCCCGACCCGGGCCGGCAGGCACCGACACACGCGCGACGCCCAAGGGCGCCGAGCCCATGCGCTTCCCGACGCACTCGACGCCCGCACTGAACCTCGGCTCGCCCGCGTGGGACCAACACGCCAGCACGAGCCGCAGCGCATCGGACGGGTCCGCATGGCCCTGGCACGCCGCGACGCACGAGTCGCCGGTGCCGGGCGGCGCGCGGGCGCACGACGCGGCGCCGCTCACGTCGATGTCGTCGCCCGAGCATCCGCCGCCCGTGCATGTGCACCTCGACGCGGCGACGCCCGCGCCTGCGGCGACGCCCGCGCCGTTTGCGCCCGCGCTGGACGGCGGCGAAGACGCCGAGACGTACGCGCTCGCCAAGTCGTGCTTCGACCAGCGCGAGTATGAGCGGTGTGCGTGGCTCCTCGAGAAGGAGGCGCAGCTGTCCGACAAAGGGCGCTTCCTCCAGCTGTACGCACGCTTCCTCGTGTTCCAGCGCGAGCTCGACGAGGAGGGCGCCTTGGCGCCGCTGCCCTACGCGCAAGGCGCACAGGGCCCGTCGCTCGTGCCGCTGCTCGCGCACCTCGTCGATCCGACAGACGCCTTTCTCCTGTTCCTCAAGGGGGTGTTCTTTTCGCGGCTGCACAAGCGCATCGAGGCGATGGACTGCCTGCTGATGAGCGTGCGCGCCTTTCCGTACAACTGGAGCGCCTGGCAGGAGCTGAGCCGCACGCTGAACAATGCGAACAACGAGCGCGAGCAGATCCTCGACCTGCTCCCCGACTCGTTCATGTCCGCCTTCTTCCTCGAGTACGCGACGCGCCAGGCGACGCAGGCCGACGCCGCGAACCTCGACCGGATCGACGCGCTCCTCACGCACTTCCCCGGCTCGACGTACTTGCTGACGTGCCGTGCCCAGACGCTCTACCTCCTGCAGGAGCTCGAGGAGGCCGCCGATACCTTCCAAGAGGCGCTCACGCGCGATCCGTACCGCCTCGAGGGCGTGAGCGAGTACTCGAATACCCTGTACGTGCTCGACCACGCCGAGGCACTCGCGCAGCTCGTGCAGCAGTTTGCGCGCCTCGGCAAGGACCGCCCCGAGGTGTGCTGCTTGATCGGCAACTACTACAACCAGCGCAGCGACCACTTCCGCGCGATCGAGTCGTTCAAGCGCGCGCTGCGCCTCGATCGCGAGTACGTCGCGGCGTGGATCTTGCTCGGCCACGAGTACCTCGAGCTGAAAAACAGCCACGCCGCCGCGGAAATGTACCGCCGCGCGCTCGAGATCAACCCGCAGGACTACCGCCCGTGGCACGGCCTCGGCCAGGTGTACGAGCTGAACGAGGCATGGTCCTACGCGATCCACTACTACCAGAAATGCGCCGCGATCCGCCCGTACGACGCGCGCATGTGGGCGTCGCTCGGCGTGTGCTACGAGCGCCTGGGGCGCACCGCCGACGCGATCGCCTGCTTCAAGCGGCACCTCACGTGCCCCCTGACCGAGGCCGAGTCGGTGGACGCCATCGCGCGCATCGTCGACCTGTACGAGCGCGAGGGCGACACGGTGCACGCGACCCTCTTCCACTGCCTGCTGGCGCAGGTCATCGACAAGAACGCCGCGCAGCTCGACCCGGTGCTCGTCGCGCGCTACGCCTTGTCGTTCGTGGTCGCCGCACGCTACGAGATGGGCGAGCTGCAGGGCAAGCTCTTCCACTCGCGCGCCGAGCAGCGCGCGGCCCGCGCGGGCGGCACGCCCGCGCCCGCGCCCGCGCCGCGCGGCGACCTCGCCCTCGCCCAGGCGTACCTGCAAAAGGTCATGGCCGCGGGCACCGACCTGTCGCTCGTCGCCGAGGAACTGCTCAAGAAACTCGCCGCACACGCCCCATAGCCCACCGCCCTAGGCCCTTGTCACGATTCACGTACGGAAACTACATCACGGGACGCACAAGGATCTTGCGCTCCTCGGCCACCAGCACCTGGCCCAGCGGCGGCACAACCTCTTCGGTAAACGGCAGCGTCTTGATGATCCCAGCTCGCGCACGCACCGTCGAGCTCGACGGCGCGGCCAGCAGCGACTGGATCAGCACCGGCTCGGTCTCGGGCAGGCCCGTCTCGTTGCGCGCACGCTGCTCGGGGGTGCGCGCAATGTTGAGCGTCGGCAGCGACACGGTGCCCGCTAGACTGTACTTGCCGGGCTGCGTCGGCTCAAAGCCCGGCGGGCCGGTGCGTCGCGCGTGCCTGGTCGTGGCCGACGTCGAGGTCGACGCACGCGGCGCCTCGGAGGGCGCCGCAGGCGCCGCCGTGTGCGCCCCGTCGCGCGGCGGCGAGGCGCGCGGCGGCGACGCGGGCGCCGCAGCGGGCGCCGGCGCAGGCGCCGGCGCAGCGGCCGGCTTCGTGGGCGTCTGCCCCTTGCGCCGCCACCACGGCCCGCGCTTCTGCGGCGTGCCTTGGTTCGCCATGTACTTGGTGTGCACCTTTTTGCCCTTGCGCTTTTCGGCGCTGCGCGGCGGCGAGGCCGACGACGCGGCGGGCGCCGGCGGCGAGGCAGGCGCCGGCGGCGAGGCGGGCGCCGGTGGCGGAGCGGCGGGCTCGGGCACCGGCTCGGGCACCGGCGCGGGCGCCGGCGGCTCCTCGACCTCGATCTCCTCATCGTCCTCCTCAAAGTTCCACGTCTTGACCGGCTGCGACACGCTCGGCGGCGGCGGCGGCGCAAACAGCGTCTTGCGCCGCGTCTCGGGCAGGCTCGCATAAAAGACGCTCCCGCCGCCCGCCGGCTTCTTGACCGGCCGCCCGCGCGAGAGCACCGAGTTGGGGCGTGTGACAAACTCGAGCGGGAGCGCGGTGCTGAGGTGCTCGTCCATGTCCCAGTCGTCAAATAGCCCGCGCACCCGCTCGGGGTACGCCGAGAGCGGCGGCGTCGGCGCCGCGGGCAGCGGCGCGCCGATCACCTCGCGCTCCTCGGGCAGAAAGGTGTCGAGCGGCGGCAGCACGGGCGTCGCGCCCGCCGCGCCCGCCGCACGCACCGCGGGTGCGGGTGGTGCGCCGACCTGGGGCGTGCCGTGCGGCGTCGAGTGCAGCAGGTAGTTGAACTCGTCCAAATTCTCCATCGGCGACAGGCTCGCGTGCACCGAGCGCAGCGGCGGCGGCGCGCCCGCATGCGCCGACGAGGCGCGCGAGTCGGTCACAGGCGCAGGGATTCTCCCTGCAGCGCCGGGCGCCGTGGGCGCCGACGCGACGTCGGCACCCACCTCCGTTTGAATGCGCTGCAGGGACGAATCAAAATACGCGTCGAAACTGAACGGGGTCTGCTCGCCCACGACGCCACCGAGCATCGACAGGCGCGAGCGGTCGCCCGCGTCCGCGCCGTCGAGCTGCATCGGAATCGGCGGCGCAGGCACCGCGCGGTCCCAGCGCCGCGCAGGCGCCTCGCGGTCCAGCACGGGCGTCGCCGCCGTCGAGCCCTCGTCGGCCGCATCCGCGACGTGCGCCGTGCGCACGGGCGCCGGCGCAGCCGCCGCGGCCGCCGCGCCGGGATGCTCCAGCTCCGTCTGCCGCAGCAGCGCGTCGAGCATGTCGCTCGCCTTGCGCCGCCCTCCGGAGCTGCCCGCCCACGAGGGCGCACCGCCCTGTGGCAGCGCGGGCGTCGACTCCACCGAGTTGGTGCCCGTGTACAGCCCCTCGCTGGGGGGCAGCAGCGGCGGCGGCGGCTGCGCACGCGCAGACGCGCGCTCCGCCTCGCTCGGCGACAGCACAAACGACACGGCACTCGCGTCGCCCGGCGCGGCGCACTCGCCGGCCGTCGGCGACGCCGCCGCCTCGCTCCAGCTGCTCCCTACCTCGGCGGCCTGCGGCTTCTGGATGTGCAGCGCACGCACCTCGCGCAGCGCCGGTGGCACCGCCGTCAGGTCGGGCACGTGGCCGTCGGTCGGCTGCCGCTCGACCTGGAAGCCGAGGTCGTGCAGGTACGCCATGCGCTCCCCGAGGCTCGGGCTCGTCGTCGCGTTCGCGTCAGGCGCGCGGGCATGCCAGCTGCCCAGCGCGGGCGCCGCCGAGGGCGCCGCCTCCGGCTCCGCCGCGCGCGCCGACGCGGACGGCGCCGCGGCCGGCGCCAGCGACGGCAGCGCGTGCACGAGCGCGGGTGCAGGGCGCCCGTCGCGCACGGCCCGCGACACGGACGGCGTCCGCGCGGCGTCTCCGGGCACGGCAGGCGTCGCGGCGGCCGGCGCCGCCGCGGGCGGCGACGACAGCGGACGTGCGGGCGTCATCTCCGCCAGGTCCTCGGCGGGCGCGAGCGGCTGCTCCGCATACGTCGCGGGCTGCGACCGCCGCGCATGCTCCGACGACGCAACCGGCGCGCCGAGCGCCGCAAGCACCGCCGGCACAGGGCGCGCCGGCGCGTCGCTCTTCGCCGTCGCCGTGCTCGTGCTCGCGGGCGCCTCGCGCGGCGAGCGGCTCGCCTGCGTCACGGTCTGGTCCGCGTCGAAGCCCGCCGAGTGCGAACGCGAGAGCGGCGACCGCGTCGTGCCCACGCCGCCCGCATCCGGCACGGGCGACTTGTGCTGCTTTTCCCGCTCGCGGCGGCGCGCGAGCCACGACGAGGCCGAGCGGCCGTCGGACGACGAGGAGCGCTGCGACTCGCTGCGCTCGAGGTGCCGCGTAAAGTCGTTCAGTTTCATGGGCGGCAGCACAAACCCGCCGTGGTGCACGACGGTGTGCGTCTCGCGGCCGCCCGCCGTGTCCTGCACCTTCTCCTGCGGGAGGTCGGCCGGGGACTGCACCAGGCGCCAGACGGCGCTCTGCACGGTCTGCGGCGTGCTGTAGCCTTCGGACGAGCGCTCGGAGAACGCCTCGGGCGCGGTGTAGCTCGTCGTCGCATGGCTGCTCACGGGCGAAAATACGCCGGCAAACGGCGCGTTCGCCGGCGAGCCGGCCAGGCTCGCGATCGGCGACAGCGAGTCGAGCGGCTCCTTGTTGCCCGGCCGCTGCGTCAGCGCGTTCCACGCTTCGATGCTCAGGGGATACGCGCCAGAGCGCGCGCCGGCGTCGCCGCCCGGCAGCGCGGGCGACCGATACGCGCCGGGAACGGTCGGGGTCGCGGCCGATACACCGGCGGCCTCCGGCGCACGCGCGTGCGGCTCAGAGGGGGGATCACGAGGCGCCCCGCGTAGCATGGCCCCTCGTGGCAGGATGGAGAAAAAAACACGCGCGAGGTACCGTAGATGTTGGTAGGCCCTGGCCCTTCCCTCGCCCGATTCGCACGTGGCACGAAGCATGGCCTTCTGGGGGCGCCTGCGCGCGCACCAGGTGCGTACCGCCGCGCGGCCCACGCTGACGCCCAGGTGTTTGGTGCCGACACAGATGTAGGCAAGACCATCTTTGCCACAGGACTCGCGCTCGCGACCGCCGCGTGCCCGCGCGACGGCACGCCGCTCGCCGAGCGCGTCGCCTACCTCAAGCCGGTCTCGACGGGGCCCGCACACGAGGCCGACGCCAGGTACGCCCGCAACTCACCGTGAGCCACCTCGCGACGTTTGCGCCTCACGTACACAGCGAGACACTCATCCAGTTTGCCGACCCCGTGTCGCCGCACCTCGCCGCGGTGCACGCGACCGGAGCGCTGCCGCCCAACGCGACCGACGCGGCCATCGCGCAGCAGGTGCGCGCCTGGCTCGACCGGTGCGCCCACCCCGATGCACACGGCACCGCATTCGACGCCGCGATCGTCGAGACCGCCGGCGGCGTGCACTCGCCCGCGCCGAGCGGCACGTCGCAGGCCGACCTGCTTCGCCCACTCCGCCTGCCCGTCGTCCTCATCGGCTCGAGCCAGCTGGGGGGGATCAGCACCACACGCGCAGCACTCGAGAGCCTGCGCATGCGCGGCTACGACGTCGACGCCGTGCTCCTCTTCCCTTCACCGCGCTACCAAAACGATACCTACCTGCAGCAGCTGCTCCGCGACGAGCTAAACCTACCCGTGTTTGCCGTCGGCGGGCCGAGCGCACAGGGGTGGGGCGCACCGCCGATGCGCGCGGCACACTCCGCCGACGACGTCGCACAGATGCGCACCTACTACCACGGCCTCGTCCACGGCACCGACGAGCACCCCGGCCTCCTGCCCGTCGTGCGCCATCTGCGCGAGCGGCACACGGCGCGGCACGCCGAGCTCACGACACTGGCCCCGCGCACGTACGCACAGTGCTGGTGGCCGTTCACGCAGCACACCCGGTACACGCCCGACGACGTGATGGCCATCGACAGCGCGCATGGCGACACCTTTGCCGTATACGACCACGACGCCCTCCGCCCAGTGGTCGACGGCTCGGCGTCGTGGTGGACGCAGTGCGTGGGGCACGCACACCCGCGCCTCACGAGTGCCGCAGCGTACGCGGCAGGACGCTACGGCCACGTCCTCTTCCCAGGCGCAGCGAACGCCCCGGCGCTCCAGCTCACCGAGCGCCTGCTCGGCCGCACACCGCACTCGTTCCGCGCGCCGGGGCACTGGGCCGACCGCGTGTTCTTTAGCGATGACGGGAGCACAGGCATGGAGGTCGCCCTCAAAATGGCACTCCAGTCGGCCGTGCGGCGCTACGAGCCCCAGCCTGCCACCGCCGCAACGCACGCACGCATCGCGCCGGGACGCGAGGCCGGCGGACTCGGCGGGCGCCCGCGCCGCGAGTGGCAGGTGCTCGGGCTGCAGGGCAGCTACCACGGCGACACGATCGGCGCAATGGACGCGTGCGAGCCGAGCATCTACAGCGAGCACGTCGCATGGTACCGCGGGCGGGGGCAGTGGCTCGCGCCGCCGACGCTGCACATGCGCGCGGGGCGCGTCGAGGTGCAGCTGCCGGCAGCCCTGTGCACCGACGGCGCGCAGACGGCAACGTACGCATCGCTCGACGACGTGTACGACGTGGCGCACCGCCTCGAGCACGACACGCTCGCCACACACTACCGCGCCGCGCTCAACGACACGCTCGAGCGCCTCGTCCTCGTCGAGGGACACCGCTTCGGCGCGCTCGTCCTCGAGCCGCTCGTGATGGGCGCGGGGGGGATGGTGTTTGTCGACCCCCTCTTCCAGCGCGTGCTCGTGGACGTGGTGCGTGCACGCGAGGACCTGTTTGCCCAGCGCGACGCGCCGCTGCGCACGCCGGTGCCACACACGCCGCACGCACCCGGCGCATGGCGCGGCCTGCCGGTCGTGTTCGACGAGGTGTTCACGGGCCTCTTCCGCCTGGGCGCCGCGAGCGCCGCCGAGGTGCTCGGCACCACGCCCGACATTGCGTGCTTCGCCAAGATCCTCTCGGGCGGCGTCGTGCCGCTCTCGGTGACGCTGGCCACGGAGGACATCTTTGCGACCTTTGCCAGCTCTCCCGAAAAGACGCACGCGCTCCTCCACGGGCACAGCTACACGGCACACCCGGTGGGGTGCGCGGTCGCCAACGAGACCCTCGCGATCCTCGACACGCTGCACGCCCAGGGCGCATGGCACACGCACCAGCGTGCGTGGGGGCGCGTGTGGAGCTTTTGGGACCGCGCGTTCGTCGAGCAGCTGTCGCACCACGAGCGCGTCACGAGCGCCATGGCGCTCGGCACCGTGCTCAAGATCGAGCTCGCGGACGCCCACCAGGGCTACGCGTCGAACGCTGCCGCATCGCTGCTCGAGGAACTGCGCACCCATGGCGTACACCTACGGCCGCTGGGTAATGTGGTCTATGTGATGTGCAGCCTCACCACGCCCGCCGACGTCCTCGACGCAGTGCAGACGCGGCTGCTCGCCGCACTTTCGTAGCGTACTCTACAATTTCCACTGCGACGTGGACGAGGCGCCCTGCGCCGGCGCCGCACCGCCTTTCGCATCGCGCTTGCCGGACACGGCCTGCTTGACGCTCTGCCGCTTGCTGTCCTTGCCGACAACCGACACGCCCTTGTTGCCCAGCAGACTCTTGAGCGCCTCGTCTTTTTGCGCCTTGACCGCCGGCCGCGGCGCACCGCCATTGCGCGCAATCGCCTCCTCGGCGCGCTTGATCCGCTCGTTGCGCTTGCGCTTCGCCTGCCGCAGCTGGTTGTGCTGCCGACGCTTGTCCGCCGACGACATTTCGCTCTTGGCACCGGCCAGCGCCGGCGCGTGCGACGACGCAGCATACACCTCCTCGGGCGCCAGCATCGTCCCAGCCGACATGGTCGTCGGCAGCGCCGACTCCATCGCGATCGACGGCGTATTCGACACCGTCTCGATCGCCGCCTTGGGCGCCTTGGGCGTGTAGTGCGCATTGCTCAGCGCATCGAGCTTGTTGAACAGGCTCTCCAGGTCCCGCGAAATCTCCTGGTGTTCACGCGCAAGCTTGGCATCGCTCTCGGACACCGGCGCATCGGCCGCATCGCCCCGCGCCGCTTGGTACTCGTCCTCGTACAGCTCCGCAAGGCTCTTGTGGCTCTTGGCGTCCGACAGATCAAGCAGCTTCGCCGAGGTAAAGGGCAGTGCATCGAGATCGCGCTGTCGGATCACGTCGTCGTAGTGCCGGTCGAGGATGCGCCGCTTGATCATCGCCTCGATGCCTTCATTGTGCTCCTGCGTGGCCACCGGCGTGGTCTTCGCACTCCGGTCAAACTCCAGGTCCTCCTCCAGCAGGCTGTCCACAGGGCGCGCACGCGACGACGCCTCGCCCATCAGTGTCCAGTCTTTCGCCTGCACATTTTCGTCCTCGTACCGCGCAATTTCGTCGCGCAGCTCCTGCTGCCGCCGCTCGTATGTAGAGAGGTAGTCACCCTCGGGCTCGGGCTCGTCCGCGAAGAGGTCGCCCGCAACCCGCGAAACGGTCGCATCCGCCCGCGCATCGTCGCTCTGCTCCGACTCGGAGGCCTCCTCAATAGGGTCCGCAGAAGCCTCCTCGTCTTCCTCCTCGTCCTCTTCGTCGTCGTCCTCCTCCTCCTCTTCCTCGTCCTCCTCGTCCTCCTCGTCCTCCTCGTCCTCCTCGTCCTCCTCGTCCTCCTCTTCCTCTTCATCCTCCTCGTCCTCATCCTCATCCATGTCGACAGGACCGTCCTCGCCATGGTCGACCGCAATTTCGTCCTCCACCTCTTCCTCCTCGTCTTCGTCGTCACTGTCGCTGTCGTCGCCCGCGCCAATCAGTCCCGAAATCTGATCCCGTGGCCGCGCCTTCTTGATCGGACGCACACGCACTTGGTCGTGGAAGCGCACACTCGTCTTGCGCTCCGGCTCAGCAGGCGGCGCTGGGGCAGATGGACGCTCCTTGCGTTGCGCCTTGGGCGCCTTCTTGGGAGGGTCGAAAAAGTCAGAGTACATAATGTCGGCGCCCGACATCTCCTCGTCATCGTCCTCCTCCTCGCTCTCATCGTCTTCGTCCCCAACCGAGGCAAAGAGGTCGATTCCATCGTCCTCCTCTTCGTCGTCTTCGCCAGACAGGTTGGCACGCGACGTGGACCCCTGGCGCTCGGCCGCCTCAGTTCGCCGGTTGAACTCGTCAATGGAAAAGAAACCGTCGTCCAGCGTCGGGTGCTGCCGCTGGCGCGACGTCGAGGACGTTTCCGGCTCGTCTTCGAGCTGGTCAAGGAGGCTCTTCGATGCACGGTCCTCGTCCGCGTCCTCGTCGCTGTCATCTCCGCCTTCTTCTTGCTCCATCAGCGCTTGGAACAGCGCAGGGTCGCTCACATTGTACATGTTCATCATTTCGGCGCGCTCCTTCTCCGCCTTGCGCTTCTGCTGCTCCTCCTCAGAGTGCAGCGGCTCATAAAAGACTTCGTCAGGGTCCACGTCGCTCAAGTCCGATGCACCAGGGAAGCCCTCGTCGGCACTGTCGCTCTCTTCATCCTCCCACTCGTCGTCGCTGCCCTCGTCGCGGGAGGCATCCACCGAGTCAGCGAGGGCATCGTCGTCCGACGACGAAGCCTCCTCGTCGTCGTCGTCCTCGCCCACCGCACTCGACATCACTTTCTCTAGGACTTTGGACAGTTTGGCAGTGCGCAGCTCAAGCTGCTGCCACACCTGCTCATTCTCCATGCCGTCCAGCACCAGCTGGTCGAGCGCCGTCGCCGGGAAGAGCGGATGCGCGGCATTCTCCTCGCCACGCTTGCGCTTCTGTGCACCGCCACTCGTTCGTGGCTCGACGGACTGGAGCAGCGACGAAATATATGGGAGCGAGCTCTTTTCCTGTGCCACGCCTGTGTCAGACGACCCAACGTACCTTGGTCAAACAGTGCTTTGGTGGCTAGCTTCGCCGCGGCGTGCGTCTCAGCATCGCCGGTCGCAAGCACATGGGGAGCCTCCTGGATGTGATCTACAAGCGACTGCGCCTGCAGTGGAGGCTGTCGCTCTACGGCCGCCGACTCTGCTCTGACCATCGCAACCGCCGGACGATCGAATCACGAACCAACGTCGCGAAATAATTTGACGGTCACGTGCACAGTCCGGGGGAGGCTACGAAGACGCCTCCCAGGGCTTCTTGGGCCGCTCAAGCGTCGAGCGGCTCGGCTCGCTCTCGTTGATCTTGAGAGGAATGTCGCGCACGCCAGGGATCTTGTCCTCTTGGCCCGTCGCGATCAGCTCAACAATCGCGTTGAAAGACGCAGGGTACTGCTCCACCGGCTCAGACGCCTCCAGCTGGGCCTGGGTGCTCCCTTGCGACGCGCAAGATGCCTCATCAGATGCCGGTGCGCTTTCAGATTGTGCTCTGCATCAATGGTCACCACGTACTTGTGCTCGTAGTAAAATTGGCGTGCCCGCGCAACCGTTGCTTTGATTTCCTCCTCCGACGCGCCTTGCTCAATCATAGGCGCAATAATAGCCTGGATGCCTTGCTGCGCGGTCAGACGTGCAACATCACCTACCTGGAGCTCGGCATCATCTGGCCCATCCGCAGACCCCACAACGCTCATTGTGCGCGGCAAACGTGTTGGTGGAGGTACCACGTGCCCACCTTTCGCCGTACGCCGCGCGTTGTCATGAGCGTAGAGGCGGCCTCGGCATCGCAGGCGCCGCCCGAGAGTGCCGCACCTCCTGCACCTCCTGCTACGGCACAGCAGGAACTAAGCACGCATGCAAATGTCCATGAGCCAGCAACGGCGCCCGACAATGAGCACCTCCGCCGTCGCGTTTTGTACGTGTCGGCGAACCAACCGGCGCTCCTGCGTCTGCCTTCCGGCATGACGAAGCAGGTGGTCCTGGAGCCCGGAAAAACGGTCTCGATCGGTAAATTTGGCTCCTTCGCTGCGGACGACGTGATTGGGCGCCCGTATGGCCCGACGTACGAAATTCAGGCCGATGGGCAGCTGGTAATCATGCACCAAGACGTGGCAGAAGCACTGAGTACGTCTCTCGCTCATCGCAGCCGAAAATGAAGCCACGAACGAAAACATATTCGATGACGGCGAGTCGCAGTCGCTCTCGTACGAAGACATCAAGGCGCTCAAAGAGGCGGGCGCAACGGGACGCGTGCGTTGCCATCGCTCACCCAGGAAATTATCCAAAAACAGCTCGAGGGGAACAAGAGCTACGACTTGCGTACGACGTACAGTCGCGACAAGATCATGAAACGTAAAGAAGCGAAACACCTCAAATTCTTCACACCGCTACCCCCGGACCTCAACAACGTCGCCTGGTACAATTTCGAGCGTCACCCAGACAAGATTCGCTGGCTCCGGCCCGATGCGCTCTCACAGCTGCTGTCGTTTGCCGACGTACGTGCGGGAGGGAAGTACTTGGTGGTCGACGGCGTCGGGGGTCTGCTCACCGGCGCGATTCTCGAACGCATGGGTGGTACGTCTCCAAGGCTGACGGCAGGGAGTGGATCGGTGCATTTGATCCACGACGCAGACTCACCCCCGGCATTGGAGCTGCTGCCACTGTTTAACCTGACACTGTACCACACCCGCCATGTCCTGCATACGATGCACTGGGCGGCCACTGAGCGCCGCTGGACGTTGCGTACGTTTCCTCCCTGACGCAGCGTCGCATATGGCTGACGAACTTGCCCGTGTATACAAGACAGACCGCGAGCGCAACCGCGCTAGGAAGAAGCGCGCGGGCTTTGAAGAGTTTGTCGCTACGCGTCAGCAATTTTTTGACGGGGAGTTTGACGCGTACGTCGGAGCAACTGACACAGCGCCATCATTGCGTGCCCCTATGAGCCTTATTCGGTGATCCACCGGCTTTTGCCCTACCTGGCAGGCTCTTCCAACGTTGCTGTACACAGCCCGCAGCTGCAGGTACGTTTCCCGACTAACGCAGCCCCTGGTGGAAGCCCAAGCGCGGCTGCGTGCGAATCCCAACTTCATCAACGTCTCCATCACCGAGCCGTGGCTCCGGCGGTACCAGGTGTTGCCGGCACGCACCCATCCAGACATGTCGACATCATCCAGTGGCGGCTATATACTGCATGCTGTGCGCATCCTGAGCGATGACGACGAGATCAATGAAAATGACACCCCGAGAGGAGGGCCTCCGCCCCCGGCCACCGACGCCGCACCAGAGGCGTGACCTCCACCCGTTCACCAAAATTAGCGCAGACCGCGCACGGACATCCATCGACGTAGAAGTTACGTAGATTTTGGATCGAACAATTTTGGGATGGATGTGCGGAACGAACAGCGTACTGTCTATTGTTCACGACAGCATCTGTGTCGCGTGTACCTGCCCGCAGGCCGGAGACCATCGTGGATTAGAACGTTGCTTACGCTGTCCTGAACCATTGACTTCATCGTCTGCAAACTAGGAAGCCCTGATGCCCTTGTCCAGCTTGCGCCACGCCACGGGAACGTCCGATGCGGTTCTTGAGCGCATGCTTGCGGCCTTTGGAACGAGCCCTCCTGTCACGGACGGCGCCTTGAGCGCAGAGTCAGACAGGGCTTCGCTGGTGTCCGATTCCGAGTCGCTCTCGGACGAAGACGAGTGGCTGCCCGAGGCACGCTCGACAAAAAATCCAGAACCGTACGTTATCCACCGTCCGTTCGATTTTGCGAGTTTTCACCGCAGCCTGCCGTCCTTGAAACAGTCCAATTCGCTTCGGAGGAAACACAGTGCGAAGCGCTCACAGCCGCCTGGCGCGGCAAGCACGCCCTCTGCGCATGAGACACAAAGCGCAGGGGACAAGGCCTCGCTGGTTCGACGCCTCACCAATGGCGAATCGCGGCGCCAGCGCCGCCGCCAAGTCAAGCTGCGCCATTTCCACGGCCGAGTATGGGGCGTGCTGCATGGCGGGCCGGACCCGATCTGCCCTGACGAGATCGGGAGGCCCGCGGTGTCCCGGGGTCTCGGCAAGGCGACACCTGCCCCGTGCGAACCACCCGTGGCTCTGTCTGGTGCCACAATGAGCGGACCACCGCTGGAGCGGCCCGTTACGCCGCTATGTACCAAGATTGCGCGGTCACAGTCCCTGCGGTCTGTGCCACCGCGCCGTAAACCCGTACCGCGCCTCATCTCACACAGCCGCGCCGAGAGCGAGCCGACACCATGCCAGGAAGCGAGCCAAGTGCACGCGCTTCCTCGGCGGGCATCGCACCAGTCACTCTCCATGCGGCCCAGCAACCAGCCACCCCCTCGGCCACCGAAGAGTGCGCTACGAAGGATGGCCACCGTGTTTCGGCCGTCGCCAGTGGTGGCCGCAATGCACGACCCGTCGTGTGCGGTAGGCATCCATTCGTTCGAGTTGTCTTCGTCAACCAGCTTTGATGCCAACGACTATGAAGCGCCACCCCTCGACTCGGACCATTCCGACACGGACGATACCGACAGTGCACCGGATACGATGTACACCCGTGTATCGGCGCAGCCCTTGTTCGGGGTGCAGAGCGCTATCAAGAACATTGAAACGATGCCCCCCTTCCTTGCCCCACCCGTGAATGTGTCTCGGTAGAACGACGTGAATAGCTACACCCCATTGCCCCTCCATATGGTGCCTTGGTCCATGCGCAATCTCTCGGCCGACGAACCCCACGCTGGACTCCGACGGCCGCAGCGATGGCCGGGGCATCGGCACGCGTCGGCGAGGACGTTGAGCAGCGTTCCAATCTGATCAAGTTGGCGGCAGATGGCTACCTTGATTCGCACCTGGTAGACCGGAAAGTTCGACTGAATCAGGCAGAGATACGCGGCCACGATGCCTTGGCGGCGAGCACCGAGACACAGACCCACATTGCGCTCACGGCGCAAAACTTGGACCAGATCCCCGAGGCCGAGCAGCTTGCGCCCGGCATCCGCCTTCCAGAGCATGTGATAAGCTCGGTGCCGCCTGTCGCGGGGTCTAGCTGCTCCACTCAGGGCACCGACGAGGCGAGCCCTGGCGAATTGGCGGGCGATCTGGAACCGAGTGTCCCGCCTGAGCTCGATCCACGCACGCCCGTGTTCCGCCCGGGCCACCCGAGTGCTGGCTCCGTCTTTTCGGTGGCCGTCCAGCCCGGATCGCCACGGAGCGTCGCGACAATGGAGATGGACCGAGGGCCGGAGCGGCCGCTGCGCGCCGCGTCCTCAGTGGATGTATCGATGCAAACGTCCTCCGACAGAGACCCCTCGTCTTCACGCGCTACGACGCCTGTTAACTCCGGGAGAGACTCGGGCAGCGTGGCGCCCAATACCCAGGACACCTCGCGCCCCGAGAGTCTGGCAGACAGCGAGGCTGGCAGTCTGCTGAGCAACACGAGTCACACGGCCTTCTCCGCAGAAGTCCGCGAGCAGGAGCTCGCGATCGAGCAACAGCGCATGCGCGAGCGCGAGCAGGACGGCGGCGAGCTGGGCATCGGCGGCCCGATCGCCGTGCCGTTTGCGCGGCTCCCGGACCATTTGGTGCAGCTGCGTGGCTCGCAGTCGCACCACTCGATGAGCTCGGCCGCAACGGCCGCCTCGTCGCCCGCGGCCTCCGTGCGCGAGTACGACCAGGAGGCACCGGGGTCGCCCACGCGCGGCAGCGTGTGGGGCCCCTGCGAGGAAGCGGCCGACCCGCCGCGTCCGTAGCACGTGACGTAATCGGCGCCGGCACTTGCGCTCCGACCATGGCGAGCCTGCTGCGCTGGAGCGCGCGCGTGGTGCATCGCGTGCGGCCTGCGTCCGCACCTAGTGCGCTGCGTGTGGTGCGGTGCATGAGCACGGAGCATGCGCGTGCCGACTGGCCCGCAATGCCCCCCGTGTCGGTGGACGAGCCGAACCAGCTCACGAAGCTGGTGTCCGATGCACTGCACCTGCCGCGCTTTGCGGCGCACTCGTCGTCGGTGGTGCGCATCGATACGCCGCGGCAGTTCTATGGGCTGCTCAAGACCAAAATCCTGCAGGCCAGACACCGCATCTTCCTCTCGACGCTGTATGTCGGCAAGGAGGAGCGCGAGCTGGCGCGTTATCTCTACGAGGCGCTTTCGAGGCGCCCCGAGCTGCAGGTCACCATCCTCATGGATGCAATGCGTGCCACGCGCGAGTCGCCGAAAAGCGTGTCGAGCGCGTCGCTGCTCGTGCACCTCGCGGGAATGTTCCCCGACCAGGTGGACATCCGCCTGTATGCGACGCCGCTGCTGCGGCCGAACAGCGCCAAGGCGCGCATCATCGGCAAGCGCTTCAACGAAGGCTTTGGACTGCAGCACATGAAGGTGTATGGCTTTGATGACGACGTGATCATCACCGGCGCGAACCTCTCGCGCGACTACTTTACGCGGCGCAAGGACCGCTATATGATGATCCGCCGGCACGCGTTCCTCGCCGACTACCTCCATGCGCTGATCTTGCTGGTGAGCCGCTTCAGCTATGCGCTGCGCTACGACGGCGACCCCGCCGAGCTGCGCAAGATGATCCAGGCGATGCCGGAGCTGGACGACACCTCCGACGAGTACATCGCGCTGTGCCACGCACCCTTCCTGCTCGAGTGGGACGGCGGTGCGAACATGTTGTCCGCGGAGGACACCGACGGAACGATCAGCTCCGCCGGCCTCTGGCCCGACAACAAGTCGTTCCCGGAACGCAACTGGTCCACGTCGGCCACCAAGGCCCTGCACGACTTTACCGCCCGCTGGTACGAGCGCACGCAGGACCCCAGCGGTGCGCCGCCGCAGCACGCACCACCGCACAACGCCGACACCTTCTTTGTGCCCTTGCTGCAAATCGGCCAGCTGAATGTCACGCAGGAGGCCGACATGATACCCTACCTCAGCCGATACCTCGGCGCGCTGCAACACCCCACGGAGCACGCCGCGAACGAGCCGCCGTACGCCCTCGTGGACATCACCTCGGGCTACTTTAGCCTCGCGGGCGTGTACAAGTCGCTCGTCTTTTCCCCCGAGCTCCATGCCCACGGGCAGCAGCCGGGCCGCATCCCGGTCGCCTTCCGGCTCGTGGCAGCCTCGCCCGAGGCCAACGGCTTCTTCGGGAGCAAGGGGATCAGCGGGCGCATCCCACATGCCTACACCTACCTCGAGCGCCAGTTTTGGGAACAGGTCGTCCAGCGCGGCCTCCACAAGCCCGTGCGGCACAGCGCCGAGGCGGCCGAGGCCGACCCGACACCGACGATCGAGCTGCGCGAGTGGCGCAAGTACGGCTGGACCTACCACCAGAAAGGGGTGTGGATCACGCCCCCGGGCACCACGCTGCCGAGCGCCACGCTCATTGGCTCGTCGAACTACGGCATGCGCTCCGAAAACTTTGATGTGGAGTGCTCGCTGCTCATGTCCACCGAGTCGCGCCCGCTGCGCCGCCTGCTCGAGGTCGAAGTAGAGGACATGCGCGACGACGCGCGCGACCTGATGGACGTGCAGGCGTTCAATGCGCCAGACCGCAAGGTCGACCTGATCACGCGCATCCTCACGCGGCTCGTCCGATACATGCTGTAGCCCCCGCATCTACCTCCACCTGTCCAATTCGGCCCATTTTCGCGTCTGCCTCCACCATGCCGCGACGCGTGCGCCGCCGCCGGCAGCAGGACGACGACGAGGGCGAACCGATCACCGTGTCGCAGTCGGAACGCGAGGCGTTCGACGCGGAGCTTGGCGATCGCGTCTCGCGCTGGTCCGAGGCGTACTCGGATAGTACGTCGCACCGCTCACACAGTCGTCGAACAGCTCCCGATGGAGCTGCAGCGCACATTTGACCTCATGAAGGAGCTCGATCGCCAGTCCGAGGGTACGCGCTGCGCTCACACAGACAAGAAGACGGAAATTGAGGTCCTATGGAAGCAATACTGCGCCGCGCGGCACTGTGGGCCGTTCGCCGCCGAGGCCCACGCCGAGGTCAAGCAAGAGGCGCACGGCGACGAGGGCGCCGCGGGGACCACCGCGGCCGACGACGCGTCCCGCACGGCCGACGCCGCCGCCGAGCGCCACGACCTGCTCCTGCGCCTGTCGACGCGCGCACAAAGCACCGTGTCGATCGGCGACGAGAAACTTGCGTTGGCCGTCGCCGCCTACGACTCGGTCGACCGGCACATCCGCCGCCTCGACGCAGACCTGCTCAAGAACGAACGCAGCCTTCACGCGGGGCTGCGCGAAGAACTCGCAGGCAAGCCGGCGAACGACGGCACCGCGACGGCGCTGCCGCTCGCGAGCGACCGCTTCTCGCCGGACGGCCAGCTGCTCACGTTCTGGAGCGGGCTTGTGCACCTCGATACGCTTACCTGCCTCGCCTACCTAAGGGAGCACCTCGCGAAGGAGGCCGCGGCCGTCGACGCGCGGCCTGCCAAGGGGCGGCACAAGCGCACCGCGTCGCAGCAGACTCCATCCCACAACGAGCCCGCAGGGATGACGCGCTTCGCCGAGACCGAGGTGGACCCGAGCGAGCCGCGCTACTGCTACTGCGACCGCGTGTCGTACGGCGAGATGGTCGCGTGCGACAACGACGACTGTCCGCGCGAATGGGTACGCTCCATGTACTTACCGCAGTTCCACTATGCCTGTGTGGGCCTCGAACACCCGCCCAAGGGGCACTGGTACTGCCAGTTTTGTGCGCCGCCGCACTGGAAGGGCTCCGGCACGCGCGTGCCCGACGACGCGCCGATCCGGCCCCCGAAACGCGTCGCGACGCGTGCTTAATAATTTGTAAAATAGACGCGCCGCGCCGCACGCGCCCCGCGACCATGTCCGGCTTCATGTACCCCACGGAAGAAGCGCGGCGCGACAAGGGCGACGGAGGTACGTGTGGCGCTCATGTAGCCTCGGAGAGTAGCTTTGTGGCCTTCTTTGCGTCGCTGCCCCCGGCCGTGCCGGGCACCGTGCGGCTGTTTGACCGGCAGGACTTTTATACCGTGCATGGGCAGGACGCGCTGTTCGTGGCGGACACCGTGTTCAAGACGCAGTCGGTGCTCAAGTACCTCGGGAAGAAGAGCGACCAGGGCGGGCTGCCCTCCTGCACGCTGTCCGTGTCGGCGGCCAAGAGCTTCCTGCGCGACGCCCTCACCGCCAAGCAGCTCCGCATCGAGATCTGGGCGCCGAACGAGGGCACCGGGCGCCGCAGCGGCGCGTGGCAGATCAGCAAGCAGGCGTCGCCGGGCAACCTGCAGGACGTGGAAGATCTGCTGTTCCTCAACGCCGATGTGGTGACGAACCCCATCGTGCTGGCCCTGCGCGTCAAGGCGCAGGACGGCCTGAACACGGTCGGTGTCGCGTTTGCCGATGCGACCAACCGCGAGATGGGCGTCGCAGAGTATGCGGAGAACGACCTCTTTTCCAACACCGAGTCGCTGCTCATCCAACTGGGCGTCAAAGAGTGCCTCTTGCCGGCAGACGAGGGACAGACCGACTACGACCTCGCCAAGCTGCGCGCCGTCGTCGACCGGTGTGGGTGCGTGCTGAGCGACGTGAAGAAGAGCACCTTCACCACCAAGTCGATCGAGCAGGACCTGCGCCAGCTCGTCAAGCACACCGGCGCCGCGCCGCCCGAGTTCGAGCACAAGTTGGCGCTCTCGTCCGCGGCGGCGCTGCTGACCTACCTCAACCTGCTCGGCGACGAGGCCAACCTGGGCCAATTTGCCCTGCGCACGCACGACCTGTCCGAGTATTTGCGGCTGGACCATGCGGCGCTGCGTGCGCTGAGCCTGTTTCCCGAGCAGACGGGCTCGGCGGCGTCGACGAACCGCAACACGAGCGTGTTTGGCCTGCTGAACCACTGCAAGACCGCCCAGGGCACGCGCATGCTGCACCAGTGGCTCAAGCAGCCGCTCGTCAGCGTTCCGGCCATCGAGAACCGGCAGGCGCTTGTCGAGATCTTCTTTGCGGACGTCGAGGCCCGGCACGCGCTGCAGGACACCTACCTCAAGTACATGCCCGATATGCTGCGTATCAGCAAGCGCTTCCAGCGGCGCGCCGCGACGCTCGAGGACGTCGTGCGGTGCTACCAGGCGGTGGTGCGCATCCCGGATCTCATCGCGACGCTCGAGGCGCTCGCCAGCACGCCGCTGTTCCAGAGCACGTTTGTGGCGCCGCTGCGCGACCTCAACCAGCACCTCGGCAAGCTCGTCGAGATGGTCGAGATGACGATCGACCTGGACGAGCTGGCGCACCACAACTACGTGATCAAGCCCGACTTTGACGAGAGCCTCGGTACAATCAAGACGCAGCTCGGTCAGGTGCGCGACCAGCTCGACGAGCAGCATGCGCTCGCCGGCCAGGACCTCGGGCTCGACACGGAGAAGAAGCTGCACCTCGAGAACCACACGTCGTACGGCTACTGCTTCCGTGTGACGCGCACCGATGCCGGCGTGCTCAAGAACCGCAAAGGATACATGGACCTCGGCACGGTCAAGGGCGGCGTCTACTTCACCACCGCCGCGCTGCGCGACCTCAACGACGAGCACCGCATGCTGTCGGACAGCTATGCACGCACGCAGAGCCGCCTGGTCAAGGACGTGATCGAGATCGCCTGTACGTCTCCCCACTCACCCAGCCTCGTACACGCCGCCGCTGGAGCAGTTCAACGTCGTGCTCGCGCACCTCGACGTGGTGATTAGCCTGGCGCACGTCGCGCACAACGCACCCATCCCCTATACCAAGCCGCAGATCGGCGAGCGCGGCTCCGACCTCGTGTTGCACGCGTCGCGGCACCCGTGCCTCGAGGTGCAGGACGAGATCCACTTCATCCCCAACGATGTACAGATGCTCCGGGACAAGTGCGACTTCTTGCTCGTCACCGGCCCCAACATGGGCGGCAAGTCGACCTACCTGCGCCAGATCGGCATCGTGACGCTCCTCGCGCAGATCGGCAGCTTTGTGCCCGCGGACGAGGGCGCACGCGTGCCCGTGTGCGACTGCATCCTCGCGCGCGTCGGCGCTGGAGACAGCCAGCTCAAAGGCGTCAGCACGTTCATGGCCGAGATGCTCGAGACGGCGACCATCCTCAAGACGGCGACGCGCGACTCACTCGTCCTGATCGACGAGCTGGGACGCGGCACGTCGACGTACGACGGCTTCGGCCTCGCGTGGGCCATCTCGGAGTGGATCGCGACGCGTATCCACGCCAAGTGCGTGTTTGCGACGCACTTCCACGAGCTGACCAACCTCGCGCACGAGCAGCCCAACGTGCAGAACCTGCACGTCGTAGCGCACGTCGCGCCGCGCGACGGCGGCTCCCGCTTCGACAAGGACATCACACTCCTGTACAAGGTGGAGCCGGGCGTGAGCGACCAGAGCTACGGGATTCAGATCGCCGAGTTGGCCGACTTCCCCGAGAGCGTCATCCGCCTCGCGAAGCGCAAGGCCGAGGAACTCGAGGGCGACCCCGAGCAGGACACGGCGCCCGTCGAGGCCTCCGAGGCGGAGACCACCGCGGGCCTCGCGCTCGTCGACCAGTTCCTCGCGGCGTGGGTCGACCGCTGCGGCAAGCGCGCACGCACCGACGACGACGACGAGGCACTCACGGCGCTTCAGGCGTCCATCCAGGAATACGACGAAAAGATTCGCGCCAACGTACGTACATACACTCACACAGCCATGGATCGCCAAGGTCCTGCAGAATTTCTAGGCGGCCGGCGGCGGCAGCGGCTGCTCGTCGGGCACGCTGACGAAACGCACGAGCCGCGCAAGCACCGCACGGTCTATGTCGTAGTCCATCGCGAGCTGGTCAAGCGTCGCGTCATTGGGCGCTCCACGGTACTCTTCCAGCAGGCGCACCAGCTCGGGCGCACTCAGCCCCGCGGCCGGCTGTGCGGCGTCCTCGCCTTCGTGCTGCGCACGTGCCTGAAGAATGCCGAGCATGGCGTCCGACTGCGTCAGCATGCCCCGACGTACCTTGCCCGGGCGCTCCTGCAGCCCGCGCACCTCGACGGCACCGAGCGCGTGCAGATTCTGCAGGAATTGGGGGTCGCGCGCGTCCTGCAGGATGGCTGGGTCAGTCGGCAGAGCACCTACATTGGTCCTTGGTAAAACGCGACGTATCGTGCGTCTCGACCCCGTGCGGCGCCGACGCATGCGCATTTGGCGCCTGTGGCATCGTCCGCGCTCCAACGCCGGGCGCCGCGGGCTTCGAGGCCGCGGTCGCGCCCAGCTTGCGCGCCGGCTTCGAACTGGCGCTGCCCATCGTGGCGGTGGAACCTCCACTGGCGTCGGTCCCCTCCACGCCCCGCTCCCCTGGGCCCCCCACCACGATGAAGGGCCTGTTCAAGCGCGGACCCCGCATCCCCGAGGTGAACAAGCCAAGCCCCTCGGACCCGTACGGAAGCGGCCCGAGCGACGCCGAGCTCCTCGCCGAGTACGGCGGTGGCGGCGTCTCTGCCCAGCGCTCGTCGCGGCCGCAGCCCCCGTCGGATCCGTACGGCGCACCGCGTGACCCCTACGGCGCACCGCGGGACCCTTACGGCGCACCGCGCGACTCGTACGGCGCGTCCACGCAGCGCGGCAGCGGCATGGCCACCGGCTCCCAGGGATACGCCTCGGGTCTCTCCGCGTACGCACAGCCCTCGTACAACGCCAGTCAGGCGCCCGCGTACAGCGGCACCGGCGGTGCGGCGCCGTCGTCGTACCTCGCGCACGACCCCTACGCACAGACGCAGGAGCAGCAGCCACTCGACCCCGAAGAGGAGGAGATCCAGGATCTCAAGTTCCAGATCCGCGCCACGAAGCAAGAGTCGCTCAGCAGCACGCGCAACGCGCTGCGTCTGGCGCGCGAGACCGAGGAGACTGCGACCAATACTATGCTCAAGCTCGGCGAGCAGAGCGACACGATCGGCGACACGGAGCGCCACCTCGACATTGCCAAGGCGCATGCGTCGCGGGCCGAGGACAATGCGCGCGAAATCAAACAGCTCAACAAGTCGATCCTGCGCCCAAAGATCATCCGCAACAAGCGTGCGAAGCGGCAGGCGCAGGAGGAAAAGGCGCTGCAGCGCCATGTCGAAGAGCGCACGGAGCGTGAGCTGACGCGCGAAGAGGTCCTTTCGTCACAGCGCCGCGTCGACGATGCGGTGAACGACAACGGGCCGTTTAGCCGGCTGCGGAACAAGTTCCAAGGCACGCAGGCGGAGTTGGTGGACCCCAAGGCACAGCGCGCGCGCTACCAGTTCGAGGCGACGCAGAGCGACGACGAACTGGAGGACGAGCTGGACGCGAACCTGGACGACATCTCGGCGCTGAGCGCACGCATGAACCTCCTCTCCAAGGCGATGGGCCAAGAGGTCAATGCGCAGAACAAGCGCCTCGAGCGTGTCTCGGACAAGACCTCGGCGCTCGACACGCGCATCTACGCAGGCACGCAGCGCCTGGCGAACCTCAGGTAGTGTACAGCTACGGCGTGACTAGTAGATCTCATCAAACGGCCGGGTATCGTAAAAGCAGCTGTCCCACACCTCGTCGACCACGCGCGCGGCGGTCGCCTCGTCGGGGCACGCCGCGTTGCCACGCACCGACAGGATCGCACGGCGCCGCGCACAGTTCTGCAGCTGGCGTAGGAAGGTGTAGTTGTGCCGGTTGATCTCGCGCGTCCAGCGACAGTCGCCCGAGAGCGTCGCGGCGCGGATCTCGCTGCAGGCATGGTGCCGCAGGTTGCCCCAGTCGACCTGGAAGCGGCAGTGGTCCCACCAGTGCACCATCTCATGCGCAAGCGTGTCCTCGAGGTGCGTCTTGCTGTAGATGCGGTTCGCACACAGCAAAATGCCCGCCTCACTCGGCGGGCGCCCGGGCGGCGACGGCGAGAAGCCGCCCGCAATGTCGGGCGGGCACGACGCGATGAGCAGCTTGGGCGGGACGGAGAGTTTCCCCGCATCGCTCGATGCGCGCGGCGTCACCGGGTCGCAGTCGAGGAGCGTCAGATGCTTGACCATGAAGCGCACCATGGGGCTCGAGCGGAGCAGGTCGTCCTGCCACTTTTCCACCCGCTGCTTCGCCGCGAGATCCTCGGGCGACTCGGCCGGCGGTGCATCCACCACCTTTTCTGTCGTGTCCACCACCGAGTGCACCGGGTACGACCGCGGCCGCAGCACGCGCGCGCACCACGCGCGCCAGCGGCGCACCTCCGCTGCGCGCTCGTCCATGGCGATCCGTGCGACGTTCGCGATGGAGGTGTGTCTCGTCACGTGCACAACTGTACACGACACGTGAAGGCGGCGCGCAGGTTTTCGTCCAGCGCCGGGGCCGCGGACCTACACCTTCCACTGCCGTGAGTCCACTGCAAGGTAAGCAGACGCCGTCGTCGTCGTCGCGCGAGCAGTACTAACACCAGCAGAATGGGTTTCCGCCACAACAATATCCTCTTTAACAACCACTTCCACAAGGACTGGCAGCGTCGGGTGAAGGTCTGGTTCGACCAGCCCGGCCAGAAGAAGAGGAGGCGCAATGTGCGTGCCGCCAAGGCGGCCGCCCTCGGCATGCGCCCCATCCAGCCGCTCCGCCCTGCGGTGCGCGCCCCGACCCTGCGCTACAATACCAAGCTGCGCGCGGGCCGTGGCTTCACCCCGGAGGAGCTCAAGGCTGCGGGCATCCGCAAGAAGGAGGCGCGCTCGATCGGCATCCCCGTGGACCACCGCCGGAAGAACAAGAGCGAGGAGAGCCTCAAGCTCAACACGGACCGCCTGAAGGCGTACAAGGAGCGTCTCGTGGTCCTGCCCCGCCGCACCAAGCAGAACAAGGGCAAGCAGACTGACCTCTCGTCGCTCCAGACGGTGCGCTCGACCGTCAGCGCCTTCCCCATCCCCTCGGGCACCACCCAGGAGGCCCCGCGTGCCATCACCGCGGAGGAGAAGGGCTTTGAGGCGTTCCGCACGCTCCGCATGGCTCGCGCCAACCACCGCGCCGAGGGCCAGCGCAAGGCGCGCCAGGCCAAGAAGGACGAGGAGGCTGCGCAGGCCAAGAAGTAATTGCGCTCGCTTGCAGGCTGTCGTGATGTACACAGAGGATGTTCCCTTACCAAAAAATGATTGGTGGGCGGTCGGCTCCGGCACGGAGCTGCCGCTCGCCCTTTGCGAAGCATGTGTGTGCCATAGAAAAGCGCGTGCCCGGTCGCTTGGGGTATGTACAGGCTATGGCTTGGCACGCCGCGAGGGCCGTAGAAAGAGGCGCGCGAGCAGCGCGTGCAGCCGCGCGAGGTTCAGCTGCACGTACTCGAACGGGAGCTGCTCGTGGCCCTCGCGCAGCTGCTCCAAGACGTCGTCCAGACGCAGGTCCATCTCGAGCACGGGGTCCGCGCGGCCCTTGTAGTGCAGCGCGATGACAAACGTTCCCGGGCTCGGCGAGTGGAATGCAAAGAAGATCTGCGGGCGCCTGCGGTCAGCTCCGCGCATACGTACCGGTCCACGGGGATGAGGCTCTGGTCAAACAGGTGCTCCTGCTCGAGCTGGTAGTAGGTGAGCCGGTGGCTCGTGCCGGGGCCGCTCGCGAGCGGCCCCAGGAGCGCACGCCGGCTGCGCGAGATGACGCCGAGCGCGCCCTTGATGCCGCCCTGCGCGCCCGCGTGCGACGACACGCGCGCGTTCTGCAGGTAGCTCTGGTACGTTGCCAGCTGCGCGAGGAGGTCGGCGTGCTGCGTCTCCAGCGACGCGAGCACCTCGCGCAGGCTGTGCAGCTCGCGCGCGACCTCCTCCTGCGCGTCGTCGAGCAGCGCCAGCTCGGCGTGCACCTCGTCGGCGAGCGGCGCCCAGGTCGCCGCATCCACCGCGCCCATCTCGACGAGCTCCTGCACGAGCGCATGCGCGCGCGCCGCCTGCTGCTGGAGCGGCGCATGCGGCGACGACGCGACCGCCGCGACGGCATCCGCGAGGCGCCCCATGGGCTCCGCGCGCAGCAGCTTGACGAGGGCCGACTTGGCCTCGATGTACAGCACGTCGCGCGGCGTCATGTGGCGCTCGTCCAGGAGCGCACGCACCCCGTCGCACACCGCCGTCTCCCACCGGCTGTACAGCGGCAGCTCCACCGTCGCGTCGTCGGCACGCGCGACCGGCGCGGGCGCCGCCCCAAGCTCGTCGACCAGCGTGCGCAGGCGGTCGTCGCGCGCGGGCGCGAGGGTATCGAGGTGCCTGGCGAGCAGCGCATGCATGCCGTACAACTCGCTCAGCGCGATGTGGATCACGGTGTGCTTGCGCGAGAGCGCGACGTACTGGTCGAGGTCGAGCGTGTCGTAAAAGTCGCCGACGTTCGCCAGCGCGCGCAGAAAGGCGCACGCGCGCGCGCGATGCGCGTCGAGGAACGCGCGCAGCGGCACAAGCATGGGCTCCTTGTGCGCCGCCGGCTCGTTCACGAGGCTCTGCAGCGCCTTGGCGAGCAGCGTCAGCGCGCGGCGGACGTGCCCGGTCGGCGCCTGCTCCGCCAGGCAGCACGTGTGTGGCGCGACGATCGCCGGGTTCACGTAGCGCAGGTAGAATACGGTGCCGAGCAGCGGGCACGCCGCTTCGTCGCTGCACGCCGGCTGGCGCCGGCCCAGCGCCGCGCGCACCTGCTTGGCGATCCACCGGATCCCGTACGGGATGTGCGGCAGCGACGCCTCGAGACTCGTCTGCACGTCGCCCGCAAGGCGGCACAGCGCCGCACTGCGCGACTGCACGACGGCCTGCACGACCGGCAGCGCGGCGACCGCGTCGGACGGCACGTCGGGCGGCGCGCGCCCCTCGGCCACCAACTCGTCGTAGACCCGGCGTGCGTCCGTCTCCCAGCAGCGCTGGGGCGCCGCGTACAGCGCCTGGATGTGCGGTCGCAGGACGTGCGCAAGGTAGGCCTGGGCGGGCGAGCGCCGCACGTAGGTGGACAGCATGCGCGACACGGGCGAATTCGCGCGCAGCAGCGCCGCTGCGTCGGGCTCCCGGTCGAGGTGCGCCGCAAGGACGAGCTGCGTCAGGAGCGCCACCTACCTGGAACACGGCGAGGAGCAGGTGCTCCTCGCGCGCCTCGTACTGCCGCCCAAACAGGGTGAACATGACCGTCTGGAGCAGCACCTCGCGCTCGGCGTCGTCGAGCGACGCATGCGCACACAGACGCGCGACGTACTGCGGCTCGCTCTGCAGCAGAAAGAACAGGTGGGAGTAGGTACGCAGGTGCCGGTCGTCGGGCGCCTGCCCGCGCGGCACGGCGGCGAGCGCAGCGGCGTCGGCGCACGGCGCGTCGAGCGCCTTGCGGTTCGCAATGAGCAGGCCGATGCGTGTGTCGAGGTAGCGCACGTCGCGCTCCAGCACAAAGTTGCGCTTGGACTGCTCCGAGATGCGCGCCTTGGTCCGGTGCAGCGCGGCACGCACTGCGTTAGAGGGTGCGTGGGGGCGGGGAACGTACGCTGCGCGAGGTGGTCGCCGACCTCGGTGTCGTCCTGCATGGTGCGGGTAAACAGCTGCTGCTGTGACGCACGGCGCGACGCCTGCGCATGCTCCGCCGTGTCCATACCGGCGCGCACAGGCACAAAGGGACGTCGCGCGTGCCCCGCCGGCAAGCACGTCGCGCGCCGCGGCCCTGGCGCGAACCCCAAGATCACGTGGCTATGGCTGGGGCGGCCGTGCGCATGGCGCGCCCCCGCTACGTTGTCGACACTGGCTCCGCCTTGCGTGCCCCCGGCGCGTTCGCGACATGCTCGGCGGGCGCCTCGGCGCTGCGGCGCGACTCGCTGCCGAGCCACCCCGAGGCGCCCTGCAGGAAACGGTGGCGCAGCAGCTCGGCGGCGGTCGGACGCTGCTCGGGGTCGAGCTGCAGGCACTGCACAATGAGGTCGAGCGCATGCCGCAGGTCCCCACCGCCATCGCTCGCCGCCGTCTCGTGGTGCGGCACGGCAGGCCCGCCCGACGGCGGCGCGGCATGCTGCTCGAGGCAAAAGTGGCGCAGCACCTGCATCGGGCGCGAATCGGGCGCGAGGCCCTGCACGACCTCCTGCGCGTGCCGAAACGGGCACTCGCCGCACACGAGCACGTACGCCATCACGCCAAACGCCCACACGTCCTGCGGCGGGCCCGTGTACTTCTCGCCCTGGATGATCTCGGCGGCCGCATAGTCCATCGTGCCCGAGAACGTATCAAACGTCCGGTTCGCACGGAGACGCGCGGCGCTCCCAAAGTCGATCAGCTGCGTCATCTTGTAGCGGTCCAGGATCACGTTCTCGTCCTTGATGTCGCGGTGCACGATGTTGTTCGCGTGCATGTACGCAATCACGTCGCACACCTGTCCCAAGAAGTTGCGCACGTCCGCCGGGTCGAGGCCGTACGTCGACGACTCCACATACTCAAACAGGTCCTGGCCATCGCCAAAGCGCGGCATCACCAGGTAGTAGTACTCCTCGTCCTCGAAAAAGTCGAGCAGCTTGCAGATGCCGGGGTGCCCGGTGGCCTCGCCGCGCTGCTGCGCGGCAAGCAGCGTCTGGCGCACCTGCATCCAGTGCGCCTTGTCCTTGATGTACGCAGGCGGCACAGGCGGCGGGATGTACGGCGTCTGCTGCAGCTGCAGCAGCACAAAGATCTCCGCCGGGATCGTGCCATACGCCCGGTGCCGCCGCCACGAGTCGGCCAATATGCAGCTCTTGACAATGTACTTGATCACCACATCCTCCGCTCCCGGCGGATCGCCCAGCAACCGCGCACGGCGCACAAAACCGTACGCGCCACTGCCCATGTCCTCGCCAATTTCGTAGTCGTCGATCGTGTGCGTGCGCGGCAGCGCCTCGGCCTCCGCACCAAGCGCCACGCCGAGCGCCGGCGCAGGGACCGGCGCGGGCGCCGCCAGCGCGGGCGGCACCACCAGCGTCGCCACCGACGCGTGCCGCGTCGCGCTCGGCGAGAGGCTGCGCGCGGGCGTCGCACTGCGCGGCGTCAGGCCATGGATCTCGTGCTCCTCCTCGGCGTCGCTCAGATCGTCGTCCTGCGTCGGCACCACACTGGCCCGCGGCGACAGCGGCCGCCGCGGCAGCAGCTGCGACGACGTGAGCTGCATCAGCGAGCTCGTCGACGTGTACGGCGTGCGCTGCAGACCCGTATCGCTCAGCGGCGACCGCCCGCCGTCGCGCGGCACTGCCGCATGCCCCGCACCCACCGGACTCGCCGCCGCTATGCTCGCGCGGGGGCTGAACGACGGCACACTGTCCGTGTCGCTCCCGGCGCTCGACGCGCGCGGCTCGGTGAACAGCTTGGAGAAGAAGCGCGACAGGTGCGTGCGCGAGCGCCCGTCGCTCGCACTGCCCGACGCGTCGGCGCCGCCCGCCCCGTCGTCGGGCGCAAGCGTATAGAGCGAGCGCGACATGGGCTGCAGCAGCGCGCGGCTCTGAAAACTCCCGGCATGCTTGCGCGCGATGCTGAACTGCAGATCGCTCGCGTGAAGTGCGCCTTCTTGGACGCTGCGCCGCTCGCGCAGCGGCAGCGACCACGACAGGTCGGCGGCGCTGCTCGTCGGCACGTCGTCCGTGGGGCGCACGCGCGCCGTCTCGCCCTCGGGACACGCAGCCGGCGTGCGCGGCGACACGGGCACCGCAAGGTCCAGCGCAGGCACCGGGCTCGCCGACGCGCGCGGCGACGCATGCGGCGACGCCGGCGGCAACGGCGGCAGCGCCTGGTCAAGGCGCCCAGGCTGCATGCGCGGCGCCGCCTCCGCACGCACCGCCGCCACGCCGTCCACATCCGGCGACAACGACGCACTCGCCTCCTGCTTGGGGCTCAGCACAATGGCCCGCGGCAGCTCGCCGGGCGCCGGCGACTGTGCAGGCGCCGAAGCCGACGTGGGCGCCGGCAACGACACGGACTCGGCAGCGGGGGAGTGCTGCGACTGCCGCAGCTCGTCGCACGCATGGGTATCCTGCTCCCGCACCGAGCCATGCCGGCCCAGGCTCGACAGCGAGCGCAGCGAAAACGCCGCGCTCGACGCAGGGCTCGACCGCTGCGACGCGAGCTCGGTGTTTTCGGGTATATCGTTGCTCGACACCGTCGGCGACATGGACAGCGTCGCACTCGTGTAGTGGGGGCGCAGACGCGAGCCGGACGGCGTGCGCGCCGATGCACTGCGCACCGGCTTGGGCGTCTGATCGCCCGATGCGCTCGCCGACGGCGACGTGCGGTGGTTCGCCTCGGCCTGCGCGCGGCCCCACGACACCGAGCGGCTCACGCCCGTCAGCTTGGAGAGCACCGCACGGTCTTCGTCGTCGCCCGGGTCGCCGCGCTCGGTGCGCAGCGGTTCGCGCGCGTGCGTCGCGGCGTATGCATCGGACGCCGCGCGGCTCACGCCCGCACGGCGCGCATCCAGCACACCCGGCTCACTGAGCGGCCGCGGCGCGCGCCGACTGCTTCCCTCGCCAAGGCGAGGTCCGCCAAAATGCTCCAGCGGCATGCTCTCCGCGGTGGCCACCAGTGCGCTTGGCAGCGCTTGCGCCTACCCACGCTATCCTCGACGTTATGTCAGCACGCAGCCCAACACGTGCTCTATGGAGCGCGGCGCCCGCGCGACCCGGCCCGTGGAGGCGGCGTGCGCCGTGCGGCGCGCGGCGCGCGCGGCGCGGGCGGTTCACTCCGCTGCCCGGCGGCGCGCGGCGCCCGTCGCGTGCGGCGCTCCCCAGCCTCGCTTGTAGCCCCGTCTGCGGCCGCGGACGGCGATGCGGACCGCTTGCGCGTCGCGCGAGGGGGCGCGTCCCGCTCCGCTGCCCCCCGCGGCGCGTCCCGCTCCGCTGCCCCCCGCGGCGCGGCGGCGCGACGCGCCTTCGCCGCACCCTGCGCATTCCACTTGCCGGGCCACGCGGAAAAGCCGCCGCGGTCGCCCAACAGGCAGATAGCCTCATAGGCCGTCGCATCGACGGGCTGGACACTCAGGCGCGAGCGGTGCAGCAGCGGCATCGCCGCGACGCTCGCGAGGTGCGCGTCGGTGAGGTAGGCGACGTCCGCACGCTCTGCCTCGCTGAGCCCCTCGGCAAGGTGCTGCAGCAGGGAAAGCGGCACAAAGTGCGGCAGGCGGCGCACAAACTGCACATCCACGCGGTACCACCGCGGGTCGTCGGGGCGCGTGTGTGGATCATAGTAGGGGTGCCCCGCCTCCCATGCTGTGGGGTCGGGGTACCCCTCACGGCACACCTCGGCCAGCGCCGCGACGCCTGCGGGTGAGCGGGGCGCCCCACGCACCTGGGAGTTTCGTGTTGCTGTGGTAGAACAGCACGGGATGCCCGACCTTCATGTCGTCGCGGAGAAAGTTGCGCGCCTGGTAGTTGCGCACGCCCTCCCATGGCGAGGTGCGCACGCGCTCAAATGCCGCCGCGCTGAACGACACATCCACGCCATTCACGCGGCGTTCCTCCGGCTCGGCCTTCAGCAGCCAATACGAAGGCATGGGGCACTTCCTCCACATAGGCAGGGCTTGTGGGGTCACCGGGACGCGGTCGGGTTGCGGGCAGAACCACCATGGCGCGCCTCGGGGCCTGGTACCATCACTGTTTCGAGACACGCCCGTGGGCGACGCTCATTGCGACGAACGGCACACTCACGCTCTTGGCGGATGCGCTGGCGCAGAGCTACGAGCGTGAAAAGTCGGTGCAGGCGCGGGAAACTGAGAAAATTTTGCCCACCCAGACCGAGCCGGTGGCGTGGGACTGGCACCGTTCCGGGCGCTTCCTGCTGTTTGGCTCGGCGATAGCGCCGCTGATCGGCGAGTGGAACCACTTCTTGGAACACAGGTTCCCGTTGCGCAGCCCGACGGGCAAAATCATCGCAATGGGCCTCGTCCGCCGCGTCGCGATGGACCAGCTGTTTTTGTACGTGGCCCACTCACACAGTGCGCCATTCGCGATCGGGCTGTTTGTGGGCTCGATGGGCATCATGGAAGGGCGCCGCACGCTCGACTCGCTCCAGGCCAAGTTCCACGACGTACGTCGCCTGCTTACGCTAGGTGTATCGCCCCGCCCTGCTCGCCAACTGGTCGATCTGGCCCCTGCTCCAGATGTTCAACTTTGGTGTGCTCCCGCTGCGGTACGCCTGGCCACTCACGCAGCTTCCGTGTGCCGTTCTCGGCGTCCTGTGGCGTCGCTTGGACCCTCTATCTCTCGGTCCTGAACCAAAAGGATGTCTAGATAGGTATGCGCTAGATATATACAGACGTGTGCTCCAAATTCTCAAACGTGTCCTGCGGCGTCTTGACCTGCAGGTCGTACCAGCGCCCCGAGCGGTCCGCCCCGTTCAGCACCGCAATCAGCACCCACCACGCCTGCCAGTCGACCGCCGGCACAATCACATGGCCCTCCTTGATGGTGGAGAGCCAGCTCTTCCACGCCGCCGCACTCCACGCGCCACTCGGCGAGGGGTACGGACACGGGATACCGATGTCGAGCTCGCCGGGTTTGGGGCGGTACGCACGCGCCGCTTGTACCACCTGGTCGCCCGGCGGCGGGAAGCGCTCGGCAAACATGGTCGAGTCAAAGATGCACTTGTTCAAGTACTCCAGCTCCCACCCGCGCTCAAACACCCACCGCGACGTGGCAAGCTGCTGTAGCACAAACTGCGCCGACGCACAGCTCAGCATGATCGGCGTCCGCACATGGCTCGAACGGAGTCGCGTGCGCGCCCAGCGGTAGTCGCCGTGCTCCTCGCCCCCGGGCGCCACGCGCAGCGCCTCGGGCACGCCACCGAGGCGCTGGAAGCCGTACACGCCCTGCACCGCATCCGCCTCGACGCACGCCGACGGCACCGCACGCCCGCGTGCGTGTGCGCCGGTCACGCCGCGCAGCGGCGGTAGCGTCTCGCGGCCCATCTCGTGCGCCAGGCTGTGCCGTATCCGCACCGTCTCGTACTCGGACACCCAGCTGTACAGGCTCGCAAACAGCGCGCTCCAGTCGGCCCACGTGCGCCGCAGCGTGTGCCGCGCGAGCCACGGCGCACCGGGCGATGGGCGCTGCGCGCTGTCGCCCTCGGAGACGCCCGTCGCCAACGACGCGGCCTCGTCGGCGGCCGGCACCGACACCGCCTGGGCATCCGCCGCAGGCGGCGGCGCGTCCTCGGCACCCGTGCTCTGCATCACGTTGCTCCGCCACGACAGCACCGCATCAAACTTCCGGCGCAGGTGCGAGTCCAGGTCGGCTGCGCGGCCAAGCGGCGCATAAACCTGCTCCTGCGCACACAGACTCCCGGGGCCGTAGCACAGGTGCAGGACGCCTTCCCACCCAAACGCCTGCGCCATCGCACACGAAAAGATCGCGGGCAGCGCATCGTCCACGCCGCGGTTCCACGCAGGCTCGCGCTGCTGCGCGCCGGGCTGCAGCACACACATCGACCCGGCACGCAGCAGCGACAACAGATCCTCGTTCTCGGCGACGTCCGGCACATCCTCGTCGAGCGTGGGCGTCGCCACGCCGTCGAGTGTCGGGCCACGCCGCGACGACGACTGCTCGCCTGCCGACTCCCACAGCGAGTCCTCCTCCACCCGGCCCAGCTCGTTGTGCCCCGCCGCGGTCGGCGCCGCACGCACCGCATGGCTCCCGCCCGAGCTTCGCCGTGCGCCCATCGACCACAGACGTTCCGCGTCACGCCGATCCACCTCGTCGTCCGATTCGAGCGCCTCGGCATTCTCAGGCGCAGTGAGGTCGTGCGGCTCGCTGCCAGGGCGCATCCACTCGGGGAGGGGTGTCGTACCGTGCGCCTGCGTATGGCTCCCACGGCGCAGGTGGCGGTCCAGCATGCGGTTCAACAACGAGCGCCGCACACCACTGGACACGGACGCCTCGGACACGGGCGCCTCGTCAAGGCTCGGGCCGCCTGCGACCCCGGCCGGCGCCTCGCCCTCTTCCCCATCGGTCCGCGTAGAAAGCAGCGAGGCACCCGCGCGCCGGTGCCGCAAGCCAGGTGGCGCCGGCGCCAAATGCACATTATGTAGGTCCAAACGCACATGGAACGGCACACTTCGCGCATGGTCGTCGTCCGGCGGCGCGACCCACAGCTCGCACATCTCGGTCGACGTGCCCGCCTCGGACGCGGTCATACGCCGCGAGCTACGGCGCACCGAGCCAAAGAACGAGCGCGTCAGAGGCTGCCCAGACGTCTCTGGCGAGCGCGGATTGCCGCCGGTCGGCAGCGACGGACGACGCGTCCACTGCATCCGGCGCGAGAAACGGTGCGGCGCAACAAATGAGCTACGCCGCTCCACACCACTGCCAGACACGTCACGCTCATGGTGCGACGACGTGGCAAGGCCACGCTCGTCCGTGGGCGACGAGCGCCCGCCTTCGTCGGTCGTCGGCAGCCGCGCGTCAAAGAAGCGACGTAACGCCGTAAAGTGCGCGTCAGGATCTGCCGCATCCAGCATCACAAAAATCTTGGCCCAGCACGCAACCGCATGCTGGAACGAATCGGTCTGCAGCTCGCGCGCAATCACCGGCCACGGCTGCACGTCGCATGGCGTCAACTCCGGCTGGAGCCGCATGCCCTGACCGGCACTCAGCTCGTCTCCCGAGTCGCTTGTCTCTGTGTCCGCCGCAGGCACCACATCATAGCTGAGGATCGGTAGCGGCTCCAAATAACACGGAAAACCTGCCGTAAAGAACGACTGGGCCGCCTCGCCCATCGTGCCGTCGTGTCGCTGTCCACCGCGGATCGGCACTCAACCCACCCCCCCATGGCAACCCAGGCAAGCCCTATGCGTGCTTAAGTAATTGGACCCTGGGTCGTGCGAAGCGCACGCGCTCGTTGTTTGGCTCGCCTATGCATGTCGATCCTGTCGCTTAGGGAGTCTGCCTCCCAGCTCGCCTTGCGTCCTTGCACATATTTCACCATTATAGATCTATGAAACGATGCGGCAATGTCCCATTCCCATAACGTTTTCATGCAGTTTGACCCAATTCCCGAGGCGTGCCAGCGAACGCCTGCCCCTCAGGGAGCTGGATGTACGGGGTACCATTGTAATCCGCCGTGTCCTGCCAGGCCGAGTTACCCCACCATCCGTTGTTGAGGAAGTCCACGTTTGGTCCATTAGGATATTGCAATGTGAAGAAAATGAAGGCAGTGGCAACCGCAGAAGCGGCATTCAGCGCCGCCGAGAGAATATAGTTGTACTTGGACCACATAATGGGGTTCTTATGCTTCCAGATATATTGCGTGCCAAACCCGATGGCAATCGGCGCAAGGTAGTTGACACCAGTCGCAGGGGGGATGTTGCCCGTTCCCGTGAAGATAACGGGCATGTTGACAAGACGCCAGCCACTCTTGGGGTATTTCTTAGCAAGCAGCCAAATAGGGATCGGCGCAAGGGCGCCAAACAAGAAACCGTACATCAGCGTGTGATAGTGCCGACCAATTGCAAACGTCTTGGCAGGTCCGATCAGACCCCAAATAATACTGGCCGTGCCAAACACCTTGTACGAAGCGCAGTTGAACTTGTCAATTTGGTGAGGAGTACAAATTCCATCAATGTTGGAAAATGCCCACGTCTGCACAGCCAGCTGCACCACACCACCAACTGCCGTAGCATAAACTTGCGCCATGAATACCGAGCGAGGCGGCAGTTTCATATAATGACCAAGCTTTTGATCCTGGATGAACTGAATGCCTTGGTAGGTGATCATGTACATGGTCGTCTTGAAGATCATCATACCAATCGGATAACCGGGCCTCATGAAACCAATAATCAGCTCAGAAATCATGTTCAATCCGACCTCCATATTCGATAGCGCCATGATGATACCAATAGGGATCATGAAAATGGCACCAATAACAATTGCCAAGACGAAATGGCCTGCATTAATCCCTGTCTCCCAGCCATGAATCGCACCAACACCCATCCCGAAAGAGGCCAAGAAGAGCATGATATACCACAAGAAAGGCGCCTCCTTGTAGTTGCTCATAAGGCGGTTGTGGATGTCGGTGGCGGCCATTGGCGATGCACGCAGCTGGCGATAAAGCGACTTGCCATGGAACAGGCCCACATGGACAAGAACACCAGTGACCGAAGCAAAAGAAAGCATGTAGCTGATGGTCAAAGCCGATGGCAGATAAAGGAGCGAATAGTCGTTGTACTTCTCGGCGTTGAATACCATGCCTCCGCCTGGCAGCTTGTCCACCACGCTCGACACATCGTAAGACTGTCCGAAACGATCAAATGACGACGTCGAGAACATGGGCATGTACTTGCCGTACCAAGAGGAAGTGCAATAGTACACGATTGGACATGCAATGACAAAGAAAATGATGAAGCCACCAAGCAGGTTTGCCAGAGACCACCAGGGCGTCGCCAAAGGATCCACAACATATCCAATCACTGTCCAGTCGAACGTGAACGGCAGAAGACCAAGACCGCTTTGAGTACCGAGCATTTGGTTGAGAATAACATTGTCCTTTGCCGCAACACAGAACCAATTGCCAATGCTGAGCATCGTAAAGATGTAAGTGGGGAAGAATTGATAGAAGAACAGGACTGCGAAGGCAATCCAAAAGAACTTGTACCGCGACATGCCAGTAAAGGTCATTCCTTCAGTTGTCTTGATATTGTGAAGCGAATTAAGCAGAGTTGCTTTGGGAAGATTGTTCGGCCAAATCATGGTCGAGGGCCAAACCAAGAAACGACGACAGAAGGATGCAAACGAAAGTCCCAGTAATTGCGTGCTGAGAATCAAAAGAACACCATAGCCAAACCCGTAATCACCAATTCCCAGCACTTTATCCTGAACTGCAGGAATTCCCGCGGCATAGGCAGACTGATAGGACATAAGTGCCATGATCGAGATGAGCGAATGTTCCTTCACATTAAAAGGACCTGGGTTGAAAGAGAAATTGCCAAGTCGAGTCTTGAACTGATATTTGGGAAGCACCCATGACAGGAACGTACCCATGGGATACACAAAGATGATCACCACATAGCCTGAAATCGTTGTCGTGGGGAAACGCAGATATAAGAACTGGTTCAGCCCCGGAACCACAATGACAGCGATAGTTCCCAGGAACCACGCACGGAACGTGTTGACAGGCATACTTGGATCATCCACATTGCTAACGGCAGCACGAACTTCTTGATACGGCGAGTCCTCTTCAATAAGATGACCAAGGGTGACTTCGTGCTTTACATCACCAGTTTCAAGGGCCTTTTCCGCATCATTGACCAATCCAACATCCATGTTGGGATCGTCGATACGATCCTCGATGATGTCATTCAGTTCATGCTGGGCTTGCGCGATCTCGTGCCGGTTTAAATCAGAGGGGGTAACTTGCTCTTCCACTCTCTCCACAGCTGGAGGATGGTAAAAGTACTCGTCTTCAGGGACCTCCGGCTTCTCATCTACCATGATGGATAGCTGCGGAAGAGGAAGCTATTAGATTGACCCTTATAGAAGCTTCATTCCTGTTTTTAAGACCTAGCCTGCCTCAGCTTTCGATAGCAGCCCTCCACCCCATCTCACTGATAGCATGGCATGGTATTTAGTCAGCATGTCACTTCGATTTGCTCATTTTCAGTGATATGCGCAGCGTAGGGAGTTTTAGTCTGACGTCCGGGGGGCTAATTCCGCCAATCCCCATACGGGCTAAAATAATGGCGTAATGCGGGGCGGTCGACAACAGATTAGCGTCTAAGGGTGATTGGACCGGGTTTGCTTGGCATGTCGAAATCAACTGCGGCGTCATCATCATAACCTTGATTCCACGCAAAAGACTCGTGCCTCTATGGATTGCGTAAGATGGCATGGGGCTGTCGACCAGATGCGAACCAGTTCGCATTCGATCCCATTTGCGGGAAAGCCCAAGTAAATCTCATAGTGAACCGTTTCATAAAAAAAAAAAAAAAATAAAACCCATAATTAGCGTTCAAGCTCATGCCGTTTGTCCCAGCTCCCTAGGCGTACCTGTAAACGATACGCCATCTGGAAGGGTAATGTAGGGTAGTCCATCAGCATCGGCAGTGTTTTGCCACGCTGTGTTTCCCCACCAACCATTATTCAAGAAATCATTGTTTGGCCCATTCGGATATTGCAAAGCGAAGAAAATAAAAACTGTTGCAATGGCCGATGCGGAATCGAGGGCCGCAGACAGGATGTAGTTGTATTTTGACCATGTGGCAGGCCCACGACGCTTCCAAAGATACTGTGTGACGAAGCCGATGGCAATAGGAGCGAGGTAGTTCACACCGGTTGCAGGAGGAATGTTGCCCGTCGAAGTGAACACAGCAGGCATGTTGACTAGGCGCCAAATACCCTTCGGATACTTCTTCGACAAGAAGTAGAAGGGAATAGGGGCGACTGCCCCCACCAAGAAACCGTACATGAGCGAGTGGTAATGACGCCCAATGCTGAACGTCTTGGCAGGTCCAATCAATCCCCAAATGATGCTTGCGGTGCCAAAGACTTTGGTCGAAGCACAGTTAAATTTGTCAATTTGATGCGGCGTACAAATGTCCTTGATGTTCGACAAGGTCCAAGTCTGTACTGCCAATTGAACCACACCACCGACGATCGTTGCGTATACCTGCGCGGTAAACACGGATCTCGGCGGGATCTTCATGTAATGACCGAGTTTCTGGTCCGAAATGAACGAAATGCCCTGGGCCGTAATCATATACATAGTTGTCTTGAAGATCATCATCGCAATTGGATGGCCTGGGTTGATGTAGCCAATAATCAACTCAGAAATCATGTTCAGGCCCACCTCTTGGTTAGTCCTAGCCGTAACAACGCCAACAGGGACAATGAAAATGGCACCCAGAACGATCGCAAGGATGAAGTGACCGGCGTTCATTCCTGTATCCCATCCATGAATCGCACTGACACCCATGGCAAACGATCCTAAAAACAGGACAACGTACCAAATGTACGGCGTTTCTCTGTAATTTCTCATGAGCCGGTTGTGAATGTCAGTGGCAGTCATGACATCGCTTCGCAGCTGGCGGTAGAGCGACTTTCCGTCAAACAAGGCCACATGCACAAGTACACTCGTCACAGAAGCAAACGACAACATGTAGCTGATAGCCAGGGCAGAGGGAAGGTAAATCAAAGAATAGTCATTGTACTTTTCCGCATTGAACACCATACCTCCTCCGGGGAGCATGTCAACGACCCTCTGGACATCATAAGTCTGTCCAAACCGATCGTACGAGCCCGTCGAAAACATAGGCAGGTACTTTCCATACCAAGACCCAGTCGAATAGTAAACGATCGGGCAGGCAACCACAAAAAAGATCAAAAAACCAGCCAAAGAGTTCATGAGTGACCACCATGGCGTTGCCAGTGGACTGACAAAGGAAGAGATCACTGTCCAGTCAAACGTAAACGGTAGTAATCCAAGTCCGGTTTGGGTTCCAAGCATCTGATTCAAAATGATGTTGTTCGGGGCTGCGAGGCAGAACCAGTTTCCAATACTCAACATCGTGAAGATGTAAGTAGGGAAGAATTGATAAACGAATAGGATCGCGGAAGCAATCCAAAAGAACTTGTACCGCGACATCCCTGTTTCAACAGTCCCCCCAGTTGTGGGAATCTTGTGCAGCGAGTTCAGGAGGGTGCAGATAGGAAGATTTGAAGGCCAAATCATAGAAGACGGCCAGACAAGGAATCGACGACAGAAGCTGGCAAAAGAGAGACCGACTAGCTGTGTGCTCAAAATGATGAGTATACCGTATCCGAAGCCGTAATCGGGAAGTTGGTATGTGACCTTTTGAACAGCAGGGATTTGTGATCCATATGCAGATCCAGCCGACATAATTGTCATAAGAGAAATGAGCGTATGTTCCTTCACGTTAAATGGTCCCGGGTTTAGCGTGAAGCTCCCCAAAGGCGTACGGAACACTTTCTTCGGAAGCGCCCAGGCAAGAAAGTTCCCCATCGGGTACAAGACAATAATGACACAGTATGCACCAATTGAAGTAGAAGGGAAACGGAAATACAGGAATTGGTTTACACCAGGCACAACGATGCTTGAAATCGTTCCCAAAAACCAGGCGCGGAAGGTGTTGACGGGCATTGTAGGGTCATCAACGTTGCTGACCGCAGCACGCACTTCAATATAAGACGAGTCCTCTTCGACAAGATGACCAAGCGTTACTTCGTGCTTCACATCTCCCGTCTCAAGGGCCTTCTCTGCATCGTGGTAGAGATTATAATCCATGTTTGGATCATCGTAATGCCCTTCAACGATTTCTTCAAGCTCGCGCTTTGCTTGAGCCACCTCGAGAGGGTTGATGGGTGGTGGAGTTGTGGCATTCTGACTCACATCCCTAGGCATATCAGGGGTGTGGTAGAAGTAGTCCTCTACCCCCAACTCTGGTTTCTCATCCGACATGGCTGGTGAAGAAGTAGGGCGTTGGACCTGGGAAAGGTAAAGTGCAAGAATCAATTGCATAGGTATTTAATACATTATTCCGCAACTCCATTGATAGCAGTTCGCAGCACCTCATATCAACTGATAGCGCCTATCCTTTACGGGGCGCAAAGGGATCCATTCCTCTCATGTAAATCACGCCGTTCGACAGCCCTTTGAGTTTAATTCCCTAGATTTCGGCAAATTCAATGCGACGAATCTAGCCAATTAATTTGATGTCACACGTTTATTTTATCCGGAGTACTGAGTCCCCTCCGCGTCCCGCGCAGTAGGTGCGCAATTCATTTGATAAGTCACGCACCCGAGCGGTCTCCTGGCTTATTATTCAAGGGGGTTAATGACATAAGCTGATACACCCGAGTACATTTGCAATCGTGAGCAATTGCATTCCGTGTTAATGTATTAGGTGTCAGCTTCATGCGGATGTTGCGAAATCTGAGCTATTCCAAGATGTACTCTTCCTGGCACATTATATGAACCAATTGACTATGTATAGCATTATTTTAGCAACATATTCCGTCATTGTTTTCTTCACTGATGACACCCGTGCTCTTACCGGGTCTTCCTATTAATGAAGATCAAACGAAGTACGAAGGAAACTGAATAGTGTAAAATTTTAGCCTTTCCTATGTCAACACCATTGGATACCATTTCCATTTAATAGAAGCATGGTGAGAAGGGAAGCAGAGAGCGATATTTACTGTTGCAAAGTGTCCGCTTGGCGAAACATTCTGCGCGCTCACAAACCCCTTCATTCTCTTCCACTTCTACATGCACAAGTTCCTTGATTGCCTCAAGCGCAGCCTTTTTGCCGCTACCAAACATACCACCAAACGAAGCACTCATACGCGGGTGTCTATCGTACCCACTGAGCACCAAGCCCCCCACAATCGCACGTGGATGAATTTCATGCGGTGTATTCACGATCATCGATTCAGATTTGTTCATATTCATGAGATGCGTGCCATCAATCTTGAAGAGCCCAGCACTCTCAAACGCTTGTCCATAGATACACCAAAAGGACCGTCTTGACCAGCGAAGGAGTAGGCATCGGGGTTGTAATCATCTAAAGGTCCATACAGCTCTACAGGCCATGGGCCATGCTAACGAGCGCGTAGTTGGTGACCACTGCATTTACACGTTGCTTTCCCGCGCTACTCTTCTTCGCACTGAGATCCTTTACGCTTTGACCTTCAGAATAAGGCCAGTTTTGGAAACACGAGCAAGGATCAAGGACACCCCTGTGGCCAAGACAAGCACGGCACAAAAGACTTGCGCTTTCCAGAAACTCTTTTTTGCCACATCGATCAAGGCACCAGCAATGGGGTTTCCCACAAGGATTCCAATCCCACCCCCAAGGAAGCAAGTACCGAGTCTCGAGCCGACATGGTGCATATCTTTGGTTAACGATGAAATGGTTGTTGGAGGGAGCGAAACGTATGTGCCTGAACATAATCCGTAAAGGACAGCAAACACAATAATACCAGGGGTATTTTGTATTCCGACCCATGCACATGCAAGAACCAGACAAGCAAAGGTAAAGGGTGTCATTACATTCAACGGTCCAATTTTGTCGGCAAGGTAGTTGGGGAAAAGACGTCCGACGATGCTGCCCGCATTCAAGATAGGAACCAAGTAAAAACCGAGGTTTTCGTCCATGTCAATCTTGCTAATCCCATAGGTGGAAATATAGTAAATAGGGACATAGAGACCCATGAAGCCGAGGAAAACTGCTAATGAGAAAAATGCAAATGGGGGCTCCTTGAAGGCTTTGAATGCAAAAAACGCACGCTTATGCGTTGGAGAAACGCGGGTCCGCATTACGGCTGTAGTAATAGATAACATTCCGAGCATCATGTATCCGATAACCCGTGTCGTGTTGCCAAATCCAATACTCCCTACAAGTCGATGAAAGACAATCGGGTAAATCACTGCACCAAGACTGCTCCCACTGGAACTTATTCCAATAGCAAGTGCACGTTTCTTAGAGAAGTAGGTTGATGTAATCCCGACACAGGGTACAAACATACAGCCATTGCCTATACCGACACAGACGGCCTGAGCCAGCATGACTTGCCAGTATTCCTTGCAGATACTCGTCATCATGATACCAAGTACACTCAAGATGGTGCCAACGACAAGAAGGTGGCGATAATAGCCCAAGTCAAACAAGGGACCAGTCAAGGTACCCGATATCATAAGCAAGAACCCTTGTACAGAGCCAATCCATGAAATCCTTGACGAACTTTCCGAGGAAAGCAGATTGTTTTCATAGTATGCTTGGAACTCACCAAAGGCATTGGCAACACCCCATGTGTTGAAAAACATGAAAAATGATCCTAAGACCTGAAGCCATGCAGAGAAACCGCCGTCAGGTATTGAATCGTCGTCGGGAGATATAACGATCGAGTTGGACTCGACGCTGGTCACAGAAGATTCAAGCTTCTCGTCTTTTGGCTCTTCTTGGTAGAGCATGTCCCTTTGCCTTGATGCCATGGATTTCGTTTTGCCCGTCTAATATGCAAGACAAAGGCCCTAATGAGTCACCGATACCCCCGAGACTTATTTGAAATGACTTTCATAGGAGTTGAGGCTCCTGTGGAGTCATTTGTCCATGTGGCCTCCAAATAAAGCTGTATTTATGGAAATCGCAATCTATTGATTTGCGCTGTTCCTCGCGACTAAACCTCTATCGGGGGGTATAAAGGTATATTTCATTTATCGGGCCGGAACATAAGCTAGACAATCAATACTTCGAGCCCAAAAATTAGGTGCTGGTGTCCATCCGTGTTCCAGCATTGGCAATCCTTGCACAAATCGTACAAGCGAGGGCGGTGAAGACAATCACACCACAGAAAACTTGGGCTTTCCAGTACACAGGTGGGTCAGTTGTTACCAGTTGCCCTGCCACAGGGCTACCAATTAAGATGCCAAGCGCAGCAAATAGAAAGCACGTCCCCATGCGGGAACCCACATGATGCAGATCGGCCGTAAGACGTGCAATGGCTGCGGGCGGCAGCGACACATAGGTTCCTGAACAGAAACCGTAGAGCACCGAGAAAACAATAAGTCCTGCCACGGAGTTGATTCCTAACCATCCGAACGCAAGTATTCCGCAGGCGAAAGTAAACGGTATAAGCACATTGATCGGCCCCATGCGGTCGGCGAGATAATTAGGAAGGATCCGACCCAGAATGCTACCAGCATTCAGTATAGGAACCATGTAGAATGTCATATCTTTGCTTGCATGTAATTTGTTGCCCGCAAAAGACGACACATAGTCAATGGGCACATATAACCCCATGTAACCAAAAAACATGGCCGCCGTGAACCAAGCAAAGGCAGGTTCCTTGAATGCTGTTACCGCAAAAAAGGAGCGCCGCACGGTCGGAGTGATTCGAGGTCGCAGCAAAACCATCGAGACGATCGATATACCCAATGCAATGTATCCAATAATCCGGAACGTTTGCGCTTCACCCAATCGCGGCTGAAGACGATAAAAGACAATGGAGTACACCACTGACCCAAATCCACTACCACTTGTCACAACGCCAATGGCGATACTCCGCTTTTTGGAAAAGTAAGTAGATATGATGGCGAGGCTGGGTGTATACAAGCACCCGCACCCAAAGCCGAAGCAAAGACCCTGGGAAAGCATCACTTGCCAGAATTCCGAAGCTATACTGGTCATAAAGATGCCCAGTAGCACAAGCACCGTGCCTGTGAGTTGCAAGGTTCGGAAGTAGCCTAAATCGAGCAAAGGTCCTGAAACAATCCCGAAGCCCATAAGGATGAAGGCATCAATCGATCCAATCCAGGATATAGTAGATGCACTTACATCAGGAAACCTTGTTTGATAGTAGGTCTGAAATGTTCCGAAAGCGTTGATGACACCCCAAGTGTTAAAGAAGTTGAGAAATGCACCGAAGACTTGCAGCCATGCTAGGAGACCTTCATCGGGAATATCCTGATCGGCTGGAGCGCTATCGCTCTCGCGCTCCTTTCCCTCAGGCTCCATAACCAAGCTTATGCAATAATCACCACAATAACGCGTTAGTTGTGATTGGTAGATGGGCAACGGTCTCTAATTGCCTCCGCCTCGACATCCAATATCGCTATATCGAATCGCAATGGCCGGGGAAAATCACGTGCTCCGCTAGGAAACGTGCGAGGTACCACGTTTTGCTGCAGAGACCTGCACGGAGAACGTATAGGAGTGATATCGCTTGTACATCTTATCGACAATCAGCTCGTTGATAGGCTGGTACATGCTAACACCTTATTTGGACAATGGAGGCCTGTTCTTTTGGCCACTCAGACACTACTTGCTTCATTTTCGTACTCCCGCGGTTATTTTCGGACATTGCTTATGAAATCGAGTCCAAAACAAGGTTCGTCAATGCACGGTTCCTCCATATTGACAGCCGAAACGGCCCAATGAATGCGAACCTTACGTCCTGGTGGATTCTCGACCTATATCGATGGCACAATACAAGGATCGCTGTAGCGCTACTCCTAGATAAGCAGATTGTCGAAGACGATTATTCCGAAATGGGTAGGTGCAAATGACCATAGGATAGAGCGGTTACGAACCTCGTAGGTGCGATCTCGTTGGTGCGGGCTAGTCGATCAATCTTCGGTGGACTCAATATAAGAGCGACACAAGTGTCTGCGACGTAGCCCACCTAAGGTCGGGATGCGTTTCGCTGGCGTTAGTGCCATTTGGTGCGCCGCCATCACCGCGGTGGCGGCTGTTGCCACGCCCGATAAGGACAGCTTTTATCAACCCAAGGGTGATTGGCAGTCTGCCAGTGCTGGTGACATTCTGGCCTGGCGTTCCATTGACGTCGAGGCGTCCAACTTTGGCAAGAGCTTGAAGGAGGCCTACCAGATTCTGTACCGGACCAACCAGAACAACCCCGATGAGCCTCAACACTCGGTGACGACTGTGCTTGTACCTGACCATGTGTCGAGGAACAAGCTCGTTGTCGCCGGTGAGGCCCAAGACTCGAACGTGGCCTGGACCGCTCCTAGCTACGGTCTGACTTCTGGCTCCCAGAAGAGCCCTAACTTTGTTGTGGACCAGGCACAGATCCTCCCGTACCTGCAGGCTGGCTACATTGTCACTGTGCCGGACAGTGAGGGCCCGCTGAATGCCTTTGCTGCCGGACGCGCCGGCGGTTACATCACGCTCGACTCGGTGCGCGCAACGCTCAGCTTTGACAAACTCGCGCTCAACAAGAATGCGTCAGTGGCTGGTTTTGGTTACTCGGGTGGTGCACAGGCCATCAGCTGGGCAGCGGCGCTGAAGGACTCGTACGCGCCCGAGCTCAACGTTGTCGGCTGGGCCTTTGGTGGATCGATCCCCAATGTGACCTCGCTGATTGTCAACACGGATGGTACCCCTGCTGCGGGATACGCCGTGTCGGCCATCGCCGGTCTTGTCGATGCGTACGACGATCTCCGCTCGGCTGCCGACTCGGTCCTCACTAAGGATGGGCAAGACATGCTCAACTTTGCTCGCAACAATTCGATTTCTGAGGTGGTCAGCGAGTTTGCAAACGTAAACATTCTTGGTAACAAGTATGTGAAGCGTGACCTGCTCGCGAATTTGTTCAGCAAGCGCGATGGCAGTGACCTTCTCTCTTCCCGTGCGTACCGTAACGTGGCGCGTCAGAACACGCAGGGTACGTCCCGCAGTGAGGTGCCGTACGCTCCTATGTACGTCTACCATGCCATTTCGGACGAGGCTGCGCCGTACAACGATATGCTCGGCACTGTCCGTGCGTGGTGCAGCGCGGGCGCCAACATCGACTTTATCACTTACCAGAACCCCGACTCGACGCACCGCAGCACGCAGGAAGCGGGTAGCAGTCCTGCCTTCTCCTTCATCCAGGACAGGCTGAATGGTCGTTCGACCTCGACCGACGGTTGCTCGTTCTCTGGCGTCAATGCCGCCTCGGGCTCGAGCTCGGCTTCGTCGTCGTCGACGGGCTCTAGCCACGTGGTTCCCGTGCCGATTGGCACGTCAACGCCTTCTGGGTCGTCGTCGGCTGCGCCCACGAGGGCTTCGTCGGCATCCAGTGCTTCGTCCACTTCGCGCGCTAGCTCGGGTACGGATTCGGAGGCCTCCTCGCTTACGCAGAGCTCGGTCGCCCCGAGCTCGGCGAGCTCGAGTATTTCCTCGGTGGCCTCGTCGAAGGGCGTCCCGGTCCCCGTGGTGGCTTCTTCGGTGTCGTCGAAGTCGTCTTCGGCTCTTTCGTCGTCGATCTCGTCGATTGCTTCGTCTCAGGGTGTTCCTTCGTCGTCGGTGGCTTCGTCGCTCTCGTCTGAGTCGTCGGCTTCGTCGACCTCGACCCACTCGCCAGGTGTTGTGCCGGTTCCAATTCCTACTGCCGGCGGCTCAACAACCAGCCCTCTAACCACATCGGGCTCTTCCAGCACTGGTCGGTCGTCGTCTGAGTCGTCCCGCAGCTCGAGCAGCCCTTCGTCGTCGAGCAGCCCGTCGTCTTCGAGCCGCAGCTCGAGCCGCAGCTCGAGCAGCCCGTCGTCTTCGAGCAGCTCCTCGAGCTCGACGGGTGTTGTGCCGGCGCCAGTATCCACCTCGGAGTCCTCTCGAAGCTCGAGCAGCCCCTCGTCTTCCTCGAGCAGCTCGTCGAGCCGCAGCTCGAGCAGCAGCTCGAGCAGCCCCTCGTCTTCCTCGAGCAACTCGTCGAGCCGCAGCTCGAGCAGCAGCTCGAGCAGCCCCTCGTCTTCCTCGAGCAACTCGTCGAGCCGCAGCTCGAGCAGCAGCTCGAGCAGCCCCTCGTCTTCCTCGAGCAACTCGTCGAGCCGCAGCTCGAGCAGCAGCTCTAGCAGCCCTTCGTCTTCGTCGAGCAGCTCTAGCAGCCCCTCATCTTCGTCGAGCAGCTCGAGCAGCCCTTCGTCGTCTTCGTCGAGCAGCTCGAGCAGCTCCTCGTCTGAGTCGTCGAGCAGCTCTAGCAGCCCCTCGTCTTCGTCGAGCAGCTCTAGCAGCCCCTCGTCTTCGTCGAGCAGCTCGAGCAGCCCTTCGTCGTCTTCGTCGAGCAGCTCGAGCAGCCCTTCGTCGTCTTCGTCGAGCAGCTCTAGCAGCCCCTCGTCTTCGTCGAGCAGCTCGAGCAGCCCTTCGTCTTCGTCGAGCAGCTCTAGCAGCCCCTCGTCTTCGTCGAGCAGCTCGAGCAGCCCTTCGTCGTCTTCGTCGAGCAGCTCTAGCAGCCCTTCGTCGTCTTCGTCGAGCAGCTCGAGCAGCTCCTCGTCTGAGTCGTCGCGCAGCAGTTCGAGCAGCAGCTCGAGCAGCCCTTCGTCGTCTTCGTCGAGCAGCTCTAGCAGCCCGTCGTCTTCGTCGAGCAGCTCTAGCAGCCCCTCGTCTTCGTCGAGCAGCTCGAGCAGCTCCTCGTCTGAGTCGTCGAGCAGCTCCAGCAGCCCCTCGTCTTCGTCGAGCAGCTCGAGCAGCCCTTCGTCTTCGTCGAGCAGCTCGAGCAGCCCTTCGTCTTCGTCGAGCAGCTCGAGCAGCCCTTCGTCGTCTTCGTCGAGCAGCTCGAGCAGCCCTTCGTCTTCGTCGAGCAGCTCGAGCAGCCCTTCGTCTTCGTCGAGCAGCTCGAGCAGCCCTTCGTCTTCGTCGAGCAGCTCGAGCAGCCCTTCGTCGTCTTCGTCGAGCAGCTCGAGCAGCCCTTCGTCTTCGTCGAGCAGCTCGAGCAGCTCCTCGTCTGAGTCGTCGAGCAGCTCCAGCAGCCCCTCGTCTTCGTCGAGCAGCTCGAGCAGCCCTTCGTCGTCTTCGTCGAGCAGCTCTAGCAGCCCCTCGTCTTTGTCGAGCAGCTCGAGCAGCTCCTCGTCTGAGTCGTCGCGCAGCAGTTCGAGCAGCAGTTCGAGCAGCCCTTCGTCGTCTTCGTCGAGCAGCTCTAGCAGCCCGTCGTCTTCGTCGAGCAGCTCGAGCAGCCCTTCGTCTTCGTCGAGCAGCTCTAGCAGCCCCTCGTCTTCGTCGAGCAGCTCGAGCAGCTCCTCGTCTGAGTCGTCGCGCAGCAGTTCGAGCAGCAGCTCCAGCCGCTCTTCGTCGTCTGAGTCGTCGCGCAGCAGCTCGAGCAGCAGCTCGAGCCCCTCGTCGTCGTCAAGCAGCTCGTCGAGCCGCAGCTCGAGCAGCAGCTCGAGCAGTCCCTCTTCGTCGTCTGAGTCGTCGCGCAGCAGCTCGAGCAGCAGCTCCAGCCGCTCGTCTTCGTCTGAGTCGTCGCGCAGCAGCTCGAGCAGCAGCTCGAGCCCCTCGTCGTCGAGCAGTTCGTCGAGCCGCAGCTCGAGCAGCAGCTCGAGCAGTCCCTCTTCGTCGTCTGAGTCGTCGCGCAGCAGCTCGAGCAGCAGCTCGAGCAGTCCCTCTTCGTCTGAGTCGTCGCGCAGCAGCTCGAGCAGCAGCTCCAGCCGCTCGTCTTCGTCTGAGTCGTCGCGCAGCAGCTCGAGCAGCAGCTCGAGCCCCTCGTCGTCGTCGAGCAGTTCGTCGAGCCGCAGCTCGAGCAGCAGCTCGAGCAGTCCCTCTTCGTCGTCTGAGTCGTCGCGCAGCTCCAGCAGCTCCGACGATTCTTCGTCGTCGTCTGACGCCGGAAACTCTCGGGCCCGTCGTAACTTTACGCCCGGTCGTTGGTTCCGCGGAAAGCTCTAAATGCATACATTCAAGTTGCAGTCAAATCGCATCTCCCCTTTTTTGGTGAGCTCTCTAATTGAGTCCGTTGCATCGAACACGCAGCCAACGAGCATGTGTGTATCGTTCCCCCTATTTCGCTGGAAATGTATTGTCTAGCACGCATTAATCGTCATTTCAGTTTTGTCTAGTAGGACTGAATGAATATGATTGCTTTTTCCATGAATCCTGATTTTAGAGTGAGTTTTATAGCATCTCCAGCTTTTTTTCTTCAGGCTCTTTTGGCTTGACTTGTATTAGAGTCATTCCCAAGGATATAGAAGTGCGAAACAGCTGGGTACGGCATGGTATTGCACGCTCCAGTCTGCGTCTAAAGCAAGGTAACCCAGATTGGCGAATGGTGCGAACCAGTCTGATTTTGGAGAGCTTCGTAAACATGAATCCACTGCGCGACACGATTTGACGTCTCACAAGTGGAACGAGGAGGCTCAATTGCGCTCGTGCTCTGTCAAGCTCATCACGTCCGTCTAAACTCGACCCAAACGCAAAGATTTTCCTTCAGCTGCGCAGCTGAACTGGAACGGGGTGTTTCACTGCCTTACTTTAATAGCCGCTCTGACACGCCATCAAGAGTAACCGCTCCGATACTCAAAGCGAAGGTGACCACTAGAATCAGAATTACCTTGTAAATGTTGTGGAATGGTACTGAGGTTTCCAAGGCGAGTCCTTGTTGTCTCTTATCACAAGTTCGGACAGTTAATAATATCGTATATCACTCATCAATGGGTTAAGATGCTTAATTCGAAGGCGGACTGCGTTTTGCTGCTGAATACCATGGCCCAGTATAAAGCCTATGATACAGTTGAATCAAACTCTTTTGTAAAAGCCATGGGCTTCACCTGAAGGCAGTACCCTTGCACCTGCTACAAGAATGAGCTTTCTCGATAATTTTTCGGCGAACCGAATCGCCAGTGCATCCTCATTACGTACATGGATACGCTTACAAGTGCTAGTCCATCTCTCCAGAGTTTCGAAAGCAATTCCTTTGAAAGAGGCTTGTCCTGTGATAGGAGTACAGGCGTTAGAATATTACATTACATCTCGGCGGATGCTGTAGTAAGGCTTAAGGCTCAGACTCTTGTTCATCAAAATAGACCCCTTCATCCGGCTCTTTGCTCTCAGTTATAGCAGTCAGCTTTTCCTGACATAAAAAATTGGTCCAATTTTTACCAAATTGGAATTATGCAATAGGCGACTAGGACGAACGTTAAAGTCGAGATACCAAATAGTCCCCGAAATCACTTAAATGTTGAGCAACTACGACGCATATACATGCGTTAAACTAAACTCTATTGCGATATGACTTGATGAAAACCACTCCCGTAACTAAGTATGTGAGAGCGACATTGATGAGATGATTATGAAGAGGACTTCATGGAAGATGAATAAAAAAACCTCACACTAAGGTCAAGTAGTCCTCTTTAAGTCGGAGCAATGCTAAGTCTCTGATAGTTCCAAATAATGTGTATTGGAACAGCTACCCATTGGAGATAGTAGTATCAAAACAAATATGATTAAGGGTAACAACAACTATGAAAACATGTGTTATACACAATTATATGCTATTCAGCACAATAAAATCCAATCTCTACTCCTTATTCGAACCTTAATTTGAGTATATCATCTCTTTGTATCTAATTACCATTAAGCATCTTTAAAAAATGGGGCGTTGGCATCATTGTGCACAAAATCGGTTATGAAGGTCGAGAGATCCTCTAGGGAAGGTTTTGCAATTCCTGGAACGAAAAAGGCTGGGAATAGTTCCTTATTATTACCGAAAAATTGATTCTGTCATTTGAGTCACTTCCTGGTATAGGTATAGTTCACACAATTTTTTTTTCATGCAATAAACACAGATGAAAGCAAGTGTATGAAAGTAGGATTAGGATTAGGATTAGGATTAGGATTAGGATTAGGATTAGGATTAGGATTAGGATTAGGATTAGGATTAGGATTAGGATTAGGATTAGGATTAGGATTAGGATTAGGATTAGGATTAGGATTAGGATTAGGATTAGGATTAGGATTAGGATTAGGATTAGGATTAG